>JAQPPZ010010110.1:1496331-2244496 GCA_028583015.1 Wollemia nobilis | reverse complement strand
ATCCTTAGAACACAACAATGCTTGACAAAGGTTAATTGGAACAACTAGGAATGGTTGAATAATAGGAAAAACTTATATTTCAAAGCAACCTAAGAATATGATTGAACAAGACGTTATGATAGTTGGGATAACTAACACATGTTTATTGGAAACCTTATAAAAACAAACTATGTTTTTGTGCAACATGGTTAACAAAACAACATGACATATGAAAAACACCACATTTAGACAAAGGACAATGAGATAAAAAAGGGGCAAAAATGCAACACATATAGATGGGAACAATATGTACAACACATATATGTCATTGATTAATTATGCCAATCATGATTGAGAAGCACATATTTGCGCATCCAGAAGGTCATCAAATTAGCATGTTATGAGCTTTGATGTATTTATGTACAAATTTTATTAGTTAAAAGGAAAAACTTCAACAGTGAAAAGCAAGCACGTGGGAGCTTAGAATTATGAATGAGAAGCAACACACGATTGTTCACATTAAAATATATGCACAAGTCAATTATTTTGTGATTGTGATGTGATTAGTTTTCAAAACCATTTTCGTTCATGATTTAGACAAGGTTTATTAAAAGGGAAAATTCACTAAAGGGGTGCCCCTATTTGTTTTGGTTTCAAATGAAATTAACTAGGCATCAAAATGGGAAAATTGATATGAATGAAAGGGGCCACACAATTAATTAGATATCCAATATTTATAGAAAAATAATGAATTGAAATTTTGGAGTGATTAGGGATTTTTTCTGAATCTATTTCATTTGAAAAAAATTTGAGAGTCAAATTTTCAAGGACACCCTTTATATGACAATTTCAAAAAGTAGGTTTCAAAAGGCACCTAGATTTTGATGATGTCAAGGTGAAATATGATGAGATATGAGTTCAAATAATTTGGAGCATCAACATGAGTAGATGATAAGTGACCAAATTTAATTCAGAGACCCCAAAGCCTTTTTAATGAATTTATTTGGGGGGTATTTGATTTTTTTTTTAAAAGAATGTACATAAATTAGAGAGTTTGTTTAACATCAGCATGAATAGAAGACATGAATATGAAGGATGTTAATGGGTTTAGGTTCCTCAATTCCCTCAAGAGTGGCTAGATTGTAATAGCTAAAACCATAGTTATGTTTAATGATATAAGGACCTAGCCAAATGGGAGTGACCTTGTCCCACAAGTGGCATGGTTGGTTTAGGTTATGCTGATTTTTTTTGAGCATGAGGTCTCCTACCTAACATTATTGCTCATGGAATTTTTTTTTGTATGCATGCTTAACACGATCTTGGTAAACATGAATATGATCAAGAGCATTGATTTGACGTTCATCAAGAAGGGTAAGTTGGTCTAAACAAGCTTGGTGAGTAGAGTCATCATCGATGAACACCTCTAGCAAGATTCACAAAGATGGAATTTCAATTTTGAGGGGCATAGTGGCATCAACACCATAAAATAAGGAAAATTAAGTTGCTCCAATGGGTGTGTGAATGCTCATTCGATAGGTCTAGAGTGCTAAAGGTATTTGGATATGCCAATCTCTATGGGATTCTACAATAGTATTACGTAATATTGCACAAATGGTTTTGTTTGTGGCTTTGGATTAGCCATTGCTTTGAGGATAATAAGGAGTAGAGAAGCAATGCTAAATGTGATACTTATCATAGTGCTTGAACCTCATTATTATTGAAGTATAAATTATCAAAGATAATTTTAGACGAGATGCCAAAACAATAAATGATATGGTGTAAGACAAACTCAAAAATTTTGAGACCAATAATTTTGATAAGAGTAATAGATTTGATCCACTTGGTGAAGTATTTAGTAGCCATTATGATGAAGGTATGATTCCCAGACAAAGTTGATAAGATCTTGGTTATGAGGTCAAGACCCCATTGTGAAAAGGGCCATAACGACTAGATAGGTTACAAAGCTTATGAGGGCAAGTGGGTTAGATTGATATGTTGTTGGTATTTGAGATATTTATTGACTTAAGCACAACAATGACTTGTCATGGTGGGCCAACAATAACCCATGTACAATAAGTGCTTCGTGATGGAAATTCTACTAAAATTACCACCAAAAATACTGTCATGAGTTGCGGTCATGACAAGGCCGACTTTGTGCAGTTTGAGACATTGAAGGAGAATACCATCATAGATTCATTGATAGAGGATGTCCCCTAAGAGGGTGTACCTCACTGCTCATTGCTTAAAATTTTATTTTCTAAAATGAGGTAAATCATGGGAAAGAACACCAAGTTTAAGATAATCCTTGACTTGTGAAAACCAATAATTATAAGGCTTTGCTTGGACAAAATGGACGTCTACTTCATCCAAAGAAGTCTTCTTGGAAATAGAATATTTATGGAGAGTAGTAACATGTAGATGGGTGACTTTGTCATGTGGGTTTTGGGGAATGAGAGAGCCAAGAGAGGCCATCGTATTAGCAAAACAATTAGTGGACCTTGGAGATGCACCGAAATTATACCATTAAATTGTGACAACTATTTTATAATTTGTTTATATGCTTTTAGTACTTCACATTTACATTGATAAATTACCTTCACTTGGTTAACAATGAGAAGGGAATCACCAATGATTTTTATTCATTTGATGTGCATGGAAATTATAATTTTTAGGCCAAGGATGAGGGCTTCGTATTAGGTATTGTTGTTGGTGTAAGAGAAGACAAGTTTAAATGATAAGGGGATGGGTGCCCCTTGTGGCATGAAGAAAATAACTCTAGCATCTCCCCTTGTTCACACTTGGAATAATCAAATACAATGTAAGGTCAACTTGATATTTAGGTTGGACATACTCTTCAAGTTCAGTAATATTGAAGACGAAGTCATCAAGAAGCTCAATGACAAGAGGTTTATCATTGATAAGTGCAGCATTCCCAAGTTGATCAACAATGACTTGACCTTTTATGGATTTTTGGATGATGAACTCGATGTTAAATTATATTAGGAGCATAATCCATTTGGTATTTTTGCTGTTATTGTATGTTCGACCCATAATTTATCATAGGAGGTTTTTCCTAGAAATAACATAGGTGGTATGATTAAGCATGTAATGGCAAATTTTTCTAGTGGTGAAGATGACCAGTAATCACAACTTCTCCATATAGTTATATCTCATTTCATAACTCACCAAAGTATGACTAATGTAATTGATGGTTTGTTTTCGATTAGACTCATCTTTTTGGGATAATATGGTTACTAAGGTAAAGTCAGTGACATAGATATACAAATGGAATGGGACACATAACTATTCGTCAACAAGCTGGCATCGCATGTAGGATGGGGTAAATGGATCAGTCCCAAGCAACATAGAATGACCACCACATTGAAAGGATGGGATGTACAATATCTGGAGAAGATCGGTTCCTTTGGGGTGATTCTAGCTTCTTTACGTCGTAAAACAAGTGAAAATGGAAAGCATAAAGAAAGAAATAAAAAGGCTACAACTAAAACTCACAAGGATAGGTATAGCCACATCAAGACCTATTCAGGTGTAATACCCCATCAGAAACATAATCCCTACACCTAACAAATCACCCAATGGTGTCTTTGTCCTAGCTCTCTATTAGCAGTGGGTGAGAGGTGAATTTTAGTATTGACAAACATGTGCATGAGATTTAGGATGTAGAATCAGAGTGCTCCTGTTTGGGCAGTATTAGCAAAAATAAACCCCCAATACATATAGTGAATATGCTTCCCCTTATTCACTCATGCACATCCCATGGAATTTAGATAGTAGAATAGCACAAGATGACTTAATCGATTAAAGAATTGAATATTCATACATTTAGTAAAGAACAAGAGGACGCAACTAGAGACCAAACAGTGTAGAATTTGTATTTACAGAGGGGAAACCTTACATAAGAATTGTAATGGCTAAATATATGCCCTTAGGAATGACTAGAATTCCACTATTTATAATTATATTTACATGAATTTCAAAATCCAAACATTAATGGTGGAAGGTGGGAAGATGGCTTTTGCAGCTGATGAGTGCCACTTTGGTACACTACTTCAATGGGAAGCACTGATATTATAGAAGGAGGTAGACATACCTAGTTGAATCTGGGCCTTTAGATATTTTGATGCTTTTTCCCAATTGATCAGCTCTTAGCTACCTCATCCTTTTCCTTGATTGGCAATCTTTGATTGAGGTGGTAGATAACAGACATTGGAGCATCTTGGGAGTATATTGTCAAAAATTCATCACTTTTACGTACGTTGTTAGGTACCCGAGCTACTGGAGTAGCGGACAAATCTTCTATTTAAATTCTGAGCGGTGGTGGGAGTTTTGCATGCTAGGAAGGTGATTCGTTTGCTTTTGTTTCTTCCTATAGGATACTGGGAAGTGAGGGTAGGTATTGTTCTGAGGTATCATCCCTTTTGTACTTGTATATATCACTTGATATGGGAAGGAATCTATCTTCTTTCCAAGGGTGGGGTT
Source organism: Wollemia nobilis (assembly GCA_028583015.1). Taxonomy (NCBI): domain Eukaryota; kingdom Viridiplantae; phylum Streptophyta; class Pinopsida; order Araucariales; family Araucariaceae; genus Wollemia; species Wollemia nobilis. The sequence continues at coordinate 2,240,017 of JAQPPZ010010110.1, read as the reverse complement.
GTATAATTTGTCTAGCCATGCTAGCCCTTTGAAATATTCACCCAATTATTTTGGTGGGCCTTTAGGGAAGTTTCACCCAAAGTGTTGAGGGTGGGTGTCCACACACTCTTGTCACCTGAATTGCTTGATTCTACCACCCACCTGTAGATTTGGTCCACCTTGATATATTTTGCTTATTCATTAATACCTTCAAAAATTGGTGAAATATTTACAGAGAAACATCAACTTTTGCAAAAAGGGTGGGGGTGCAAAAACACACCCACACTCTTGGTGACTCACAAAGATTTTTATCTTGCAAGAAAGGTGGACCTAGGACAGTACATTCTAAAACACAAAAAATAAAAGGAGGAAAGGGGACCGGGAGGAAATAAACTAAAAGTAGCTAAGGTAAGCTGCACATCAAAGAAGGCCAAAAGTGAAAGGAAAATAAGGGGAAGGGAGCAGGAGAGGAGAAGAGGAAGGGGACAACCAACACAATGGGGACGAAAATAAGAGGATAAAGGGAGTGGGAAGAAAATGCAAGAAGCAACAAAGATAGGAGGAAGGACATCATTATCCAAAAAAGTTAATGATGTGGGAGAACAAAGGGAGGAGAAAGGAAAAGAAGAGATAGAAAGGCAAAAGGGACAATAGGGGAGGTGATCCATGGGACACCACCAGAGATCATACTCCCATAAACAAACCCCATTATAGATCATGGTGGATTCAAGAAGAGACAGAATATTGGGAGTATTTTCCACCATGTCTCTTTTTTGAAATAATCTCGCAAGAACCTTGTTCATTTATTTCCACCCTCCCAGGAAAACCTTAGTTGCAACACCATATTTGGCTTGACGTTTCTTATTTTGTGGTGCCTTTACCCTTTTGGGGTGTCTTTTATAGATCAAATTTCCTATCATAGAAGTGAGCACCACTTAAAAAAAGTGGGTATTCTTCATGAGGTTGCATGCAAATATGCCTAAATCATGAGCCTTAGCTCCATTGGGCATAGGGTTATAATGACAATTTAGGGGTAAAATTAAGAGAGATGAATGTGATTCAAGAATGAAGCATGCTGCTAGTATTTTTGCTTAGCCGTAAAGCACTAGATGATGCTACTACTGTGTGCCTTACGCACTTTATTTAGTAGCCAACTTATGTACACAAAATTATAGTATGATAGTCATGCCACCATCTCTGATTCATTCTAGATGTCATCCAGTGAATCTACAATAATCAGACCATATGATGCTAAATTTGATATGCCTTTTGTAGTTTTATCAACATTGCCACCCTTTCCAAGCCATAAAGTTTCCACAACTTGGCTGATCATCTTGCACACCAACACCTATGCAATTGATGATCATTGTGGCAATAATTTTTTCCACGTGGGAGCCATATTATAGTATTGGTTTGTCTGGTAAAAGGCTTCAATGTTGCCAATCCTTGGGATTCACCTACTATTAAATCCTAGCTTCATGTGGCTTCATCGAATTCACACGCTTTTATCTACAGATATCATTGATCATGCCTACTACTGATGGGGCCTAATTAGGAATCGAGAGCTAATTAACTATACTATTATCAAAATGGCTTGGCCTTTGCTCATTGTACCCATAGACACAAAAAGGGTGCAATAATATGCCCTCATCATGCATGGTGTTCCCACCTAGTTCAATATATTTCATGTCTTGGGATAAGGTGCAAGCACTAGAGTTACTTTCAACACCGATGATTGCACTCCTCCCACTTAGGCTCAAGACAACATACACCCCTTGTGTTTTGTTAGGCTGTAGCCTTGAATCCTACATAGCTTGAGATGGGATCCAAGGTAGATACTATGCAGTAGTTTGGGGGACAATGATATATGGAAATAGGGATGGAAGGGCAGAGTCCCCTGAAGATGTCATTCCTGCCTGAAGTAGGAGTTGCTCCACCTGTACGGACTCCTAAAAGACTTGAAATAATATATTTTCCCTAGTTTGTAGTAGGAAGAGGCCTATATTTGAGCTCAAAGCTCGAATATAGTATAGGTGGGTCTGGGCGGGTGAAAGTCGTAATTTAGGAGGAATTCTTCTCCAGCTTCTCTTGAATCAAATGTTGAAGTTGATCAGGGATTCAAGAGGTGCCCTCTTGATGTAGGAGAGATGCATCAAGAGTTGGAAAGGGTCCATGGAGCCATAAAATATGTCAATGAGAGCTCTTGCTAGATTTTCCCATGAGAATATGGTGTTTTACCCAAGGATTCGATACCACAATAGTGCCCTTCATTTAGAAATTTGACCAGAATCCTAATCATGACATATTTGTGAGTAATGCCATGGAGGGGTGCCAGTGTAGCAACATCTTCAAGATGCTTCCAAGCCATTCCCAAGGTGCCATTATATTTGTTTAGGGCCTTTAGGGCACCCTTAGGAATATCATGCGAGTAGTGAAGGTTTAGAGGACAAGGGTCATTCCATTGGGGGAATAATGACTATGCCATTAAAGTACCAATCTTCAAAGGTCCTGGTTGTGGTGTTGAAGTCAAATTCAGAATCACTAGGTGAGCATACTATCTTCACCAATGAGCTCAAGGCTTCTCACCATACCTTGAGTCCTTCAAGATGCTTGGCTATTTAGTGCGAATGGGTGAATGGCCTCATGATCTGGTCATGCCAGGAAGTCGGAGTCATCAGGTGACTTTGTGAAGATATGGGTAAATTAGAGTCACCAAACTCTAATTTCCTAAAATATGGGGACTTAGTGAGTTTCCCAACAAAGTTTCTAGAAACTATTGGTCAATAATCCAGCACCATGTGTAGGGCAGGGTGGGTGGATCAGTGCCAAGCAACATAGAATGGTAGCCACATTTAAAGTATGGGATGGATTATATCTAAATAAGGCCAGTTCCTTTGGGATGATTCCATATACTCTACACCACAAACTAGGGGAAAAGGGAAATCAGAAAGAAATAAATAAAAAGGCTATAGATAGAACTTACAAGGATGGGTATAGCCGCATCAAGGCCTATGCAGGTGCAATATCCTATCAGATACATAAGCCCTACACCTAACAGATCACCCACAAATATCTTTTTCCAAGTTCTCTATCGATGGTGGGTGGGAGGTGAATTCCAATACTGAAAAATAGGTGCATGAGATCTAGGATGCAGAATCAGAGCGCTCTTGTTTAGGCAATATTAACAGAAATAAACCCCCCACACATATAATGAATATGCTATCCCTTATTCACTTAGGCACACCCCATAGAATATAAATAGTAGAATAACATATGACGACTTAAGAAACTAAAAAATTAAATATTCTTACATTCAGTAAAGAACAAGAGGACACAACTAGAGACCAAATAGTGCAAAATTTATATTTATAGAGGGAAAACCTTACATAATAATTGTAATGGCTAAAGAGCCACCCTTAGGAATGACTAGCATTCCACTATTTATAATTATATTTACATGGATTTAAAAATCCATACATTAATGATGGAAGGTAGAAATATGGATTTTGCAGCTGACGAGCACCTCTATGGTATACTGCTCCACTAGGAAGCATATATATTATAGGAGGTATATGTACTTGGTTGAATTAAGGCCTTGAGATATTTTGATGTTTCTGCCCAATCGATCAAATCTTAGCTACCTCATCCTTCTCCTCAATTGGCGATCCTCTGATTGAGGTAGTGGATGATAGAAATTGGAGCATATCGAGAGTATTGTGCTAGAAATATAGCACTTATGTGTATGTTTTCAGGTGCTCGAGCTACTGGAGTAGTGAAAAAATCTTCTATTTAAATTTTGGGTAGTGGCAGGAGTTTTGCATGCTGGGCGGGTGCTTCGTTTGCTTTTGTTTTTTCATGTGGGGTACTAGGAAGCGAGGGCAGGTATTTTTCTAAGGTATCACCCCTTTTGTACTTGTATCTCATACCCATGATGGGTGGGAGTATATCTTCTTTCCAAGGGTAGGGTTGTATAATTTATCCACCCACGCTAGCCCTTTGAAATGTCTAACCAATGATTTGGGCAGGCCTTTCAGGAAGTTCCACCCAAAGTGTTGAGGGTGGGTGTTTTCCCACTCTTGCCACCTACCTTTCTTGATTCTACTTCTTGCCTATCAGTTTTATCCACCCTAAAACCACTGCTACTACTCTGATGTCTTTCAATCATCCATTAATACCTTCAAAACTTGGTGAAATCCTTGCAGAGAAAATTCATCTTTTACAAAAATGGTGGGGGTGCAAAAACACAACCACACTAATCTAGGCAAGGAAAACAATGGTGGGGACATGAGGTACTTTTTTATAGACTCAAAAAATTCTAGTTGAATGCAACCTCCTTTTGCAAAAGGTGATTGAATGGCTTGCATTTGTATGATAGTTGTGCGGTGAAGCAATAAATTTCTTGAATTTTACCTTGCAAGATTCATACTTGCTTGAGATTTATAGGGGGAAGCATTTTAGTTATGGTATTAAATTTATTTAGGTCTACTTCAATACCCCATTGAGAGATAATAAATCCTAGAATTTTTCCATAGGTAACACCAAAGACACACTTCTTAGGGTCTAGTATAACATTTTACTTGAGAAGTCAATCAAAGACTTTACACAAAACATCAACATGTTGATCATGATTTTTAGATTTATCCAAGGGATCATCCATATAATCTTCCACAATTTATGCATATAATCATGAAAGATATTGGTCGTAGCGCATTGATATATAGAACTTGTTTTTTTAAGACTGAGGGGCATGACCTTATAATAAAATATCCCCCATGATATGGTGAAAGATATTTTATGCTGATCATTAGGATTAACTTTGATTTGGTTGTATCTAGAGAAACCATCCATTAGAGAGAGAATTTCATGACCTACTATGGAGTCGACTAAGGTGTCGATGTTAGGAAGGAGAAAGTTATCATTTGGACACACTTTGTTTATATATTTGAATTTTGTGCATACAAATATCCCTCTATTTGGATTTACAATGGGTACCATGTTTGAGACCCACTTAGGATAATCGATGGGTTGAAATCCCAAATTTAAGAGTTTTTTAACTCTTCTTTAACCATTAAAACAATGGTGGGATGCATCTTACTGAGATTTTTCTTGATTGGCTTAGCATTGCTATCGAGGGTGAGTTTGTGGACTACTAAGTTGGGATCAAGGCTAGGCATGTCATTATATGACCATGTGAAAACTTTATTATACTTTATCAAGAGTTTGGTGAAGCACTCTCTCTTTGCAATAGATAGGTTGTTGCCAAGTTGGATGATTTTGGGATTGGCAAGATTAATTATTAAGTTGACATGGATGGTTTCTTCCACAAGCATGTGGGATCTGCCTTCTAACTGTATAGGAGTGGAAATGAGATGCAGATCATCTGCTTACCTCTTAGTAAATACTATCATTAATAGTGACCTAAAATTGGAAGATAAAAGAAGGATGATATGAGAGGGGGGAAGATAGAAATTTGAATATTTGATCATATGTTATGTTGGGAGGAAATAAAAATAAGGATTAGAAGGAAATTTTTCAAAGTCAATGTAACTTGGGTCAATGCTAAGAGTTTGGTCAGGACCATCCACATAGCGAAGCAGGGTGAAAATATTGACATAAATTATGTTGAATGTGGGTGGATCATGGGGTGGATGGGTAGGTTATCTAGAGGATGGGTTTGATATTGAGAGATCTTATGGAAAGAGGAGGATTTGTCAAAGGATGGGTGGATAAGGATTGGGTTGAGGCAAGTGCTATTAAGGAAGAATGAGAGGGAGGGTGGAAAGGGTTGATCATAAGGATGTTCTTGTAGGATGAGCATGGGAAAGATAGGGAGTTGGAATAAAATTAGATGAGGGTAATGGTCACCATCATCAATATTATTAATCATGGGGATGATACAAGATGAAAAATATTTGGAGCTATCAAAAGTAATTAATAATTTCTCAAGCTACTCATCGATTTCATCCTCAAAATTACTAGATGGGTTGATGTGGATCATCAAAACTTGAAAGAAGTTCATGGGGATATCCACCACGGAATATGGGGCATTGATCAAGGAGTCCTTGGGGTTAATATAAAAATCAAAAATTTCCTCCTTAAGGTTAAGGTTAAGATATTGGAAAGCATCTTCAAGGAGGGTGGTTGTGTGGTTCTCGCAATAGCCTAATCCAAAATTTTCTTTAAGTAGTTGATAAGGTGGATCAAGGATGTATCATGTATCTTGATCATAGTGACCTAGGCCAAATAAATACCATTAAAATAATTGAAAATATTGTATGGAAAATTAAGGATTAGACATATAATACATTCCTACAATATTGTTCTTCAAGCTCTTTAGGCCCAGGTTTCTAGAAAGGAGTGTCAACTAATCCATATACAAAATTGGTTTCTTAGGTGAGGAGCCAATGGGAATAATAACACCTATACTTAGGGGTGCATCTCAAGGATAACAAAAAAATCTAATGGATTTTATGTTAGGGGAGAAAATAAAATTATGTACAACATACTTCCCTAGACTAGGACTAGACAACTATACAAACACATGGGGTGTATCTTGGCTTACTTGATGTTTAAGAGAACCTTAAATTTCTATATTAGGAGGGAAATATGACAAGGAAGGAGAATAGGAGGGTGGTGGTGGTTGAGACTCAACAACTTGCATGATGGGAGGGAAAGAAGCCGAGGGATAGGGACCCATGAGTTGGGAATCCAACCTAGCAACTCTTTGCTCTTAATATTGGCACTCTTAAGGAGTAGGTGAGGGAATAGATGAAGTAGGAGGATGTTGTAATGTAGGTCTATAAAATGGATGAGTAAGATGACAAGGACTAAATGATCTAGGTATGGGAGATGGGTGAGGAAAAAATGGAAAGGAGTAGGAAGGAGGGGAGAAATGGGAGGAAGCACAAACATGGATAAGGTGAGAAAGTAGAGGCTAAGAAGGAAGAAAAGATAAAAATAGGATAGGATAATGGATAGAAGAAAAGGGTGGAGGACACATAGGAGAGGAAAGAGAGAAGACATATAGAGGTATATAAAGGATGGGACAAGGACAATTGATTGACTAGTGTGAAGGACACATTAGAGAGGAGGAGGATGGTTAGCCACCATAGGGAATTGTAAAGATATGGTGGTGTTTATTAGATAGATGGAGTGGGTTGGATATGTGTAGGAGCAATATGGATGGAAGGGAGAGTGGGACCTTGCAGAAGGTTGACCATGTTGCAATACTTGAAAGGCTTAGTGTTAGCGAGGATGCAATGCACCTATCCCTTATGGATATATTTCAAGAACTGATGAAGGGTAGAGGGAACATACTGCATTTAACTAATCCATGGTTACCCAAAGAGTATGTTATATTACATGTCTCCCTCAATGATGTGGTAGAGGTTAGGCATGGTATTTGTGCCAACTTGAATAGGAAGGATGATCATACCAAGGTTTGAACACAAGGTGTCATTGAAGAATCACAAGGTAAGGGTATACACAAAAATATGTCTAGAGGGAAGGTTGAGGTGTTGCAAGGAAAATATGGAGATGATGTTTATGGATGAGCCATTATTGATTAGGATGCGCTTGAAGACCATACCATTGATGCATGCCATTATGTGCATAGGGGGATCTTGCCCCATAGCTCCCTCTTGAGCATTTATCTCATGATAATAAAACACAATGGAGGGTGACATGCATGTCCTCACACTACCCATAAAGTTGGAAAAGGTATTTGGATCATGGGTTTCTAGATCTATAGACCTTAAGATGTCATTTAGAGCCTCCCAATGAGGTTGAGATTGTTGAAGTAGGTCATAGATTGATAGCTTAGCCGATGCCATTTTTAGTTGGTGGGTAAGGCTACTCCTCAATGTCACAATAGGTCATGGAGGAGGAGGAGCTCCTTGCATGGGAGGAATAATCAATGATGGGGGTGCAGAAGGAGGGTCATATTGTTGGGGTGGTTGACCTTGATACCTTTGATTCCTTGTAATGATATTGATCATGCCCACAAAACCTTGGTGCGATGGGATGTGATTGACATGGTTGATTTTCTTAGGCATAGTTGAGGATGTTGAGGTACCTATTTGTTGTTGTTGCATCCCATGCTATGGTAATGTATTTTGAAAAATACCAAGGTGTTGGTTGGAGGGGGCTAAGGGGTTATCAACTTGTACCTCCCCTCTATCAATCAAATCTTGTATCAGATGTTTCAAGTGTTGATAGTCATTTATATCATGACCTCTCTTACGATGGTAGACACAAAATTGATGCTCATTATACCACTTGGGCTTCACCCTATTGGGATCCTCTGGCCAAACTTCAGGCAAGGTGATTATTTTTGCATCATACAACTTTTAAAAAATGTTTGACAATGGCTTGGAAAGGAGAGTCCAATTGTGAGGTGGATGAGGAGGGTGTTAGGGGTGAGTGGAAGGTTGGTTAGATGGAGGTAAGGTTGGTTCCTATATAAGAGCAGTGTGAAGATAAAAATCCTATTATCAATGTTGAGTACTGTGCTGTGGTGGAGTTGTTGTGGTTCTTGTTGGGCACTAAATTGCATCAAGTTTTACTCACTGTGGCTGTCTATCTTCCTACTCTATATCCAAGCTTGCACCCGATAGCTACAACTCAACACTCAACATTGGATGGACCAAAACAAAGTTTTTTATCCAATATCTAGAGTAGGCTGGTTCTTGTCAACTTAAATAGGGTGTTGACACAATTAGGCTCACTTAGGGTTTTAGAGATTAGGGTAAGAGAAGTATTAGGGTTAGAAATGTGAAAAATAGTGGACGGATAGGCTAACAACATTGCACTACAGAAAAAAGATCTAAAAAACCAACTCAAAGACACATCACTTAGATCAACATTATCCCAAATAATATGTACTTTCATTCATTAAGGAACAACAAAGAAATATTGTAGACAATGATTCCAATATCTAAACAATGATAATCCAAATAACAAAATTCACCAATATTTATATTTTACAAAAATGCACTCCCTAAAAATAAAGATCAAATTCAAAATCAGATTTCAATTACCCTAACAACTAGTAATCCATAAATTTGGCATAAACTAACCATTCAAGTATTCACAAAAATGCAACTAAATAATTCGAACCTATGATATCAAAGTGTGAAGATACAAGATTTGAGGTGAAGATCAATGTAATGATCCTTTCATTATCCTTTGGGAATATTTATAGTAGCATAGGTAAACACACTAGAGCCAACCCCTTAAAAATGAGGGTTCGACCTCTATTTGTAGTTTTACAAAATTAAAATAACAAGGAACATTACAAAGATGAAATTTTGACAGCTCAGCAGAGAGTTCTTGTTGGCATTTTATTATTGGTTCAACCTCTAGGAAATCCATTGCAAGTGGACCACCATGGCAGCTCGAAAACTCTACAACTTGCTGGTTGTTTTGCACTATCTAGAGTTTTAGCCATTGGAACTATATATGCATCATCGATATTTCTTGGAAACCATATACCACCGTTGATCTGCAACTGTATCTAGTTATCGTCTTCTTGAAAACCCTTAATGCTTCGACTTCCTCCTCCAACTATCATAACTTTGATGATAAGTTGATTTTATACTCTTCACATTTTTTAGCAAAATTTCCACCGTTGATCTCCCCCATCGTATGGCTATGATTAAATCTAAAATAAGATTTATGTAATGGCAGGGGAGAACACAACGCCATTTTGCTTTAAAAATTTAATGATATCATATTTAATGCTTTAGAAACTGTTGAACGCTAATCCGACATCAAAATGCTTTGAAAATTAAGCGGCTTGAAATTTGCTCCCTATCCTTCATTTATTTTCATTGGTGATGAAGCATTTACCAATCCACACAAAAAAGTCCATGATATCATATCTCCTTCAAAACTACTATGAATTCCATTTTGGAACTAAGCAAGTGCATTGTCCTGGCACATCTTTTTGGACCTGTTATAGTGTAAAGTGACTTCTCCTCCATTCTGCACTAACTTCAGAGTAAAAAATTGTTTGTCGCCATTCTGAAAGAAAGTTAGTCAAAACAAAACTTAGTCATGAATTGACATCTCTTAGACTTAGCATCCTACCTTCTATTACCATTCCACACAAGAATGTTCAACGCACTCTCCAGAATCAAATTTTCCAATACTTAGTCTCTCACAAGGTATTATAAATATCAAGCGGTCATCAATCTAAACTTATTTTATGTTGATGTCATCCTTCTTAAAATTTTACGGATTCGGAATGAGTCACCAATCTGAAGCCAAAACATATGAAACTATGCAAGATTGCTCCAAGCACAAAAATTCATCAAGTATTGGGCATGTCGGTGACCTTTTTTGTAGATCCTCTCCAAAATACACTGCAAAGTGTGTGGAATGAGAACATTATGACTTAGGTAAAAATTTCAAAATTTTCCTAGTTATGTGGCCATTTTGGGCCTACATTCTGGTGTCTCCCGAGTGGATTTGCTCGCAAATCCATAGAGTTTAGAATCTTATCCATTGGGTCTTAGGAGTCAAAAAATGCTCATATTCAAAAATATACTTTAAATAATAACTTCCATACAAACATTACCCTCTAAAAGTTTTTTGTTTTGCTTAGAGGGTAAAGGTTCATATAGAAATCATACCTAAAACATTTAGAACTTATCCACTTATATTGAGTCCATGCTAAAAATTAGGGCCTATTGCAACTGTCTTCAAAAAATAGGTATAACTCTGCTCCTCTTATAAGGTTTTATTGCAAAAACACCTTCATACAAAATATGCTACTCTCTGAGCCTCTGTAGGCTTCATACCTTTATTGTTTATAACTGACAATTATCAGAGAAAAAACAAAAAATGTAAAACTTGTGCATATGTAAAAAAAACAAAAATAAACTAAGTGTGGGCCCCTTCTGAGCCTGCATAAGCTCCATTCTACTCTTCTTCTTCATGGGCCTCTTACTCAACCTCTTATTCATTCTGTTCTTCTTCTTATTATTCATTTTCTTCTTTTGGGAAAGATTGTTTTTGATGCCTTCCTCCAGAATCATCACAAAATAACTAAATCATCAATTTTAAAGATTGTAAAGCTTATTTCTAGGCTACTTCAGAGGGGTTTGATGTTTCTTTGAGCTACTTATAAACATATTGTAATTCTCCAATATCCTCATAATAAGCAACATTCCCTCTGTTCACTAGATCTTCCATGAGATCTCTCAATCTGGTAAAATTAACAATTAATTGGCCAGCTTGCTCTTGGGGTAGCGGCTCTTCAAGAGAATCAATTCCAGATTCATCTTATAAATTTTCATCAATACTTTTCTGGATCTCTTCCATGGATAGCAAGATGTGATCTTCCATCCATAGGCTTTTGAATCCAACTTGAATCATTTATTTATTCACATCCACAACATATCGAATCACTCCTTAAATCCTATCGAACAACATCCAGTCTCTTTGAAGTGCCCTATGCTTCTTGATCAATATTTTGGTAGCAAATCTGGTGAGATTCTATTCTTTATTGGGAATTGGTTTAGAAGAATCACTGAGTTTGCTATCAACCAACCTGTATATTTGTTCTATCAAAATCACCATAGGTTGCAACTCTTCGGTGACCTGATCTAGCTCTCTCTGAACATTGGGGAGCAAGCAACTAGCATCATCAAGATAATCAATCATGAGTTGAAGCCATAGAAATTTCTCTTGGACCTTAGAGAGCATTTATTTTCTAATCTTCTTCAAACCGGCCTTGGAAAATATAGAAGACTTCGCTTTCTCAAGTTGAAGCTGATGTCTCAAACTTTGGATTTCTTTTGCTTGTTCCTCATTCAGCTTCTTCTACTCTTCTAGATGATCTTTGAACTTATTTGCTTCTTGGTACTTTTCCTGCCAGCCCTTGGTCTCCTTTTTTAGAGCCTTTTCTACTTCCTTTTGATTGCTCAAATTCTTGTAAATATTTTCAATATACTTCTCCAGTTTGTTCACCTTCTCTCTGACTGTCATAAGGATTTTGCACCCTTAGGTCTACATGCTTGAATAGGTAGGATAAATGGTAGTTTATGGGTGCCATTTATCCAAAATTTAACCTTTTGGGAGTCAAATCCTATGGTCATCCCACCCAAGGATGACTACTTGCCACCATCCCTGGATGGGACGGTCATGAACTGTGACCATCCCAGGGTGGGATGGTCATGCCTAGGTGGTCTAAAACCTCCCAAAAGTGAGGTAGAGCCTTCCAAGAGTGGTTAGGACCACTTTGTAACCTCTAAGTGTTGCCCAAGGGGGCCATATGATGTCAACTTAGCCATTGCTTTCGGTAACCTAATTGGATTGACATGATTTTAGTGTCTATAATTATATGACAAAGTAGAAAATACAATTCGAGATATGGTATATATCAATCAAGAAATGACTCAATAGGTATTTTAAGGACTCTGAATTGATAATAATACTCTATTATCAAAAGAGGAGATCAAGAAAATTGTAGCTTCAGGAATCCAGGATGAATCTGAGGTTGATGCCTAGAAGGAGCCAATTGATCAAGAACAGGTCTCTCAGATGATAATTAATTTAACCAAGATTAGAGATTTGATGAAGGACCTGGTGAACAAGGGAAGCTATGCAAATTATGAGGATACCTCTGAGTTGTAATTTATTCATAAACAACTTAGGGAGACTTCTAACCCTTCTGAGGTAGTTTGGAGCTAAGCTTTGTAGAGTCTTAAACTAATGATTCAACAATTTGGGACTGATGTTGAGCAAAAAGATAAGCAACAAGACTCACCAAAATAAGAAGAGGTTAACCAAAAGTAGGAAGGTTATGGTGAGGAAGAAGCTCATAAGGAAGGAGAGAAATCATATAGATTTGTCGAAGACCTTCAAGAGGCACAAGTGTAGAGTTTCCCATTTTGAACATTTTTGTATTCATGTAAAAGTGTTGTATATTTGTTTTTGATCTTGACACTATCAGAGGATAATAATAAAATCATGAAGCCAAAGAGTAGAGAATGAAGTTTTCATGAAGGTATTTTGATCATTTTTATTTTCCTTATAAGGGAGAGCATAACTCTATTTTTGCTTGACAATTGAGCAGTTTTTAGTCAGGAGTGGTGGATATCATTGTTTCCAATATACTCACCATGTGAACCGTTATCCTGTAGGTGGCTTCACAAATTTTCCAAAGGGTAATGGTGATATAGAAATTATTCTATGAAGCATTGCTAAAATATTTTTATTTTTTGACTCCTTATGCCCAATGGATAAGACTCTGAGTTCGTTGGCTTTGCAAGCAAACCCACCTGAGAGGCACCAAAATGTAGGTCCAAAATGGTCACATCCTTAGAAATTTTTTAAAAAATCTATTCTAAGGAATGAAGATGCTCCCAACCACTCAACATACAATGTATTTCCTAGTGGCATAGTTCAGGATGTCCCACACCACTAGCAGAGTAGCTAAATTTACATTGCTATCACTTAGCTATCAAACTGAGTCAAAGCTAATATTATTGACTTTGATGAGCGGCCCAACACACATTGCTCTAATCCATGCAAGTAAGTGAATAATTTTTGATGTGTTCCATGCCATTAAGGTCCAATTTTATTTTAGAGTGGACTAGAACATATACTCCACACCGCTGGTTGAAGAGGATGAAATTTTCAAAATGGAGCACACGACAGCGGTGCAACATAAAGTTCCTTGAAACATTATTTTACATAGTTTCTTGAGTGGCTCAGAGCACGGATTTATCCCACTATCAACCTTGGTAAAAATTAGATGAAGTATATTTTAAGGAGTGAGCTATGAACAACATGTTCTACACCATGGATGCAAAAGTAAATAAATTTTTTTTGAGAAATAAAGTGAGTGGCTTGGAGACATGCTCCATTTCGCTCAAAGCATAGTGTATTTTTAGATGTGCTCCATGTTGCTGGTCAAAAAAGTCAAAGTAAGTGATAAGTCTTTTAAAAGAGAAACCTAGAAACATGTTCTACGTCACTCATATTTTTAGCATTGCTAAGGTTTAATCATAGCCATCCGTGAATGAATCAATGATCAAAATCATGCGAACATTTTCTCAGATATTCAAAAGTGAATTCTTGGCAAATGAGAACTAGTTGGTTTGAGCAAGTAGGCAAAGCATCCATAATACCAAGAACCAAGAATGTAGGTAGTTGTAGATCTACAAACATAGGAAGTTCCCAAGAAATATGAATGACTTAGATCTTGTTTCTAATAGCCTGAAGTCTAACTGCCATTACAAAACTAGCAATTTGCAAATCCAAGCTGCCATGGCATGTGGTATCAAGCAGATTTCCCAGACTTCAAAGGTAAATGAAATAATGCCACCATAACATTCTACTAATCTATCATGGCTCTATCCTTGTAATGTTCCATCCCCTTATTTCATTGTAAAAACTATATATAGAGGTTGAACCCTCAATTTTCAAGGTCGGCTCTAGAGTGTTTGCTTGCCCTATTGTGTAACATCTTTTGCAAATTAATAGAAGGAGCATTACTTGGATTTTTGACTCAAGAACTATTATCTTCAATATTTCTATTGAGAGATTCAAGCTATGAATCGTATTTCTTCTAATGCTACTATGGTTAGTTCATTCCACTAATATTGGATTACTAGTTGTAAAGCAATTGAAATATTTTCATAGTTAAATCTATGCTTACAAGAAGTTTGTTTCTGTTAAATCTAGATATTGATATATTCTACTAATTTGGCTTGTTAGTATTGTGGATATTGAAATTGTTTCTTGGAGTATATCTCTGTTGTTTCTTGTATGAAGATTACTTTGTTTTTGGGTGTTGTTAATCTTGAGTGTGGGACACTAGAAATGATTTTTTGAAAGGTTTTACCTATGGATGCATATGTTTTTAGCTCTATCCGACCACTATTTTACTCATAATTCCTTAACCCTAACCCCTTTTCTAACCCTATATATTAAAAAATTACTGATCTTAATTGAATCAACATCCTATCAGTTAACAAGGAACCAACCTACTCTAGATGTTGGGCCAAAATAATATTTAGTCCATCCAATGTTGAGTTCTGAGTTGTGACTAGTGAGTGCAAGCCTAATCAAAAAGCTAAAAGATAGATAGTAATAGTATCAATTTTTTCTTGATGTCAATTTCAATCCCAATAATGTCTTATTTCTATATATAAGGTTTGGGAGTGCCTTTAAAAACCCTACTTGTAATAGGTTTTGGGACCCTTTTCAAACCCCTTCTACTATCAATGAAAAAAATTACTTTAATCTCATTTTAATAACAACTAATATTTTGAGAGTGAAATTATAGAATTGTTTTCATTTGGTCATCTAAGGGTCACTACAGTTGATATCATTGTAAGGTTACAATGATAAATCCTAATTGGAAAAACTATTTATAACTAAATTGTTTTATAGAGGTTGTTTGTCTCCCTTTGAAAATATAGGTTAGGGTATATTTTTTGAAATAAAATTTATATAGTCAATCCTAATCTATTATCCCTTTGGTGAGCAAGCCTGTAGTAGATATTATTGTACAAGATTATCATCTAGAGGAGTATACTGAAGACATTGAGAAACTACCAGTTGAAGATGAGTTGGTCATAGCAAAAGCTCACCTAGAGACTTTCTATTTCAAGATTGATATCTACAAGGAAAGTTAGAGCAAAAATAGAGAAGTTGGAGAAGACTGTCAGCAACCAAAAATGGGTAGAAAAGGCTATTAGGAATGAAGTTAAAATCTAGAAAAGAAAATATCAAGAGGCCATTAAGCTTAAAGACCAATTTGAGGAGCAGCAAATAAAAATTAAGAACATACCAAGGAAATACAAGACTTGAAGCATCAAATTTAGATTAAAAAGACCAAGTCTTTAGGATTCTCAAAAGTAGGAGTGAAGAAGGTAAGAAAAGATGTTTGGTCTAAATTCTTGAAGAAATGCTTTGAAATATAGCCCATAATATATTATATGGAGGATGCTAGCCATTTTCTCCAAAATACTAAAGAAGACCTGGATAAGTTCACTCAAGAGCAGGAACCCACGGTCAATCCTGCAAAATAAATCTATAAACTGTCTGATAGCAGGATCAATGAGGCTGCTAAAATGATCCCCAAAAAGGAATGGAATGTTTCTATATTGGCTACTAGAGTTGTGGTCGAGAATAATAAATTTCTCTAGAAGGCTTGGTTGTTATATGAAAAAGTAGAAAACACAATTCGAGATGTGGTAGATATCAACCAATAAATGACTCAATACAACTTTTTAGGACTCTGATTTGATAATAATACCTTATTATCAGGATAGGGGATCAAGAAGAGCATAGCTTCAATCATCTAGGATGAATCTAAGGTTGATGCCTGGAAGGATCCAATTGATCGAGAACAAGTCTCTCATATGATAATTTATTTAACCAAGCTTAAATATTTGATGGAGGACCTGGTGAACAAGAGAAGCTCCGCAAACTATGAGGATACATCTGAGTTGGAATTTTTCATAAAAAAATTAGGGAGACTTATAACCCTTTTGAGGTATTTTTGAGCCAAGATTTGCAGAATATTAAACTGATGATTCAACTGTTTGGGACCGATGCTGAGCAAAAATATAATTAGTAAGACTCACCAAAAGAAGAAGAGGTTGACCAAGAGTAGGAAGGCAATGGTGAGGAAGAAGCTCATTAGGAAGGGGAAGAATTAGATAGAGTTTTTGAAGAACGTCAAGAGGTATGAGTGTAGAGTTTCCCATTTTGAATATTTTTATATTCTTGTAAAAGTGTTGTATATTTGTTTTTTATCCTGACACTATCAAAGGACAATAATAAAATCATGAAGCCAAAGAGCAGAGAATGAAGTTTTTGTGAAGGTATTTTGATCATTTTGGTTGGGCTTATAAGGGAGAGCGTAGCTCTATTTTTTCTTGATAATTGAGCAGTTTTTAGTCATAAAGAGTGGTGGATATCATTGTTTACAGTATGATCTCCATGTGAACCGTTATGCTCTGGGTGGCTTCACAAATTTTCTAGAGGATAATGGTCATATAGAAATTATTCTATGAAGCATTGCTCAAATATTTGTATTTTTTGACTCTTAATGCCCAATGGATAAGACTCTAAGTTAATTGGCTTTGCAAGCAAACCCACCCAAGAGGCACCAAAATTTGGGTCCAAAATGACCACACACTTAGAAATTTTTTGAAAACTATATTCTAAGGTATGAAGATGCTCCCAACTGCTCAATATATAGTTTATTTCCCAATGACACAATGCAGGATGTCCCACACCACTGGCAGAGTATCTAAATTTGCATTGCTATCACTTAGCTATCAAATTCAGTCAAAGTTGATGATATCATTCTCTGATGAGTGGCCCAATGCACATTATTCTAATCCATGCAAATAAGTAACTAAGTTTTGATGTGTTCCATACCACTAAGGTCCAAGTTCATTTTAGAGCGGACCAGAACACATGCTCCACACCACTGTTTGAAGAGGTTGAAACATCCAAAATGGAGCACAAGGTAGTGGTACAGAGAAAAGTTCCACAAAATATTATTTTACATTATTTTTTGAGCAAATAAAAGCACATCTCTATCCTGCTTTCAACCTTGGTCAAGATTTATGGGCTATGAACAACATGTTCTACACCACGAACACAAAATAAAATTAAACATATTTGAGAAACAAAGCGAATGACCTGGCGATATGCTCCATTTCACTCAAAGCATAGTGTATTTTCAGATGTGCTCCACGTCATTGGTCAAAATAGTCAAAGTAAGTGACAAGTATTTTAAAAGAGTGGTCTAGCAACATGTTCTATGATGCTCGTCTTCAGAGTGTTGCTAAGGTTTAATCGTGGTCATTCATGAATGAATCAACAATAAAAATCATGTTGATATTTTCTCAGAAGATTCAAAAGTGAATTCTTGGTAAACGAGAACTAGTTGGTTCAAGTAGGTAGGCAAAGCATCCATAAGACCAAGAACCAAGAACATGGGTAGTTGTAGATCTACGACTATAGGAAGTTCCCAAGAAATATGAATGGTTTAGATCTTGTTTCTAAAGACTTGAAGTCTAACTACCATTATAGAAATAGCAAGTTGTAGAGTCGAGCTACCATGGTGTGTGGTATCGAGCGGATTTCTCGAACTTCAAAGGTGAATGAAATAATGTCACTACAGCATTATGCTAATATATCATGGCTCTATCCTTGTAATGTTCCATACCCTTATTTTAGTTTAAAAACTATAACTAGAGGTCGAACCCTCAATTTTTAGGGTCGAATCTAGAGTGTTTGATTGCCCTATTGTGTAACATCTTTTGCAAATTAATAGAAGGAGCATTACTTGGATTTTTGACTCAGTAACTATTGTCTTCAATATTTCTATTGAGAGATTCAAGCTGTGAATCACATTTTTGCTAATGTTGCTATGGTTAGTTCATTCCACTAATATTGGATTACTAGTTGTAAAGTAATTGAAATATTTTCATGATTAAATATATGCTTACAAGAAGTTTATTTTTGTTAAATATAGATATTGATCTATTCTACTAATTTGGATTGTTAGTATTGTGGATATTGAAATTACTTCTTGGATTATATCTTTGGTGTTTTTTGTATGAAGATTACTCTGTTTTTTTATGCTATTAATATTGAGTGTGGGACACCAAAAATGATTTGCTGAAAGGTTTTCCCTATGGATGCCTATGTTGCTCACTCTATTCAACCACTGTTTTACTCATAATTCCTTCACCCTAACCCCTTTTCTAACCTTATCTATTAAACAATTATCGATATTAATTGAGTCAATATCCTATCACTTAACAAGGAACCAACCTACTCTGGAGGTTGGGCTAGAGCAATATTTAGTCCATCCAATGTTGAGTTTTGAGCTGTGACTAGTGGGTGCAAGCCTAATTAGAAAGCTAAAATATAGACAGTAATAGTATCAATTTTTACTTGATGTCAATTTGGATCCCAATAATATCTTATTTCTAGATATAAGGTTTGGGGATGCCTTTCAAAACCCTACTTGTAATAGGTTTTGGGACCCTTTTAAAATCCCTTCTAATATCAATAAAAAAAAAAATTAATCTCATTTTAATAACAACTAATATTTTGAGATTGAAATTATAGATTTTTTTTCATTTGACCATCTAAGGGTCACCACATTTGATATCAGTGTCTGGTTACAATGATCAATCCTAAATGGAAAAACCATTTATAACTATTTTTTTATAGAGTTTGTTTGTCTCCCTTTGAATATATAGGTTAGGGTATATTTTTTGAAAGAAAAATTATATAGTCAATCCTGATCTATTATCCCTTTGGTGAACAAGCTTGAAGCAGAGATGATTGTACAATATTATCATCTAGAGGAGTATACTAAAGACATTGAGAAACTACCAGTTGAAGATGAGTTGGTCATAGCAAAAGCTCACCTAGAGACTTTCTATGTCAAGATTGATATCTACAAGGAGAAAGTTGGAAAGTTAGAGCAGAAAATAGAGAAGTTGGAGAAGACTGTCAACAACCAAAAATAGGTAGAAAAGGTTGTTAGGAATGAATTTAAAAGCTGAAAAAGCAAATATCATGAGGCCATTAAGTTTAAAGACCAAGTTGAGGAGCAGAAAAATAAAAATGAAGAACATACCAAGGAACTACAAGACTTGAAGCATCAGCTTCAGATTGAAAAGGCTAAGTCTTCAAGCTTCTCAAAAGCAGGAGCGAAGAAGGTAAGAAAAGAGGTTTGGTCTGAATTATTGGAGAAATGCTCTAAAATATAGCCCATAATAGATTATATGGAGGTGTTAGTTTAAAAATACTACCTTGATAAATAGTAGATTTTTTGCATGAAAAGACCAACGTTTCTTTTTTGAGACATGAGGCAGAAAATTAGCTTCTAGTTCATAGTGTGTAAGTGTATGTATTAAAATTTTCTCACTTCTATTCACATTATTGAAATATAGATTGTGTTTGTTCTAAAATATAGACTTATGCAAAACATAAATCATGTTGCTGGAGTTGAAATTTGATATATGCATGTGTTAGATAGACATCTAAATCACATTGAGAAATCCATGATTTCTGCATGGAGATATAATAAATGCTTTAACAGTAAATTATATACATTCATCTTAGTTGTTGTCTAATATGTACCATAAGCAAGCTCTAGCCTCGACTATATTTCCCTCTCTTTTAGTATTGCTCTTTTCCCTTTCCCCATAAAACCATTAAGGAACTAGCCTCCTCTGGAGATTAGATGGAAGATCCCAAGATCAAGTTCGTCTACTCAATGTTGAAAAAATCAAGGTGCAAATAACAACCATAGGCAGATTTTATTCCAATAGTTTTTGGCACACCCAGTGGGACCCTAAATACCACAGTATTCTATAAGGTTTGGTGTTTGTCTTTGATTTTTTAAAATCTAAATCAAATCACTTGGCGACTCCGTCCGAAGGTATAGACCTAAGAAATACCTTATCTATTTATCTGGTTAAAACTTATGATTATTTACCTATATGATAACCATATCTAAAGCAATAAACTCTGAAGAACCCATTGAGTTCTTTGAGTTACATCTTGGTAGCCTAATAGTGCATCTAGTTTTATCTGCTAGATAAAACCCACCTGCTACCAGTATTACTACCCTTGTACCCACTATTTTGCCTAGTCCTATTGTAAATACATCTTTGACAAAGAATACTAGTAGTTCTATAGTTTAGTCAAGTACAGTTTCTACAATGGCCGCTCCTCCACCAGCTTATTTTACATGGAACCACATAGGTCCATTGAACCTGGTGTCCTAGAACTCGATCTCTGTGATAGCTTTACAGGCATTGACTTCATATGATGGGATGGGTAAAATGACGTATGAGCATTGCTTAGATGTTACTGCTTTGGCTACAATTTACAACATCACTCAAGAAGATGTGATGATCAGGTTGCTAGTTATTTCCTTGAAAGGAAAAATACTCTATTGGTACAGAGCACTTCCTCCTCAATCCATTGTGACTTGGGTAAAAATCATTGGAAGGTTGGTAGATGAGTTCAATCAGCATGCAAATCCATTCTCTCTACTCATCCAGTTCAACATCATCAGGAAGTATCCTCAAGAGGAATTTATTGATTTTAATATCCGATTTAGCCACACCTGGGAAAGAGTGCCTGTCGGATTGAAACCAACTATAGAACAAGCAATATACTATTATTTAAGAGATTTTGATACATATATCAGCATGATAATATGGAAATAATGAATATTCACTTTCCCTACTATTTATCAAGAAGCATCTAAAGCAGAAAGAGATCTTATTGCTACCAGGAGATATCCGCCAAAAGCAATAATACCTATTTTTCCTGATATCCTTCAAACTCCCAATGCTAGTTCTTCCATCTCTTCCCATTTTTTGAGCGTAGATCTTCCAAAATGGAATGGGTCACCTTCCATCCCTATAATACATATATGAAAGCACGAGATTCCAAAAAATTGAAAGGAAAACTAATGCGATGTATTCAAAACCCAAAGTTAACGCTTAAGGTCCTATAAAGTGAAATACATGAAATGAAAGAAAAGAGACGAATTTAAATGAGATAAAATGAAGTATAGAAAGCGCAGCCCTTTTTATTTATACTCTTCCAATTCGGTTACAAAGACGTCTCCTCCCTTTAAAGGGGTAGGAGGGTTAACAGAGTTTCAATTACAATCATGGATTTAGTGTTCCTCCTTCCGCGTGCCCACATGTGAAATGGGCGGACCAAAGTGTTGCCGTCACTGGTATTGATGAATCTTTAATCCTTGCTGCTCCTCCTACGTTCAAAGAAACAACAAATCGTTAGTAGCACTTGTGTATGATAATGAAACTCGCAAATCTGAAAGAGTACTGTAATGAATATAAAAGATAAATATAACGATGATTAAAATGAATCTAAATAGACTAAAAATTTGACAGAAGCCTAATCATGTAACTAGCAAAATACTGCAAAAGAAACAGTCACCAAATTTTATGTAGATCCGTATTCATCCCGGGGTAGGACGATTAAACCTGCAACAGTTTGGTATTCGTTCTGGGGTGAGACGAATAAACCTGCAATAAGGCAGGGGGTGCCCGAAGGCAAACCACCCGCGGGTTGAGACTTTGTTTCGACACCAATCCGCTTGGGATGAGTCCGAAACCTGTTGTGATGTGTTTTCTGCAAATTGGTAGGATATTGTGGTCAAAAAAATTGGGTTTTCGGGTCTTGATTCATGCCTTCAAAAGTCACCCAATAACCTCTCTTTCGATTAAGATATTATGGATGTAAAAGCACAAATTGTAAGTAGGTAAACTGGCAACACTTCGTGGCTCAAAATGCTCCTTATTTGTATATTTTTTGGGTGAGGAAACTCGCCATTTTATAGACCCAAGGGGTATCTTTGAATTAGCATGCAGAAGTGCTACTTAACATGAATGCTTTTTTAGGGAAGAGAAGACTTCTCTCTGATAAAGGGCTCCATAACTGCTTCTGCATGCCCAAAAGAACCCACTCTCACTCCCATGCAATGAAGGGAGAGTCAAGTGGTAGATCCGAGTTGTCCTAAAAAACTCACTCTCATTCCCATGCGATGAATGGAGAGTCAAGTGGCAGATCCGAGTTGTCCTAAAAATCTCACTCTCATTCCCATGCAGTAAATGGAGAGTCAATTGGTAGATATGAGTTGTCAAAAGAACTCACTCGCACTCCTATGCCATGAAGGGAGAGCTAAGTTGCAGTTCTGAGTTGTCTTGCACCGAGGTTTGACTTTTTGTAGGTCAAACCTAGAATTCATCCCACCCAGGAGTGAGCGCTGGTAATCGTCCTGGGGTGGAACGAGTAACAGTCTGCACTTGTCCCTGGGTGGAGCGAATAAGTAGCAGAGTGCCTAAAAGGTGCCAAATTGATCTTTGACTTTTAAAACTATTGTGTAAGTGGTTAGAACCACTTTTTTAACCTCTAGGACTGCCCTGGGGGTTGTGTGTGTTAATGCGATCAGTGTTTGTAGTCACATAATCGGATTGGTGCTATTTTGGTGTCTACAGATGCCTCTTTTTGGAAAGCGTTGCACATGGTGCAGTGCTGAGCAAAAATAGATAACCAAAGCACTAATGATTAGGATTTCTCAGTAACCTAACCAACTTTGGATGCCCCAAGTATGGAAAGGGCATGCATTCTTGAATCTTTGCTTCTAACGAGCTAAGGGATTGGATTTCAAGTATTGACCTATTTTGGTGAGGTGTGACTTGAGCTTGGGCATTGATCAGTCATGAATAGGCAAAGGGTGCAACCTTTTGTCTGTGGGAACCTTGTGTTCATGATTCATGAATGCCAAGCATTTAATCAGTTTGTGATTGTTGCTTGTTTGCTGCACCAAGCAGAAGCGTGATTTTCTTTGTCAATGATTCTTTGAATGCATGCCATTGCCTTGATTGGGTGTGTGTTTGCTGATTGGTAATTGTTGGTCCGAAATCTGCCATAGGAAAGGATTTTTACAATTGCACCCTAGACCCGGACAACATTGAAAGGCTGGAAGCAATAAATGGCTTCCAGACCAATCTCCAGAGTGGGCTGGTTCCCTTTACTACTCTAAACTTGGTTTAAGATAAGGGTTGTGGGAAAGAAATTGAAAAGTTGCAGAAAGGAATGGGAAATATGGCCGCAGGCCGAAGTTATGGGATCAAAAAATAATAGCAGGAAATTTAAAGTGCAGCAACAGCAAGCAATAAAAGTTATCAACCTAACTTTCGCATGATGTACGCAGAGAAACCCTCCAAAATCACATTCCAGGAATCATACTCTCACGACAGTACATAAATCCAATATGCAGAATTTAAATGCAACAGCCATGAAGAAATACAAATACTATTAGAAATGCAACAGGAACAGAAAGGAAATCACCAATGCAACCGCTTGAAAAATTAGAAGCCAATCCTTTATTCCTGCAAATGCACTTCAGTTTCTAGCAGAGAACTTTTTCCAACCACCCTTTCAAATGAAGCTTACATTGGTTTTTATAGAGGGCCGTCCTCTTTGCAGCATTAAATATTTGAAACCGACTTCCTTGTGATCTACAATTATGCATTGGAAATTATGCACACGATCCCCTTAATTGTAGCCTTGGAGACCCACAAAATTGAATGCAATTTACATGTCAGCTTCGAAGAACCACCTTCATTAAATTGTTTTTTTAAAATATGCATGAAACCATTGACTCAATCCACGAACAGCGACTTCGAACTAATAAATCCTTCAATTTTGGTGGCACGGGTGCTTCTTTGACCTTGAATGCATTGGAAATCCTCAAAGTATTTAATTTTGGACTGCATTTAATTCTCGGAACTCACAAAACTGCATTGGGCCACAGCTTAAGCATGCATAATTAATAATAACAATAAATGTGGCAAAAATGCCAATAGTAACTAAGTGTGACTACCCCCTCAAGTGACGAATCGATGAGGGAATGACCGACATGAGAAAAGCGACGAGTCGCTTGACCCAAGATGACTTAGGTGAGGGTGCCTTCAAATGTTATCCGATGAATGCTCGAGCAGTTTCTCGATTTTTGAACCTGTTTTTGGTGGGTGTGAACCCATTTTGGGACGCCATTTGGGGTAACATTGGTGAAAATTTGATCTCTCATGGAGCGGTCCGGCCATGGTAGCCTTCTTTGGGATAGAGATAGTGACAATGTAAACCCCGAAATTTGTTTTTTTATGCCAAGAGATTAAGTGCAAGAGCACTTTTGTCCGGCAATTTTTAGTGGTTTTGTTGTGGTGCATTTTTCAATTTTTTTTTTTTTTTTGTTTTTGATTTTTGTGTAATTTTGTATTCGTTCCGGGGTGGAACGAACTCCATGCTGGTATTCGTCCTGGGGAGGGACGAGCGCTCTTTCAAGGAAAAAGCGCTCATCCCAGGCAGGAATGAATTTTGGCAGATAAAAAAATATAAAAGCGTGAAAATGACGGGTTGGGTTCATTTGTGCTACGACTTCGATTGCGATTTGGAGCTCTGAGGAGGGAGATTTTCTGATGCAAAGCGCTGCTAAATTTTCCAGCCACCATGAGTGCACAGACCGGGTCGTCAAGCGGTGGAGCCGAAGCGAGACTAGTAAGTGCACTATCTCCTCGAGTTTTAATTGGAAAAATTGCAATTTGTTTTTATTGTGTTTTTCTTTTGTTTAAGACATGGAACCCTAATTAATTAATTAAAAGGTGAATGAATTTGATTTAAAGACCATGAAACGAAATGAAACGTGTATGCAAACCGATGGGAACCTAGATGGAAAACCATAAAATAAACCTAAATGAAACTTAGAGTAACACCTTAGGGTAACCACGGTTAGAAAAATGTTTTTTTTTTTTTTTTGTGAATGGTGAAACTTAGGTCGAAACCGTAGGTAAACCATGTCAGTTTTTTTTGTTTTTATGAAATTAAAGATGAAAAAATTGATGAATTTTTTTTTTTTTTTGAATGGAAAACTTAGGTCGAAACCGTAGGTAAACCATGTCAATTTTTTGTTTTGTTTGTATGAAATTAAAGATGAAACCTGAGATGAAAATTGATGATTTTTTTTTTTTTTTGAATGGTGAACTTAGGTCAAAACCGTAGGTAAACCATGTCAATTTTTTTTTGTTTTTTGATGAAATTAAAGATGAAAAATTGATGAATTTTTTTTGTTTATGAATGGTGAACTTAGGTTAAAACCGTAGGTAAACCATGTCAATTTTTTTTTTTTATGAAATTAAAGATGAAAAATTGATGAATTTTTTTGTTTGAATGGTAAACTTAGGTTAAAACCGTAGGTAAACCATGTCAATTTTTTTAGTAAAATGTGGTTAACTTAGTTAAATGAAACTTTTTTAAATTAAAGATGAAAATTTGTTTTTTTGTTTGAATGGTAAAACTTAGGTTAAAAACCGTAGGTAAACCATGTCAATTTTGTGTTGTTTGTATGTTTTTAAATTGTAACGGATGTACATGTGAATGAATGATGTTACTGTATATTGATGCATTTTTGTATATGTGATGGTGATTTGATGCATGTTTTGATGTGTTTATGTTTTGTGATGTGCAGGTGGTGAAGAGTCGGTATCGGGTACCGACTATTTTTTCTAGTGCCCGAGAGGCGTTGAGTGCGGAGGACTGGGAGTGGCTTGATGCCTTGGGGCTCAAGCATGTGGCTCGATTGGAGCCAGTTGTTGGGGATCGGGCGTACTTGACAGCTTTGATCAGTCTATGGAATGTTCGGACGAACACCTTCCATATCCCGATAGGGGAGATGACAGTTACCTTGGAGGATGTGTATCGGATTCTTCGGATTTCGATAGACGGGGTTCCCATCCGGACGACGCCACGAGGCCAGAGGACGGCTGTACTGACCCGGTGTTTTGGACATGGGGAGGACTTGGGTGTGGAGGATGCGGTGCAGAGAGCGGAGGATGATTGTCAGATGGGTGGGATCTTAGTGCGGTGGTGGTATGAGAGGAGGGTGTTGGGAGTGAGGCATACACTACTCATGAGCCTCATTTCCAACATGCTGTTGCCAGACTCCTCGGGGGTGAGGTTCCCATGGAACCTACTGGAGGTGGTGTGGCAGTTAGTGGATTGTCCTGTGACAGAGCCTGTGATCATGAGATGGGGCCAGACGCTCTTGGCTCAACTATATGATGAGTTGTATGAGGTCCGCTGTCGGAGGCGAAAGGGGATTGGCTGCAGTTTCTTGCTACAGAGCTGGGCCTGGCAGCATATAGCCATGGAGCGACCACGAGGGCTACCCTGGACTACACGGGTTGACATGGTGGATAGAGACATTGGTTATGGGGCTTTATGGTATCGATCTGAGGAGCGAGGGCAGAGTCGATGGTTTGCGGGAGACGTGGACCATTACGTAGATGCATTGGCATGACTGACTCTAGGAGATGTGGTGTGGAGGCCATATCGGGATTGTCCCGCATGGCCGGAGGCTGATGAGTGGCTTCGGCGGGTCCGAAGGGGGAGGTGGGTCATTGGACGACACGGGACAGAGCAGGAATACTTCCATTATCTCTGAGTGACACGACAGTTTGGGGTACGCCAAGGGTTTCCTGGGGAGCCCTTAGTCTATCGACATCGGAGCGATGAGAGGACTCTAGCTGCGTCGATCCTCGAGCCGCTAGGTGAGGAGGCGGATACAGTACTGGACACTCCGGATGTGGATGACGTCGGAGTTACTATCGAGTACCAGGAGTGGTGGACGCTCCGACAATGGCGAGGTGAGGGGCCATTGGGAGGGGATGAGGCAGCGGTAGGCGGAGAGGGTGCAGAGGCACCAGGAGAGGGTTGGGGAGCTCCTGTTGATGTGGAGATGGTGGAGGTGGCAGATGCGGGAGAGGACTTTGGTGAGGAGGAGCAGCCAGAGATGCAGGATGCTCCGGAGCAGGCCGGTGCTCCAGAGAGGCCGACGCAACCGACCGTGTCGGGGATACAGAGGCGGGGTTGCATGCTGAGGTAGCACGATTGACGGAGGTGCTACGGAGGCGAGATGGGGAGCTTGGGGAGATGGTGCGGGAGAGGGATCTCCTATGGATGAGCATTGCGACCTATCATCAGCGGGAGAGGGACTGGTTGCGGTAGCGGTATGAGCTGGAGGATGAGATTACCCGCCTTGGTGGGCAAGTGCCTGCATTCTCTGGAGGTGGATCATCGTGATGCTCGAGAGGGAGCGACATGGAGCAGACAACATCCTCTCAGTGGAGGCGATGGGATGAGGGAGAGGCCAGCGGGCATGGTGCGGGGGCGAGCAGTAGCCGCCCTGAGAGGTCTCAGAGGACCCACACCACGGGGGGTAGTTCCCGTCGCACCGATCCTGCGTGATCATGGTGGACGACGCCCTAGACTTGGGGATTTTGTTGTATGATTGCGGGGTCAGAGGACCAGTTTTGTAGCCTACGGGCATCTCTTTTTTTGATATATATACAGATGACATATTTTTTTGTGGATGCACTTTTCATGATTTATGTTTATGTACATGTTTTTACATTAATGTATGCATATGCGATTATGAATGCGATGGTTCTAATTTGTATGATGAATGCCAATGGAATAAATGAAATGAGTTGTTTATGTTTTGTCATTGGCACCATAGACTGTGCAAGATTTGACTGACTTGCTATATGAATGGGATGACTTTGTGGAATGACTGTGCATGTGAAAACTTTGTTTTTGTATTTTGCATATTTTTTGATGATGATGTATGGAATAAAATGTACCAGTTGTTATAATGTAGTTAAGCTTTTCTGAGATTCAGATATTTTAACTAACTAGCCAAGATTGTACATTTATCTCGCAAGACTTTTGAACAAGGTCTAAATCCGACTTGAATTTAACCAAGTTATTTCACATCCCTGTGTGTGCAATTGAGTTCGTTTATGTGGTATTTGTCAGGATACCGCCAAGTGCCGGATAGGCTATCAACCAAACCTATACTGAGGATCACCTAATTAGCTCCACTAACTCCGTTGTTGTGTTTAGCAAGATTAATCCATGGGACAATCTAAGGTACCATAAGCTAGCTCATCCACATGCAAACATTGGTCTGCTCACACGCAAAGCTAATGTGACAGACATATCGTCATGCGGGTAGGATACCGCCATTGCCAGGTAGGCTATCCACCAAACCTGTAATGAGGATCACCTAGATGGTTTTCGAATGCTGAGAATTCTAGGGATTCAAGTTCAGGTTATTTATTGGCTCAATGGTTTGGGATATTTGCTCGTATACAAAGTGATGAAAATCACTGTTTATTTTGTTCTCTTTTTTTTTCTTTTTGGAGCAAGGATTTTGAATAGTGGTGATAACCACTGTTATTTGATTTTGTATTTTGAGCTTTGTAAGTTTGAGCTTGTGAATGGCCTTGATCCTTTTGGCCTTGGGGATGACTACCCATCCTGTGCAGGGACGTGTAGTACGAATCCTTACGACTTTGGGAACCAAGGGGATGATGGAGATTATGAAGTAAGGGCATTGATCTTTTGGGCCTTGGGGATGACTACCCATCCTGTTCAGGGACGTGTAGTACGAATCCTTACAACTTTGAGACCAAAGGTGAATGGAAATGGTTGTGATGATGGTTTGTTGGAATGTTGTTTGTGAATGGTCATTGATCCTTTTAGGTCTTGGGGATGACTACCCATCCTTGGCAGGGACGTGTAGTACGAATCCTTACAACCTTAGGGACCAATGGTGATTGGGATTTTGGTAGTGGTGAAAACCACTGTTTATTAAGGGGAATGGATGGGGAAGAGCTTGTCCTTTTGTCAATTCTCAGCATTCTGGAACCATTCGCACAGGGGGATGAACAGGCTAATCTTTCACCGATGGTACCCTAGACTGCTTTGTAGGTTTCTCTTGCGTTCACACAACTTAGGAATTATTTTATGTGTGTTAATTTGTGTAGGGATGTTACGTAACAAGGTGTGATCCAAGTAAAACTTTCCCGTGTAAAATCTGTTTAACTGTGTACAATTTTTGGCTAGAAATTTAAAGACAGCTGAATGACGAAAACCCTAAATACATTAGGAGACAACTGACTGTGCTAAAAAAATGAAGATGGGGTGATGCGGGATGTATGCATTGAGAAAATTGATTTGATGTGGAAAATGATGGGATTGCCAAGTAATGACAGTCTATGGTGCTTTTGACTTGTATAACCAGCAAATATGCAATGTATGAATGGGATGCCTAATGCAACCTATATTTTTGTATTTTTGATGTTTTATGAGTATGCATGGAATGGAAATGCAATTTTTTTGTTATTTTTGATGATTTTATTGTTTTTGTTTATTTTTGAATATTTGTTGTGACCAAGCGGTTATGGTAACCCTTGGAGCTTTTGGTTTGACCAAAGGGTTTATGGACACCTTTGGGGCATTTTGGGATTGACCAAGCGATTGTGGGAATCCTTGGAGCTTTTGGTTTGACCAAAGGGTTTATGGACACCTTTGGGGCATTTTGGGATTGACCAAGCGATTGTGATAATCCTTGGAGCTTTTGGTTTGACCAAAGGGTTTATGGACACCTTTGGGGTATTTTGGGATTGACCAAGCGATTGTGGAAATCCTTGGAGCTTTTGAGGTGACCAAAGGGTTTATGGACACCTTTGGGGCATTTTGGGATTGACCAGGGTTGATTGTTTAGGCCTTTTTGGGGATTGACCAAGCGATTGTGGAAATCCTTGGAGCTTTTGGGTTGACCAAAGGGTTTATGGACACCTTTGGGGCATTTTGGGATTGACCAAGCGATTGTGAGAATCCTTGGAGCTTTTGGTTGGACTATGGCTCTCTAAATGTGGAATGGCCTCAAATGAATGATGTTCAAGGGTTCGAGCTCCTTGATTCCTTCAAGAGAGGCAAGCCGGTAAGTTCCAGGTCCTATTCGACTATCAATCACATAAGGACCTAACCAGTTTGCTGCAAACTTGTCCCTCAGATGGGACGATAAATTAGAATTCTGTTGGTTCTCTTTTAAGACCAAGTCACCAACCTAAAATTCCCTCAAGTGGACCTTCATGTTGTATGCTCTCTTAAGTCGCTCTTGATAGATACGCAAATGCTCGAGAGCATTGATGCGTCGTTCGTCAAGCAACGTAAGTTGATCTAACCGGGCCTGCCGCGCAGTGTCATCATCGATGAACTCTTGCATTGAAATGCGCAGCGAAGGGATTTCCAACTCAAGAGGCATGACTGCCTCGGAGCCATACACCAACGAAAATGGAGTTGCCCCAGTGGGCGTCCGAATGCTAGTGCGATAAGCCCATAGGGCAAGCGGGATCTGAATGTGCCAATCCTTATGATTATCTACGACAGTCTTTTTGAGGATGGCGATGAGCATTTTGTTAGACGCCTCTGCTTGCCCATTTGCCTATGGATAATAGGGTGTTGAAAAGCTATGCTGAATTTTGTACTTTGTGGTCAAAGCACGCACATATTTATTCTTGAATGGTGTCCCATTATCTGACAGGATCTTGGATGGAATACCAAAATGACATATGATATTATGCAAAATAAACTCCGCAATGCGGGGTCCAATCGTAGAGGTTAACGAAATTGCTTCCACCCACTTGGTGAAGTACTCTGTGGCCGTTATGATGAATGTGTGATGACCCGACGACGCAGGGGAGATCTTTCCGATTAGATCAAAGCCCCACTACGAAAAAGGCCAAGCCGATTGGATCGGTTGCAAGGCCTAAGAAGGTACGTGTGTCAAATTGGCATGATGTTGACACTTCACGCACTTCTTCACATATGCGCAACAATCTCGCTCTAAAGATGGCCAATAATAACCCATGCGAAGAATGCGCTTTGCGATGGCCATACCGCTGAAGTGGCCACCACATGTACCATCGTGGGCTTGGGTGATCGCCCAAGCGGACTCTTGCTGGTCCAAGCAACGAAGGAGGATTCCTTCATAGCTTCGACGATACAAAATGTCTCCTAACAAGACATGTTTTGCCGCTTTCTGTTTGAATGATATTTTCATGGCTTGTGTCAATCCAAGTGGGAGAGTACCTAGCTTGAGGTAATCCCTAATGGGTGTGTACCAATCTTGCTCGATCAAAAACCTCGATGGTATGAACGACCAATCCCTCTTGAAGTTCATCCCGAACAAAAGCTGAGCAGGAAAGAACTTGTAAAAATAGCGTTGTATTGCTATTAAGAGGGGTAGGGGAGAACAAGGACCCCCAGTTGGCTTGAGTCAAACAATCTTGGATTCGAGAAAACCTATCCGGAGATGGTTCAATCTGGATCAAGTGGATTCCTGGCGTGAGGTCAGAGCTTGCACGCTCCATCGCAGGTTGCGATAATGTCTTGACTCGAATGGTTGTCATCTCACCGAAAGGGTCTTGCGGGATTAGGGACCCCAAGGAGGCCATAGTATCCGCAAAATGATTCGATGATCGAGGGAGTGCCTCGATGTCGTACCATTCAAGTTGTGCCAGGAATTTGTCCACAAGGGCTTTATAGGCCTGCAGAACTGGACATTTACATTGGAATATCCCCTTTACTTGATTGACAATTAACAACGAATCACCAAAGATGTTCAATCGTTTAATGTTCATGGTGATTGCTGTCTGAAGACCTATGAGCAAGGCTTCGTATTCTACATTGTTATTGGTGCATGGGAAGTCTAATTTAAATGACAAAGGCATTGGAGCCCCTTGTGGAGTGAAGAATACAATTCCCGCACCACCCCCTTGCTCACACTTAGAACCATCGAAGAATAGGGTTATGTCAGCCTGTGACTCAGGCTCATCAGAATCTGGCGATTCTGAAACATGGAAGACCCCATCATCAGGTAGTTCGAAGGTCAGAGGCTGATCGTCTTCAAGAGGAGCCTCGGCTAGTTGATCGACGATGACTTGACCTTTTATGGATTTTTGTCCAATGAATTCTATGTCAAACTCCGTCAACAACATGATCCATTTCGTCGTGCGGCTACTATGATAAGTACGACTCATCATGTATCGCAATGGATTCTCCTTAGACACAACATACGTCTTATTACTAAGCATGTAGTGGCATAGCTTTTTGGTAGCAAACACCACTGCCAAGCAGAGCTTTTCAACGTATGCATAGTTAAGTTCATAACTGACCATGGTGCGGCTAAGATAGTATGTAGCCTGTTCTTTGTGAAGTTCATTTTTCTGGGACAGCATGGCGCCCAGTGCCACCTCAATAGCTGAGATGTATAAGTAGAACGACACTCCTGGTCTAGGTGGTGCCAATACTGGCGACGAAGCCAAGTACTATTTAATATCGTCAAAGGCTGACTGGCACTCGTCATCCCAATGGAATGCTACCCCCTTGTGCAATAATTTATTCATGGGTCGGCACTTGTCAGATAACTGCGCTATGAAGCGTTTGATCGATGCGACCTTTCCCTGCAGACTTCTGAGCTGCTTGATGGTAGTTGGGGGAAGCATTTCAAGGATTGCCTTGACTTTGTTGGGATCCACCTCGATTCCTCGTTTGGAGACTATGAAACCCAAGAGCTTTCCAGAGGTGACGCCAAAGACGCACTTCTTGGGGTTTAGTCTGACTTTATGCTCAATGAGGCGATCAAGGACCTTGCTCAAGTCACCGAGGTGATCTCGGCGCAAAAGAGATTTGGCCAACAAATCATCCATGTAATCTTCCAAAGTTTTGTGCATGTAATCATGGAAGATGTACGTCATGGCACGTTGGTAGGTGGCGCCAGCATTTTTAAGGCCAAAAGGCATGACCTTATAACAAAATGTCCCCCAAGGCGTTGTGAATGCCATTTTTAGTTGGTCCTCGGGATTGATACGAATCTGATTGTATCCTGAGAAACCATCCATAAGGGAAAGCATTTCGTGGCCCGCTGTAGCGTCTACCAATGCGTCGATGCTTGGCAAGGGAAAATCATCCTTAGGACTCGCTTTGTTAAGATCTCAAAAATTGGTGCATATGCGAATCCTCCCATCGGGCTTCTTGATGGGAACCATGTTAGACAACCATGGCGGATAATCCACACAGATGACAAACTGTGCATCCAACAACTTTTGTAACTCGTCTTTTACCATTAAGGCCACTGTTGGGTGCATCTTGCATAGTTTTTGCTTTACTGGCTTGATTTTCGGATCAAGCGTTAAATTATGCGTGACTAGCTGTGGGTCTAGTCCCGACATATCCTTGTATGACCATGCAAAAACCTCCTTCTTCTCCTTGAGAAGGGCAACATAATCGGCTTGCTCTTCGGGGGAGAGACTTACCCCCAGCTTGAGAATCCATGGATTCATTGGATCTGTGCCGATGTCTACATCAGTCATTGCCTCGATCGACATGTGGGATCCGTCCTCCAACTGGTGTGGAGTTGGGATCAAATGGATATCGTTTGCTGAATTAAGATCATCATTAGGAACGTCGGGTTCCTCTTCAGCATGGAAGACATCCTGAGTCTGTCCTGGAGTGAAATGAAACATCCCACCGCAAGGCCAATACTCTGATGGGGATGGTGGTGTGTCAACACGATCCCAATCTATAGCCTCTATGTCTAGATGCAATGACCGTGTTGGATCGGCTGGATCATGGATGGGGGCGGTCAAGTCAATGGAGATCATGTTGATGAAATGATTGTAACCTCCATTACCGCAGGTGTGATAACTCTGACATTCTGGATGTTCTTGATGCTTTGGATCTGGCTCTGTAGGCACTGGCACAAAGGGATCAGCCCTATGCGTGGACATGCAAACAGGGTCTACCCTAGGCACTGATGGTTTGATAGGGTCTCCAGGTGGAAAGATGCTCTTTGTGTACCTAGAGTGGCGGGTGCAATAATTGCTATAACTGCATCGGGTTGAGGTGCCACCTATGTCTTGGACCTATGTGTAAGTGTTCAAACATGTCATCTATGTCCAAGGGATATTGTTGTTGCATTTGTCGCATGTGGTTGAGATAGGCCATCTCGGTTTCATCTTCGTAATCACTGTCAGAGATCCACAGGCCTTCATTGGCTCCAATAACTGCTTGCGACATGGGAATCTCATCTTGCTCAAGCAAATTAATATGGTCCCAACGAGGTTGTTCCGCTCTCGTGGGGGACCTGATTTTCTTGAGGTAATCTATGCTCAATGGGAGCATCCAATGGGAACATTGTCAAGAAGCTTTCTTGATAATCATCCATGGGAAGTATGTGGGAATGATTGCTTGATAAGAGGATCAAGGGTCGTACTCCAACTCATCATCCGAAGACCCTTCTTGGTCTTGGCCATACCTTCCCTGGAGGTGAGTCCTTGAATTGTCTCCTTGTTCTGACCAAAGGGAAAGGGTTGTTGAGGTCAACAAGGTTGGTTGTTTGTAATGGGAGATAATCCCCCAATGTATAAGTTGTATTTGGATTGGCATATGGATCTGATGCCAACCCATCCTTGTTGCCTATCCCTAGGCCTTGCATGTTTTCGACCAAGATGTCGAGGGGCAAAGGGTGATTAAACCCTACTCCCGACTTGTCATAAGGCATTTGGTATCTTGGTTGGCACAAAACATGCACTCCTTGTTCATACCTGCCCAACCCATATCCATGCCAATTGCATTGGCTAAGATATCTTAATGCGAAGTCTGGGTTAGACAGATAATTGACATCCTCCACAAAGGGCTCTTCATCTTCCTCTTCTTGTAGGGAAGGTTCAACGCCATTATCCAGGCCCCCAAAAATGAAGTTTGTCTGATTAGGTGGGTAGCCTAGAGGCACCACAGAGCCGATGGGGAGTCTAGGTCTCCCCATGTCCTGCATAGACTCAAGGGTGGGCGTTGCTACAACATTGCGCACTATATACTCCCCCATGCCTGTGTTAGACATCTCAACAGTAATCGTTGGCGATTGAGAGGAAGTGAATGGGAGTTCTCCTTGAGTCCACTTCATGTGGGGTGAACTACGTGTCTTGACTTCCATTCTATTAGGCATCTCTTCTGTCGAGATGTTGGAGACTGAGGGTGGTTCCTCTTCCAGGGGCTTCTTTCTTTTGTCCTTCGGTGTGGCCACCGTAGGTGGTGTCGATTGTGGGAGGACCAGATGAAGAAGATGAACTCGCCTGGGAATTTGATTGATTTGGTAATGGAGATTCTTGCGTAATCAGACCCCTTTTAGATGGATTTAACTGAAAATCCACATGCGTTGAAGGAAGGGTCGACTATGGCATTAGTTGCACTGAATTGCAATATTTGAAAGGTTCTAAATCTACGGGGACCACATGCACTTGTCCTTCAAATGTATACTTCAAACATTGATGAGCAATTGAAGGGACACACTTCATGTCCCGGATCCAAGGCCGCCCAAGCAAGATATTGTAAGCCATCTCACCTTCTAAAATGTGGCACAATGTATGAATGGTCTTTTGTCCCACTTGTATGGGTAGGACAATTGTGCCAACTGTCGAGCATATCGCATCATTGAATGCTCGAAGAGTATAAGTGGAAGGTACGATGTGAGAGGTTGGCAACTTCAAATGTTTTAAGGCTACGGTTGTAATAATGTTATTGGATGAACCAGTGTCTACCAACACCCGCTTATATGGAATCCCATTGACCCACGCAATAACGTGTAGGGGTGGATCCGCCACATCACCAGCCACCGATTTTTAATTCATCTTCTCGAAAGGTGATGACTGGTTTCGTACACTGTTTCACATGGCCCACAAAATTGTTGAAAGAATTTGCTTCGTGGGGATGCAGCTCAATTGCCTTTAATATCTCCATGAGAGCTTCCCGATGGGGCGTCGATTGTTGAATAAGCTCATATATGGAGAGCCTAGCCAACGTGGTCCTTAGACTTTGAGTAAGTCTAGTTCGAATCGTGGCCACCGGTCTAGGCGGGGAAGCCGTGTAGGGTTCGCTTGAGGTTGTGACATTGATGGAACTTCCCTTGTGGCTATCGCATGGGGCAGCTCCCTGGGTATCTCTTGTTCCTAGTCACGATGCTTATCATCCCTACATACCCTTCCATGGGGCAATTCTGTTGCACCTCATTGACATGAAGAGGTTTTGCTTGTGCATCATGTGCGGGTAAAGGATCTCTGAAAACGCCCATTTGTTGGTTGTTAGGCGCTATGGGATTATCCACTACCAATGTATTGTTGTCAATGAGATCTTGCACTAAACCTTTGAACTTCCAATAGGCGTTAAGGTCATGCCCTTTCCTTCTGTGGAACCTATAGTAAAGATCCTCTCTGTAGCCCTTAGGCTTTGGCGCATTAGGATCTATTGTTTGAATCTCTGGCAGATTAATCAAGTTTGCCACTGACAAACGGTCAAACAAGGAGTCCCTGGACTCGATGTATGGTGTAAATTGCCGCCTAGGGCGACGCTACTGATTGTGGTCCTATTTTTTATTTTCTCTCTCATAGTTGTTGGGAGGCACCGCTCGATAATTAGCCTTTGGAGGCTGTGTTGCTTGGGCAGGCTTAGGGGCATTGATAGCAACTTGATTGACCACGATGGGTTTCTGTTGCGTAGTCCCTATTTTAGTGCTCTTATTCCATTCTTTTTTCTTAGGCTTGGCAATTTTGCCATCTTGTATCTTGATCTCTTCGATAATTCTAGCTTGCGCCAGAGCTTCTTCTAGAGTGGCATATTGTTGCAGCTGCAATAGCACAGAGATCGATCGCAAACAGCTCTTTGCGAACATTTGAGTTAGGTCGGACATAGGAGGGAGGTAGGATAGCTTTGAAAGCAACGTCCTCCACCGATTCCCATATGCCACCATAGATTCCTCCTCATACTACTTGAGGCTAGCTAGATCACTTAGTGACGCCTTTTTCTTTGTGTTGAAAGTGAAACGTTCTAGGAACGCGTCCACTAGCTGATCCAAGTTGTAGATGCTATGCTTCGGTAAATGGGTAAACCAATCCGAGGCAGGTCCTACGAATGTGGTTATAAATGTTCTTAATAGCAATGCATCATTATCTTGAATACCAAAGCATTGGCTCAAGAATCGAGTCACATGCTCTTGAGCATCTTCTTCCCCTCTAAAGAGTGCCAACTAGGGCAGCTTAAAATGTTTGGGGTATGGAGGTGCCGACACTGACGGATGCACAGGATGACTACGGAGTTGGCGTAAAGTAGGCTTTTGGGGCCCAGAAGTCTTGAGCTCCATAGTCTCTAAGCGTTCTAACAACACTTTGTATGCATCGGAGGACTTAATCTCCTCCTCCTTGGTTTGCTCCCGCTGTGGGTTGTGGGGAACTTGAGGCCTTTGGAGGGATAACTAGGTAGCACCCCTTCTGCCTTGATAGGGCGTTTCAGCCCGCTCTTCTTCTTGTTCATAATCCTCATAAGCTTCTTGAGGAGTGTCTGGCCTAGGCTTGTAAACATTGATGGGTGCCCACGGAGGATGCCCATCATGGTTTCGGGGAGTGGCCTCCCGCTCAGGTCTAGGAGGTCTTAGAGGTAGTGCTTGATGAAGTCATGGAGACCTGTCTCGCACTAAGGGGTTGTGCCTCACATACATCTCAGATTTCTATGCGCGAGGGACTGGGACCTTCTTAGGCACATTGTTGTGAAGCAATTCAGCTGTCTGACGCTGAATGCGCTCTTGATTAAGGCGACACAAATGTTCTAATTGTTGTTGGTCTTGCCTAAGCCATGTGATTTGCACTTGGTGGGCGGCTATTTTGGCAAATGCCAAGTCACTTTGTTTCGTCGTCTCTTGTTTAGGAGGCCTAGATGCCTCCCCTACATGTCTTTCTCGATCATGGTACTCCGAGACCCCTATATGTTGCTTCCCTCTATCGAGGTTAGCGGCATTGACTTGAAGCTCTGGTCTCAATGAGCGATCTGGATATAAAGCGGGTGCAGACGTGCATCGTTCCCATGCTATGTACTATTCTTGAGGAACGTAGTGATCTTCCTCACATTCTCTGTTATATGCATAAAAGGTGCGGGCAGAATTGTCTTGCCCCCGTCGGGAGAGCCTGATATTCTGGATATGGTCTAGTGTGTCTGACATTAATCAGGGGTAAATTAGGAGTAACAAAATCATATGGTTCCTCCTTGTGGACCCTTTGTTGTTCAAGCACTTCATCACTAGGCCACCCATAACGAGCTTCCAAGGGAGGCCTTATATCTAGGTCAAGTGCTACATGTAGAATGGGAGTACCCCTTAAGGAGGTGCCTCTATAGTCTTGTCTAGTGATGGCATGAGTTGGAGTGCCCCTCAAGGAGGTGCCTCTAAAGTCATGTTCTCATAACTGCATGGTGTGGACTAACTTGTGTATCCCGCAACCAAGGCGGGATGGCCAAGTCTTTAGGGCTATATCGGAGGTGACTCGTCCCCCTTGGTGCATTCTCTCGTAGCTTCTGCCCGTGATTGGGCTTGGCTACGAGTGTACACCATGGTGATGTTAACCTAAAGATGCGAAAATTCTTTTTTAGATTTTTCTTTTTATGATTTTTTTTTTGATACTCTAAACAGAAAATAGCATACACACACAAGCAATGATTATCTCTTTTAAAGATTAAAAGTGTGCCCTAAATCTGGTTTAGTGTGTTTTGTTGTTTGTTTTTTTTTGAAAGCTTTTTATGAAAACCGTTTAAATGCAATTATGAAGGCTCTTATGACTCCCAAAATGGTCGCCCCTTCAATATACCATTGCCGGACCGATATACCAACCTCTCTATATACCCGCCCTTACGTGAGGGAGACTATAGGTACGTGAGAGCAGATGATACATGGAACATAGGCGGTACGGAAGGGGAATCGCTCTGTTTATGACACCTACCATAGAAGACTTATCCTCATGCGCTAGGAATCACCCTAGCTACACTTGGTCAGCTTTCGTCAGGATTTACGTCTAGCAACAGTCACGATCGGGGTAATGTATGCAAATATCCAAGCCAACGTGGTGATGAAATCCACCGTTGGTCTTGCTCAAGGGCTGGGGTTTTACGACCAGCTCCTTGGTTTAAGTAACCACGTGATGTGTGGGGGTTCATTTTAATTTGCAAAAAATGAAACAGGCAAACAAAAAGGAAA
Source organism: Wollemia nobilis (assembly GCA_028583015.1). Lineage (NCBI taxonomy): Eukaryota > Viridiplantae > Streptophyta > Pinopsida > Araucariales > Araucariaceae > Wollemia > Wollemia nobilis. The sequence continues at coordinate 2,200,518 of JAQPPZ010010110.1, read as the reverse complement.
CTTTCCCTAAGCCATACAAAAACTGAAAATCAAAAAACAGAAAACAAAAATTTGATAGAGGCTTGTTAAAAACCCCTACCTCTTCTCTCGCCCAAAAGGATGTTTCTGATTTGCTGCTCTAAAAATGCATAGAACGCTATTCGTCCCGGGGTGAGACGAATATCAGAACCGTATTCGTTCCAGGGTAGGACGAATGCCTATTCGCCCCTGGGTGAGACGAATCCCAATTCTGTAATCGTCACTGACCGAAATGAATAATAGTCTAATGACTAAAAAATAGGTACCTGTAATCAAAACAAGCAATTTCAGATCAAAAATCTAACCTAAAAAAAAAATAGAGGACAGAGGTCCCACCGTGATCGCCATTGAAAGCACGAGATTTCGAAAGATTGAAAGGAAAACTAATGCGATGTATTCAAAACCCAAAGTTAACGCTTAAGGTCCTATAAAGTGAAATGCATGAAATGAAAGAAAAGAGACGAATTTAAATGAGATAAAAGGAAGTATAGAAAGCACAACCCTTTTTATTTATACTCTTCCAATTCGGTTACAAAGACGTCTCCTCCCTTTTAGGGGGTAGGAGCGTTAACATAGTTTCAATTACAATCATGGATTTAGTGTTCCTCCTTCCGCGTGCCCACATGTGAAATGGGCGGGCCAAAGTGTTGCCGTCACTGGTATTGATGAATCTTTAATCCTTGCTGCTCCTCCTGCGTTCAAAGAAACAACAAATCGTCAGTAGCACTCGTGTATGATAATGAAACTCGCAAATCTGAAAGAGTACTGTTAATGAATATAAAAGATAAATATAACGATGATTAAAATGAATCTAAATAGACTAAAAATTTAACAGAAGCATAAACATGTAACTAGCAAAATACTGCAAAAGAAACAATCACCAAATTCGATACAGATCCGTATTCGTTCCGGGGTGGGACGAGTAAACCTGCAACAGTTTGGTATTCATTCCAGGGTGAGACGAGTAAACCTGCAATAAGGCAAGGGGTGCCCGAAGGCAAACCACCCACCGGTTGAGACTTTGTTTCGACACCAATCCGCTTGGGATGAGTCCGAAACCTGTTGTGATGTGTTATCGACAAATTGGTAGGATATTGTGTCCAAAAAATTGGGTTTTGGGTCTTGATTCGTGCCTCCAAAAGTCACCCAATAACCTCCCTTTCGATTAAGAGATTATGGATGTAAAGGCACAAATCGTAAGTCAGCAAAACAGCAGCACTTCGTTGCTCAAAATGCTCCTTCTCTGTCTATCTTTTGGGTGAGGAAACTCACCATTTTATAGACCCAAGGGGTCTCTTGAATTAACATGCAAAAGTGCTACTTTGCATGAATGCTTTTTCGTGAAGAGAAGACTTCTCCCTGATCAAGGACTTCATAATCGCTTCGAATCGCTTCGCATGCTCAAAAGAACTCACTCACACTCCCATGCAATGAAGGGAGAGTTAAGTAGCTAATTTGAGTTGTCATGAAAAAGCCCACTCTCACTCCCATGCAATGAAGGGAGGGTCAAGTGGCAGATCTGAGTTGTCCTAAAAGCTCACTCTTATTCCCATGCAGTGAATGGAGAGTCAAGTGGCAGATCTGAGTTGTCAAAAGAAATCACTCGTACTCCTATGCCATGAAGGGAGAGCTTAGTGGCAGTTCTGAGTTGTCCTGTGCCGAGGTTTGACTTTTTGTCGGTCAAACCTGGTATTCGTCCCACCCCGGAACGAGCGCTGGTATTCGTCCCTGGGTGGAACGAGTACCGATCTGTACTCGTCCTCGGGTGGAGCGAATAATTAGCAAAGTGCCTAAAAGGTGCCAAATTGACCTCTGACCTCTAAAACTGCTTTTGGAAGTGGTTAGGACCACTGTTTTACCTCTGGGGGCTGCCCTAGGGCCTGTGTGTGTCAATGCGATCAGCGCTCGTTGTCACGTAATCGGATTGGTGCTGTTTTGGTGTCTACAATATGCCTCAGAATCCTCCGGCATTACCTCCTATTCCTACTATTCCCACATTACCTGCACCACCGCCTCAGCTAGTCCCCAAAAATCAGCTCACTATTATACTAGATACGATGAAGAATCTAGCAAATGATATGACTTCAATGAAGAAAAGAGAAGCTGAGAGAAAATTTCAACCAAGAAGGTTTCCTCAAATAATAAGAGATGCGGCACAATCAAGTAATAGAGGGCAGGAAAGATCAAATGTCATTTATGCAAATGAAATAGAGGAGGTCGTAGTTCCTTCTACGAATTTTGATTACTGGTGTACCACATGTAATGATCCACATGGAGAGAGTTCGTGTATGATCCATCAACATTATGTACAGAATGTAGCTATTGAGAAAGCAGAGAAAAACATGAAAGGTCATGTAAATATGATTAGAGAAACTGACCATAATTTTATGATGCCTATAGTAGAACAAGTTGCGGTTTTAACCAGATCAGGTAAAAAACCTCTACAAGTAGATCCTCAAGAGCTTCAACCTCTAAGTTTTCCCCCAGCTCCCAAAGCAACACCCAAAGGAGATTCATCCTATGAGAAAAGACCTCAGGTTCCAGCCCAAAGCCAAGGGCCAAAAATACGTAAAGAATTCACTCCATGGAAGGAAACTGAGACTCAAGACCAAGCTAAGGAGAGGTTAAGATTTCCTTCATTGACTAAGAGGCAAAGAACTGAAGTGACTCAGGGATACAAAAATAGGTATGATACTTTCACCAAGGAAAGAGAAAAAATTGTTGAATCACCTGCATTTAACATAGTTGAAGAAATGAAAAAGACTCCCTCAAAGGCAAGTATGTATGACGCTCTTCAGTTCCCTGGTCAGATTGACCTCCTGTAGGAATCTCTAAAGATGATGAAAAATAAAGGTAAAAACATATCCTCTTCAAATACAGTCTAGGAAAATCTAACATCTACTACTGGAAAAAATAGACCACCTCCTTTCTATTTATCTCTTCAAATGGAAGGGTGGGTTGTACACAACTGCATGATAGATTCAGGTGTTGCTACTACCGTGATACCCAAAGCAGTATGTGATATTATGGGGATGGAGTACACTAGGAGCAATCCAGGAGTCCTACAGTTGGATGGTACTCTAGTTAAAACTGTAGGAGTAATTAAAGACATTCCCATACAACTCCATAGGATGCCCCAAATGGTGGTCATACAAGAAGTAGTAGTGGTAGATTTAGCACCATACTTTGGTATGTGCTTATCTAGAGAATTCATAACAAAAATAGGAGGATACCTATCCCTAGATTACTCACATTTAGAAATACCTTTCAAAGGTAGGAGGATTAAGATCTTTAATGAGAAACCATCTACTTTTCATGTAGAAAAGATAGGGGAGGCTGACACCGTGAATATGATGACTGAAGAAATTGGAGAAGTAGATCTAATGGAAGAGACCTTAGAAGATCTTCAAGCAGAAGATCAGTTTTCTCTAAAATATTTCAATGCCATGATAGAAATAGAAATGGGAAGTTATTCCATTGAAAAACCAAAAAAGTAATTGACACCTGCTCCTGAAGAAGATAATTCTACTAGTCAGCTTTGGAAGCTATTCTTCGATGGAGCTAGGTGTAAGAATGGAGTTGGTGCTGGGATAGTTTTGATTTCCCCCATAGGGAAAGAAAGAATTTTCTCTTATAGGTTGACATGGAGTTGCACCAATAATGTGGTAGAGTATGAAGCACTTTGCTTGGGATTGAGGAAAGCTAAGAAACTAGGAGTTAAACAACTACTAATTTATGGAGATTCAGAACTTATCATGAATCAAGTCACGAGAAAATGTATCAGTAAACAAAATTATTTAAAGGCTTATAGAAATAAAGTGTGGGACCTTTTAGAAGCCTTTGAGGCTCTAAATATGAAGTCTATCCCTAGAGAACAGAATACCCATGTAGATTTATTGGCATCAGTGGGAGCTAATTTATGTCCTATTAACAACGTCATCTAGAAATCCAAGATGGTTAGACTCATATATAGACCCTCAGTGCTAGAAAAGAATGTCTTCTGGCAAGTTTTTGAGAATGATGAGCAAATATTAGATTTTTTAATCTATGAAATGAACTGCTCGAGCGGTAGGATGTTGCAAGATGAAGAAGAAGAAGATGTGATTCAGTTGAAGAATAATCATATCCCCAAGGGACTTATCACCCTTGAGAGTCTTTTTGATAATAATGATAGGGCAATAGGCCATAAAATAAAATTTGATAAGCATCGGTATAAAGAAGTGGAGTTAGAACCGGGAAAAATGATTAAAGTCGAAGTTAGTTGTACAGAGGAAGAGTTGAACCAAATCAGGGAATTATGCAAGAAATTTCTAGATATTATAGCTTGGGTGTACAATGATCTAAAAGTGTATAAGAAAGAGATTATCCAACACACCATTGAATTAGAGGAAGGAGCCAAGCCTTTTAGGCAAAAGCAAAGACCGATAAATCCAAAGATAGAAGCTTTGATGAAGCAAGAGTTGTTAAAACTTCTTCAAGCTAAAATAGTGTATCCTATTAAACATTCTACCTGGGTGGCGAACTTGGTTCTAGTCAGGAAGAAGAATGGAGACATTAGATTATGTGTGGATTTCAGGAATTTGAATAGAGCTTCACTCAAGGATCATTATCCCCTCCCTCAGATTGACCAAATTTTACACACAGTTGTAGGGGTAGAAAGGTTCTCTTTACTAGATGGTTTTTTAGGGTATAATCAGGTATGGGTCAGAGATGAAGATCAATACAAGACTACCTTTACCACAAAATGGGGAACATTTGCCTATCAAAGGATGCCTTTCGGCTTGTCTAATGCTGGAGCAACTTTCCAAAGAGCAATGGATGTAGCTTTTGGTGAACTTGCTAACAAAATTATAGTCATCTATTTAGATGATATGACTATATTTTCTCATCATAAGCAAGATCATATAAAACACCTTGAACAGGTATTTGAAAGATGTAGGGAATTTGGAATATCTTTGAACCCAAAGAAATCCATATTCGCTGTAGAAGAAGGTATCCTACTTGGTCATGTCATCTCTAAAGCTGGATTAGCTATTGATCCTGATAGAGTGAAAGCACTTTTGGAGCTTCCCTTACCAGTTAACAAGAAAGGTTTACAATATTTCTTTGGACAAATAAATTTTGTGTGAAAATTTATTGCAGATTTTGCATAGATTGTTAAGCCAATGATTGAATTATTGAAGAAAGATGCACCTTTCAAATGGATAGATATAAGGAAGAATGCTTTCAGAAAGATCCTAGAAGAAATAGCTCAAGCACCTGTGCTGATTAACCTTGACTACTCCCGAGGTTTTATCCTATATGTTGTTGGTGAACAAGAAAGTTATGCTGCAGTCCTCACATAGAAGGGGGCAGACAATGAAGAAAGACCCATAGCTTTTCTGAGTTCCACCATGCATGATCATGAAGAGAGATACAACTTTATCGAGAAGCAAGTGTATGCTATCATGAAATCCTTGAACAAATTTAAACATTTTCTATCACAAAGTAGAATCATTGTTTATGTGATTCATCCTGATGTTAGGAATTTTATAATACAAGGAGAACTTGGTGAAAAGAGAGTTGGTTGGGTGACTAAGATACAGGAATATGATGTAGAAATACATCCAAAAAAAATAGTAAGAGGTAGAGCCCTGTGTCAAGAATTAGCCAAGCAGGCTACAAATGATCATGTGGAGCACCAAAGTGTAATGGCAAATACAAAATCAGATCCAAGTCCAGAAAATACTGATTGGATTGATGACCTTGTGAAGTACTTTTAGACTGGAATGTGTCCTGATAATCTGAATGCTTCACAAAGAAGAAGGTATAGAGCACAAGCATTAAAGTACACCCTTCAATCAAAAGGGTTGTACAAAAAAAATATAGATGGTGTACTTTTAAAGTGCATAAGAGAAGATGAGAAACAAAAAGTGTTAAAAGAATTTCATGGGGGTCTCTCTGGAGGACATTATTCAGGAAGATCCACTGCTTTGAAAATACTTCGAGCAGGTTGTTACTGGCCTTCTATTTTTTAGACACTTACAAAGTAACTAAAAGTTGTGAGCAGTGTCAGAGATATGTAGGGAGAAACAGAAATGCCCCTATGCCCTTAAAGCCTATCCAAGTTGAAGAACCTTTCCAACAGTGGGGGTTAGATTTTGTTGGGATAATAGAACCCAATTCATCAGCTGGCCATAAGTATATACTTACTACCACAAACTATTTCACTAAATGGGCTGAAGCCATCCCTACTAAGAAGGTTGATCAAGAAGTGGTAATTGAGTTTGTGGAAAGCTTGATTACAAGGTTTGGTGTACCAGATTCACTAATTACAGATAATGGATCAGCTTTCATTGGAGCTAAAATGATTGAGTTTACTAGCAGATATGGCATATATTTGAAGACTTCTTCCAACTACTATCCATAGGGTAATGGTCTAGCTGAGTCTACAAATAAAAATCTCCTCAAAATCCTGAAAAGAACACTGGAAGATAACAAGAGGAGCTGGCATTCCTTGATCAATCAAGCACTATGGGCTGATAGGATTTCAATCAAGAAATCTATTAATACATCACCCTATTCCTTAGTCTATGGTAAAGAGGCCATTTTGCCTATACATATGGAAATACCAACACTAAAGTTACTCAATCAAATGAATGAAGAAGGAGGTCAACCAATGGATGCCCGGTTAATGCAGCTTCTACAACTGGAAGAACAGAGAGAACAGGCCTATAATCATCACCAGAAACATATGGCAGATACAGAAGGATGGTTTAATAAAAAGACTACCTTTAGAAAATTTAAGGTGGGGGACCTAGTTTTGAAATGGAATGTGAAAAAGGCTAAACCAGGTAACCATGATAAATTTGATGCTTTTTGGGAAGGCCCTTTTGAGATAATTGTTGAAAGGTAATTTAATTCTTTTCAACTGAAAGATCAACAGGGTATGATTTTACCCATAACAGTGAATGCTTTTCACTTAAAGCTCTATTTCAAATAGAAAAAGGAAAGGATTTTATGTATAATATGTACATTATAATAAGTTTGTAAATATTTCCTAAGTTATTTCTAGTTTATGAAAGTTTTGTCATCATCCCACAACCAACCAGAGGTTACCAGCAAGAGAGAGAGAAATCAAAAAGTGCTATATTGTCGGATATAACGGTTTAAATTTGAAATTGCCACATGGTTTTCCGATTATTGGTGGGAGAAAACTATTTTCTAGAAAGAGCCTTGATAAGCGTTATTTTCATTTAATAAGGTTGATGGTCAGTTGCCGAAAGAAATTCAAAATTTGCCACGTGGCTTTTCGATGATTGGAAGAAAGGAACCGCCTTTGCAAATGGGAAAAGCTTTGGTAAGCGTAATATTTATTTGTATGTAGTGGATAATCATTGGTTTGATTTTTGAAACATTCAAAAAGGTGGCAGAAACAAGGCACAAAGGGATTCGAGAAGATCTAGCCCACCAACCGCAATTAATGCAAATCATGCATCTATTCTAATTGACGTAAAACCCTAATTTTACTCCTGAGTAAAATCCATTGCATCACTTTCTATTCCTACTTTTCCTAGTTCGAGTTCAGTTTAGACAAGCTCAGTGTGATAAGTCTCTCATGGCTCCAAAAAAGAATACTCAAAAAACAACAATGGTGGGTCCATCTTCTACACCTTAAGTAGTGAGACGTGGAGAAGACATGAGTGAAAAATTCATCGATCGGGATGCTAGAATCGGTGATACGGTGGTAACATGGAAAGACCCAACAAGAATCCGAAAGGATATTGAAGACAGAATGGCTACTGGGATTACTGCATCTTCTCCTACCACTTTTGCTTTTCATTCATTACTATACTGGTATGTTTACATTCCTGTGCACCCTTGTCCTGAATTGGTCAAAGCAATCGCAAATTTTTATGATGAGAAAAAGAAAGCTGTTAGAAATCACAGAGGGAGATTACTTTTTACTTTGAGTATAGATGCTTTTATTTCTGCTTTTGCCACTGGATATGTACCTACCCTTGAGCCTAAATATTTTAACCTAGATGACCAAGCAAAATATTTTGTGCCTTCTGAAAAGATAAAGAATTTCCTCTATACACAGTTGAAAAATCCACCTATCGGAGGAAAAATGCCTGAAACCCCCATTCCCCTAGCTGAGTTCAAAAATCTAGAATTATTTTCTATATTAGCTATGGTGGCCGGACTGAAGACTGATGAGAAAGTTCATGGGTGGCAGATTGCTTTAGTCAATTGCCTATCAAACCCAAAAAATTATGACTCTGTAGTCATGGATAAAAGTGTTAGACCTTTGTTTTTTGACTAGCCAGGGTATCTTTTTAGAGAAATTCACGAAGGATTATCTGCAATAAAGAAGGGGTCTCAGTTTTCTTTTCATTTTTCTTCATACTTGGTGTGGCTATTCTTTTATTTTATGGCTAAGGAGTTAGCTTTTATTTCTATCAATGATAAAGATGAAAAGGGGAGGACCTTACCAGTATATGAGTGGACCAATGTATTGTACAAAACTGAATCATATTATGATTTTAATAGGGAATTTTTGGGTCCAACTCTAAAAATAATGTATGGAGAAATCAGAAGGTTAACCCTAAAAGCTGAAAAAGTTTTACAGAATAAACATGTTGAAGAGGGTGACTAGTTTATTCTCACCCAAGGGGTTGTCATCAGGTTATATGGGTTTACTAGAAAACCTTTCTTACTTCCTCATTATGTTATTGATAAGTTGTTTGCATTAGAATATGTAAGACAAACTGAACAAATTAATGTAAAATATGGCACAGGTATAGGTAAAACTGGTACCTATACTATGCCTTTTCATTTTGAAGGTATTATTGTTTCTAAAAGGGGTCAACATGAACAGATTACTCAAGCTCTGAGAGATTTGGGGTTAATAGAAATACCTCAGAGATGGAAATATGACCCTATAAATAGATTTGCAGAAAGATAAGCAATTTTAAATAGAATTCCAATGAAGGTTTATCATGCATCCATCAGACCGGATATTGAAGCCTGTAGAAATAATAATGAAGATGATGCATTAGAATGGCATGTAGAAAGAATGCAACCGTTGCCTCCTTGGCATGATTTTTATGAACATGTGATGTATTATGACCCTAAGAACAATTCAAAACATGTGTTAGATGAGAACACTATTTCTAGAATGCAAAAGAAAGGTGCAGATTGGACCGTAGGGAAGATTCATGAATGGTGGACTATGAGGGTGCAAACAAATATGATTGATTCAAGGTACCCTATAAAAAATGATCTTGAATTTTTAGTACGTTATGATCATTATCAAGAATCTTGGTCAAGAGTTTTTCCTATGAAGATACCTCATAGCATTGGTGGCAGCAAGGAGGCAAGTCTTGAAGCTGCTAAAAAATAGAATGTTGACCAAGGTAAAGGTAAGAAAGTTGTAGTTGAGCAACCTTTAGCTCAAGCACAAACCAGGCTTAGAACTTCAAAGAAAAGGGCCACTGATGATGTCTTCACAAAAGAGCAAGGAAAAGCATATGGAAAAGTTGCTCAGATGATGTTGAATATGGGATATGAAGGCAAAGGCCTAGGAAAAGAAGGGCAAGGGATCATTGAACCCTTACAGGTTGAAAGAAGAGGAAAATGCCTGGCACTAGGTGCTAATTCATCAAAAGGTAAAACTACAATTTCTAAAACTATGAAGTTTGTTCCCCCTTCAAATTTAGCTATAGAATCTGATGAAGAACCTCTTTGTATTAAGAGGAAGAGGCTAAAGTCTATAGCAAAAGTTCAAACAAAAGAGAAACAAAATGTTGAAGAAATCCCAATTGATGAGCAAATTGCTCAAGATGATGATGTTGATAATATTGGAACTGCTCCAGATGGTGAGCAAATTGTTCAGGATAGTGAGAATAATGTTCTAAATCTAGAGATTACTGAACAAGAAAATGTTCATATTGGGACTATTGATGATCCAAATGACCTTGCTCAGGAGGGTCAAAATGTATCTATTTTCAAAGAAATTATTGTAAAAAAAGAAAATGTTGAACATAGAAGAAAACAACCTGGGGAAATTCCCCAAAATGTTGAAATTATAAATCTTGAAGAAGATATAGATGGTGAAAATAGGGTTGATGACAGAGAAAATGTAGAAGTTCCTACACAGGATGAGGGTCAAGATTCTATCATGAATGAAGGCAATCAAGATCATGAAGGAGAATATGGGGATCAACAAGCGCTTCAAACAGAAACAGGTATGGTTTCCCTTTTCTCTCACTCTTTTCTCTCTACTCATCCCCAAAGTAATTTTCCTTCCATTTCTAGTTCAAAGAAAGATATAATGTTCCCTTTGAATTCATGGTTTTCTTCCTCAGAACCAGCATTATACCCCCAGCTCCAATCTGAAGTTAATGTTGAGTTAGTTCCAAATCCATTTCTCCCTAGCATTTGCATTCCAACCATTAAATCAATATCTACTCCAGATGCTGAGAGTCATCCGACTCTTTCAAAATTAAAATATTTGAGGAAGGCAAACAAAAATGCCTTAGACTAGTGGACATCTCATTCTATTGGAGATTCCAAAACTCCAGCTCATATTCAAGAGATAATTTCTCTTGATCCCACCACCATGCAGAGGAAGAAAGTAAAATTGACACTTGTGTCAAAGAAGTCTAAAGGAGAGATGACCATTGAAGATTATCAAGCGGAAGATACAACTGAAGACATTACTCAGCTACACATGTCAGATGAGTGGGGAAGGGCTCAAGCCCATTTTGGAACCATTTACTTGCATGGAGAATATTTTAAAGAAAAATTTGTCAAAGAACAAGGGGCCAGGAAAGAATTAGAGTCAGTCCTACAGGAACAAAAATTGATAGAGAAGGCCCTAAATCTGGAAGCAAAGAAATGGGAAGATAAGTTTGGTGAAGTTGCTAATGAAGCAGCCAAATATAAAGAAAAATTGGAAGAGGCAGATGCATAGATTCAGTCCCTGAATCTACAGGTTCAACAACTTTAGTATAGATAATAGAAAAGCAGAACGCTCCATCTGGTCTCTCGAAAGAAAAAGCCAAAGTAGTGAGAAAAGAGATGCTCGAAGATATATTGACACTAAGTCTCAGAGCAAGGCCTATGTTATTGTACCTAGCCAAAGTGAAAGAAGTAATTGAAGTAGTCAGTGAAGAACTAAAAGCTTCAGTAAACTTCCTTCAAGAAAGATCAGATGCGACAACAAATATTCAAGTCTTATCAGAGAAAATGCTAGAGAGCATCGCTGCTAAAATTTGGAGTGAAGCATGGTCTCAAGCCAAGATTGCAGCTAAGAGTTTCTTTAGGAGGCTTAAACTTGTAACTCAAGGTGACAAACTCCTTCAAGAATTAGAAGTTGAGGCCAAGGGATTAGTGAAGCATTTAAATCTGGCAAACAAATGTGGACTTCCATATTTGTGGGATGATAATTCAAAAGTTTTAAGTGAGGATGCACTAACACTATCCCTAAAAGCTTTCATGGAAGATGAATCAGAGATAGAGAATTGGGAAGAACCTATAGAGGAAACACTAATATTCGCTATGGTGCAGAACCTCACACAGATTAAGTCTTGCTTGCAGGAATTGATTCTAAGGAATAAGATAGTGTCCCATGATAAAGTGGAAGAATTACAGTATATATATCAATTGTTCATGGATTCTTCAGACCTTGAAGATGAATATTGGAAGCGAGTGTTACTTACAATGAAGTGGTTGCTACGATAGAAAAATTGAAGAAATCCAAACATGATAACCAAAAGTAGCTGACAGAAGGAGGGACTAGTAGCCAACCATGAAACCTGTTTGAGACTATTTGAGTTGTTAATGTATTTTTAGTAAAACATCCATAAGTTGTAAAAGGTATCCTGAAAAGGTAATGCTTTAATTGTCTAAATGCATTTTTTCTTGAATATTCTCTTCCAAAATCTCCTCTCTTGTATTATTTTTTAACTCCATTTCCCAATGGATGAAGGTCTTGGATTCTAATATTTTTGCTAGCAAAATTCCCCGAAAGGTGCCAAGAATGTTAGTCTAAAAAGACTACCTTGATAGATAGCAGATTTTTGCATGAAAGAGACCAACGTTTCATTTTTGAGACATGAGGCAAAAAATTGACTAAGGCATGAAGAAGGTCATGATTTCGTGACATGACGAGTTTTTGCCAGTATGAGCTTGGAGAGGCTAGAAAATAGGATAACATCATGATTTCGCGATATGGTGAGTTTTCAACATAAGCAGCCCAAAGGAGCCAAAAAGGAGAAGAATGTCATGATTTCATGACATGACGAGTTTTTGCCGACATGGACATAATCAGTAGGAATAAATGAACATGCCTCCAAAAGCTTGTGTCAATAAATGGGAATGATGGACAATGGAAAATATCAAATCCTAGATTTTTGCTATCAGATTTTGTTTATTATTAGAAGCCATGTAAAACATATTGGAGCATGATTGTAGCCTGATTGCTTGTAATTGATTTTATGTCAAAATGTACTAATTATAAAGATACTCACCATAGGGTATATATAGGAGTAAACGCATCCTGAAAAGAGGTCGGCTCTTAGGCATTTACAAGACTGGATGTATGTACTCTGAATACAAGCAATAAAATTACGCTTCTATTGGCTTCTGGTTCACAGTGTGCAAGTGTATGTATTAACATTCTTTACTTCTATTCACATTATTGAGTTATATATTGTATTTGTTCTAAAATCTGGACTTATACATAAGATAAATCATATTGCTGGAGTTGGAATTCGATATATGCATGTGTTAGATAGACATCTAAATCACATTGGGAAATCTATGATTTTTGCATGGAGATATAATAAATGCTTAAATAGTAAAGTATATACATTCATCTTAGTTGTTGTCTAATCTGTACCATAAGAAAGCTCTAGCCTCGGCTATATTTCCCTCTCTTTCAGTAATGCTCTTTTCCCTTTTCCCATAAAAACCATTAAGGAACCAACCTCCTCTGGATATTAGACGGAAGATCCCGAGATCAAGTCCGTCTACTCAATGTTGACAAAATCAAGGCGCAAATAACAACCATAGGCAGATTTTGTTCCAACAGGAGGATGCTAGCCATTTGCTCCAAAATACTAAAGAAAACCTGGATAAGTTCACTCAGGAGCTTCAACCCATGTTCATTCCTAAAAAAAAAATCTATAAACTGTCTTATAGTAGGCTCAATGCGACTACTAAACCAATCCCCAACAATGAATGGAATGTTTCTAGATTGGCTACTAGAGTTGTGGTCAATAATAATAGATTGATCCAAAAGTCTTGGTTGTTATATAACAAAGTAGAAAACACAATTCGAGATGTGGTATATATCAACCAAGAAATGACTTAATATGGCTTTGGAGGACTCTAGCTTGATAATAATACTATATTATCAGAAGAAGAGATCAAGAAGAGTGTAGCTTCAAGCATCCAGGATGAATCTAAGGTTGATGCCTGGAAGGAGCCAATTGATCAAGAACATGTCTCTCAGATGATAATTGATTTAACCAAGCTTAGAGATTTTATGGAGGACCTGGTGAACAAGGGAAGCTTTGCAAACTATGAGGATAATTCCAAATTGGAATTTATTCATAAAAAACTTAGGGAGACTTCTAACCCTTCTAAGGTAGTTTGGAGCCAAGATTTGTAGACTCCTAAATTGATGATTCAACTATTTGGGACCGATACTGAGAAAAAATATAAGTAGCAAGACTCACCAGAAGAAGAAGAGGCTAACCAAGAGCAGGAAGGTGATGGTGAGGAAGAAGCTCATTAGGAAGTAAAAGAATCATATAGAGTTTTTGAAGACCCTCAAGAGGCACAAATGTAGACTTTCCCATTTTGAACATTTTTGTATTCATGTAAAAGTGTTGTATATTTGTTTTTTATCCTGACACTATCAGAGGACAATAATAAAAGCATGAGGCCAAAGAGTAGAGAATGAATTTTTCATGAAGGTATTTTGATCATTTTTATTGGGTTTATAAGGGAGAGCGTAGCTCTGTTTTTGCTTGATAATTGAGAAATTTTTAGTTAGAAGGAGTGGTGGATATCATTGTTTCCAGTATGATCTCTATGTGAACCGTTATCCTCTGGGTGTCTTCACAAAGTTTCTAGAGGGTAATGGTCATATAGAAATTATTCAATGAAGTATTGCTCAAATATTTGTATATTTTGACTCCTGATGCCCAATGGATAACTCTAAGTTCTTTGGCTTTGCAAGCAAATCCACCTGGGAGGCACCATAATGTAGGCCCAAAATGGCCACATCCTTAGAAAAATTTTGAAAAATATATTCTAAGGCATGAAGATGCTCCTATCTGCTCAACATACAGTGTATTTCCTAGTGACATAGTGTAGGATGTCCCGTGCTACTAGCATAGTAACTAAATTTACATTGCTATCACTTAGTTGTCAAACTAAGTCAAAGTTGATAGCATCGTTCTACGATGAGTGACCCAATGCACATTATTCTAATCCATGTAAATAAGTGACTAAGTTTTTATGTGTTCCATACCATTGAGGTCTAAGTTTATTTTAGAGTAGACCAGAACACATGCTCCATGCCACTGGTTGAAGAGGTCGAAATATACAAAATGGAGCACAAGATAGTGGTACAGTGTAAAGTTCCCCAAAACATTGTTTTACATTATTTCCTGAGTAGCTTAGAGCATGACTCTATCCTGTTGTCAACCTTGGTCAAAATTTGATGAAGAATTTTTTTTAAGGAGTGGGCTACGAACAACATGTTCTACACCACAGACACGAAAGCAAATTAAATAGTTTTTAGAAACAAAGCAAGTGACCTGGCAACATGCTCCATTTTGTTCAAAGCATAGTGTATTTTCATATGTGCTCCACGCCGCTGGTCAAAAAAGTCAAAGTAAGTGACAATTATTTTAAAAGAGTAGCCTGTAAATATGTTCTACACTACTCATCTTCAAAGCATTGCTAAGGTTTAATTGCAGCCATCTGTGAATGAATTAACGGTCAAAATCATGTTGACATTTTCTCAGTTATTCAAAAGTGAATTCTTGGAAAATGAGAACTAGTTGGTTCAAGCAGGTAGGCAAAGCGTCCATAAGGCCCAAAACTAAGAATGTGGGAAGTTACAAATCTACAACCAGAGGAAGTTTCCAAGAAATATGAATGGCTTAGATCTTGTTTCTAATGGATTGAAGTCTAACTACCATTACAGAACTAGCAAGTTGTAGAGCCGAGATACCATGGCATGTAGTATCGAGTGGATTTATTGGAATTCAAAGGTGAATGAAATAATGCCACCACAACATTCTACTGATTTGTCATGGCTCTATCCTTGTAATGTTCCATCCCATTTTTCATTGTAAAAACTATATATAGAGGTCGAACCCTCGATTATCAGGGTCAAATCTAGAGTTTTTGCTTGCCCTATTGTGTAACATCTTTTGCAAATTAATAGGAGCATTACTTGGATTTTTGACTCGAGAACTATTGTCTTCAATATTTCTATTGAGAGATTCAAGCTATGAATTGCATTTTTGCTAATGTTGCTATGGTTAGTTCATTCCACTAATATTGGATTACTAGTTGTAAAACAATTGAAATCTTTTCATGATTAAATCTATGCTTACAAGAAGTTTGTTTCTGTTAAATATAAATATTGATCTATTCTGCTAATTTGGATTGTTTTTTTTTTTTTTTGTATTTACATGGTGGAATCGGTAGCCGCCACGAATCCGGGTAGGTTGTCCAGATTTTATGGCCGCCACAATATTCTACGTTGTCCACCCCGAAAGTCGCCACACAGATCTTCGTGCAGTCGGCCCCTATAACCACCATGCCACAATAATTTTAAACCTTTTACGCCGCTAAAAACACTAGGAAAGGGACAAGCGTTCAGTCTGGCAAGGCCCGAGATTTGAACCTTGGACCTCCGCCCCCTTATGGGGTTTGGATGAACCAATTGGTCTACACCTCGGACCTGCTAATTTGGATTGTTAGTATTGTGGATATTGAAATTACTTCTTGGAGTATATCTTTGTTGTTTCTTGTATGAATAGTACTCTATTTTTGGGTGCTTTTAATCTTGAGTGTGGGACATTGGAAATTATTTACTGAAAGTTTTCTTTGTGGATTCCTATGTTGTTAGCTCTATCTGGCCACTATTTTACTCATAATTCCTTAATCCTAACCCCTTTTCTAACCCTATCTATTAAAAAATTACTTAGCTTAATTGAGTCAACATATTATCAGTTGACAAGGAACAAATTTACTCTAGAGGTTGGGCTAGAGCAATATTTAGTCCATCCAATGTTGAGTTTTGAGTTGTGACTAGCAAGTGCAAGCCTAATCAAAAAGCTGAAAGATAGATAGTAACAGTATAATTTTTTTCTTGATGTCAATTTGGATCCCAACAATGTCTTATTGCTAGATATAAGGTTTGGGGTTGCCTTTCAAAACCCTACTTGTAATAGGTTTGGGGACCCTTTTAAAACCCCTTCTACTATCAATAAAAAAAAAATTACTTTAATCTCATTTTAATAACAACTAATATTTTGAGAGTGAAATTATAGAATTGTTTTCATTTGGCCATCTAAGGGTCACCATATTTGATATCAGTGTATGGTTATAATGATCAATCCTAATTGGAAAAACCATTTATAACTAAATTTTTTTATAGAGGTTGTTTGTCTCCCTTTGAAAATATAGGTTAGGGTATATTTTTGGAAAGAAAAATTATATAGTCCATGACCTTTATAGTAACATTTTATTGATTTATTGCACCATTCCTATTTTGCATTAATGAATGTATGGTCTATTGTATGTTGATCTAAGCAATGAGACATAAAATTCTTTTATTTCGTGCCTATCATCATACTACTATTGACTAGGAAATTATTTTTAACCTGGGTCATTGGTGCATATAAAGCTAGATCAACATTTGGTTTGTATATATGATAATATAGTTATGAAAATCCTAATTTAATTCCTGATTAGATCTATTTTTTTCTTATTCAACTAGGTTGTCGATTCAAATTGCATCGGAATCCTGATTTTTAAAAAATAACTATTTTTGCCGCTTTTTGTTGAATTTTTCTAGAAAATTGTGATATGCATGGAAAAAGGCTTTTCAATGAAAATTTGCATTTTCTTCATTTTTTTCTTTTGTTGATTTTTTGCTGATTTTTCTCAAAAAAAAAATTATTCTTGATTTTTCCTGATTCTCTTTCCATGCCAATTTCGATCCAATTCCAATTTTCTCAACTATATATGATAGTGTGATCTTGGATGGTATATAAGTGTGGTGTAATTTTTATGTTTTGTTAAGTTTTATGCTTTAAAAGGAGGCAATGCATTGTGGGTCTTGTATTGGGATCTATTTGGGAACTACTAATATGAAATGTAACGGTTTCCTATGTTTAAAAAAAATATTTAATCATAGATAAAGTCAAAATAGAAAAACCCCTTTGTTTTTATATGTTAATTGATTATTTGTATCCTCCATATATTACTCAAGTTCTCTATGAGGAACTTTTTTTTTATGTTATTATAGTTGTTATAATGGATTGTAAGCACTCACTTTTATGGGTTGGAATATGTTTCTATGACCAATATTTGTTACCATTCTTATGTATAGTTATAGATTATCACAAGGTGGAAGACCTTTTTTATGAAGTTGCATAATTTTCTTGGTTAAATATTTATACCTTAATGTCTTATATGGTTGTAAGTCCTAGGATGATATGTTAATTTGAGTGGTGTCAGTTTTTTGGGCTTGAGTAAATATTAGGAGTACCAATGTCAAATTAGAAATTCTTATATAGGAATTATTTCAACCATAAAACCTTTGGGTTTAGGATATATTTATGAGGTCTACAACTAATTCAATAATATTGTTCATGTATTTATTGCATATTTATTAGCTGGAACTTATATCCATAACAATAGATTAGTATTTCATTTATTTTTTAAAAAGGGGTTCAAATTCTATCATAACCCTTGGATAATAGATTGCTTTTTTTAAGTTGTGCTAAATGGTAATACTTGCTTATAATAAGGTTGAATTTGTTTGTAAAATTTTGGTATTTGATAATTGTTATTAGCTATGCCATTTTGTGCATATTAGTAAACTCCACTAAAGCTATAGATAAAACCTTCCATTATAAATTAGTATTTGTGATTTGCATGGTATTTATGATACTTGAATGTATTAAGTTTGAAATGGAGTGGAGGAAAATGTGAACACCTCTTAGGAATTCTAATATAAATAAAGTATTTTATCAAAGTTATAGGTTACATAATATTGTTTGGTAGAATGCATTCAATACAAGGTATTATGGTTCTTTAAGCAATAAGTAATAAATATCAAGTAGAAATCCAGGTGTTGTAGGTGAGTTGGAGAGGAAAGGGAAATCCTCCTTGAGAGGTCCCAGGTTCAAATCTCCACCCTACCAGAAAAGCTGAATTGGGTATCCAAAATCTAATTGATAATGTTGGTGCGGACAAGGTCGGGTGCGACTCCCAGGTGACTTTGAAGGTGTAGAACCCCCTGTTCGTGGTCTCTCAGGCCAAGGCGGCCCCGCAAGGGATTTTTATCTTTATATATATATATATATATATATATATATATATATATATATATATATATATATCAAGTATAATGTTATAAAAGTTGTAATGTGATGGTAGATTAAAATATGTAATGTTGTATTCACCAACAAGAGGGTAAAAGGTAAATATTAAAGTATTTTTTAACATCCAAAGTCCATAGGCCATATGAAATAAATATTTTTTACCCAATATAAGGTTACCCTCAACCATACTTTGATTACCGAAGCATGGTGTACAACCATACCCCCCTACGGATTCAGATCTTTGACCTCTATTTAGAGTTCCAAAGTCTCCACCATTAGGCTACTCGATTGATTTAGTAATGTAGAATACAATGGTATGATATTAGTTACAGTGCAACTCTAAAGAAACTTTTTCTCTCATAAAGATCTATGTATATATTCAAACTAATAGCAAACTTGTGCTTATCATTCTTATGAATGATACTTGTATGTCTTATTTTGTAATGGGTGAAATTCATATATAAGAGTTACGTAGGCTTTTGGAAGTTATTATATAATTTCATATGATATTTAAGCCCTATTATATCAATCATAGTAGACCTATATTTGTATTGCCATTATAAAGGATATTTGATGGATTTATACTTGGACTAACTATACCTACATTTTGGTTACTTTGTACTTGCACTTATACCTTTCTAAAAAACTAGAGTAATTTTTTATTTGGAAGGTATTATTTTATATTCTTTTGACTATATATTATCTTTTTAGCTCAATTTTATACTTGGTATCTCTATAAGAAACTTGTGCAAATTGTCCTACTTGGAAGTAGGTATGATAGTGGTTTTATTGTTTTTGTTTATGACAAGGTTACAATGATACCTTCAAGCATATGGTTTCTATTTGTTATTGAGTTCTTGATGACTTATCATTATATTGTATGGCCTTATAAAATAATTTTGTTGTAATGTTAATAATTGTAGTAAATTTGTATATTGCATGATGATTTCAAAACACTCACTAAGATTATGGTTTTTATTGTTAGGATGTTGTATACAAGTATTGTAGGATGTTTTAAGGGAATAGAAATACAAAAACTTAACCTAAATATTGATGAAATATTCTAAATTATTTCTATGGTAGATGACTATTAACCTTTAGACTAAGAACCACTTGTGAATAAATGCAATTAGATCTTGAAATGATCCTAATCATAGAAGGGAATTGTAATAATAATAGTTATTTTTGCAAATTATAATCTCTATAGAGGATCTAGTCATAGGGATGATCTTCATTGAAATAATAAAGGTCCAATATATCTAATGATATCTAAACTCTTTGTGTTATGAATAAATAGGAGTAAATTTAATTCTTGCATCATAGATGTAGTAGGCATTATAAGTAATGATTTGATATCTTATCTATGTATGTAGGATTAACTAATACTATTTTAACATATACATATATTTATGATAGATATATTGAATTCAAACATCTATTAAATGCATTATATAGCTTTATGCTTAATCTAAGTCTTAGTAAAACTATATAGTTTTATTTTGCCCTGTCAATCTATATGTCACATGAACCACACATTAGAGAATTCATATTGTGATATTCTATTTATTGATGAATTTTAGTGATTGGAAATTATGAAATTGATAAATTATTGTAATGCACAATAAGAAATAATTTGAGTGGTTGTTAAGACTATATTACAACTAGTGTTCTTGCTAGATATTGTTACAAGAAGGAATAACCCATGCATAAAAATAATTCCATGCTACATATATGGAGGAGAAATTAGTAAGAGTATTTCTTCCATAGCTTGAAAAACCTCCATATGTTAAAATACAACCCATTGTAGACACAAAAAATTGACCCAGCCAAAGGAATCAATTTTCCCTTAGATGTAGGAAGCCACTCAAAGTTGCTAAGTGCAATTTTTAAGCTCCCCCCTTAGTTTGACCCCATTTCATAGCCTCATCAAGTTTGTGGTTGTCCAATACCGACCGCGTATCTGATTAGGCCACCTTAGTGCCATCTAACCTTTAGTGGTCAAATTTTATGGATTCCTAGTCATCTCATATTGATTGTAAATTTGGCACTTTAAGGTTTTGCCCTCAAAACCCTAACCCTCATATCGTATTTTTTGCCTTTTTTAAACCTTAACCTATTTTTTATTTTATTTTTAATTTTCCCATCTAGCCCTCAAACCCTCTATAAATAAAGGTGTTCAGTTTCCCTTTTACAAATTTTCTATCTGTTATATGTGATCTTCCATCCTCTTCTATTTTGTGAGCTCCCATCTTTCTTCATTCTTGTGTGATCTTTGACTAGCTACATTGGAAAACAAGTGAGGGAGTTGTAATGTTAGATTAGGTGCAAGAAATATATTTAGCTCCATAAAAATAAAGGGATATAGGCTTGCCTCTCTAGTTGTTGCCTTTAGCCCTTCATTGGTTTTTCATTTTACTTTTCTATAGTTAGTCATTTGTGGTTCTACTGCATTATTGCACTTCTTTATTCAAGTTGTTTGTTTTTTTTTAGATAGATTCATTTTAGTTTTTGCATTATATTTCATATAGACTCATATTTGTCTATTTATTTTTTAATAGATTACATTTAAATTCATTTTTACATATTTCTATGCATTTAGGTTACATTTTTACATTTCTATTACATTTAGATTACATTTGTATATTTTATGTGGCATTTAGGTTTACACTTTCATATTTGTGTTGCATAAGATCACATTTAAATTCATTTTTACATATTTATATGCACTTAGATTACATTTTTAAATTTCTTGTTAAATTTTCATATTGCATTTAGATTCCATTTTCATATTCTTATATTACACTTTTATATTTTATGTTACATTTAGATTGCATTTAGATTATATTTTCATATTTCTGTTACAAATTTAGATCCAAGTGCATATTATTTTTTGCATTCTCTTACATTTAGATTGTTTATACTTTTTTTTGCACTCTAGACTATTTGCATTCCTATTTGAGTTCCATTAAATTATTTGCATTCTTGTTTGACTTTTATTGCACTTAGGTTATTTTTGTTTTGGTCTACATCTCATTATACTATTTATATTGCATTTAGTTTGTTACGTTTCTTTCCTTTTATGCCCACTACTACCTTTCTATTCTCAATCTTGCATTTCTTTGTTCTATTCTACATTCTATTAAAACCCTGGCTTATCTATTGCATGTTATTTGTTTGTCTTCAAAAAGGTCAACACTTTTTTTTTATCACATGATCAAATAAAAGGACCAAGGGGGCTTGACTATTGTGCCTGCAAGCTTAACTTTCATAGTGAATTAAGTAGGCCCCAAACACTAACCATTTTTTTTCATTTTTTATCTTTGCTTGCAAGTTTGCTCAAATTCGTGGTGGGTATATTTGAGGTGCAAAATTAGATTCGTAGTCGTAGATTTTAGGGCATGAATTCGGTGCAAGAATGAATTCCAAGAGAAGTAAGTGCTCTGTTAGGTTGTTTATTGTGTGTTTTTTGTTTCTATTTTTTGTAAGTAGTAAAGCAAAGTAAAATTAAGATCAATCATATTTAGGATATTAAGGAAATAAAATTCATTTTAGTCTTACTTATTTAGATTATAAGAATAAAAACTATTTACTTTAGTTCTTAGGCATCCAATGGAAATGTGCATGTAGTTTTACATAATAGTCTAACTTGTATGTGCATCTCTCTTGAACCCTTGCTCAAAAGGAAAATAAAATTTGTTTTCTTATGTCCTATAAGTAGTGTGCATGCAAATATAAGAATCATCTTAGGATAGTCTTCTATTTTTTTGCATCTATGTTTTCCTACATCATTTTACTTTTAGTTATTGAAGTTTTATTCCTAGTATTAGGCTAAACTTAGGTGTATTCTAAACCCTCGAAGTGTGAGATGCAATACCCATAGTTACCTTAGCTCCTAGAAGATCCATCAAGGATTGTTTGCACAGGTTTTTCCCTCCATATTTTTGGTGAATCCGATGTGAACACATCCTTAGTGGCCATTTAGAAAGCCTTTTATTTTTGTGTATTTTTGTTTTTGTTTTAAAAAATATAAACAAGATCATCTAATTATGTTTGTATAGATTAGAAAACTAAAAAGACTTAATAAATTTTGCATCTTTTGCATCTTGTACAATTTTAGTTTCGAAACCTCTTTCTCTTATTCCATGGCACCTACCCTTAGGAATAAGTGAAATATTTTAAATACCAATGATAATACTCTATGGAATGAGGATTATCAAGTTGATAGGAAGAACCCAAACATAGAGGAAGAAGAGGACACAACAATAAATGACATATTTTATCCAATAGAAGGACCTCATGGTCAACTTGTGTTTAAAACATATGACCATATGATGAACTTTTGTAGATAAAATAAACAAGTTTTATCTAAAATTCTACAAAAGGATATCCACTTCGATGAAGTTGGACCATCCCAACATCAAACCAATTCTCATCATAATATTCACATCAATCCCTTATTTCAATCTTCTCATAATGTTAATCCATTCCATAACCCCACATATGCTACTACAACAACCACAAACATTGGAGGAATTTCACAATCTCCTCCAACTAGTAGCATACCCCAAAATTTCACTCAATTTCCTTCTCATTCTATTCCTTCTTCTAATGTAAATAATATTCCTCCTCTTGTTAATAATTATTCTTTTGTTCCACCAAATGTAAATCATATCCCACCACAAGATGCTACACAAAATATCCCATACCATAACCCTTACCACAATAGTGTTAATGCCTCCAACATTAACCAAGTACCCTTCCAAAAACCCATGCATAATAGTTACAACCCACCTTTAGGGAACCTTGGAGTAAACATGTCAATTGCACCCCATTTAGAGTTGCACAACAACAATCTTGACATTCATAGTTTGACAACTATAGTGAAACAACTTGCATTAAGGATGGATACACTACAAGCACCAAGTTTCACTTATTCATACAAAGAAATGTGCAACCAACCTTTAGATCCAATAGTAGCCACTAGACCTTATCCTAAAAATTTCCCCATGCCAATTTTACCAATTTATAAGGGAACAGAGGACCCTATAAAACATTTAAGAATGTTTAGAAAACATGTCATGATATCATTTATGATGATATGTTGTTGCTAAAAAGGTTTTCTAAATTCCTTAGAGGTATGGCTCTAGAATGGTACTACCAACACCCCGTCATTCCCTAAGGAATTTTGAAGAAATAGATAAATTATTTATTTAACAGTTTGGAACCTATGTGGAAAAATTAACAACCCTTCAATATGTATACCGCCTAAAACAAGCTAAAGCCAAAAAATTTCAGATTTTCTATCTCTATGGAGGAGTTTAGTTGGAATATTAATATATACCCCATCTCCCCAAGATATGTTAGAGATATTTGTTAACAACTTACAAGAGTAAATTTCATATGAGCTTGAGATAACTATCACCTCTTTCAAACAAGTAATAGATTTACCTAGGAGATTTGAGAAAACCCTCATTCAAAGAGGTCAATTAAAAACAAGGAAAGAATAAGAAAGACCAAAAAATACCCAATACAAGAACAAGCATGTAGTTGGTGATGGAATATTGATAATAGATAAACCAACAATGTCAATACATATAGTACTTTATAGAAATTGGTACTTAGAAAACCTCAATGATCGCCACCAGGAAATTTTACAAGACTTAAAAAAACTATTGCATCAACCCTTAAACAATTCTTGGAGGTTAATATGATCGATTTGCCCACCATAAGACAACCTGACACAATGGTAATTTGGTACAAACCCGAACAACACTATGAGTATCATAGGGTGGATGGACACATGATAGATCAATGCAAGTAGTTCAAACATGTGATTTAGGACATAATAGATGATATTTATCTTCTTATAGGTTATCCCCAACCTACTCCTAACCATCAATCTCAAACTCGCCAACCACCAACTTATCAACAACCGACAACCAATCAAGATATGGGGATCTTCTAAAATCCCCTACTCAACCATGATAAATAGACAATAATGGGCCACCCCTTACAACAATATGGTCGGTATGATAGCAATAATATGGTTGGTATGATAGTGGTAATCACAATACAACAATATTAGACCCAACCAACTCAACAACCCCAAAAGCAAACACCTCCAACTTCCAATCAACCCTCTAGACCACCCTTAGTTTTGAGGAATACCCAAAATAAGAGTACAAATACAAACAAGCCAACATTTGTCTTAAAACCTCAATCAACACTTTCCTTTGACTTAAAACAACAACTTGCTAGTACACCCACCAATATTTCCCTCTTAGAGCTTTTACAAACTTCTATTCATAGGGAAGCCTTAGTAAATCTTCTAAGACAACAATTTTTCTTACAAGACCTTCCACCTAGAAACCTAGCCAATGTCGTAGGTGCTCTTGGGATTAATCATATATCTTTTTACAAAGAATATATTCCTTCATCAACCTTTGTAATGGGATTCTCCCCTCTACATTACTGGATATATTGGAAAAAAATTATCAAGAGGTTCTTGGTAGATAATGGTTCCTCCCTCAATATATGCAGTTATAATTCTTATAAAATTTTGTATTAAGGGAGGAATATTTAACTAAGTAAAAAATCATCATCAAAGCTTTTAACAATGAATCCCAAGAGGCCTGTGGCATTATATCCCTTCCCCTTAGGGTAGGACCCAAGATCTTAGATACCTTATTTTATGTAGTATCTTGCCCAACATCTTTCAATTTTATTCTTGCATACCCTTAGATAAATGCAATGAGGGTTGTCCCTTCTACTCTTCATCAATGCCTTAATTATGAATTCAAAATTAGCTTATCACCATCTAGGGTGATCCTCATCCATTCCAACCCAATCAAAAGTGATTTTTTGTCCAACAGTTTCTCTTCACAAAATTTCTTCATATTATTATTCTTCTTCTATGTATTATCCATCTCTCAAAATCACCAAAAATTTGAAGAACTTTAGAATTAGTGAGGAACTGACAACCATTATTTCATAATAGAATCAATTCAATAAATTAGTCCAACGTCCTCTTATATACTTAGCAATTTACCACCTTTACCCGAAACCATGGGCTTACCCCATGCAAAGGGTGAAGTAGTACGCATAGGAATGTGTACCTTTATTTACATGGGGACTTCACATGAAAAAAGGATTCATGGTAGAAACCCTTCACCCATAGAGATAACCTTTTCCAATTGTTACCTATCCAATTATTACCCACTACCTAAGCAGATCCTATCTAGTATGGGATATGAAGGTAAAGGCTTGGGGCCTCAACAACAAGGCATCAAAGAGCCCTTGGAAGTTGAATTATGGCCTAGGAGATGTGGAATAGGCTACATCCCTACTAAAAACCAACCCTTATTTATCTATGATGATCAAGTTGTTACCTTTGTTGAATACATAGATCATCATGACTTAGAGTAGAGTGATGAGGATGAAGGACCCCCTTCCCCCTCAAATATATTATTTAACCTTAATTCACCCTAATTTATTCATGACTCCTGGAGAGTATACTGATGGAGATACTCTTTGTGACATGGCTCAAAAATTTATACTTCATAATAACTTTTTATTTGATGGGTCAAACCCTTGTGTTGCCCATGTTCAAAATTCTAAGTCTCAAGAGGATCAAATTCCTATGTCTCTTGAAGACCTTGATAAACTTGTATTTATCCCATCTCCTCTTCATTATGAATATGAATCCCACATCCTCATTGAGGATACCATAGATGTTAACATAAGAACCATAGAGAACCCTAGACTCCTTAAGTTAGTAAAATCCCTTTCCATGGATGAGCGGGAGCAATTGATCAATTTGTTAAAGGAATTTCAATATATTTTTGCTTGGTCATACATCAATATGATAGGGCTTGACCCCTCTTTAGTCATGCATAAACTAGTGGTAAAACCCAATATGAAACTAGTTAAGTAAAAGCTTAGGCAAATGCATCCTAAAGTTTCCCTAATAGTCAAGGAGGAGCTCCAAAAAATCCTTGATATCAACTTTATCAAAGCAATCAACTTTTTTGATTGGATCTCTAGCATCATTCTTGTAGCTAAGAAGGAAGACATAATCATAATATGTGCTAACTTTCATTTAGATTATTTAAACCAATTGGATTTTTTGGATGAAAATCACATCCATGCCTTAGAGAATATTTGAGTCTATCAAAATAGGCTCAAGTGAACTTACACTAACAAATTTTGCAATCATTCTTTTGAAGTCAGGGAACTTGTCCTCAAGAAAAATAAAAAGAACACTAATGCTCAAACCTATCTAAAGAAAAAAATTTAGCCCAATTGGGTAGGCCCTTTTGTCATAATGAACATGTTTAGCTTAGGAGCCTATATTTTAGCAATATTAGATGGTAAAAATCTTAAATAACCAATGAACATAATGCACCTAAAAATATATTATGCATGAATGCACATCTATCATCTCTTCTATCATTGATCATTTTCTATTCTTCTATCTTCTTCTTCATCATCATACCATCTCACTTATTCTTCTTTCATGTCAACTTGCATTGGTTTATTTGCTCATAATGCATTCTTTCTTGCCATAT
This sequence comes from Wollemia nobilis, assembly GCA_028583015.1. Taxonomy (NCBI): domain Eukaryota; kingdom Viridiplantae; phylum Streptophyta; class Pinopsida; order Araucariales; family Araucariaceae; genus Wollemia; species Wollemia nobilis. The sequence goes on along the minus strand of JAQPPZ010010110.1, from coordinate 2,173,307 downwards.
CTTGATTGGCTTGCTTGACATACTTCTTACTTTACACTTATGATTGACATGTAGTTACTTTGTTGCTTGAGCATACTTGCATCTGACTGCTTGATCATATAGACTTTTGGGGACTTCACAATGAGGCAAATGATGACACCTAGTTAGGTTTAGCTCATATGCATTACACTCACACTAGGTCATTGATGCTTAGTTAATCCCCAACCTAGGGTACATATTTTACTTTCTCTCATCGAAATTCTAATAATTACCTCTATTATTCATATACTTACATGAGGTATTTTTGTGCTAGGAGGAAAACTTGTTTTCATATATTTTTACATAACTGCATCCATTGGCATAAAGAAAGTCTCTTTTCTATCTCATATATTCCTTAACCTTGAAAATTTTAACAATCATCAAAATTTCTCCAAGTCAAGGGATATATTTCTTCATCTCTTGTATATCCTTTATCCTTTGCAAGTTTTCAATATTCTTCTCATTTTTCTCTAAGACAAAGGATATATACTTATTCTTATTATTCTATCTACACATATTCTTATGATCACACTTTTCCTGTTTTATCCTTCAATTATTAAGGGATTCTCATAGAATAGGATAAATACCACATGGATATCCTTTATGGTGTTCATACGACCATTGACTATTCTATGCACATCTCTTAGCTATCAAAATTTCAACAAGGATACATACACACACACACACTTTTCACCACTTTATTCTTTCTCTTATTCTATATTGATTCTATCTATCACATGCACACACACACTTTTGCTTTGCTTTTCTTAATCACTCATCTTCTATCAGCAAGTGCCACACCCCTATCGGGTAACACTCCTTTCGACCATCAGGGAGCACTACATACCTATTAGATTGCACTCCATTTTTTACTATTAGTGAGCACTACATCCCTATAGGGTAGCTTCATGGCTTCCAGTGAGTATAGTTGTCATGACCCTCTCTTGGCAGACCCTTTGTTTTGGTTGGATTTATGCTAGGTTATGCATAATGAATATTTTAGTGCAGGTGAATGCTCTTCTAACTAAAGGAATGACTGGTAAACTATGTTGAATTGTGCATCTTGGATTTTAAATGATAAAATATGATGTTGTTAACAGACTTCTATTGATGCAGGATCAAAATATTCTAAGGAAGGGCATACTCTTGACAAAGAAGCAACCTGAAAAATGCTCTCTTTCTTATTTAATGACTTGGCATAACTTGTATATAAGAGATAGATTAAATGTTGCTTACTTAGTTACTAACCCAAAACTTTAGTGAAAATGATTGGAGTTATATTATTTTCATAAAAAATACAAACTCTTCAAAAGAAAAGAAGAAAAGGAAAATTTTTTGTAAGCATGTTAAGTATGGTGGACTTTTGGCTATCGGTTGTAATATGTATTTATAATAGTAAGTTCTTTATTGCATTTATGAACAAATTCTTACAAAGAAGGACACGATTTTTTCTTTGATTTTATTTAAGTGATTATTTATTTATTTAGAAAGGAATTTTTTTAAGGCTTGGGTTGAGCACCTAACCCTTGTGAATTCATGGGAACAAGTCATGGTATTTCAATAGAACCCACGTTGAGATGGACTGAAACAAAAGGTGATGGAGTAGTGGGGATAGTTGGTAGGGAAGTATGGTTGGGAGTGCCCAAGAAAACAAAAATTGGAAAGGGGGAAGAAGCAGAGAAGAGAATGAACTCTACAAAAGGAGGAAAAAAATCATTGGAGTGGGACATTGAGTAAAATATTTGACACACTGTAAACCACCATTGATCACAAGTAGACATGTTTATGTTGACGTCTTGTCTTTTCTAATTAATGGAGGTAGAAGAATTTCTCAATACTCTGGTAGGAGTATTTATTCCCTTGTTTTAGAGATTTGAGACCCTTCTTTGCACTCATTGCTTTGGCATTTGTAGTGCATTGACCCGTGTGTTAAACTAGAGTAGAGGTTCTTGAATCTGGCTTGGCTAGGCTATCAAGATGATGGTTTTTGGTTATTATCGCAACTCTTCCCTATTTGTTATCTTTTCGTCTGGATGGCTGATTTGGTTAGAATAATTTGCTTGGTTTGTCTAACCAGCATCCCTAGCTTGTGCTCTCATTGTGTACTCATGGAAGTAGCAGTTGTATTGACTAGAGATCCCTTTTTTCTATCTAACCAGGAGAGCAAATATTGTTCTTGGTTTAGCACCAACTATGAGTTGGTGGTCTTGTGGTAGTAAAAATGGGAGTTGCCTTAGATTTCTATGGAGTCCTATTTTGGTTACAGGTGATTCATAGTTAAGAATACTTAGGAGTCCTCTCTGTGGTGTAGAATGTTTAATTCAGTCTCTAGCTATCTTCGAGGAGCAACATTTCCAACCCTACGATGGTTGTGATCGTCAACCCAAAATAGGACATGATTCCTCTTCTTGTGCTAAGGATAAGATGTTCATTTTCATAGCAGTAGTGTAGTTCTTGGAGGTAGATAGGCAATAGTGAATTTGGGATTAAATTATGGCTTAGAATTGTAGTTTTTAGCAAGCTATAGAGAAATTAAGATTGAATATTTATGATGCTTTAGATTATTGAAATATCAAGCATTAGAGAAATTAAGATTAAATATTTATGATGCTTCATATTCTTGAAATATCAAGCATTAAATAAATTAAGATAAAATATTTACGATGCTTCAGATTCTTGAAATATTAAGCATTAGAGAAATTAAGATAGGATATTTATGATGCTTTAGACTCTTAAATACTAAGCATTAGAGAAATTAAGATTAAATATTTATGATGCTTCAGATTCTTGAAATATCAAGCATTAGAGGAATTAAGATTGAATATTTATGATGCTTCAGATTTTTGAAATATCAAGCAATAGAGAAATTATGATTGAATATATATGATGCTTCAAATTTTTGAAATATCAAGCAATAGAGAAATTATGATTGAATATATATGATGCTTTAGATTTTTGAAATATCAAGCAATAGAGAAATTATGATTGAATAAATATGATGCTTCATAGTTTTAGAAATACCAAACAATAGAGAAATTATGATTGAATATATGTGTTGCATCAGATTTTTTAATAACAAGCAATAGTGAATCTATGATGATGGTTATTGTTTTGGAAATCCGTTATGCTAGATAGCATAGTGGAATTATGTTACTATATATCTTGTTTTCATTCTGTTATGCTTTAGAGCATTAATGAAACTATGGATGGATATTCTATCTCAGACTCTATTATGGTAGCAATGACGAACTGGTGAAAAATTATGGTTCTAGAGGTTATTTTGTATTAGATAGCTTTAATGGAATTATTTATAGTAGAAAAATTTTCCATAAGTTATTTTTTTGTAGACAGCTTTAATGGAATTATTGATAGAAGACACATTTTCTATCAATAATGGGTATGTTCTTTGCATTAGGAAACTTTGGTAAATTTAGGAATGGGTATGTTTTCCAATCGATCTTAACGTGATGGTTATACTGGTATGGTAAATATGGTTGTGTTCTTTTAGCATGGGATCCTCTAGTATGGTAGTGCTATATTTGTGACCACCTACAGAACAGGTCCTCATTCGAGCATCGCAGTCGATGAGCTCTCAACCGGTTGACAGGTTTGAGTCGAATGATGTTGTTGTACTGAGTGCTTGAGTTACCAGTCTATCTCATGAGTGTTTACATATTGTTTTTCTATTTACTCTATCCATGGATACTAGAGTAGAGTTGGAGGTTTTTGGGAGCCAATTCCAAGATGTAGAGCAATGATAGTAGTGTGTGGTGAAAATTCATCCTTCTAGAGAGAAGCTAAATAGACTTGTTAACTCCCTTGATAAGGATTGTGGACAATATGGGTTGTCCTTTTGCTATGTAAATATTTGGCTTATTAAATGAAATCATGATGGAATACTTTGAGGCTGGGTTTCCCCATGGGGTTTCTCCTAGGGTAAAATTATGTGTTGATTGGTTGTTGTGTGGTTTATAATTATTTTCCATGCTAGTATGTCTATTCAAATGATTTTGCTAATTCTTGCAAGACTTATAAGGAGTTAGTTGTTTATGCTTAAGGAAGTAGAGATTAGAATGGAATCATTGTTGGGTAATATTTCCATAGATAGTCTTAAGGATTATTTGTTCCAAGTTTTAATTGTTCAATTGTTATGTGCTTGACGATTCATTTATCCTCGTTAATGATTAAGTAACTGGTTGACCTCTTGAAATAATGATATTGGATATTCTTGTGCAATCCATTAGATAATTTAGATAATATATTAAGGGTTGGAATGGTTTCTATTTCCATTTTAAGCAATTGTCTTGAGAGGTTATAGACTAAGGTAGCACTCAAACATCAAAAAGGAATTTGGTGGGTGATTTTTAGGTAGTAGGTTAGTTCCTTCGATGGGAAGGTTAAAATATTTTGAATACACTTCATAAATAAATTTTATGGGGTATTCAAGAGGTCTATACTAATCTAAGGATCCTAGTGGTTAGGGTTATTTTTAAAATGAGATAAATAATAAAACTAACTAGCTCATCTTTAGATTAGAAATATAGTCAGTCTCCATACGCTCTAACCTTCTCAAATGGACATGAGTAGAGGATGTCTTCTAACCTTCTCAAATGGACATGAGTAGAGGATTTTTGGAAGTGTACCCCCTTCAATAGAATGAAAGAGAAGGTAAGTTAGCTTGTGGGTCCAGTGAGAGGGATAACTTGTATTGCTAGTGTTGTACCTAGTGCACTTGAGTAGCCAAACTTATGCAAGATGTAGTGATGGGTATACCTCGAGAAAGATATAAAAGATAGATAAGTGAGTTAAAGTATTTAAGACTTCCTAAATAAAATAAATAAAATAAAGGATAGAATTTTGGGTCATGATAATATCTCCACCATAGACCATTTTTGAGCACACATCCTTACTAGGTATCTCTCCACCTTCAACCACTAGTAAGAATACACCCATAGTGGGTATCACTCCATATTTGGTCACTAGCAAGCACACACCCATAGTAGGTATCACTCCATCAACTTATTCTCATTAGAGAGCATTACACCCTTACAGGATAACTTCATGTCCACCAACAAGAATTGCTCCACCATAGGTCATTTTTGAGCACACATCCTCATAGGATTTTGCTCTATTTTTTTATCTTTATCAACTCATATTTTTCTTATATTTATGTTTGTTTGATCATATTGATTTATCTTGATCTACACTAATTCAAATGGAATAATCAAAGCACCTCTTTGCTTTCTTTGATCTTTTGGTGGATTTCTCTTTATTCTTTTATTTTTCTTCCATCTTTCTTCTCTTATTTCCTCTTATTATGAATTCACGATTCAAACATATGGGGCATGAATTTAGAAAATTCTTCCTCTATTATGAATTTGCAGTCATTCCCTATAGATTGTGAATTTAGCTAGTGCATTGTAGCAAGTGGTTTTTTCACCATATTTTCTTGTCTACATCTAGTCATCTAGTCATCATAATTTAGTCAAGTTCATCCATTCATCATGAATTTGTAGTCGTAGGGGCAAAACCTGATGTCCTTGCCCTTGTCATACCTAATATGGTGATGATCATCCTACTGACCATCACCATCTCCTCCTAAACCTCCACATGCCTTTATCTAGGTTAATATGTTTCCCTCTAACATTTCTTAGTGATATATTGGGTGGTCTCTTGAAGTGCTAGTTGCATACCCTAGTCCATTATCTAGCACCTCTACACTAGCATTGATGGTGAGAACCTTGGAGGCATTGTGCCCCTGTATAATATCCTATGCCTAAAGGCCACCCTAACATCGTCAACCCCTATATTAATGTACAAAGGATCATCCAAGTCCTCATCCACAATACTCACCATGTTAGGGTCTCCTCCAACCCTTGATAGGTCCCTCTACACCCACCTAAACTAGTAGTGACCTAAATCTAAAACCTCTTGCAGGATGCCAGATTATCACTACACCTAGTCAAATCAAAAGATATCTAGCTCATCTTGATCTATAGTCACCCACCTGATCCTCCACACCTAAGCTATGTAATAGTCATCCTATACCCATATAGGATGTTAATTCCATGGTCTCTAGATGATCATGTGATCATGTATCTCATCTATCACCCACCTTACCAATGGTAGGATATCGACATATGTCCTTTGCACATGTTCAAAGTGTTTGCCCTATCTAAAAGCTATTGGTTGCTCTGGGTTGGGTGATGGTCCTAGTATTGCATGTGGTCTATGGATGACTATGTGCTCCAAGAACCATACCTAAATTAGTGTGGTATATACAATCCCACTTTTTCACTTGTACACAACATTGTATAATGTCCTATACAAGCAAACTAGTACATAGGGACCGCATGTAAATCTCACCCATTGATTCCAAATGTCTACTATAACCCTTGTTAATGTCCATGGCAAGTTTCACCTACTGGTGTGATGCACCAGAAGCTGAGACACCATCCCATAGAGTACAATCATGAGTGCATCGACTCTATACCATTGTGGCGTCTCATCGACATGAAGATCATTCTAGTGTATCTCATGTGTTGGGTCCCCAAGTAATCTCTATAATGATGCTCAAGGTACCTGCACTCCATACAATGTCCTCTCCCTAATGGGGATCCTCAGGATACACCACATGTCCTCCAATGTGATAATCATCTCACTAGTAGGGAGCCAAAATGTTGAATATTTTGGATACCATGTCTCTATGAGAGCTTTCAAGAGGGCCTTGTTTGCCTCAACCCGAGGCATCTCTCCCAGATTTAATAGCTCCACAACTAGAAGGACATTCTTTTCTACCACTATGAGCTACCTCACAACATACTCTAGTGTTCTTGACCACCACTTCCTACTCTCAAGCACACCTAGCTACAAAAATAAAATTAATAAAGTTTCATTAGTTACATGTCATAATAAAATAAATAAAAATAATAAATAAAAAACATCAATAATGCAAGTTTTCTTCTCTTCTTTGTTTAATTCCTCTCCTCTCTATCTTCTACTCTCTTTTTATTTTTCTCTCTCTCTATTTTCCTCTCTCATCATATTTATTATATGATTTCATGTCCCTTCTAGGACATAAAATTATGAATTTATGGTTGGTTTTATCTGACCAAAAATTCTTTTCTCACCCATGCTCGACGAAATCATAGTCACATCGAGGTTTTCACGATGATTCTTCTAAAAAAAAACTAAAAACACAAAATTCTAATCTAGCCTAGTCTAGAAGGTAATTTTAGAGGCATACCCATCCTTGGTCTGCTATTGTGTTAGCTTCACCCCTTGTTATTTTTGCATGGTGTGTTAGAAGCATCATTTCTTTTTTCTCTAGAGTTTCTTCTTCTCCTTCTTCTTGCATTGAAAATCAATTAATTTGCACCCTTCCCATCCTTTTATCCCTTCCTTTCTCTCTCCTCCTTTTATTTTGTTTCTTCTTTTTCTTTGTTCTTCTATGTCTACCATTTTGAGTTTCTTCAAGAATTTTGCATTCCTTTTGAAACTTGATGGGGCACCCCGACCTTGGGGGAATTGATGTCATCATTACCCCATAAAGCATTTAAGTGTTTAGAATGACACTAGTTTTGCACCATCCCTCTGCCTAAAATTGCTACCCCTTTTAATGCCCATCGTTTCTAGCCTACAAGTGTCTACAACTTTTATTTGATGCATTTATTATGCCATAAATGCATCAAAGAGGGGGTCAAGTATAGACACAAAAAATTGACCCAATCAAAGGAGTAAATTTTTCCTTCGATGCCTAGGAATTCACTCGAAGTTGATATAATTTTTGAGCTCCTCCCCCTTAGTTTGAACCTTTTTTCTAGCCTCATCGAATTTGTGATCATCCAAGACCAACCACAAATTCAGTCAGGTTGCTTTGGTGCCATCCAATCATCAATGATTATATTTTATGGATTTATAGTCATCTTAGATTAATCGTAAATTTGGTGCTTTAGGGTTTTTCCCTTAAAATCCTAACCCTCATACTGTCATTTTTGCCTTTTTCAAGCCTTAACCTAGTTTTGCTTTTCCCAGCTAGAACTCAAACCCTCTATAAATAGAGGTGTTGTGTTCCCCTTTTACACATCTTCTATTCATTCTTTGTGATATTTCATCCTCTTCTATTTTGTGAGCTCTCCTCTTCTTCATTCATGTATGATCTTTGATTAGTTGTATTGGTAATCAAATGAGGAAGTATTAATGGCAGATTGGGTGTAAGAAATATCTTTAGATCCATAAAAAAAAAGGGAGATAGGCTCGCCTCTCTAGTTGTTTCCTTCAACCCTTCATTGCTCTTGCATTTTACTTTTGTTATAGTTAGTCATTTGTAGTTATGTTGTGTTATTGTGCTTCATTATTCTTGTTGTTTGTTTATTTTTTATTTAGATTCATTTTACTTTATGTATTAGATTCCATCTAGACTCATATTTGTTTATTTTTTTTTGTAATAAATTACATTTAAATTCATTTTTGCATATTTTTGTGCATTTAGGTTACATTTTTATATTTTTGTTACATTTAGATTACATTTGCATATTTTTTATGGCATTTAGCTTTACACTTTCATATTTTTATTGAATAATATTACATTTAAATTCATTTTTGCATATTTTTGTGCACTTAGATCACATTTTTAATATTTTTTGTTACATTTAGATCAAATTTTCATAATGCATTTAGATTTCATTTTCATATTTTGAGATTACACTTTTATATTTTTTGTTACATTTAGATTACATTTTCATATTTCTATTACATTTTGGTTCATTTTATATTTTTGCATTAAAATACAGTTAGTTCATTTTCTATATCCATGTTCATATTTTTGTTTGCATTCTCATACATTTAGACTGTTTAAATTATTGTTTGCATTCTAGACTATTTGCTTGTTTGAGTTCCATTACATCGTTTGGATTCTTGTTTACCTTTTATTACAGAGGTTATTTTTTTTGGTATACATCTCATTCTACTATTTAGATTGCATTTAGTTTGTTACATTTTTTTATTCTATTTTACATTCTATTAAAACCCTAGCTTCTCTATTGCATGTTGTTTGTTTATCTCCAAATAGGTAAACACTCTTTTTTTATATCACAATCAGCTAAAAGAACCAAGGGGGTTTGACTGTCATGCTTATGAGCTTAGCTTTCATAACGACTTAAGCAAGCCCACAAACACTAACCACTTTTTTTCAATTTTCTGTCTTTGCTTGTAGGTTTGCTCAAATTCATGGTTGGGATTTTTGAGGTGCAAAATCAGATTCATTGTCATAGGTTTTTGGGCATGAATTTAGTGCAAGAATGTACGCTAAGAGAAGTAAGTGCTTTGTTAGTATATTAGGTTGTTTGTTGTATGTTTTTATTTGTTTCTATTTTTGTAAGTAGTAAAGTAGAGTAAAATTAAGGTCAATCATATTTAGGAGATTAATTAAGGAAATAAAATTCATTTTAGTCTTATTCTTTATATTATAAAAAAAAAAACTATTTACATTAGTTCTTAGGCATCGAATGGAAATGTGCATGTAGTTTTGCATAATAGGTTAACCTATATGTGCATATCTCTTGAACCCTTTCTTAAAAGGAAAATAAAATTTGTCTTCTTTTTTCCTAGAAGTAGTGTGCATGAAAAGATAAGAATCATTTTAGGATAATATTTTATTTGTCTACATCTTTGTTTTCTTGCATAATTTTAATTTTAGTTATTGTAGTTTAGTCTTACTCTGAGGCCAAACTTAGGTGTATTCTAAATTAACACATAAATCCCACCTAGACTTATATTGAGTCCTAAAAACACTCTTGGTGAACCCCTAAATCCCCAAGCCCTCGAAGTGTGAGAGATAATACCCGTAGTTACCTTGGCTTCTAGCAGATCTGCCAAGAATCATCTGCACAGGTTTTACCCTATAGGTTTTACCCTCCACACCCATAAACTATGTAATTTAATCTTATTAGCAATAAAATCTATAATTAATCCTTCTTCATGTTCAATGACTCTTATTTTAAAAGGTTGATAATAAATTAATGTCATGATGTCCATACTCAGGCATCAAAACCTCAAATTAAATTTTTTGTTCAATATATATATTTATATATATGTATATCAATTTAGTAAGGCTTATAAGTAGTTTATATCACTAAATATTCATAAGTGAACAATTACATGTACAATGTCTAACAAGGATGGCTAAAACATATTTATAAAATTTATATTTAGAAGAGAGTATATTGCAATTGTGATTATTTTTTTATTAGGTAAAGAAGGGGTTTTAAGGATCCTTGAACCTAAGGATTTTGAGAGGGACCCACAACCCTAGATGAGGGTTTTGAGAGGATCCCACAACCATTACAACAAGCTCCAAAAGGGTTACCCAAAAACAAGCTCCAAAAGAAGAAATATAGTTTACACCCAAAATGGTAACCCACCAATGAGGAGCAAAGGCTGAAAAAACCAGCTACCAACCCTCCTACGCAAAGTACAACAATAAAGTCCTAGAGGATATAAACTAAACACCCTAGATGGGGAACAACACCACACATGTCTAATAGGAGTAAACTAAAACATCCCGCTCAAAATTAAAATTGAAAATTAAGAACCCAAGTGAGTGAGAGAAAAAATTTGACAAACACTAAACCAGATCGAAGGCTTACATTTGTAATGGTTTGAAATAGAAAGTAAACTATGAGTCACCTAAACCAAAGTAAGAGCTACAAAACAAGAACAACCTCTCTTAGGTACAATAAAATGAAGATAGCAACATTCTGCACCACACCTAAGAGGGAGAAGGGTAAGATCCTAAAAAATAAGCCTTAGAACCCTGGGATCAAACACACCATCACTTATATCTTTGCATATTGTCGAAGCTAGAAAACTCACCAGAGACATGGAACCAAAAGATAAAAACCACCATAGCATAACAACCCACTTTCACCCCAACTAGTTTGGGTCAATATTTGGCCTTGTCTCCTCGAAACAACTAGATACAACAAAAAATTACCAAACCTAGAAGAAAGCAGCACAAACCAGCCATGAACCCACTACTAGTAGAGAACCCTAGCAATAGAGCCATCCAAGCACCATCCAACTAGAGCAGCCAAGCCATTAGATTCGAAGCCAACCAAGGGAACATCATCATATTTTTGTAGCCAAACACCATACCAAGCTCACCCCAATGGGTTTGGGTTGGTTGATGGCACTTTCTTCTCCCTCGAAAGATCAAAAAACATGAAACTACCAAACCCTAAAGAAATGTTGCACAATCCAACCAAGTCCCTAAAGCTAGCAAACAACCCAAGAAACGTAGCCACCCAACACACCCACCAACCAGAGTGAGAGCCAGCCAAGGGGTCAACAGCTATAATTTTCCACTGCATTATAATGGCCTAGGATCACCCCTATAGGTTTGGTCAACATTCAGCCCTCTACCTCAAATAAGAATGATAATTTCAAACCCATAAAAGAGTAGAACATACCAGCAATACCCCCAACAATGAAAATACCCTAGTCACAAACCACATTAGAGAAACTAAGTATGACTAGTAGACAAATCCAGAATGGAAAAAAGAAGGCCTTTTGCTCAAAGGGTTCAGAGTTTCCAAGCCAGAGCGGGAGTGAAACCCTCACAAAGAAAGCCCTCATGGAGGAAATCCTCATAGGAGTTCTCTACCATGATGGGGCTCAGGCCCTCTCTGCTATGGTAAGGCTCATGCCCTCTCTACCATGGTGATGCAGAAGCCATATGGTAATTGTGCTTTTAACAAGGGGATATTTAGACATAAAACTATGTGAAATTCCATATTTAAAATATTATAATATAAAATCAATAGCTATGGAAAATAATTTTGTAATTCTATACTTAATAAACTTCTCTTATACATCAAAAGAACTAAACTCATTACATAATTTAGACATCTATGGGGTAGACTATTTAGAAAAATATAAAGTTACTTTATACAAATATTATCATGGATGAGATCAAAGTTTCTAAATAGTGAGTTTTATTGGATGATTTTGAAGGTTCTTATAACTAAGGTTTGTGAACTCAAAGCTATGAATTACTTCAGAAGTTTAGTTTAGACTCTACCCAAGTTCCATATTTGGGTACCAAAAGAAATATAAACTATTAAAGTTGGTTTGGGCAAAGTCAAACATACTAAAGGGGAACTTGTTTATCTAAATTCAAAAATACTTGTGGAAAGGTTCATTTGGACAAGTCCAGTCCAATCAAGGAAATGTCAAAATGGTCAAGTCAAAATTGACTAAGGATATTTTGTTCAATAGTTAAAAGCTTAAAATAATTCCATTTAGTCAAATAAAATTGGTTAAAGTTAAGGATTAAATTCATGGGTCTACCTAAAGACCTTGTCAGATTCATATTTTGGATGATGTGATACTATTAAAAAATAGCTAAATTTCTAAGATTTATTTTTGGTTTTCTTCTACAATTTTCTAAAGGGTGAACATATATCAAATATAAAGACATTATCCAAGTTCCAAACTTGGGCACACATATCCAACCCAAAATACTATATTATTTTTAAACATTGTATGAAACCTTAAAGTTCAAGAATCCAAAGTTTTAAAGTTAGAAGCATAAAGTTTTGAATTTTTAAAGTCTAACATTAGAAATCTAAAACTATGGAAGTTTAGAGTTTTAAGAAGACAAGGGGTCTAAACATCACCTAGGCTAAGTTATACTCCTAGGCTTATCTTAAAAATATATTTAGTCAAAATAACTAATAACCATCAAGGAGATATATTAAAATAATTTATTAAAAGTGACATTTATTTTCTTTTTAATATTACATGGTTAAAACTACTTCATGAGCATTAAAAATACAAATTCCATTATTTTTTCTATTTATTGGTATTGAAACACTCAAATTTAGATTAATATTCTCTTTTAAATTGAAAAATGTATAACTATATATAAATAAAATCTAAGTATCAAGAATATTCTCTTTAACATGATTGGCTAGAGACTTAAGTCTAACTGTCAAAGAACTAATGGTCAAAAAATGAAAGATGTAGTATGAAATTTGGAGATCTAAGTGGCAAGTTAGTTCAGCCAATGCCCAAGTTCATGAATTGGGTATGAATTTTAATGGAATATTCTAATTCTAATCTCAAACATCATAAATGTTCTAAAGTCCAAAGGTGGAAGAGAATCCAAAATTCATCATAGGCAAAGACACTTCTTAGCATTTTGAAGATGTAACTTTGAATTTAAATGAAGAAGGAATTTTTTCCAAAATGATATAAGAATGGAAATATAAAAAAATTCTAAAGGTTATATTTATTTATTTGAAGATAAAATTGGCAAATATCCCCTATATGTTTTCAATAATATGCATTGGATTATTACGGGCATTTTCTAAACAAGAGTGTGCATGTTCGATAATGAATCAAAAACACATATTGCATTCTACTAATTGAGTTAACTTTTATTCTTAGGACATTGTACTATTTTAATGGGTTAATTTCTAGGTATAATTCCTTTGGCATTCTAGTAATATATAAACCTATATATATATAATTAAACAATTTTTTCACCAATCCATTTATACATTCAAGGAGTTCACCTTATAGAATTTTTTTTTATATTGAGTAAATACTTCTTATACATATACATATCCACCGTGGGGATTGAACCCGGGTAACATCACCAATAATGCAAGTGGTGTCCTTTTCGGTAGACCACATCACGTGGATACCTTATAGAATTTTCATAATAACTATACTAAAAATTTCAAAATCAATGGCTTTTTAAGCCTTATACTACCACAAAATATCACAGGTCCCAATATATATAATATCCACAATATAATAAAGGTCAAGATATAAGTAAACTAATCAAATAAGAAAAAATACTCATAGTAAACAATATCACTTTCTTGTTTTCTTTATATTTTTTTTTTTTTGTAAGTAAGAGAATATTTATGATTAACACCGGGTTTTAACTGGTTGACCCAAAACCATTTTACAAAATAGGGTCCACTGACCAACTGGACAAAGGCCAAGCCCTAAAAGTTTAAACTGACAACAAAAAGGGCCAAGACCTACTCTTCCAACAGAATACAGCCAAACTAAACTATGGAAGCCTAAGTGCTTATAGAATATGAAGTTTTGTCTTCATAATATAATTTTACAAAATGGCCTTTCTCATTCTTAATTGTTCCTTTTCATATGAATTTTTGGATTCTTAACATGCCACTTGTATATAAGACTCTCAACCTTCTTTTGTGACACATATACATATCAAATAATGTAATATTATCTAACATCCCCCCATATTACATTATTTGATATTTCATGATGTACATAATAGATTCTGAAACACTTGAAATTTGTTTTGACCAAGTGCTTTTGTAAAAATATCTACAATTTGATCTTTAGTAGAAATATGCTTTAATTGAATATGATGATTTTGAACATGATCCTTGATAAAATGACATTGAGCTTCAATATGTTTTGTTCTTTCATGAACAATAGTATTTTTTATCAAGTTAAGTACTCCTTGATTGTCACAATTGATTTGTATAGGAGTTTTTTTGATGCCCATAGCTAATAGTATATATTGTAACCATAGTGTTTCACAAATTGCATCTTTTGTTGCATGATATTTTGCTTCAATAGATGAAAGTGCCATTGTATGTTGTTTTCTACTGTACCAAGCAATAGGTCCAGATCCAAGATAGAACACATATCATAATGTAGATTTTCTATCATCTATAGAACCTACATAATCAGAATATGAATATCCCTATAAACAGAATTTTCTATCATCCTTTTTATATATTAGTCCATATTCTATATTTTCCCTAACATATTGTAGTATTATTTTTGTAGCTTTCCAATGGCTTTCCCTAGGTTCTTGAATAAATCTTGAAATATAATTCATAGCAAATACTATATATGTTATGGTATTTTTTAGATATAGTAAACTTCTAATTAATTGATGATAGATAGTAGCTAAGACCATAGGTGTCTCATCATACTTGGACAATTATAATCCCTATTTCGTAGTAGTATCTTTGGATTTACAAGTTTGCATCTTGTATTTTTCAAGTAACATTTTTGTATATTTTATCTGTGTTATTGTAATATTATTTTATTTTTTATGTACTTATAAACCAAGACAATAGTGAAGAAGTCCCAAATCTATCATCTCCAAATCCTTTTCTAGATCTTTTTAACTTTATTTATCATATTTTTTGAGCTTCTTGTAATTACTATATCATCAATATATACCACAAGTATTATTATGTCACATCCAACCCTTTTTGTATAGAGATTTGGATCTAATAAAATTTGTTTAAAATTATGTGTTAATGGATGATTATTGATCTTTATAAACCATGTTCTTGGTTCTTGCTTCATACCATACAAATATTTATTCAATTTGTAAACTTTATGCTCTTGTCCTTTGATTTAAAACCCTTCTAGTTGTGACATATATACTTATTCATCAAGATCACCATTAAGAATTGTACTTTTTACATCCATTTGATGTAGTTTCCATTCTTTATGTGTTGTCAAATCACAAATTGTTTGAATAGTAGTCATTATTGTTGTTGGTGCAAAAGTTTTTTCATAATCAATTCCTTCTATTTGAGTATATCCTTTTGCAACTAGTCTAGATATATTTGTGAAATGAACCATCTTCTTTATATTTGATCTTGTAAATCAATTTACACCCAACCACTTTCTTTCCTAGAGATAAATCAACTAGATTCCATATTTTATTTTTCAGCAAAGTGTCATTTTTTGAATCCATAGTTGTCTTCCATTTTGGATGACTTAAAGCATTTAATGTTGTTGTAGGTTCTACTATAGAACCTATTAATCCCCTATTAATTCTTGTTAAGCTATGATTTTGGGGTCTTGTAGTAGTAATATCTAGCATTTGCTCTAGTTTTGAATCCTTAAGTGTATCTCTAAGCCATATTGGTTCCTTTCTTTATAGGATTGTAGTAGACTTTGTATTGTCATTATGTTCATCCTATATATTTGACTCTAAATATTTGCTTGATGAGTCTTCTTTTGAAAAACTTATAATTGCTTCTAAGTCAGATTTTTGTTCTTTAATGATATTTTGTATTCCTTTATCAAATACTACATCTCTGCTTATATTGATTTTCTTTGTTATTGGATCAATTATTCTATAACTTGTTGAATCATCATCATAACCGAGAAATATTTTTCACATGGTTTTTCATCTAGTTTAGTTCTTCTTTGATTTGGAATATATATATATATATATATATATATATATATATATATGATTTACAACCAAAGATTCTTAAATATTCTACTATAGGTTTTCATCTAGTCCATACTTCTTTAGGAGTAACATTTTTTAATATTCTTGTAGGTGATATATTTTGTAAGTATACAACTATTTTAACTGCGTTAGACCAATATTTATGATCAATATGAGCTTCTTTTAACATACTACGAACCATTTCCATAATTGATATATTTCTTCTCTATGCAATACCATTTTGTTGTGGTGAATATGCTATAGTAAGTTGTCTTTTTATACCATTGGTTTCTAGGAATAGATTAAATTCTTTTGACAAGAATTCACCCCCTCTATCTAATCGAATATTCTTGATTTTTTTCATATTTCCTTTTCTACTAGCAATTTGAATTGTTTGAAACAACTGAATGCTTCAGATTTAAATTTCATAAAAAACACCCACATTTTTGGGAATGATCATCAACAAATAGTTGAAAATATATGTCCTCCAATACTTGTGACATTCATTGGACCACATAAATCAATATATACTAATTCTAATGGTTCTTGAGTTCTATGCTAATTGAGTTCAAAAGGAATTCTATGTTGTTTTCCTACTAGACATTCTAGACATATAGTAGATTCCTAAGAAATTTTAGGCAATATTTTAACCATTTGATATTTATTCATTTCATTTAATGAAGATGCACTAACGTCCTAGTCTTTTGTGCCAAAGTTCTTTGGTTTTTGAAATCCTTACTGATAGAACCTTATTAGACATAGTATCTAGTGAATAATCTATCCTTATATGAACCTATAGCTATAAATTCTCCTTGTTTGACTATAAGACATATCTTTTTGTCTTTAATAGTTCTGAATTCAACTTTAAGTTTTTTATCCATAAGTTGAGATACTAAAAGAATATTAGTAGTCATACTAGGCACATATAGTATATCTCTAATTATTTTTGTTGCATTTGCTAGATCAATTAAGACATTTTTTATCCCTTTAACCTCATAAGTTATACTATCTGAAATGAAACTAGTTTTTAATATCTCTCTTGAAGAGTATTAAACCAATATTTATTTTTTGTTATATATCTACTTGCTTCAGAGTCAACGTACCAATAATCCATAAGAATTTCCTTTTATCTCCTAGGTTCAAATAATTCAATTATGAATTAGTTCCTATGAAGTAGCAAACCTTTAAACTCCCTAGTTTCTCAAATATGAAATTTACAAATTTAAAAAACTTCTAACCTTTTATATTGAAAGCCTTTTACCTCCCTAGATTAATTTGCAAATTCTCAAAAACTTTAAAATTTTAAATTTCAAAAATTAAAGTTTAAAGTTTTTTTTTATTTTCTTAAAAACTGTAATTAACCTTTAAACTACCTTATCACTCCTAAAGACTTTAAAAATATTTAATCTACCTTATCACTCCTAAAAACTTAATTGTTATTATAAAGTCAAAAATGCACGATGAAATTAGTGCTTAGATACTACCTCCAAACTATTCATGTGAATCTTGTTGGTTAAGCATTACCCTAACGCTTCTATTGCACTTGATGCATCCTCTTCTCTTTTCCATTAAAAGTGCCTCTTCATTCTACATTTGCCCAAGGAAAAAATAATGGTAAATAATTTCACCACTGCATTTTACAATGGTTTCCAATGTTGCACCTTTCAAACCGCTCTTTTATTTTTTGTTTCACTCTTTTCCTTGAGTGAATTCAACTATAGATCTATTTACACTAGTGATCGATTCACCTCGCTATGGTTGGTCCATAGGTAACTAGTTCACCTTAGCTTTCTATTGGTGGATGATTGTTCACCTTGTTGATAGGTGACTAGTTCACCTTGGTTAACTACATTCACATGCAACCTTTAACTCCTTTACATTAGTGTTATTAAAAAATACGTGTATGCACTCTTATTGTTGTCGTTGTTGGCCAAATGGCCTTTATTCTTTCTTGATTATAGGTGACATCCAAATTGCTACACTCGGTTAAGAACCAAATGGATCAAATGATTCAACTTCTCTTCTTTAGTGTGAGCTAAAAAATTCATGCTTCTCTCCTTTGATGTGGGCCAAAAGGCTCATGCTTTTCTCCTCTAGTATGGGTTGAAAGGCTCACACTTCTCTATTACTTTGATGTGGGTTGAAAATATCATGCTTCTTAATTCCTCTAGTGTGGTCCAAAAGGATCATGCATCTCTACTTCTCTGATGTGAGGTCAAAAGGCTCACTCTTACTATACTGCTCTGGTGTGAGACTACAAGTCTCACTCTTATTTGCTTTATACCATATATTCTTCATTAGTTTACCAAATGGACCTTCCTTAAGTATATAGGCATTTTCTTATAAAATATTATATCTTTTTCTTAGGTCATTTTCCTTTCTTCTTCTTGACTTGTATATCCTTTTACTTATATTCTATACATGACTACCTCAATCCAATATGGGAAGATAATTCCCTTTCTTTGTTATGCAATAACTTTATGAAGATTTATCAAGGTCTATAACCTGATTATTCTTATATTGCTTATAGCTTTCAACTAAATGATTGAAGTTATATAAATTAATCTTTTAATGCTTATTTATCCTTCTTCAATATTGATAACTCTTTCTTTCCTTTTATTCAATAAATTTCAATGTTAGGGTGGATTTAGCCTTGAATGACCAATTTTCTCTAAGTTGGTTATGTCTAATTCTTAAATATCAAGGGTTGGCTATATCCCTAAATTATCAACTTTCTCTGATTTGATTTACCTTTCAATCAATATAGTTGAGTCCTAGTCTTTGCTTGTTTTTTCTTCAACCTAATGGACAGACCCTAGCCTTTGTACTCATTATGACCTTAAAATAGAGTCTAAGTCACACTTCCTTCAAATTGGATAGACTCTTAATTAACTTTATCAAATATGGATAAAATCAAATAATAATAGTGGCTTCAATAAACTCTATCAAATTAGACAAATTCTGGTGGTAGCTCTAACACAACTGATGGCTTTTTAAGCCTTATACTACCACAAAATATCATAGGTTATATAACATAGGTCCCAATATATAATAGCTGATGAGGCCCAAAAGTGCCTCATTATTGCACAATGTTTTACTACCATATGATAAGTTAATTATCAAATATTTGACTAAAATATACTATTTGTTAAGTGTTTACATGATTTTATGTTAGGAATACTATATCTCTGTTTTTGACTATTTTCACCATTTTGTGACTGATTTTTCTTGATTAAGTAGCAAGTAAGAACATGCATTTCAATTAAACAAATGTGGTATGTTGATATCCATTAACTTCTCAATGGTTTTTAAATGTTTTCCTGCCCTTCAACTTGTTTCAAATCCACATTGAAGCCAAAAGTTTAGGACTGTCATAAATCTGAAAATCTGAAAAAACAGCCATATAAAAATCAGCAAGCTATTACTTTATAGGAACACCTTGAATTTGTCAAGCAAAGCATGAGGATATGGATGGAATGAGTTCAGAAGGACTATAGAAGACATATGACCTATTTAGAAGCATTCCCACATGGTCTAAATAGGCAGCAACATGGTATAACAGAGCAAGGGCAATTGTGCAGCACTATTGCACTATTTCAGCATGGTTACTTGGTGAATGAAGTGTATAAATTTAGTAGCAACTTGATGTACTCCTTCATGTTGATATTTGAATAATTTTTCCATGTTCTAATTTGTTTGAATTTGCAAGAAATGCAAATATTTTACAACTGTGCAGCAGAACTAGAAAATGCAGTAATTTACCATGTAAATTCCAATAAGCTACCAATGAATGGCAAGGCATGGAATTCACACATGGAGAGGAATGAAGGCTATTGCAATCTGATACTGAGGGCTAATCCACTTGAGAAATGTAGCTAAAATAATTTTAAGAGCACACAGTTGTTCATTCCGAAGATCTTCGGAATGAACAAGACATCTTCGGAATGAGAAATACAGTCTCTTCGGAATGAGCCACTTATCTTCGAAATGAGAACAGAAAAGTGATTTTTGACTTTTTGACTATTTTTTACAGTGGAAAAATGGAAATAAGGTTGAAAATATTAAATGAAAATATCTCCCATCTGAATTTGTCGTCCAAAGCCACCATTCATGGAAAAGATCAATTTTGATTCTCTTTTAGGATAAACCCAGAAAAACTGTAGCATAATAGAAAGTTGTTTGCAAGATAGAAATGGCATATTCTAAAGTGGAGAAAGATGTGTGAGATATTTATAGACTCCTCTCATGTACTCCCACCACTGAATATGCTTTCTAAGGGCCAATGACTACTACTGCAACACAAACTATCCAGATTTGCATTTATTTTAGATCCAGAATTATTGGCAAATCACTGTAAAGCAGCACATAGGCTGATTTGAGCATGGGATATGTTGTAAATATTTATATAAATAACACAAATCCCTCTTTGGTTGAGCCAGTTAGGAATTATAATAGATTAGAGTTTTCAATAGCAGCAATTAGGATTGTACAACAATTTTCTGTAATAGTTTTCAGCATGTTTTGTCATCAATAAAAGTGCAGCTATTTTATTATTTTCTGTTCTGAGTGTTAATTAATTAAGGAGTGCTTTTCATCTCCTTCTAGATCAGGAAGTATGGGCCCACTTTTATATCTAGAAGGAGGGATTTTATGTCAGGTTTTAATCTATAATTTTGTTGCAGCAGAATTAATAGATTGCTTGCCAGATTTCATTTTCTTGTTTTTATTTTGTATTATGTGATTTATGTTTTCTATTATGTTTGTGTACAACATTTGTGTGTATGTTAGCTGACAAATTATATTACGCATTTTTCCTTTGCTTTCTATGTTTTCCCTGCTTTCTATTTTAGCAACTTTCCATTTTCAGCATATTTCATTTTGCTATCAATTCCTGTAGCAGAAGCTTGACAACCTTTTGTGGTAGGGCATTGACAGGTGTTTTTAGAATAAGTTTTATTTACAAGCATCGCTTCCATTCTGCAAGAGTAAAATAGTTTTCAATTTTGCAAGTGTAATTTAGGATTTCATTTCAGCAACATTTTAATTTAGCAATTTCAATTCTGTCATTTCAATTCTACAAAAGTAGATTAGATTTCAATTTAGCAATTTCAATTCATACAATTGTAGTTAATTGTTAAATTCTGCAATTTAGATTTAGTTTTCAATTCCTATAATGTATTTCAGTTTCCATTCTTCAGAATAGGTTTAGTGTGACACAAAAAGGCTAAACCAAAATCTGCTTCACCAATAAATGCTTGAAATCTGAATGCCTGAATTGTACTCTGCCCTAGCCTTCTATCGTAGACAGCCTTGGACACCACCCCGGATTGATAAATCATTGAGATTAAATGATGACACTCAACGACACTCATCAATAGCCACAATATAATGAAGGTCAATATATAAGTAAACTAATCAAATAAGAGACAAATAATCACAGTAAACAATATCACTTGTTTGTTTTCTATATATTTCAAGTGCTTACAGAATATGGAGTTTTGTATCCATAATATAACTTTACAAAATGACATTTCTCATTCTTTATTGTTCCTTTTCATATGACTTTTTGGATTAAATTCCACTTGTATATAAGTCTTTTGGCCTTATTTTTTGACACATATACATATCAAATAATGTAATATTATCTAACAAAAACAAACCACATGAAATATTCCAATCATTATTTCTTATACAACACATAATAAAATTAAAATCTATGTATAAATATTGGCTCAGCATATTAGCTTCTAAGGAGATATGTTATACATATCTTCCACTTTAGTGTACAAAAATAATTTTCTAATAGAGTTAGTCTTACCATTACATAATCCCAAATCAAATTTAAACAAAACTTTATAAATTATAATCATACTCTATGCAATGGACAACAAGGTCATTCTTTCCTTTTTATGCAATGTTAAATGACTTCTCTAATAACTATAATAATCGTAGGCAACCATAATAAAATACAAATATTTACCATCCTACCTTGATCCATGATCCACAAACATTCTAAAAACAAGA
The DNA here is from genome assembly GCA_028583015.1 of Wollemia nobilis. Taxonomy (NCBI): domain Eukaryota; kingdom Viridiplantae; phylum Streptophyta; class Pinopsida; order Araucariales; family Araucariaceae; genus Wollemia; species Wollemia nobilis. Next base: position 2,151,007 of record JAQPPZ010010110.1, on the reverse strand, counting down.
TATTATAAAACTTATGTACATTATCTCACCATTTTATAAACACAACCATATGAAGAACATAAAGTAGTAACTTAGGCACATGCAAACATGAGAACCTTCATTTAAGCTTCTAATATTCTCATAGGTTAGTTTTTCATATATGGATCACATCCATATTTGATGAAGCCTATGTTTCTCTTGCATAACCATCCTTATCTAACCTCAAAGAAGCCTTGTTTGCTCCAACATTATTCATCAATTTAACAAGAGGTCATCCACCATGTCTTCTTCTACAATATTTAACATGGAGAAGGCACCATTTTTCCCGTGTTGAATATTTGGGTAATATTACTAACCTTCAATCTTAAAACATGTTTGAAATTCAAATATATAAATTTAAAATTATAATTGCATATAATACATCAATCTGGCATATAGGTAAAGTATTTTCTCAAAATAATTGGTCATACTATATATGCATACATTACTAGGTTCTGAAGATAACATATAGATCACTTGACCAAATAATGCACACATTATAGAGTCTTGGTCATGGAGATTATTATTGGTGGTATTTTTAATTCCATTTATATTATTATAAGATTATTAATCTAATTTATGAATGCTTACCTTTCCCTTTTGCCCCTCCAAAAAAAAAAAAAAAATTTAGGTCTTTTTTTTTAAATCTATTTGCTCCTTTGATATTTATAGCTTCATTTGCATGATGTTTAAGGATTAATTATACCACTCACTCCACTATTTCCATGTGGATCCACTTTTGGATAATAAAAGTGGAATTATTTGGGTTTCAATATTTTATTTTACATGTAATATTAAATTAGAAGATGATGAAAAATGTGTTGGTTGGCAATGGTTCTAAGATATTTTTATTTAATGACTTTGGGATTATACATGCATTCATGGTAACTAAAATAATCCATAGTGTTAAGGCTATCCTTTAAAAACAATAATTTTCAATTAACAATTATGCTTAATGTTGTTGTTGAGAGGGTTTTCTAATTAAAATTAGGACTTTGTGTTGAAACTTGGTAAGGTTTTTCTATCTAGCATGAAATAGACCACCAAGGAATATTATTTGACTAAGACTTGTTGACAAGACTTTTACGAAATCAATGGTTTGCTTATCCTAATAATATGGCCTATTGATAGTCGCAACTACATCAGAAATCAATTGTATAAGCTTGTTACTAGATAGAAGTATCTCATTAAGGAGTTTCATATATTTATAAAGTTTTTATCTAAAAATAACATTTTGCAATTATATTTTAGTAGGAAAAGTTTCAATCCTTAGAATGCCTAAAGTGGCACATTTAGAATATTATAATATAGAGTCAACAACTATGATAAAGACTTCTATAATTCTCTATTTAATAAACTACTCTTACATACCCAAAGAACTAGACTCATTACACAACTTAGACATTTATAGGGTAGATTACTTGGACAAGGTCAGATTTCCTTTATGGTAAGATTTACATGGATGAGTCTAAATTTTTCTAATGATGAGGTCTCCTTGATTGAGTTCAAAGGTTCGTATAACTCAAGTTTGTTTAGTCAAAGCCATGGATTATTCATAAAAAAAATTGTTTGGACTCTACCCAAGTTTCATACTTGGGTACCAAAAGCATCCTAAATTATTAAAGTTAGCTCCAACAAAGTACAACTTACTAAAGGGTAAAACATTCATCCAAATCTTAATATACCTCTGAAAAGGTTTATTCAGATGAAGTTAGTTCAAATAGGAAAATAATTAAGTGGTCAAATATTAGTTAAATAAGAAAAGTTTATTTGTAGTTAAATGTTTGAACTATTTTATTTAGTCAAACAAACATGGTCACAAGTAAGGATTAAATTCTAGGATTTACCTAAATACCTTGTCAAGTTCATATTTTGGATGATGAAATGCTATTGAAAAATAGCTAAAATTCTAAGGTTTACTTTTGGTTCACTTCATATATATTTTGTTAAAGGGTGAACAAGTGTTATGTACAAACATTACCTAGGCTAAATTCCACTCTTAAGTTTATCATAACAACTTATTTAGTTAGAATAATTAATGATAATTAAGGAAATATAGTAAAATAATTTATCAAAACTAACATTTATTTCCTTTTTAGTATTCCATGGTTAAAATTGCTTTATAGACATTAAAAAGACAAGTTCCATCAAATTTTCTATCTATTTTTATAAAAAACACTAAATTTGGGTTAACGATCCCTTATATATTGATATTTGCACAACTATATATAAATCAAACATAAACATAGGAATATTCTCTTTAGTATGACCATTGAAAAACTAAATTTCAAAGACCAAATACTAAAGATAAAAAAAAACGAAAGTTGACATTTGAAATCTAGAGATCTAAGCAACAAGCTAGTTTAGTTGATGCTCAAGTTCGTGACTTGGGTATAAATTTTAAATAAATATTATAATTATCATCTTAAAAATCATAAATTTTGTGAATTATAAAGGTGTAAAGGCATTCATACTTCTTGAAGAACTAGCTTTAGACTTAAACAAAGAAGGAAAATTCAAATAAAAAAAAAACAAAGAAGGAAAATTTTCCAAGGTGATATAACAACACCCATATAAAAACATTCAAAATGTCATATTTTATTCATTCAAAGATGAAATTGGAAAAGAACCTAGCTAGTTCTAAGAAGATGAATTGGTCTAATATTGGCATTTTCTAAATATGAATACACAACTTCTATTATGAATAATTACAGATAAAATGCATTCTACTTAGGGGGTTAATAATTGTTCTTAGGTCATTTTACCATTTTAATGAGTTAATTACTAGGCATAATTTGTTAAATAACCATTCACTATAATATTAATCCACATACATAGTTAAATAAATTTATCACCAAACCAATTATGCATTGAAGGAATTTACCTTATAGAAATTTATTAATAAATATACTAAAATGTTCAAAATAAACCACATCCATATTATATATATATATATATATATATATATATATATATATATATATATTTTTTTTTTTTGATTCATCACTCATGATCCCAAAGAATTTCTTTATGCATATCTCTTACTTGAATGTATAGAAAATAAACTTCCAACAAAGTAGGTCTTACCATTACATAATTCCAAACCAAATTTACATAAAGGCCTCGTTGGCATTTTTGCCACATTGTTTTTGTTGTTACTGTTCATGCAAGAGAATGCACAAGTTGTAGAGATACTAACTCCTCTGTTTGTCCCTCCAAGCATTTCGAAAGGGAAAATACAAAAATCTCTACAAGTTTTTGTGTTAGAGCAAAGTAAATGAAGGATGTCATGATATCGTGACATGTCGCGATATCGCGACCTGTTGCAGTTTCACGACGTCAAATGCAGAAATCAGCTAAGTATAAAAAATGTCGCGATATCGCGACATGTCGCATTTTCATGACCTGTCGCGTTTTCACGGTTAAAAATAGCCAACGACAGCAAGGGAGTAAAACTATCACGATATCGTGACATGTTGGAGTTTCACGACTTGCAGTGGCCATAGAGCAGAGTGATAGAAAAATGTCGCGATATCGCGACATACAACAGCCAAGGGGAGCGCCAATGAAACTTGTCACGATATCACGACAGAAAAATAGAAAAGGAGCAAATGGTACGGAATGGCGCGATATCGTGACATGTCACGTTATCGTGGAAGGGCTGGAAATAAACACAAGGCGGAGAAAGATGTCATGATATCGCGACATTTTTGGAAATGAAGCCAAGCAAGAGGAACTTGTCACGATATCATGACAGGAAGCGACAATGACAGAGAAGGCAAGAAATTGTCACGATTTCGTGACATGTCACATTTTCACGAGAAGGAAGTACGAAGGCAGCTAGATTGTACGAAATGTCGTGATTTCGTGACATGACGAATTTTCGCGGCCGAACAGCAGCAAAGTAGAAGAAGATAGAAACATGTCACGATTTCGTGACTTGTTGAAGATGAAAGGACAAAACGGAGAAAACGTCACGATATCGTGACATGTCACATTTTCGTGACCTGTCGCGTTTTCACGGAATGAAAGCTGAGAAGTACAAGGCAGTGAGAAATTGTCGCGATTTCATGACATGTCGCGTTTTCGCGATAAGGAGTAGCGAAGAAGCCAAGAAAGAGGAGAATGTCACGATTTCATGACATATCATGGAAGACAAAGCTGAATGAAGAGAAGATGTCATGATTTCGTGACATGTCGCATTTTCACGACTGGTGGCGGAAGAGAAAGCAGTAAGGTAAAAGTGTCATGATTTCGCGACATGTCGCATTTTCGTGACCTGTCACATTTTTGCGATCGAAGCAATAACAAAGGCCCGATATAGTTCTGTTTGCATTTTCCTTCAGAATTGCATAGGAGAACGTGCGAAGAAGATAAGGATCAAACGAAGTAATGTAATAAAAGCTCTCCAACTAATTTTGAGATCGTGGTCGAAGAAGCTCAAAGATTAAATGTTGTTGATTACCGATGTGCGCTAGATGGAAGAACCTGAGGCAGTTTTTGATGCCACCAAAATTAAAGACACCTCCAGTATTAAAAGCTCTTGTTCGTGGTCTCTTAACAACTTTCGGCCTGCCCCGATAACGGTCATTTAATGAAGAAATATGGTCCCTTGTTTCTGTTTAATTTTTAGTTTTGATCCATTAAAATAGGGACTGTCATTTCTCCGAGGTAGATTAAGGGGATCGTTTCTTCAAAATCTGTTTCATGTATTAAATGTTGTAATACGAAAGGAAGAGGGAAGGCCTCTATAAATACCAATGTAGAATCTCAAGCAAAGGGAGGAGGATCTTTTTGCAGAAATTAAGACAAAAATCCTAGATGCATTTTGCTCTATTCTTAGTGTCTTCTGGAGTTGGTGATCCAAATTGTTGTGCATGTTTTGCTTTCTGTCTGAGTCACTTCTGTTAGTCCAATGTTAATATAAGTTAAATTCTGTTGTTCTGAATTTGGTTGTATTTGCATTTGAGCGTTTGGAGTACAATTGGAAGCGAACTTATGGCTAATGCATGATCCAATTTTTGTATACGTATTCTAAGAGTCAATTGCTGCTTAGCTTCAGGATCTAGTTGAGGTTATTTGTTGTTTGAGGTTGTTCTCCCCATCAACGATCGGCTTCGGCCATATTTACATCTCTTTCTGTTATTTCCCATTTCTTTCTGCATTTTCCCATTTCTTTCCTGCATCCTTATCTTGAAACCAGTTTAGATTAGTTTGGGAGCCAGCCCTCTCTGGAGATTGGCCCGGGAGACTTCTCTTTCTCTCGGCCTTTCAATGTTGGCCGAGTCTAGGGTGCACAAGTGATGAAATATTGTACTTAGGCAGATTTGTGTCCAACAGTTTTTGGCATAGATTTTGAAGAAACGATCCTTCTATCTCAGAAAGATCCATAATCGGTGGGACAAGTATTATTCCAAATTGACAAACCCACCTGTGCCAACAGTTTTTGGCACGCCCGATGGGACAGACTATTTTTGTCTCAGAAAGATCCATAATCGGTGGGACTCACAAGTCCCATTTTTTTTGACACCCGAAGGAATCAAGATTTTGATGAACTGTCTTGACCTCATAGCAGAGATTGTAAGTTCATCTGGTGACTCTACTGAAGGTGACTGTATAGTACCTAGAAATCTCTAATCGTGAAGCTGTTGAAAATTTTTGCATCTTTGCTTCATGATCACGAGATCAAGTGCCAAAGAATCGGAAGATCCAATCGAATTCTTCGAGATTGATGTTCAAAACTGGAGGGAGCGCTCAAGATTGGTAAGTCCTGTGAACCCATCATTTGTTATTTCTTCGTAGGCAGCGGGTCAGTTTGTGCCATCTCCGACTCCTCCCAGTACTGCTACGAGCTTGCTACATCCAGATCCAGTAGTCCAAATGGCTGGCCAACAACCTCCTCCACGGCGAGTTCCTGCTTGGAACTATTCGGGAGCGTTGGACCTGCCTTTTCAAAATCTAGTTCCTGCTGCAGCAATAAAAGCCTTGCCTACATACGATGGGACTGGAAAGACAATGTACGAGCATGTGTCCGATGTGGCAACCTTGGCTTCAATTCATAATATCACAGACGAAGATGTCATGATCAAATTGCTCGTCCTGTCACTCCGAGGTAAGTTGTTGTGTTGGTATAGATCTTTGTCTCCCAACTCCATAACTTCATGGGATCAATTAGCAGAGATGCTAATCCAAGGGTTCAATGAGCAAGCAGACCCATTTTCTTTAGTGCATCAATTTAATAATATCAAGAGGCATCCTCAAGAGGAGATAGTGGATTTCAATGTTAGGTTTGCCCGAACTTGGCAGAGAGTTCCTGAAGGTCTTCGCCCTACTCATGAACAAGCAGCATTGTACTTTCTTAGGGCTTTCCATTCAGATATTGGTATGAATATTAGGATGTCCGATGTTCAAACCTTTCCTGCACTATATGCCCAGGCACAGAAGGCTGAGGCCGATCTGATTGCCATTGGGAAATTGCCTCCGAAGATGACTATGCCTATTTTTCCCGAGCTCCCACAATACCAGCATACAGGTGCAGCCCCTACATCTTACACTACTCCATCCATGTACCCTTCATCTTCATGGAATCCTCCCATACCTTCGGTACCTATGATTCCCATTCCATAGATAACCTCTCCACTTCCAACTCCTGCATTACCTTCTCCACCAGTTCCATTACCTCTACCTGCACCACCTGTGTCCTCAAGCCCAGATCCTCAATTGGTTGTTTTGCAAGAAATTCAGTCGGCCATGAGAGCTCTCACTAACAAGGTGACATCTATGGAGCGGAGAGAGGCGGAAAGGAACTCTCAGCCACGAAGATTTTTTTCGGTGGTAACTAGAGAGCAAGTTGCTCCTAGCAAGGCTATGGAGAAAGTACCTGAGAGGAACTCAACGGTCCTAGTGAGTGAAGAGGCTGGCCCTTCTGAAGTTTCACATGAGCCTTCTTATTGGTGTTCTTCATGCAATGATCCACATGATGAGTCCACTTGCATGGTCCACCAAAATTATTTGCAAGTTCTTGCAGGGAGCCGTGTAAACATGATTCGAGAGGTGGATCTTAATTTCGTGAAGTCTCTTGAGGAACACATAGCAGTCTTGACACGCAACGGTAAGAAACCAATGTTGGTAGATCCGGCTAAGATGGAGCCATTGAAAGTGCCTCCTGCACAAGCAACAAAGTAACAAATACCTACAAAGACTCATGATTCTCCAGCTCCACAACAACCACCTATTTTGTCGAAGGATCCACTTTTACCACAAGCAAAAGAGAAGGAACAAGCTTCTGTCTCTCAACCACAAGCGAACACAAAGGAACAAGCTAGAGAGACGTTGCGGTATCCATCATTGACTAAATGACAATGAGTGGAGGCCACCCAGCAATATAGAAGCAAATTTGAATCTGCCAATGGAGGGAAAGAGTAGATCTCGATGGAGTACAACATCGTGGAAGAACTCAAATGGATACCAGCTAAGGTAAGTCTGTATGACACCTTGCAGCTGCCTGGATAGGTAAATCTCTTACAGGAATCCCTGAAGACCATACAAAGTAAGGGGAAGGCTCCAGCCCAGATAGTTATGTCTCAAACTCTGACCACTTCAGCCACTGGAAAGAATAGACCACCCCCATTTTATTTGTCACTCAGGATGGAGGGTTGGATAGTGCATAACTGCATGATTGATTCTGGTGCTGCGACAACTGTCATGCCAAAGGTAGTTTGTGAAGTCATGGGTATGGAATATACAAGAAGTAGCCCTGGTGTCTTGCAGTTGGATGGGACTCCCATGAAAATAGTGGGTGTAATCAAGGATGTTCCTATTGCTCTACATAGTATGCCTCAGATTACAGTAATTCAGGAGATAGTTGTGGTTGATTTGGAACCATATTTCAGTATGTGTTTGTCGAGAGAATTCACTGCTAAGCTGGGAGGCTACCTTTCTCTAGATTATTCTCACTTGGAGATTCCTTTCAAAGGAAGAAGAGTCCGTATTGACAATAAGAAGCCTTCTACTTTTCATATAGAGAATATGGAAGAGGAAGAAAAGTCCAAACATTCTGTCAACATGATAACTAAAGAATTGGAAGATCTTGATTTGATGGATGAAGTCTTGGATGAGCTTTGCTTAGAGGATGAGTTTTCAATGCTCAATTTTAATGCCATGATGGAAACTAAAATTGGTTGTTACTCCATTACAAAGCCTGAAGAGGTTGAAGTAGAGTTACCTCCTGATCAAGTTGGTCAAGACTCTATGCCAGATCAGCTCTATTTCGATGGAGCACGATGCAGAAATGGCGCTGGAACTGGGACTGTTCTAATGTTACCTTCTAGAATTCAATGATCCTATTCATATAATTTGACCTAGAGTTGCACAAATAATACAATAGAAGATGAGGCTTTATGCCTAGGTCTCAAGACGGCTGAGAAACTTGGAGCGCGACAGTTGCAAATCTTTGGTGACTCCGAGCTGATTATCAATCAGGATACCAATGAGTGTCTGTCCAAGGTCTGGGATCCAGGAGATCATAGAGCCATGTTTGGGTATGTGTCTCTCCCGAGAGTTCACAGCTAAATTCGGGGGTTACCTTGTACATAGAAAAAAAAAATGTTTTTTTCGTTAACTTCGGCTCCTTTTGCACGCGAGCCCGTAGGTATGTTTATTTCTTTTTCTTTTCTTTTCCTTCCCAGCAGTTAGTGGCTTCCCCTCTACTTCTTTCTTCCACTTCCTTATTTCATTCCCTTCCTCTCCTACTCCTTCTTCTGCAAATAATCAAGCCACTACTGTTGTTTCTACTCCCCTCTCTGATGTTCCCTTTTCTTCACTCCCCCTTTCTTCTAATTCTTTGTCTTTTGAGCACTTCTCCACAGTTCCTACCACCTCCTCCATTCTATCCATTTCCATTTCATTTTCTATTTTCATAGAATCCCAGGAGCTGGTAGCATAGTAGCACCCTCTTCAGTTGTTGTATCTACCATTTCTACTCCTCCATTTTCCATCATTTCATCATTCACCATTCCCGTTCCATGGCCTACACATCTACCGGTCATCCATTCCATTCATTTCCATTTTTGCAACTCAGGTGCTTTTCACTACTACCATGGAGATCCTTGCATAGCACCTGGTGATTACCCAGCTCAACCGAGCTAGGCAAAGTGCAGTAGTTCTAAAGAAATAAAGGAAGTTCTGTTCTTCCATAAATTTCTGCTGAAGGTCCTATTTCTGAGTATCGAGCGCCAGCAAGAGCTTGTTGCAGCAGCCTGCAGACGCATCCAGTATCAACCAACACTCACTTTTTTTGCTCCTCCAGCTTCTTGACTCTGTTTCCCAATGGATAAAGGCCTGAGATTCATGCATACAGTAGAACTGTATACCCCATGAGCCACCAAGAATGTTGGCATTTTTGCCACATTGTTTTTGTTGTTATTGTTCATGCAAGAGAATGCACAAGTTGTAGAGATACTAACTCCTCTGTTTGTCCCTCCAAGAATTTTGAAAGGGAAAATACAAAAATCTCTGCAAGTTTTTGTGTTAGAGCAAAGTAAATGAAGGATGTCGCGATATCGCGACATGTCACGATATCGCGACCTGTTGCAGTTTCACGGCGTCAAATGCAGAAATCAGCTAAGTATAAAAAATGTCGCGATATCGCGACATGTCGCATTTTCGTGACCTGTCACGTTTTCACGGTTAAAAATAGCCAACGACAGCAAGGGAGTAAAACTGTCGCGATATCGCGACATGTTGGAGTTTCACGACTTGCAGTGGCCATAGAGCAGAGTGATAGAAAAATGTCACGATATCACGACATACAACAGCCAAGGGGAGTGCCAATGAAACTTGTCGCGATATCGCGATAGAAAAATAGAAAAGGAGCAAATGGTACGGAATGGCGCGATATCGTGACATGTCGCGTTATCGCGAAAGGGCTAGAAATAAACACAAGGCGGAGAAAGATGTCGTGATATCGTGACATTTTTGGAAATGAAGCCAAGCAAGAGGAACTTGTCGCGATATCGCGATAGGAAGCGGCAACGACAGAGAAGGCAAGAAATTGTCACGATTTCGTGACATGTCATGTTTTCACGAGAAGGAAGTACGGAGGCAGCCAGATTGTATGGAATGTCATGATTTCGTGACATGACGAATTTTCGTGGCCGAACAACAGCAAAGTAGAAGAAGATAGAAACATGTCATGATTTCATGACTTGTTGAAGATGAAAGGACAAAACGGAGAAAACGTCACGATATCATGACATGTCGCATTTTCGTGACCTATCACGTTTTCACGGAATGAAAGCTGAGAAGTACAAGGCAATGAGAAATTGTCATGATTTCATGACATGTCACGTTTTCATGATAAGGAGTAGCGAAGAAGCCAAGAAAGAGGAGAATGTCATGATTTCATGACATATCATGGAAGACAAAGCTGAACGGAGAGAAGATGTCACGATTTCGTGACATGTCACATTTTCACGACTGGTGGCGGAAGAGAAAGCAGTAAGGTAAAAGTGTCACGATTTCGTGACATGTCGCATTTTCGTGACCTATCACATTTTCATGATCGAAGCAATAACAAAGGCCCGATACAGTTCTGTTTGCATTTTCCTTCAGAATTGCATAGGAGAACGTGCGAAGAAGATAAGGATCAAACGAAGTAATGTAATAAAAGCTCTCCAACTGATTTTGAGATCGTGGTCGAAGAAGCTCAAAGATTAAATGTTGCTGATTACCGATGTGCGCTAGATGGAAGAACCTGAGGCAGTTTTTGATGCCACCAAAATTAAAGACGCCTCCAGTATTAAAAGCTCTTGTTCGTGGTCTCTTAACAACTTTTGGCCTACCCCGATAATGGTCATTTAATGAAGAAATATGGTCCCTTGTTTCTGTTTAATTTTTAGTTTTGATCCATTAAAACAGGGACTGTCATTTCTCCGAGGTAGATTAAGGGGATCGTTTCTTCAAAATTTGTTTCATGTATTAAATGTTGTAATACGAAAGGAAGAGGGAAGGCCTCTATAAATACCAATGTAAAATCTCAAGCAAAGGGAGGAGGATCTTTTTGCAAAAATTAAGACAGAAATCCTAGATGCATTTTGCTCTATTCTTAGTGTCTTCTGGAGTTGGTGATCCAAATTGTTGTGCATGTTTTGCTTTCTTCCTGAGTCACTTCTGTTAGTCCAGTGTTAATATAAGTTAAATTCTGTTGTTCTAAATTTGGTTGTATTTGCATTTGAGCGTTTGGAGTACAATTGGAAGTGAACTTACGGCTAATGCGTGATCCAATTTCTGTATACGTATTCTAAGAGTCAGTTGTTGCTTAGCTTCAGGATCTAGTTGAGGTTATTTGTTGTTCGAGGTTGTTCTCCCCATCAACGATCGGCTTCGGCCATATTTACATCTCTTTCTGTTATTTCCCATTTCTTTTCGCATTTTCCCATTTCTTTCCTCGCATCCTTATCTTGAAACCAGTTTAGATTAGTTTGGGAGCCATCCCTCTCTGGAGATTGGCCCGGGAGACTTCTCTTTCTCTCGGCCTTTCAATGTTGGCCGAGTCTAGGGCACACAAGTGATGAAATCTTGTACTTAGGCAGATTTGTGTCCAAGTACAAATCGCGTTTTCACAAAATGAAAGCTGAGAAGTACAAGGCAGTGAGAAATTATCACGATTTTGTGACATGTTGCATTTTTGTGATAAGGAGTAGCGAAGAAGCCAAGAAAGAGGAGAATGTCGTGATTTCGTGACATATCATGGAAGATGAAGCTGAATGGAGAGAAGATGTCATGATTTCGTGACATGTCGTATTTTCACGACTGGTGGCGGAAGAGAAAGCAATAAGGTAAAAGTGTCATGATTTCGTGACATGTCGCATTTTCGTGACCTATCACATTTTCGCGACCGAAGCAATAACAAAGGCCTGATACAGTTCTGTTTGCATTTTCCTTCAGAATTGCATAGGAGAATGTGCAAAGAATATAAGGATCAAACGAAGTAATGTAATAAAATCTCTCCAACTGATTTTGAGATCATGGTCGAAGAAGCTCAAAGATTAAATGTTGTTGATTACCAATGTGTGCTAGATGGAATAACCTGAGGCACTTTTTGATGTCACCAAAATTAAAGACACCTCCAGTATTAAAAGCTCATGTTCGTGGTCTCTTAACAACTTTTGGACTGTCCCGATAACTATCATTTAATAAAGAAATATGGTCCCTTGTTTCTGTTTAATTTTTAGTTTTGATCCATTAAAACAAGGACTGTCATTTCTCCGAGGCAGATTAAGGGGATCGTTTCTTCAAAATATGTTTCATGTATTAAGCGTTGTAATACGAAAGGAAGAGGGAAGGCTTCTATAAATACCAATGTAAAATATCAAGAAAAGAGAGGAGGATCTTTTTGCAAAAATTAAGATAGAAATCCTAGATGCATTTTGCTCTATTCTTAGTGTCTTCTGGAGTTGGTGATCCAAATTGTTGTGCATGTTTTGCTTTCTGTCTGAGTCACTTCTGTTAGTCCAGTGTTAATATAAGTTAAATTCTGCTATTCTAAATTTGGTTGTATTTGCATTTGAGCATTTGGAGTACAATTGGAAGCAAACTTACGACTAATGCGTGATCCAATTTCTGTATACGTATTTTAAGAGTCAGTTGCTGCTTAGCTTTAGGATCTAGTTGAGGTTATTTGTTGTTCGAGGTTGTTCTCCCCATCAACGATCGGCTTCGGCCATATTTACATCTCTTTCTGTTATTTCCCATTTCTTTTCGCATTTTCCCATTTCTTTCCTGCATCCTTATCTTGAAACCAGTTTAGATTAGTTTGGGAGCCAGCCCTCTCTAGAGATTGGCCCGGGAGACTTCTCTTTCTCTCGGCCTTTCAATGTTGGCCGAGTCTAGGGTGCACAAGTGATGAAATCTTGTACTTAGGCAGATTTGTGTCCAATAGTTTTTGGCATGCTCGGTGGGACAGACTATTTTTGTCTCAGAAAGATCCATAATCGATGGGATAGACAAGCCCCATTTTTTTTTTGACACCCGAAGGAATCAAGATTTTGATGAACTGTCTTGACCTCATAGCGGAGATTGTAATTTCATCTGGTGACTCTGCTGAAGGTGATTGTATAGTACCTGGAAATCTCTAATCATGAAATTGTTGAAAATTTTTGCATCTTTGCTTCATGATCACGAGATCAAGTGCCAAATAATCGAAAGATCCAGTCGAATTCTTCAAGATTGATGTTCAAAACTGGAGGGAGCGCTCAAGATTGGTAAGTCTTGTGAACCCATCATTTTTTGTTTCTTTGTAGGTAGTAGGTCAGTTTGTGTCATCTCCAACTCCTCCTAGTACTCCTACGAGCTTGCTACATCCAGATCTAGTAGTCCAAATGGCTGGCCAACAACCTCCTCCATGGTAAGTTGTTGCTTGGAACTATTCAGGAGCGTTGGACCTGCCTTTTCAGAATCTAGTTCCTGTTGCAGCAATAAAAGCCTTGCCTACATACGATGGGACAGGAAAGACAATGTACGAGCATGTGTCCTATGTGGCAACCTTGGCTTCAATTCATAATATCACAGATGAAGATGTCATGATCAAATTGCTCATCCTATCACTCTGAGGTAAGTTGTTGTGCTGGTATAGATCTTTGTCTCCCAACTCCATAACTTCATGGGATCAATTAGCAGAGATGCTAATCCAAGGGGTCAATGAGCAAGCAGACCCATTTTCTTTAGTGCATCAATTTAATAATATCAAGAGGCATCCTCAAGAGGAGATAGTGGATTTCAATGTTAGGTTTGCCCGAACTTGGCAAAGAGTTCCTAAAGGTCTTCACCCTACTCATGAACAAGTAGCATTGTACTTTCTTAGGGCTTTCCATTTAGATATTGGTATGAATATTAGGATGTCCGGTGTTCAAACCTTTCCTGCACTATATGCCCAGGCATAGAAGGCTGAGGCCAATCTGATTGCCATTGAGAAATTGCCTTCGAAGATGACTATGCCTATTTTTCCCAAGCTCCCACAATACCAGAATACAGGTGCAGCCCATACATCTTACACTGCTCCATCCATGTACCCTTCATCTTCATGGAATTCTCCCATACCTTCGGTACCTATGATTCCCATTCCACAGATAACCTCTCCGCTTCCAACTCTTGCATTACCTTCTCCACCAATTCCATTACCTCTACCTACACCACCTGTGTCCTCAAGCCCAAATCCTCAATTGGTTTTTTTGCAAGAAATTCAGTCGGCCATGAGAGCTCTCACTAACAAGCTGACATCTATGGAGCGGAGAGATGCGAAAAGGAACTCTCAGCCACGAAGATTTTTTCTGGCGGTAACTAGAGAGCAAGTTGCTCCTAGCAAGGCTATGGAGAAAGTACCTGAGAGGAACTCAACAATCCTGGTGAGTGAAGAGGCTAGCCCTTCTGAAGTTTCACATGAGCCTTCTTATTGGTGTTCTTCATGCAATGATCCACATGATGAGTCCACTTACATGGTCCACCAAAATTATTTGCAATTTCTTGTAGGGAGCCAAACATGATTCGAGAGGTGGATCTTAATTTCATGAAGTCTCTTGAGGAACACATAGCAGTCTTGACATGCAGCGGTAAGAAACCAATGTTGGTAGATCTAGCTAAGATGGAGCCATTGAAAGTGCCTCCTATACAAGCAACAAAGCAACAAATACCTACAAAGACTCATGATTCTCTAGCTCCACAACAACCACCTATTTTTTTGAAGGATCCACTTTTACCACAAGCAAAAGAGAAGGAACAAGCTTATGTCTCTCAGCCACAAGCGGACACAAAGGAACAAGCTAGAGAGACGTTGCGATATCCATCATTGACTAAATGGCAATGAGTGGAGGCCACCCAGTAGTATAGAAGCAAATTTGAATCTACCAGTGGAGGGAAAGAGCAGATCTCGATGGAGTACAACATCATGGAAGAACTCAAACGGATACCAGCTAAGGTAAGTCTGTATGACACCTTGCAGCTACCTGGACAGGCAAATCTCTTACAAGAATCCCTGAAGACCATACAAAGTAAGGGGAAGGCTCTAGCCCAAATAGTTATGTCTCAAAATCTGACCACTTCAGCCACTATAAATAATAGACCACCCCCATTTTATTTGTCACTCAGGATGGAGGGTTGGATAGTGCATAACTACATGATTGATTCTGGTGCTGTGACAACTGTCATGCCTAAGGCGGTTTGTGAAGTCATGGGTATGGAATATACAAGAAGTAGCCCTGGTGTATTGCAGTTGGATAAGACTCTCATGAAAATAGTGGGTGTAATCAAGGATGTTCCTATTGCTCAACATAGTATGCCTCAGATTATAGTAATTAAGGAGATAGTTGTGGTTGATTTGGAACCGTATTTCAGTATGTGTTTGTCGAGAGAATTCATTGCTAAGCTGGGAGGCTACCTTTCTCTAGATTATTCTCACTTGGAGATTCCTTTCAAAGGAAGAAGAATCCGGATCTCCAATGAGAAGCCTTCTACTTTTCATATAGAGAATATGGGAGAAGAAGAAAAGTCCACACATTTTGTTCACATGATAACTAAAGAATTGGAAGATCCTGTGTTGATGGATGAAGTCCTGGATGATCTTTTCTTAGAGGATGAGTTTTCAATGCTCAATTTTAATGCCATGATGGAAACTGAAATTTGTTGTTACTCCATTACAAATCCTGAAGAGGTTGAAGTAGAGTTACCTCCTGATCAAGTTGGTCAATACTTTGTGCCAGATTAGCTCTATTTCGATGGAGCATGATGCAGAAATGGTGCTAGAACTGGGACTATTCTAATGTTACCTTCTGGAATTCAATGATCCTATTCATATCATTTGACCTGGAGTTGCACAAATAATACAGTAGAAGATGAGGCTTTATGCCTAGGTCTCAAGATGGCTGAGAAACTTGGAGCGCGACAGTTGCAAATCTTTGGTGACTCCGAGCTGATTATCAATCAGGAGACCAATGAGTGTCTGTCCAAGGTCTAGGATCCAGGAGATCATAGAGCCATGTTTGGGTATGTTTCTCTCTCGAGAGTTCACAGCTAAATTTGGGGGTTACCTTGTACATAGAAAAAAATAAAAAAAGGAAAAAGAAGAAAATAAAAAAATGTTTTTTTTGTTAACTTCGGCTCCTTTTGCACGCGAGCCCGCAGGTATGTTTATTTATTTTTCTTTTCTTTTCCTTCCCAGAAACTGGTAGCACAGTAGCACCCTCTTCAATTGTTGTATCTATCTTTTCTACTCCTCCATTTTCCATCATTTCATCATTCACCATTCCCGTTCCACGGCCTACACATCTGCCGGTCATCCATTCCATTCATTTTCATTTTTGCAACTCAGGTGCTTTTCACTACTGCCATGGAGATCCTTGCACAAGCACCTGGTGATTACCTAGCTCAGCCGAGCTAGGCAAAGTGTAGTAGTTCTAAATAAATAAAGGAAGTTATGTTCTTCCATAAATTTCTACTGAAGGTCCTATTTTTGAGTGTCGAGTGCTAGCAAGAGCTTGTTGCAGTAGTCCGCAGAGACATCCAGTATCAACCAGCATTCACTTTTTTTGCTCCTCCAGTTTCTTGCCTTTTTTTCCCAATGGATAAAGGCCTGAGGTTCGTGCATACAGCAGAACTGTATACCCCGCGAGCCACCAAGAATGTTGGCATTTTTGCCACATTGTTTTTGTTGTTGCTGTTCATGCAAAAGAATGCACAAATTGTAGAGATACTAACTCCTCTGTTTGTCCCTCCAAGCACTTTGAAAGGGAAAATACAAAAATATCTGCAAGTTTTTGTGTTAGAGCAAAGTAAGTGTAAGATGTCGCGATATCGTGACATGTCACGATATCACGACCTGTTGCAGTTTCACGGCGTCAAATGCAGAAATAAGCTAAGTGTAAAAAATTTCACGACATCGCGACATGTCGCATTTTCACAACCTGTCACGTTTTCACGGTTAAAAATAGCCAACGACAGCATGGGAGTAAAACTATCACGATATCGTGACATGTTGGAGTTTCGCGACTTGTAGTTGCCACAGAGCAGAATGATAGAAAAATGTCGTGATATCACGACATACAGCAGCCAAGGGGAGCGCCAATGAAACTTGTCGCTATATCACGACAGAAAAATAGAAAAGGAGTAAATGGTACGGAATGGCACGATATTGCGACATGTCACGTTATTGCGGAAGGGTTGGAAATAAACACAAGGCGGAGAAAGATGTCGCGATATCACGACATTTTTGGAAATGAAGCTAAGCAAGAGGAACTTGTCGCGATATCGCGACAGGAAGCGGTAATGACAGAGAAGGCAAGAAATGTCATGATTTCATGACATGTCATGTTTTCACGAGGAGGAAGTACAGAGGCAACCAGATTGTACGAAATGTCATGATTTCGTGACATGACGAATTTTCGTGGCCGAACAGCAGCAAAGTAGAAGATAGAAACATGTCATGATTTCACGACTTGTTGAAGATGAAAGGACAAAACGGAGAAAACATTGTGATATCGCGACATGTCGCATTTTTGCAACTTGTCACGTTTTTGCGAAATGAAAGCTGAGAAGTACAAGGCAGTGAGAAATTGTCGCGATTTCATGACATGTCACGTTTTTGCGATAAGGAGTAGCGAAGAAGCCAAGAAAGTGGAGAATGTCACGATTTCGTGATATATCATGGAAGATGAATCTGAACGGAGAGAAGATGTCGTGATTTCACGACATGTCGCATTTTTGCGACTGGTGGCAGAAGAGAAAGTAGTAAGGTAAAAGTGTCATGATTTTGCGACATGTCGCATTTTCGTGACCTGTCACATTTTCGTGATCGAAGCAATAACAAAGGCTCGATACAGTTCTATTTGCATTTTCCTTCAAAATTGCATAGGAGAACGTGCAGAGAAGATAAGGATCAAATGAAGTAATGTAATAAAAGCTCTCCAACTAATTTTGAGATTGTGGTCAAAGAAGCTCAAAGATTAAATGTTGTTGATTACCGATGTGTGCTAGATGGAAGAACCTGAGGCAGTTTTTGATGCCACCAAAATTAAAGACGCCTCCAGTATTAAAAGCTCCTGTTCATGGTCTCTTAACAACTTTTGGCCTGCCCCGATAATGGTCATTTAATGAAGAAATATGGTCCCTTGTTTCTGTTTAATTTTTAGTTTTGATCCATTAAAATAGGGACTGTCATTTCTCTGAGGCAGATTAAGGGGATCGTTTCTTCAAAATCCGTTTCATGTATTAAATTTTGTAATACGAAAGGAAGAGGGAAGGCCTCTATAAATACCAATGTAAAATCTCAAGCAAAGAGAGGAGGACCTTTTTGCAGAAATTAAGACAGAAATCCTAGATGCATTTTGCTCTATTCTTAGTGTCTTCTAGAGTTGGTGATCCAAATTGTTGTGCATGTTTTGCTTTCTATCTGAGTCACTTCTATTAGTCCAGTGTTAATATAAGTTAAATTCTGTTGTTCTAAATTTGGCTGTATTTGCATTTGAGCATTTGGAGTACAATTGGAAGCAAACTTACGGCTAATGCATGATTCAATTTTTGTATACGTATTCTAAGAGTCAGTTGCTACTTAGCTTCAGGATCTAGTTGAGGTTATTTGTTGTTCGAGGTTGTTCTCCCCATCAACGATCGGCTTCGACCATATTTACATATCTTTTTGTTATTTCCCATTTCTTTTCGCATTTTCCCATTTCTTTCCTGCATCCTTATCTTGAAACTAGTTTAGATTAGTTTGGGAGCCAGCCCTCTCTGGAGATTGGCCCGGGAGACTTCTCTTTCTCTCGGCCTTTTAATGTTGGCCGAGTCTAGGGCGCACGAGTGATGAAATCTTGTACTTAGGCAGATTTGTGTCCAACAAGGCCTTAATTTTCTAAATAATGAAGAACATTCTCAAATTATGGCTACAAGGTTGAATAAATTCTTTGGTATCCACAACCACTTGAGGAAACCATAATTGAGGACAAGGATTTATTGACCTAACTCCTGTAACAACCCAAAAAAACCAACCCGAGAGAGATATTTTTTGTTTTTTATAAAAGTAGGTTCACAAAGAAACCCAATATTATTTTTTAGCATTCACAAGGCTTCACCACATTTGAGTTCAATGTCACTGTAGATGACACTTAAGTGGGTAGGAGTGTCCAGCATCCTGTAATTCTAGGATTCACCTTACTAAACCTCACTATTTAGAAGGATGCTAGAGTGGCCCCCCACCTTTCCTATACCATCATCAGTATAGGATAATTTGACCATAGTGTAGGGATTATCCTTTGAGGCCCATAATACTTAAAGGGGAATGTTTATTCCATAACCTTACCATATTTCCATATATGTAGGTTATTTTTATGTAATGCCTTTATGCCTAGTTACCACACCTCTGTGAGCTAACTAACGTCATTACCTCTCACCTGGTAATGAACATGGTCACCCAAAATTTACCGTTCAAAGGTACCACCATTGTTGTCTCATGAATGATTCTATTAACTTCATAGTTATGGAACACCCAATCATCATAATTCAAGGTCTATCAATCACAAATATCTAGCTATTGAATCATCAAAAATCCTTTCAGATTTGTGGTTACCTAGCTATTACATCATTACAACTCCTTCTAGGACTCACAACTACCTAGTTATTATATCTCCACAACACCTCTTAGGATTGGGTTGACTCTTTGACACAAGGGTCCTAATAAGGTTCTAGATCCATTTCCAAGAGCCCCCGCCCACCCCAAGACTCAATAAATTACATAAAATAATATAACATCTCTCTCTTGAAAAGAAATAAATGCTTTAATCGAAATAACATGTTTAATTATAACACAATGTTAGATTTTGAAGTAAAATAGAACATTTGCATTCCATACTTAAATAAAGCATAAATTTCAACATAATGCTAGCACAAAATAAGCATCTCTCTAGACTAGATATGATTAAAATTAATATTTATATTCACATCTATTATAATGCTAGCATGCTCAAATAATTCATAATGCTAACATATAGATCATCTTCAAAGAGTTAACAACCAACTCATTCTTTCATTTACTCAAAGCCAAATATTTCATACATTTTCATAAATACTTCCAAGCCTTATTAATTCAAGAATAAAAATATCCAAGTGTTACATAACAAAACCCTCATTTACATAACAACTTTTCATTCCCAAATACATTAGAGCAAGTCCGCCCAAGTGGCCTCTACACCACCTTCTATTGATGATCCTCTTCATGAAAGATATCTCCCATGAACTTTAAGAAAACTTAGGGATCATGAAAACTCTTAATGCAATGTAACTTACCATGCTATATGTATAAATACAAATAACAACCCAGGTGTTGTAGGTGAGTTGGAGAGAAGAGGGCAATCCTCCAAGGGAGATCCCAGGTTTGAATCTCCACCCTACCAAAAAGTTGAATTGGGTACCCAAAATCCAATTGATAATGTTGGTGTAGGCAGGGTCGGGCATGACTCCTGGGTGACTTTTATGGTGTAGAACCCCCTGGTCATGGTCTCTCATAACAAGGCGGCCTTGCAAGGTGTTTTTTTCTTAAAATAAATAAATAAATACAAACAACCATGCACAATACATTTCAAAAAATCAAGGAGAGAATCCCATACTTCTCTCTATAATGATTTCCTATCTTCTCAAGCTTAGAAAACCATTAATAACATAGCCACTTTTTCCATAATAATAGCATTTCAATATAATAATTTTCTATGCATTCCAAAAGCTTCTATTTAAATAAAATATTTTCCTTTTCTTTTCAATAATAAGAATGCAGACTTAAACTTTCTCTAAAGCTTAAACAAAAGATATCTTAAATAACTTCAACCAAAATAATATTTATTTCCTTTAAGGTTATAGCCTAAATCTCAAAAAATAAACCTTTAATAGCTACAACATAGGATTATATTTTCTCAATATTCAAACTTAAACATTTACTAATTCTCAATATTTTCTCAATATTCAAACTTAAACATTCACTATCTACATATCTTTTGTTAACTAATTAAAGCTAATTTAATCTAAAACTATACTCTATCTTATGTAAATTAAAAGGAATCTTAACCAAAGAAATTATTAAAATTAAATAAATAATTAACCTTATATCAATCTTAGATGAGAAATCATTAAGCAAAAAGGAGGCCAACAAGCAACGAGAATACCATATCTTGTACACGAACTAATGATGTTCGATTGAGCCCAAGCTACTATCTGCAATGACTAAGGAAGGTTTCTAACAAATGATACCCTTAGGCCATCAACACCTAGAAGCATACCTCTTGAATTCAACCAACCACCCAAAGATATCAACACAAAAAGCATGATCTAGCATAAAGTAAAACAATACAAAACATCAAGACTATAGATGGATCCCACAAGAACCACTAGAGAATATGCTTGATCTCGAGGAAGCTACTCTCCTCTATAGGTCTAATTTAATGTCTAGCTACATCAAGGAGATAAAATAGCCTCTCAAATTTCAAGTACAACTTCCTCCAAATAATGATAGACTAGCTAATCATGTCAAGGATGTATAAGGGCATGCCATAGCCACTAAAACATCAATATCTCACTAGCCAAGCATAGATCAAAAACTAATATTTATGAAAGAACTATAAAATCTACAAATATAGTAAAAACTAGAAGAACAACACTCACAAAAAACCTAAAGCACAAGCATAGCAAGGTACAACATTACCTTAACTAACCATTAAGCTTACCTGAGCATTGAGCTTCACTCAAATCTCTTCCAGTGGCCTTCACTAATCTCTAGATAACATGTTCCTTCCTCCTTCTCCAACCCCTATTCTAGGAATCTAGAGAGCATATAACATGCAATGAAGGAGTGCCCGAAGAGGAAGTGTCACCGTTTGTTTTCAAGAACTAGCCACCCACTACTTGGTGCCAGACCATGTTCTTACATTCTCAAGATCAAAATTACAAAAGGGAAGCATGGATTAAATTAAAGTGGTCTTAATAATTATTAATCCCTTAATATTTATAATATTAGGATTCTAATTAATTATTAAGAACTAAGGTTAAATAATTAAATTTCATTATTTTATTCAAAGATTCAAACTACGAGCAATTAATTCAATAATTCATCCAAAATATTAATATTTACTAACAAAGGTAATTAGATTAATTATTTTCCAATTAACACCAAAATTTAATATTAATTATTAACTCTAATGTTAACATTTCAAGTATTAATATTACTAACCTTATTAATACCTTATTGGATCAAGCAACTAAATTTATGCTTCCAAAATCCAAGCAATACAAAGACTTTTCAAGTCAATAATACACCGTATTGTTTTATCCTTGAGTAGGTGGCTTTTTAAGATAACTAAAACATTATCCCCTACCTACTAAGGATGACTCCTTTTCCAATAGAAATCTCATGGTCCAATAGTGTATTCAAACAACAAGCACATATGTAATGCATATATATGAAGGGTAATTTTACCCTTGAGCTATCAATGAACAAGTCATCCATCATTTCTCAAATTTCTCTCAACTCCGGTGGTTGTCCCATATCAATATACTAGTGATAGTACCTAGTCATACAACCATAAATTTCATCAATAGTACCATATTATAAAATATAATAATCAAACATTAAGTGCATTTTCCAACACATATTATCAACATAAAATGAAACTATGTATTATATATCCACTCATCAATATATAATTCAAATATCAAGAATAAGTCTTGCCAAGGAGGGTCATTACAACTCTCTCCAATCCCTACAAGCATTCCAAAACTAGGAATTTTATAATATTTTTTTTGAACGTCTCATCATTTTGGAAGCACAAAAATATTTAGAATGTAGAATTATAACATAGACACACAAACATGGAAATCTAAATTTAAGCTCCTAATATTCTTATATGATAGGTTGACTTATATGGATCACGTATATCTTTCAAGAAGCCCAAATTATTCTAACATAACTCTAAAATAATTCATCAATTAAATAGGAGGATATGCAACAACCCAAAACTACCAACCCGTTTTTTTTTAAATTACAAGTAAAATTTCACAAGGGATACATCCTTATTTTATTTATCTCAGCATACAAGGCTTCACCACATTTGAGTTCCAAGTCACTATAGACGACACTCAGTGGATAGGAGTGGCTAACTCCAATATTTTATAGGGTTCACCTTACTAAACCTACACATTTAGAAGGATGCCAATAGTGGTCCCACCACCTTGCCTATACCCTTATTGGCATAGGACCATGTGACCACGATGTAGGTATTACCCTTTTAGGCCCATAACACTTAAATGGGATGCCTATTACCTAACCTGACTCTAATTCCATCTAGGTAGGTTAATCAAGTGTAGATCTTTGGTGCTTAGTTACCACACCTCCATGGGTTGACTAATATCATTGACACTTTGATAACAACTAACATGATCACCTGATCCTAAATTATTGAGGGATCACCATTGTTGACTTGTGAACGGTTCCTCAACTTCTAGTTGGGATACACCTGATATTACTCATTCAATATGTAAATATGCATAAGATACCTAGCTATTATATCCACATAACTCCTTCCAGGTTTATGAGTTCTTAGCTATTGCATCCTCGCAAATCCTTCTAAGACTCATATTTACTTGGTTATTGCATCCACACAACTCCTCCTAGGATTAAATTCTAATTTTTTATAATTTTTAAGAGTATTCCTAACCACCCCTTACCAAGATAATAAATATTGCATTGAAACATAATTCTCTAGTAGAAAATTATATATAACATGTAACAACCCAAAACTACCAACCCCTTTTTTTGAAAAGAGCACCCACCACAAGGGCTCATAAGGAAGAACCCTTCCTTTTATTTATCTCAGTATGAAGGCTTCAACACATTTGAGTTCTAAGTCATTATAGACGACACTCAATGGACAATAGAGGTCAACTCCCATAAATTTTGGGGTTCACCTTACTAAACCTACATGTTTAAAAGGATACCATAAGTGGTCCCCCACATTTTCTATACCCTTCTCGATATAGGACCATGTGACCATGGCATAGGGATTACCCTTTAAGGCCCATAAAACTTAAATAGGGACACCAATTCCCTAACATGACTCTAGCACCTCCTAGATAGGTTATTTGATGTACAACCTTGGTGCTTAGTTACCATACCTTCACGGCCTAACTAAGATTATTTCCACTTTGATGACAACTAACATGATCTTCGGATCCTTCATGATCAAGGAGTCACCACTGTTTTCTTGTGACTAGGTTTTCCCACACACTTGATCTTACTCAATAAAGGTGTGACTACTCACAAGTACCTTGGATATTGTATACACAACTCTTTCCAAAATTCATGATATCCTAGCTATTGCATTCTCACAACTCCTTCTAGGACTCTTGACTACTTCATGCAACTCCTTCCAAGATTGGATTTTATGGTTTACAAGAGGAAATCCTACCCACCCCAAGGATAGAAAAATAACATTACCACATACCAAAAAGCTAAATAAAATAATTAAGCATAAAATCACATTGCATTATTCATCTCAAATGAAAAGCACAAAATAAATTTCTCTTAACCATAAACCAAACTATGCTCTTATCAAAACCTGAATCTCAAAAGCTATCCATCAACATTTATGCATTAGCAAGATAACTTATATCTCTAACATAAGCATACATTTCAAATAGTTAATGGAACACAATAATAGTTATCCAAAGAGATAACTCAAAACACATAATGTACACAATCCAAGATATCATTAAGCATCATAATCCTTTAGTTTGTACAATAATAAAATATACAAAACTTATTGATCAACTCAATCATTACAAAGCCTTTAATTTCCACAACTTCTAAACATTTGAAGTTCTATGAAGCCCTTCCAAATGATATTTTATCCAACCGTAAGTCAGCAAACCTCTTCACATAGGGGAAACCACCCATAATTTTATGAGGTGTACTTAGGGATCAGAATAATTCTTCATGCAATGATCTTAAATCATACCATATTCTATTATACATACAACCATGCACATAACATAAACAAGTTATAAGAAGAGAATCCTTATCCTTTTTATAATGTTCCCTTAACCCACAAGAGTCTCATGAATCATATAATAATTTCTCTTTTCAAACCAATATTAAACATTCAACAACAATACAAGAGAATCTCATACTTTTCTTTATAATAAAATTCTTTATATATATATATATATATATATATATATATATATATATATATATATATCGGAAGTTATTACATAACAATTTCATGTAAGAGAATCCCATACTTCTCTTTAAAATGATTTCTTAACTATCTCAAGTCTCAAAAATTATTTAGCAGTTTCTCTTTCAAAACCAACATGCATTAATCCATTGATTCCTTAACTATCACAAGTCTCAAGAATCAATAATAGTTTATCATTCAAAACCCACATTAAACATACAAAATCAATACAATCGAATCACATACTTCTCTTTATAATAATCCCCTAACTCACAAGAGTTTTGGAAATTATTACAATAGTTTATCTTTCAAAACCAAATTAAACATACAAAATCAATACAAGAAAATCACATACTTATCTTTATAATAATCCCCTAATTCACAAGAGTATCAAAAATTATTATAATAGTTTCTCTTTCAAAACTAAATGAAACATACAAAATCAATACAAGAGAATCCCATACTTCTCTTTAAAATAATCCCCTAACTCAAAAGAGTCTCAAAAATTATTACAGTAGTTTCTAACATAAAGCATACCTTAACTTTAACTTTATATACAACTAAATAAAGGATAAAAGCACTTAATCTAACAAAAAATTTCCTTTAACTTTAACTTTCTTTACCACAACTAAGAAAAATTAAAGCACTTAATTTAACATAAAACTTTCTTTATCTTTAATCAGTCTTAGAAACCACTATCATAGTTTCTATTTCAAACCAATACACCATAAATTCTTTTATTAAAGATAATCACATACTTATCTTATAATGATCCTTTAACCCACAAGAGTCTCAAGAATCATTATAAGAGTCTCTATTTCAAAACCAAATTAAGCATCCATTATTAAAACAAGAGAATCCCCTACTTTTCTTTATAATGATCCCTTAATCTACATAGATCTTAGGAATCATTAAAATAATTTCTTTTATAAGAACGTCTACTAATAAATATCATTTAAGGTTATTTCCTCTAAATATTATGCACAAGATAATAATGAAGAAATATGTTAACAAAATACCCTCCTCGTACCAAATTTATCATCAAGTCACTTTTTATCCAAAATATAACTCAAAACTTTCTAAACAAAATAATAACAAGGTAATTTACTTTCCTTTTTCCATCAAATTACTTTGTTAAACAAGATATTTCAAGATATGTTCTTATGTGAAATATCAACCAGGTACTATATAATCAAATAACATTAAAGTGAAGCAACTTTGTCTATTTTATCAAATAGTATTGTTTACAGCTGAAAATATTATAATAGAATGGTGGAGGGAGTAGGTTTTGGTGAATGCAGTAGTTCAAAGGATGAAGGATCCATGGTAGGATCTAACATGAGCAATGCAGGTAAGGATCCGACTAGTGGGGTTTTCTCCTTCCCATTGCACAAAAATGAGCCTCCAAACAAAGGGGACACACTGGCTGATCAAACCCTTGGGAAGGGTTTCGATCCGGACAAACCTGGTGTTGTTTCTTATGTTCAAAAAATCAACCAAGGGCCCATACCTAAAACCCTGACATAGAATCTAGTACCCAATGGCATAGATCTGGTGATACCAGATAGTCTGATGTCAATCTACCTCATCATGGAAAATTTTTCTCTAGTAGATAAGTTTTTTGAAGGTCACCCAGACATGGAGACCATCAAGAAGTGGGTCTATTCCAAATGGATAACAAGCAGGAACATGAAGATCGTTGTCCTATCCAAGGATTTTTTTCCATTAGGTTGAACAACCAAGAGGATGCATGTAGAATCCTAACTGAAGAACCTTGGTTCCTAGGAAAAAAAAGCCTTTTCATTCATCGATGGGTCGAGGATTTTGACCCTGACACCCAAAACATCAATGTCACCCCAATATGGGTTAGGTTGCCAAACCTCACCTTTCAATTCTAGCATGGGGATGTCCTTAGAGGTATCTCCAAAACTATTTATGATCTCATAGCGATTGATTCATCCACAAAATTTTGATCCTAGATGGTCCATGCTCGCATTTGTATCAACACCAACCTAGATTCTGAGCTTCCCACCTTCATCAACCTCATTTATGAATCCTCCTATAGAAGGTGCCAACCTCTGGAATACGAGAATAAACCTACTTTTTGTGTGCATTTTCATTCCTAGGGACACCTAAGGAACTAGTGTCCCACCTTAAAATCTTAGTCTCTAGCCTTGAAAGGTCCCAAAAAGGGTACAAATCATAGCGTAGGTCCTCTTAGGGAATAAACTCAAAACACTCCTCCCAAGGAGTGCCCCTAGAGACCCTGGTCAGGCCTCCTCAACCATGCAAGGTAGTGATGAATGCTACATCCCAAAGCAAGAAAAGGAAGCTTCCTACAAATGTAAAGGTAAAGGAATAGCCACTCCTCCTAAGGATCCTAATCAGGTCCAGGTACCTCCTCTCTCTCCCATTGTTATCGCCAATCATATTCAAGATGATTTTCTTGTTGATGATTCTGGGAATCTAACCTCCTACTCCCCCATATCCTCCCCAACTAGATCAGGGCCATCCCTTACCCCCTTGAGGCACACTACCTCCCTATTGAAGATCTGGGAAGCCCTCTAGCCAACCACCAGCATTCAGATAGATTCAGCCCAAAAAACACCCGAAGCAAGAAATCCTCCATCGAGTTTGGCTGCGATAAAAAAAGAGGAAGACCATCCATCGTCGAGCAAAGGAATAAAGAGACTAAGGAAGACATAGCTAATGGGACCCAAGAAACTTTATTATCTGGGAATCCAAATCTACAGAAAGATGAACCAAAATGAAACAAACATCCCCTTCAATAGGCGAAGGAAGGTAAAAATATCAAAAAAAGTTTTAATGAAGATCCTATCATGGAATGTGAGAGGCCTGAACAGAGAAACCAAACAATGCCTCATTGCTAACTTAAGGAAAGAGCATAATCCCACCATTTTCATTCTTCAAGAAACCAAAAATGATGATGCCTCCTCTCTCAAATCTGCCAAAACTATCTGGAATAGGGGAGAAGTCCTCTATAGCCCTGCTCAAGGATCCTCGGGAGGGCTCATGTGTCTGTGGGATCCATAAAAGGTTAAAGGGAGAATATTGTCATCCTCTAACAGAATCATCAATATTTTTTTCTTTGTAAAACCAGCAATTTCTCTTGGGTTATTTCCAATGTATACGCCCCAAACTCCCCCTTGAAAGGGCAGGATTGTGGAACTTGATCAGCAAAATGAGAAGAACTTTTAGCACTATACCTTGGGTCATTTTCAGAGATTTCAACACCCCCGTGTACCCTTCAGACAAGAGGGGAGGGCTCAATACCATAAACAAAAGCATGGAGGACTTTAGTAAGTTCCTAAATGATAATTAACTTCTAAATATCTATATCAAAGGGGCCAATTTCACTTGGAGTAATGTAATAATAGGAAGTGGTCTCATTTAGGTAAAGCTTGACAGGTTCCTCATTTCCAAAGAGGTGATTCCTATCTTTGAGTATGCGTCCCTCCTTGACCTCCCTAAGATCAACTCTGATCATTTCCCCATTATCCTTGAATCAGGCAAGCCTCCCTCTTTCAAATCCTCCTTCCACTTTGATTCAATGTGGTTCCACCACCTCGACCTCAGAAACCAAGTGTCCCACTGGTGGTAGCAGCCCTTCACCGACTCCCCCTCTTTCCAAATTTCCCAAAAGCTCAAACTGGTCAAAGAAAAACTCAATTTTTGGAATAGGGAGGTCTTTGGAAACATCTTCAAAAGCAAGAAGGCTATTGCAGAGAAGCTCTAAGCTATCAAAGGGCAAATAGAAGCTGGATATCAAAGCAGAACCATTAGGGATGAAGAGCAAAATCTCCTTGCTGAGTACCACAATATTATAGCGAGGGAGGAAACTTTCTAGAGATAAAATTCAAGAGCCCTCTGGATCAAATATGGTGACTCCAATACCAAGTTTTTTCATGCTTCCACCTTGAGACACCGAGGCTTGAACAAAATCTAGGAGATAACTCATAGTGATGGCTAAACCACCAAGAACATCTTCGATATTAGGTCTGAATATATCTATTTTTTCAATCTCTTCTGGGTAGCCCCTTCGAGTGTGATGACCAATATAAGTTTGACCTTCTGGCCAACATCCCCCTCTCCATACCCTCAATGTCTAACTTGATTCTCCTCAGTCATTTCACCCAATATGAGATCAAGGAAGGTCTCTTCTTCATGCAACCTGACAAGGCCCCTGGTCTGGATGGTTTTCCATCTCGATTATTTCAAGCCTTCTGGGACATCATCAGTTTGGATGTGTGTACCTCCATAATAGAATTATAGACCACCCAATCCATCCCCATGGGATTAACACCACCTTCATAGCCTTCATCCTTAAGTATTCCTCCTGCAGGTCCATATCCAATTACCGATCCATTAGTTTGTGTAATATCCTTTATAAGGTCCTCACCAAAGTTATGGCCAACCGTATGAAGTTGATCCTCCCTCTCATCATCCACCCTAGTCAAGTTAGCTTAGTCAAAAGTAGGAACATCCTCGATGGTGTCATTACAGTTCATGAAACTTTACATTTTACCTCCCTCGCAAAGAAGCCTGCCTTTTTCCTCAAGCTCGATATGAACAAGACCTTCAATAGGGTCAATTAGGATTTCCTCTTTGATGTCCTTCTCTAGTTTGGCTTTCACCCAACTTGTATTGACCTCATAAAATGCTATTTGTCTTCCTATTGGTTCTCTATCCTTGTTAACAGGTCCCCAGCTGGTTTTTTCCTGAGTGCCAGAGGCCTCCGCCAGGGAGATCACTTTCACCCATCCTCTTCATCATCCTGGTTGACTCTTTGGGAAGAGCCCTTAAATTTGCCTATCAAAGTAGGAGTATTTTTGGTATTCAAGTCATGTCATGCATTAGCCCTATCACCCATCAGTAATTTGTTTATGATACTATTTTATCCACCCAAGCTTTTGTCCTTCAAGCCAAATTCATCAAGCACATCCTCCTCTATGAAAAGGCTGGTGGGAAAAAAGTAAACTTTATCAAAAATAAAGTGTTCTTCATTAATACTCCTATATCCTAGTAATCCAAGATGGCCTAGATCCCCAAGTGCACCATTGACTCATTCCCATCCTCCTATCTTGGGCTCCCCTTGTTATTCAGTAATCCAAAGGAGTCCATTTGGAACAACATCATTGAGAGGATCCAGAAAACGTTAGCTGCTTGGAAAAGAAATCTCTTGTCCCAGGCTACCAAAGCCACTCTCTCTATGGATTACCTCTAAGACATCCCTATTTACTTCCTATTTATCTTCAAATTTCCCTAGGAAGTGTACCACAATATCGAACGACTATAGAAGAGGTTCCTATGGTTGGGAACTGATTAGAAGACTATAATCCCGCTCATTGCTTGGGATATTGTCTGCAAAAGCAAAGAGCAAGGGGACCTGGGTTTCAAAAAAATATCCAAAATTAATTTAGCACCACTAGAAAAACATACTTTGAGGATCCTCACCAACAACACAGTTGAGTGGATTTATATTATCAAGAATAAATATCTTGCTAGTCACCAAATCCTGGATCAATGGGTCCCTCTAAGTGGATTAGTCTTCTAGAAATATATCACTCAAAATAGGCTCCTGATCCAAAAAGGATTACAATGGATTTTGGACAATGGTGATAGCATCGATTTCTAGAGTGATAGGTGGGTTAAAGATGATCCCTTGATTGACAATCTAGATATATATGGCTTCAAGCCCCTTACAAATTCAACTATTGGGAGTAGGATGGCTGACTTCATCAACCACTTCGATAGACACCCTCGATGGAAAATGATCAATGGCAACAACCTGGATGAGGTTGCAAACTCCTTGTCCATCATCCTCAACTTAGCTACCATTTCTACTAGAGAAGGTCCTAACAAGCCTATTTGGAAAGGATCTGATAGTGGCATGTTCACAGTCAAATCAGCATATTACATTCGAACATCCTCCTAGATTTTTCTCACTCCTTTCAACTTGGTATGTAAGAAAAAATTGATTCCCAAGGTTATTTTTTCTCTTGGCTTGCCATTCAAAACAAAGGTCTTATTATAGAAAATTTGCACAAAAGAGACTTCTCAATCCCAAATAGGTGCTACCTTTGTATGGCTGATTGGGAGTCTACTAATCACCTGTTATTGAGTTGTGACTTTTCCTCCACTATCCTAGGATTCATATTTGATTATTTCCACTTTCAATGGACTCCCCCATAATCTATCAATGACCTTTTTTCCTAATGGCCCAATTCCTTCCATAATCTTAGGCTTCGGTTCCTTTGGGATGTGTGCCTTCACCACTTCCTCTAGAAAATCTAGCTCAAACGCAATAGCAGAGCCTTCACCAACTCCTCCAAGGATCCTCTCTCAGTCACCTCCAGGGCCATTACTTTCACCATCAAAAATGCTAAGCTTGCTCCATGCCCATTAAATCCCTAGTATGCCATATAATCCTCTATCTTCAAAACCCTAAAATCCCCTATGAAGGCAAATCCACTTGCTCTCACATCTCTACCCACCCTAGAGCCAACATTCACTGGGAGCCCCCTCGAAAGGATGGATAAAACTCAATTTTGATGAGGCATCCAAAGGAAATCCAAGCTCTACTGGTGCTAGGGACGTAGTCTGGGACCATCATAGTGAGCTTATCCTTACCTACTCAGAATTTTTGGGCATCCAGACCAATCATGTAGCTGAGGCTAGGGATCTTTAGAGAGGCCTCTACCTCCTCATAGAGGATCCTAGAAGACTTCTTATTGAGGGAGACTCCATGAACGTTATCAATTATTTGAATAACTCTAAAACTTCATCTTGGAGGGTTAGCAACACAATAACAGAGGTTAGAAAGCTCCTACATTCCAGAGCCTCCTCAATGGTCTAGCATAGGTATAGGGAAGCCAACACCATTCCAAATTGAATTGCCAATATGGGAACTTCCTCTAAGAAGTTGATCGTATGGCATCAGAACTTTCCCCATGATATTTTGGATGCAACCAATTGCGAGAGTCTAAGGTGTAATGTCTAATAGTGATGTGTCTCCCTAGACCACATCAAGTTTAGGTGAGGCTAAGGTTACTCCAGTCTTGGACCCTTGTCCATATATTTGAGTTGTCCAATTTTGGGTGCTTATCCATAGGGATTTGGAAAGCCAACTTGGCAACTTCTCAACCACTATGAAAAATGCCCACATCAATAAAGACATGAGGGGATTCTTCCAATGGTGGCCCACATCCCACATCTGGTGCATGATCTCAAATTATGATTCCTTCTTTGAAAAGTGGGAGGTATTAGATTGTGTCAACCCACCCCCCAAGAATACTTTCTCACCCAAAGAAAAACTCACAGGGATTCACTCTCATCACCACTCTAGGTCCCTATGCTTCAATCTGCTTATCTTGAATCTTCTCTGGATTTTTTTCCACCTCGATCGAATTCAGAGGACTTTCCAAAGCATCCATTTTTCTCTCATCCACATCAGCACCCCTCCTCACCACCTTTCATGCATGTAAACTTTAATTTCCACCGCTGAGTCCCCATGCAGAAGGTGGCTTCTTGACAATGCTTTCCCTACCCATGAGCCTCCCTTGAGAGTGTTTTTATCGATCCTCACTATATTTCCTTCTATGTATCATCCTACTTTGGTCCATTTTCCTTTCGGATTTATGTGGTTCAGTATTCGCCCTTCAACCCCTGTTCCCCTGAGTTCCTTGTGCCTTGTCCACCACCGTGCCCTAGTATTTCCCACTTCCCATTTTCCCCCCTCAGTGCCCATGGCTACTATTTTCATAGAGCCATCCTAGCTCAAACTTGAAAGCATTGCATAAGCCTTTATGGATGCCAAAGGTTTCACCATTTTTCTATGCAAGTTTGAAGGCTCGAATGAGGAGATCACCAATAATTTCATAGATATTTGGAATAGAGGTGAGTTCAAAGTCTATAGTGTCCATTTTAGAGTCACTTTGGAGTTGTTGTGCAAGATTACAGGGTTGCCTCCTTCTGGGCACTTTATTCATTGAGATAAATATAACTGGGAGGAGGAAACGAACTAGTTTCCTGATAAGGGCAAGAATCTTGGGTGGGACAATTTTGCCCTTTATCAGTCCTCTCTGCCCAGCCCTTGGAATGAATTCATTGTCCCTATTATGCAATATATCACTTTCTATGATCCTAAGAAACCACTACAGAGTTTCCACCTTATTTTTGTTATCCACCTCCATGAAGCCAAGCAAGTGTGTGTCCTAAACTATTTGATCTACTCCTTCATCGTTTCCATTAAAAAGTGCTATAAAACCCATGCCAAGCCCCTACACTTTGGCCTTATTATGATTATCCTTAAGCATGTCATAGCTAAAATACTTCTCCAAAAGGTCACCCTTTTGGATTCCAATCCCCCTGGATTCCCCCACTAGTTTCAGAACCTACAATGCGACCCCTCCCAAGGATGGAAAACCTAGCCCTAAAGGCTGGTCCAAGCCCTCACCCCACAGGAGTGCCAGACACACTTTCCAAAGGAAGCAGATTCTTGTAGAGGATGTCCCACCAGCTCCCAAGTCCTTAGTGTGCCTTAATAGGCCCAAGAAGGATAATGCATCCTCCCCGACGTACGTAATCTTCAATTTTGATAGTGGTAGCAAGGTCTCCTCCACCCACCTCCTCCTGAAGCTCACCATCAATTTGATGGCAAATATTGTAAAGTCTGCCAATGACACTATCAAGGTTCTTAAGTGATTTGCTTGAAAGCGCGATGAGACTTCTAATCCAGAGGAAGTCACCAAGAACTAAGGAGTAGAGGACTCTATTTTTTGAGGGGTTGAGTCTCGACTGCCAGGGTAGAGCAGCAGTTTTAGCAGTTGGCGTGTCTCTAACAGTTTTTTACAGATATGGGCGGCCATATGCTACGACTTTATTTCACTATATTTTTGGGTTTTGGTTGTTATTTTCTTTTAGTTTTATCTTCTGGGATCCTCCAACCCTTTTGGTTGATTTCAAGGTGCTATGGCCCTTTTTGTAATAAGGTTTTGGGATCCTCTTAAAAAAACCTATTTTTTGTATATAAAATTTCAACTTACCAAAAAAAAAAAACATTAAAGTGCCATTGTAATCAAACACTAACAAGTACTCTATTACTCAAATATTCACTAATCAAGGCACCTTATAAATAGGATGATAATAAGGAACTAACTTATAAACATGAACAAAAATATAACAAAATAAAGCCCTTAAAAAAATAATTTAAAATGACTAAGGTGCTCACCAAGGTTACGGTCTCACAAACCACAAGCACACAACAAGATCCTTGAGATCTGGCCAACAAACCTATGTTCAATAGAAAACAAAGGTTCAGTTCAAGGAAGAGGTCTCATCCTCAACTTGAGATAGCCTTGATGGCATAACCGATGATCAAACACATACAAACAATGCCCAAGTCAATTCATGTGCACAGAGAGGAAATCATTACAGGCAACAAAGACTCTCAACCAAACAAGGATAACAAACTACCTTCCACAAGGCAACCCCTATCATATAAAAATGAGGTTCAAGCTACATCATAACTCGCACAATAAACAACCAATAATAAATGAGGGCATGCATAGGGTAGAAGACAACATGAATACAAAAGCAAAATAATCAGTTATGGAAGATCAAAAACCCTATCAACACAACCATGTGCCAATAGAAACATGCATTCCCAAAGAAATATCAATAGACATAAAACATAAAAAACCATAGAACTAAAATATATCGATAAGAAAACAGACACTAATAACAATATTACACAAGGTTGAACTAATATTTGGTAGTATGAAAAGAATTATGCCATCAAATCCCAATATCAATACTATGAATGTACAAGCTAAAACCAACCAAAGACAAGGATAGCACCTGGTCTTCCACTCGCTCGCCCTAAATATCCCAAGATGGATGTTGCACTCTTCCTAAAATCCTTTTTTTGCCCACAAGCTTTCCTCCCTCTCCTTCCTAAACTCCCTCTCCCCTAAACATAGGCTTAAAACCCCAAGAAGAGAGTGAAGGCATGTCCTTGCATGGGGATCATCTACTAAACGTACAATAAGGTGTTACTCTAATAATCCTGCAACCAAGAGCATTAATTAAATTTAATTTCACATTATATCTATTAATTCTCTTAAATTTTATATGTCAATAATCTATTTAGTACCTTACTTATCTAAAGTACTAAAAATACCATTCAAGCAACTTAATAGATCGAAGATGTTTGAATTACCAAACAATACTTGTTAGAACCATGCATAACCTATATAAACATAGATTTGCATCAACAATGTTTCACACCATTTTTTTATCCTTAAATAGGTGGTCTCTTTTAATAGAGACTAATGTTATCACCAACCTAAATTAAGGAGACTCATTACAAGCAACTTCCCAACCCAATGGTGTGAACATGGAATCAAGCAGAAATGATATGCATCTATATGAAAGGTATTTATCCATATTACCCTAAACTATTGATGAACAAATCATCATCATCATTTCCCTAAATATCTCTCTTTGTAGGTAGTTCACTCTTATGGTCCCACTAAAGAGAGTACCTAGTTTTTCACCCACAAATATGTCAACAATACCAAATTCTAAGCTAAGAGAGATGAAATCACCTTAACAAAGGACAACATGAAATTCAACTATACCATAATATAAAGACATCAACACATAGCTTACTGTCAATAATGAGCTTTTCCAAGAAGGGGTGTTACATAGTTCCTCCCTTGGGCTAAACACAATCCTTTGTGTTTCCTGCAAGTGAGTAAATAATTTTTAATTCAAATAAAATTGGAAATTATTGTCATATTCCTTCAGCACATTTCTCAAAATATTGGTCCCACTAGACCTTATATATATAGTATCTATTTCCTCAACACCTTGGAACTGGACCCCAATTTCTTAACCAATTTCAACTCAATGGTAGAGGGATCTACCATCTGTAAATTAGAAATATTCCACACATGAGTAGGATTAGCAACATAATTCCTAAACAAAAATATGTGGAAAGTATCATGGATCTTTAATAGGTTGGGTGACAAGGCAAGCCTAAAGGCTATTGGATAGATCTTATCTATGATCTCACAAGAGCCCAACATAGCAAGGATCCAAATTTGTTGACTTGATGGCACTTTTCATGGGTCTTACCCTTAAGAAGACTTTATCTCCTACAAAGAATTCTCTTGGTGATATTTTATAGCTCTTCTGGCGATCGGCCACTTCCTTGAGCCTAAGAAAAATTACTCTGAGCTACTATATCTCTTAGATATTATTTGGTTTGATCCTCACTCAATCCTCCAAATTATCCTACGATAGAGGTGTCTTGCATCTTTCACCATACAAGGCTTTAAATGGGGTCATCCCTAATGATGGATGGTACCCAATGCTACATGCACTTTTCCCAAGATACAAAAAGTCTTCTCACTTTGAATTTTGGTTCATGCTCAACATGTCCTTCAAAACCCGATTTACCCTCGATCTAACCATTTATTTAAAGTAATATGTAGAACTTAAAGTTCAATTTGGTGCCTCCTGCACACTATTGAGCTTCTCAAAATTTAAGCATGAACATAAAAGTTCCTATCTGATATGACTTCCTCAGGAAATCCATGTAGCCTAAATATTTCTTTGGAAAACTCATTTTCCATCACTGGTGCATCACCCTTGATGTCCCCCAAAATATGCAACCTTGGTCAACTCACTACCAAGACCACATCAAGTTGGTACCTAGTCTTAGGTATACCTACAATAAAATCCATAGAGGTTACCTACCTTTTTTGCATAAGTACCTTATGTGGATACAATTTTCTTGTTGGGTGTCGATGTTTTACCTTCACCTTTATGGCATCCTAAATATCTTGCAGTAAAATTAGTGATATCTTACTTTATTCTGGCCCAATAGAAGGTATTTTCCTCATACTTTCCTTTCTAGATTAGCACAATAGAAATAATTATGTACCTCTTGCATGATCATTCTCCTTAACTACCTTGTCTTTAAAACATAAAAGTTCATATTTCATGTTGAAAACCTTATTCTCTTCAAGTTTCCCTTTGGTTTTACCCCAAATTTCTATACAATACGGGTCTTGCAACTGTATTTCCTTGACCCTATCCATAAAATCTATATGGCTTCGGGTCAATGCAGCCATGTGCCTCTTCCTACTCAAGGAATTATCTACTTATTCTCTTTCCCTTAGATGAACTCAATACCAAAGTTGTATTATGTTAAGAACTTAGCCCATCTTCTTTGTCTTGCATTCAACCTAGGTTGGGTAATAATATACCTTAGACTTTGATGGTTTGTCCTTAGATCAAACATTTTTCCCAAAAAATGTGTCTCAAGCCTTCTTATGCATGCACACTAGTCCAAACTGGATCATCTATATTTAGAAGAGAGTACTTAATCTTAATGGTTACCTTATTCAGCACTTTAAGATATAATCTCAAGGAACCATCATTATTTTTCATAAATAATATTGAAGAGCCTCTAAGTGACACTCTAGGTTTTGATCATCCTCTTTACTATTAGGCATTTCATCTACACCTTTTGATCTTACAATTGTTTTGGCGTTAACTCATAAGGTGTTCTTGAAAGGAGGTTCAGCTACTAGCATTAATTCATTAGTGAAAATAAATTTTCAATACCATGTTCATTATCTCTCAACATTGCTCCAACTACTCTTGAATCAACTTAACTATGAAAGAGAGGTTTTTTCCCTTTCATTGGAACATTCTTATTCCTTTGGTTTACTTATTGAAGTATGTTGTTCTCCTAAGCTTCCTACTAAGGTTCGTTGTTTTCCCAATTTCTCTAGTTGGGTTCCATTGTTCCCCTTGTCTTCTTTTGGAAATATACTATGGTTTCCTCTTAAGTAGTTGACCCTGCCTTTATGGAAGATCCTTATTCCAACCAAAGGACATATCCCATATGCAAAAGGAGTTGGGTAAGTCATAATTTCTTCCCAAACTGCACTTATAATCTGTTAATTTTCACCTCACTATAAACTAACTTAAACCATTATCGCTTTCTTGATAACATCATTAACATAGTTATCTACTTACAAGTTGATATTTCTTATAGGATCATTATCACTCAATTGATAATGATCAAGATCACACTTGCCTTCATGCAATATGTCTTACCCAAAGTAGCACATCAAGTCAAGGCTTACCCTAAGCGCACTTACTGCAAGCCTTAAATGCTATGACCTACCAACTGTAACAACCCAAAACTACCAACCCATTATTTTTTGAAGAGCATCCACCATGAGGGCTCATAAGGAATAACTCCTCCTTTTATTTATCTTATCATGCAAGACTTCACCACATTTGAGTTCTAAGTCACTACAAACAAAACTCAGTGGATAGGAGAGGCCAACTCCCATTATTTTTCAGGTTCACCTTACTGAACCTACACATTTATAAGGATGCCATAAGTGGTCCCCCCACTTTTTCTATACCCTTCTTGGTATAATACCATGTGACCATGGCATAGGGATTACTCTTTAAGGCACATAAAACTTAAAGAGGAATTTCAATTCCTTAACCTAACTCTAGCTCCTCCTAGACATGTTATTTGATTTACAACCTTGGTGCTTAGTTACCATGCCTCCACAACTTAACTAAGGTTATTACCACTTCGATGATAATTAACATGATCTTTGTATCCTTCGTCATCAAGGAGTCACCAATGTTGTCTTGTGATCAGGTTTCCACACACACTTGATCTTACTCGATCAAGGTGTGACTACTCAAAAGAACCCTAGATATTGTATACACACAACTCCTTCCTGGATTCACGAGATCCTAGATATTACATTCTCATAAATCCTTAGAGGACTCTCAACTACTTAGTTATTGCATTCATGCAACTCCTTCCAAGATTGGATTTCATGGTTTACAAGAGGAAATTCTACCCACCCCAAGAATAGAAAAATAATATCACCACATACTAAAAATATAAACCAAAGTATTAAGCATAAAATCACATTGCATTATTCATATCAAATGAAAATCACAAAATGAATTCCTCTTAACCATAAACTAAACTATGCTCTTATCCAAAACTTGAATCTCAAAAGCTATCCATCAACATTTATGTATTAGCAAGATAACTTATATCTCTAACATAAGCATACATTTTAAATAGTTAATGGAACACAATAATACCTATCCAAAGAGATAACTCAAAACACATAATGTACATAATCCAAGATATCATTAAGCATCACAATCCTTTAGTTTGTATAATAATAAAATATACAAAACTTATTTATCAACTCAATCATTACAAAGCCTTTAATTTCCACAAATTCTAAACATTCAAAGTTCTATGAAGCCATTCCAAATGATCCTCTATCCAACCGCAAGTCAACAAACCTCTTCATGATGGGGAAACCACCCATAGTTTTATGAGGTGTACTTAGGGATCATAATAGTTCTTCATGCAATGCAACTTAAATCATGTCATGTTCTATTATGCAAACAACCATGCACATAACATAAACAAGCTATAAGAAGATAATCCTTCTCCTTTTTATAATGATCCCTTGACCCACAAGAGTCTCATGAATCATTATAATAATTTCTCTTTTCAAACCAACATCAAATATTCAACAACAATACAAGATAATACTATACGTTTCTTTATAATGAATTCCTTAATCTACATAGATCTCAGGAAGTCATTACATAACAATTTTATGTAAGAGAATCTCATACTTCTCTTTAAAATGATTTCTTAACTATCTCAAGTCTCAAAAATCATTTAGCAATTTCTCTTTCAAAACCAATATGCATTAATCCATTGATTCCTTAACTATCACAAGTCTCAAGAATCAATAATAGTTTCTCATTCAAAACCC
Source organism: Wollemia nobilis (assembly GCA_028583015.1). Classification (NCBI taxonomy): domain Eukaryota; kingdom Viridiplantae; phylum Streptophyta; class Pinopsida; order Araucariales; family Araucariaceae; genus Wollemia; species Wollemia nobilis. The sequence goes on along the minus strand of JAQPPZ010010110.1, from coordinate 2,110,854 downwards.
ACATTAAACATATAAAAATCAATACAAGAGAATCCCATACTTCTCTTTATAATAATCCCCTAACTCACAAGAGTGTTGGAAATTATTACAATAGTTTCTCTTTCAAAACCAAATTAAACATACAAAATCAATACAAGAGAATCCCATACTTCTCTTTATAATAATCCCCTAACTCACAAGAGTCTTGAAAATTATTACAACAGTTTCTCTTTCAAAACCAAATTAAACATACAAAATCAATACAAGAGAATCCCATACTTCTTATAATAATCCCCTAAGTCACAAGAGTCTCGAAAATTATTACAATCATTTCTAATATAAAGCATGCCTTAAATTTAATGTTCTATACAATGACTAAAGGAAGGATTAAAGCACTTAATATAACAAAAATCTTTCCTTAACTTTAACTTCTTTACAAAAACTAAGAAATATTAAAGCACTTAATCTAACATAAATTTATCTTTATCTTTCATCGGTCTTAGAAATCATTATCATAGTTTCTATTTCAAACAAAAACACCATAAATATATTTTTTAAAGAGAATCCCATACTTCTCTTATAATGATCTCTTAACCCACAAGAGTCTCAAGAATCATTATAATAGTCTCTATTTCAAAACCAAAGTAAGCATCCAGTATTAAAACAAGAGAATCCCCTGCTTCTCTTTATAATGATCCCTTAATCTACATAGATCTTAGGAATCATTATTATAATTTCTTTTATAATAACATCTACTAATAAATTCCATTTAAGGTTATTTTCTCTAATTATTATGCACAAGATAATAATGAATACCCTCTTCGCATCAAATCTATCATCAAGTCACTTAATACTCAAAATATAACTCAAAACTTGCCAAAAAAATAATAACAAGGCAAATTCACTTTACTTTTTCCATCAAAGTACTTTGTTAAACAAGATATTTAAATATACCTTCTTATGCAAAATATCAACTAAGTACTATATAATTAAATAAAATTAAAGTGTCATTGTAATCAAACACTAATGAGTACTCTATTACTCAAATATTCATTAATCAAGGCACCCTATAAACAAGATGATAATAAGGCACTAACTTAACAACACGAACAAAAAGATAACAAAATAAATAGCCCTAAAAAAATAATCTAAAATGACTAAAGCACTCACCAAGGTTCCAATCTCATGAACCACAACACCATAAGATCCTTGATATCTGACCAACAAACTTATGCTCGATAGAAAATAAAGGTTTTAGGAAAGACGTCATGCCCTTAGCCTGATATAGCCTTGATAGCACAATTTATTAGCAACTACATACAAACAATACCTAGGTCGATCCATGTGCACAAGGAGGAAATCATTATAGGTAACAAAGACTCTCAACCAAATAGGGATAACGAACTACCTTCCATAAGGCAACTCGTATCGGCTAAAAATGGGGTTCAAGATATACCATAACTTGCACAATGAACCACTAATAAGAAATGAGGGTATGCATAGGGCAGAAGACAATATGAATCAAAAAGTAAAAGATTCAGTTATGGAAGATCAAAAACCCCATCAACACAACCACACACAAACAAAAACATGCATTCCCAAAGAAATATCAACAGACTTAAAACATAAAAAATCATAGAACTGAAATATGTCAAGCAACAAACAAACACCAACAACAACATTATGCAAGATTTAACTAATCTATGGTAGCATGAAAATAATTATGCCATCAAATCCCAACATCAATACTATGAGCGTATGAGCTAAAACCAACCAAAGACAAGGATAGCACCTGGTCTTCCACACGCTTGCACTACGTCTCTCAAGATGGACGTTGCACTCTTCCAAAAGTCCTTTTTTTTCCTTGAGTTTTCCTCCTTCTCCTTCCTAAACTCCCTCTCCCCTCAACACAAGCTTAAAACCCCAAGAGGAGAGTGAAGGTATGTCCTTGCATGGAGATCATCTACAAAACACCCAAGAAGATGTTACTCTAAGACTCTCACCACAAAGAGCATTAATTAAATTTAATTCCACATTGTATCTATTAATTTTATTAAAGCTTAAATGCCAATAATCTATTTAGTACCTTAGTTATCTAAAGTACTAAAACTATCATACAAGCAACTTAATAGATCATAGATATTAGAATTACCAAATAATACTTGACATAACCATGCATAACCTAGACAAACATAGATTTGCATCAACAATGTTTCACACCATTGTTTTATCATTAAATAGGTGGTCTCTTTTAATATATACTAATGTTATCATCAACATAAATTAAGGAGACTCATTGCAAGCAACTTCTTGGCCCATTGGTGCGAATATGAAATCAAGCATAAATGATATGCATAAATATGAAAGGTATTTATCCATGTTACCTTGAGTTTTTTATGAATAAGTCATCATCATCATTTCCCTAAATATCTCTCTTTATAGGTGGTTCACCCCTATGGTCCCACCAAAGAGAGCACTTGGTTCTGCACCAACAAATACATCAGCAATATCAAATTCCAAGCTAAGAGAGATGAAATCACCTGAACAAAGGACATCATAAAATGCAGTTATGTCATAATATAAACACATTAACACGTGGCTTACTAACCATAATAATCTCTGCCAAGGAGGGATGTTACATAATACTATATGATAGCATTTATTAAAAAACTACATGATCCAAAATGTTGCAATTGATAATAATGATTCAACATAAAACAAAACTAAATTGCACATAATACAAATGCTTATCATAAAACTCCAAGGATATTTTTTTTTTAAATGCATACTTTAACATAAGAGATCCAATTATCATAATGATGCATTCTAGCAATTGAATAAACCCAATTCTATCTATCCATGGCTAAGATTGTTGAACACACCTTAAAGTTCAAAACTCGTAGCATCATTAAAACAATATAATATTTAAATTTATACAATATTCAAGTTTACAAAACTATTTGAACATAGTATTCCTTTACATAGTTTTTAATTCTTTTTCATCAACTAAATATTTCTAGATCCTATGAAGCCATTCACCAATGATCTTCAAATCATCTAAGCATTTGCAAACCACTTTGATATGGGGAAACCACCAATGGTTCAAGAGGAATACTTAGGGATCATGACAACTCTAGATGCAATGCAATTTAAAACATGTCATTTTCTATTATGCAAGCAACCATGCATAAAAACATAATGAAAACAAGCCAACATGGAGAGAATCTCATACTTCTCTTTATAATGATCCCTTAACCCACACAAGTCTTGGGAATCATTATAGTAATTTCTCTTTCAAAACCTACATGCAAACTTTCATTAAAATAAACAAGAGAATCCTATACTTCTCTTATAATGATTTCCTAACCCACAAGAGTCTAGGAAAACATTATCATAGTTTCTCTTTCAAAACCCACATTCAATAATTCATTTTATTAAAGAGAATCACATACTTCTCTTTATAATGATCTCTTAACCCACATGGATCTCAAAAATCATTATGATGGTTTCTTTTTCAAAACCCACATTAAATCATTTAAAACACATTAAGAAAGTCTACTAATAATTTCACTTATTAAACAAAGTATTATCAAAACTCTTTATTAAACAACATGTTAACCAACATTTTGATAAACATCATAATATTAAGGCATTCTCTTTCTTTGAATACAAAAGCACATTAATAATAAGACAAGGTATTATTAAATACTATTTTGGTACCAACTATTAATTAAACTATTTATTAAGCAAGATATTATCAAAATCTCTTTACTAAATAAGATAATATCAAAGCATTCACATTTACAAGGTACCTTATTATCCAAGAAAATATTGAAATACTTTACTAATCAAAAACCTTCAAAGTACTTAACAGTAGATAATATCAAATACTAATAAAAATTTAATTAACACACTTTATTTACCAAAACTATTTCGAGACACTCTAATTAAAAAGGTCCACAAGTGGATCTAAAAATAAACATAGATTTCATTTAGTCTTATGGGATCAGTTTGTTCTAGAAAAAAGAAAGGTGGTCTTGGGTTGAAGAAATTAGGCTCTATGAATCTTACCCTCTTGGCCAAGCAAGGATGGACACTTGGACATTTTGATCCAAGATATTTAGCCTGGATCAAAATTATCTAGGCTAAATATCTTAACAAAGGTTTTTTTTTTGGAGGATCAGACCTTCCTTTAGGTTCAGCATTTTGGAAAAGCATAGCTTCAACTAAAGATATCATTCAAAAAGGGCTAATATGAAAGTTGGGAAATGGTCGGATAATTGATTTTTAGAATAATGCTTGGCTTCTAGATTCACCTCTCCATAATTCCTACCTATGCTTTTCTTAAATCATGCTGGATCCTTTAATAGGTTCTAAAGTTGTAGACTTTATTGAAGAGGTGAATGGAAGGAAGTGTTGGAAGGAGTTGGTTATTCCTAATCTTAATAAAGATCTTAGAGATGTTCTTCAGAACTTATGGAACAAGCTGAAGGTTCAAGTTATCCCTCAGGGGAATGATAAATATTCTCTGGTTTGGGATCTAGAAAGCGTTGGTGAATTTCTAGTTAAATCAGCCTATAGACTAATAGACTCGGAGAGAGACTTATGGGTTCCCAAAAAGTAGATCTGGCTTAAGGGCTTAACTTCTAATATCAATTTTTTTCTCTAGTTAGCTATTCAAAATAAAATATTAACCATTGAGAACCTCAAAAAGAGAGGCTTAATTTTGGTTAACATATGCTATCTTTGTGGTCAAAATGAGAAAAATTCAAAGCATCTTCTTTTAGATTATCCCTTTTCTTGTGAAGTTCTTCGGATATTTTTGAAGCTAATTGGAATCTCTTGGTCCTCCTGAATTCATTGGTTGAGATATTTGAACAATGTTTGGATCCTTTTTTTAGTATAAGATGCAAGACTTTCTAGACCTTTCTTCTCCCTCACTTTCTCTGGGGTATTTGGAAAGAGAGGAATGATCGAGCTTTTAAGAATACTTCTAAGGATGCCACCTTAGTAACAAAATCCTCTATGCTCTATAAGAAAATATCTCTTGTATTACCTTCCCTAATGAGAAATAATCTCCTCAGGAATATAGACTTGCAGAGTTCCTTCATATTCCAAGAGGTATTGCTAGGTCATATGATAATTCTCTATGGATTAGATGATAAATTATTTGGAAACCTCCTCGGGTTGGATGGATAAAATTCAACTTTGATGGACCTTCCAAAGGAAACCTGGGGCTAGCTAGGGATGGTGGAATTTTAAGGAATGAGAAGAGTAATCTCATCTTGGCTTTTGCAGAGAATTTGGGTTGTTAGTCAAACCAATTTGTGGAGGCCAGAGCATCTTATCAAGGATCCATTCTTCTCAGTTACTTTCATGGGAGGAAGGTCATTTTTAAGAAGACTTTAAATATTATCAATATTCTTCTGGATAAACAATCTAATAATTGGTCCATTGGCAATATTTTGTGTGAGATGATTATATTTGTAAGAGACAATGAGGACATAAATTTTGAATGTGTCCTTAGATAGAGGAATAAGGCGATAGATTTTTGGTAAATTTAGGATTGTTGAAAACTGGTTTGATGGTTTGGAGGATGGATTTCCCCTAGGAGCTCTTCTAAATTATATATAATGAAGACTCATCATAGTGTTATTAGAAATTTTATGATTTTTGATGAAGTCCAGCCTCTTGAGATTGCACTTACAGATATCTTTTATCGTAAGGTTGGTAAAGATTGTCCTTGCTTGGATTGTAGTAATGGCCCTCTATTTTCAAAGCATTTTGGTGGTTATTTTTTAAATCCTGATCTACTCTATTTTTGGTGGGAGGTTGGTGATTCTTTGTGTTTTGATTGTAGAAGGATTGGGATTAGAACCCAAAATTGGAGGTGGATGTGGGTTACCCTATTTTAAAGATTGTATTTTTTTAAGTTGATTCCAAGGAGATTGTGCCTCCTTTTGTGGTGGATTGAATTGAATAGGGATCACATTATTTGTTTTAGTTTGAGATATCCTTGTCACATGAGAGCCAATGTTTTAAAATCTTGGCTTCTTTCCTAAGTTTCATTGAATATATTTCTTCTATGTCATATTTGGCATCCCCTAATGCTCACACATATTTATTGTAAGTGTGTCATCTTTGAGTTGGAGTGGGAGGCCATCATGATTGGTACTCCTTGTAGTTTTAATCATATCTCAGTTAAAATTAATTATTTTTGTTATATTTCCTTTATGGATAAGATATTTGGATTTTCTAGGAGGTTCTTTTTTGATCCACGTTCTAGTTTCTAGTTTTAATATTGGGTCCTTGACTGTCTTAATCAAAATATTTTTCCCTATCAAATTTGTGTTTTTAAAGGAGTGTTATTTAAGGAGTGGGTTGGTATGAACTTTTTAATTGTATTTATTCCTTATCTTTTGAAATCCACCTCTTGTTGGTTCAAACTTGATATTGAGTGGTTGGGAATCATGGAGGAAGTGGCCAAAGGGATCAAACCTTCTTCAATGGAGGTAGATAAGGAGGTTTTACAAATTTTGGAAAAAGGTGGTATCTTATATTTTTTGAGATATTTTAGTGGGTACGATAAATAATTGGCCAGAGAAATAGGTTTTTCTTATAATAGATGGAGGTGTCAATGAAAGGGATGGTTTTCACCATATCTTTTCCTCTACTATCTAAATTACTAGAGTCCTGGCTCAAGGGGACCATTTTGATAGAAAGAAATATTCTTTAGCCAAAGAGCTTGAAATTTTTGGGTGTAAAGTTGGCCACCTTAAGAAAAATTATAATAGCTACAAAATAAGCTCCTTCAAATTCCCATCGAATAAGGTAATATATGTGTTCATGGATTTCTTCACTCTCGAATGCAGTAGAGATGTTGGTCATGGCTTTCATCGGATATTGGTGAACCACATCAGGGGAAGAAACATATGAATATCTCAATATTATTTTTTAAAGAGCTTGAGAAAATGATGTCAGATCTCTAATATGGTAATACCTCTCTTACTAATCACTAGGGTCCTTTCATGCTAATTTTTAATTTCATATATTTGAAGAACAATTAATTATCTTTGGGTAAAATCGAGGTTATACCTTATGTTTCTATGGATGCCTCTACATCTGAGAAAGAGGTTGATATTTCCTATCATACTTTCGAGGGAATGGTTTTGCACCTCTGAATGAGAAAAATATTGTTCATGAAAGGCTTTCTTAGCCCCATGGAGCATATTCTAGAAAAAATAGAGATGGATATTCTTATTGGAAAAGTCACTAGAGATGTGAGTTCAGGCCCAAATATGGGGGAGGATAATCCTCAAGATACAAGAGTTTGTTTTCAAGTACCAAAAGGTGATTTTTCTTCAATATTTCTAAATTCAGATGATAGTGATTTGTCTTCTCTGAAAGAGAAAAATCTGATAAGGAAAAAAAATATTTTTCTATGAAGAAGCACAAGACTAAAGTGAAAGGCATGAGGAGATCAGTGCATATTAATACCAAAGTTGCAAAGAGAATGAAAACAAACGACTCTAATGAATCTGATGATTCTAACAAGTCCCCCATTTCTAAGGAGAGGCTAAAGAAACTGACCACCCTAATATCTAGGTGTAAGACTCAAGAAGATTTTGCTACAATGTCAAGATCTTATTGTGATCTAGTTAAGGAGTTGATGAGATCTATTAATATATTTGTAAATCAGACTACACATTTTGTGAATGAATTGTCATGGAAATAAAAAAAAATCCAAATTCTAGAGATGGTTGTCATCATTTCTGATGACTCTTTGCAATATTAGGCATTGGTTTTATTTTTCTGTGTAAATATCTTTATATGGGTTTTAGATCTCTTTGTGTCTCTCGGTTTGTCCTTCTTGATAGTTGCCTTTTTTAGTGTTTCACGTTGTTTCTATTGCTTGGTTATAGTTGGGACTCTATTTAAAATATTTGGGTGAGCCTTTCAAAACCCTCCTTTTTACAACTAATAAAAAAAGGTCTACAAACCTTATAGTAAAGCATAAAAATCAAGCTTGTCTACAAAAACCATTCACACAGTGATCAAAAAAACATAGAATAGATTCATGGATAAGATACCCACCCTGAAACTAAGAGGGTTGCACTAAAAACCTAGTGAAGGAACAACCAATAACACCCTCAAGGGGATGTCTCTTGAGGTTTTGGATAGAGGCTAGCTTATAAGCAAGACAGGGGTGATCACTTAAACAATAGAGAAAGTTCACACACAAAGAACATTCACTCAGAAATGGAGAACGTTTACTCGACAACAAAGAACACTCACTCAAAATACAATAAAATTCATTTGGAAAACAAATAATGATCACACCAAACCAAGTTTCCAAGTAAGAAGGCAAGCAAAGATCAACTTAATCAAGGCTCAAAAAATGTAAACCAATACTAGCTAAAATAACACCAACAAGGAATGCATTTTAGCAAAGCTAAGGAACCAAATAAAATAAGAAAATAGATTACTCACACAAAGAGGCTGAATTCTTGAGTACAACAGGTTTAAAACCAAGTGCTTAGCAAAACATGAGTAAATATCAAAAAAACAACAAAAAAACTACTTCAACACATAATATTAGGACACTACATGAAGATAAGGCTCAGTCAATATTGTTTTTCTCCTCCCAAGCTCATTGCCCTCCTTTCTAACCAAAACAACAACAACCCCCAATAATATTTCCAAAAGTTATCTTCTATAATCCAAGGATTGAGTACTCTTGTGCATGGCAAGGATAACGTTCATTCCTAGAGTGTTACCTTCTATGGCCTTTACTTGCTATTAAATCACCACTCCATGCACAAAAAAGGAGAGGTTTTCTTCTTTAAACCAAAAGATTAATTAAATATCAAGCCAACTTATTTAGGCAAATAAATATTAAAGCATTTTTCTAAGGTTGGCTTAACCAATCTACTAAGCTCATAATTATTTTTCTCTTTTTAAATCCACTTAGCTAATTAATGTTTCCAAACATAATACCAATTTAAACTTGCACATTATGGACAAACATAAACTCTTGCTAACAATATTTTCACACCATTGTTTTATCCCTAAGTAGGTGGTCTCCTTTAAGATAGTCTAGTGCTATCACCAACCTATTAAGGAGACTCATTGCACAAGCAACTTCCTGGCCCAATGGTGTGAACACAAAATAAGAAAAATGCAATGCATCTACATGAAGGGTACTTCATTACCCTGAGTTGTCGATGAGCAAGTCATCACCATCATTTCCCCAAATATCTCTCTTTGTAGGTGGTTCACCCTTATGATCCCACCAATGAGAGAGCACTTGGTCCTGCATCCACAATTACATTAGCAGTACCATATTCCAAGCTCAAAAGAATGCAATCATTCCATCATATAGACATCATTAAAGAAACTATGCCATTAAACATTCACATCAATACATAGTTCATTATCCATAAGAGTTCTACCAAGGAGGGTTGTTACATACTCCCCCTTGGACTAAACACAATCCTCTATGTTTTTCCTACAAAAGAGTACATCAAATAATTTCATTCAAATAAGTATGGAAATTGTTGTCTCATTTCTTCAACATTTTTCCATGTAGCACTATTCTCAAAAAATTGGTCCCACTAGACCTTACATTGATCTAGGGTCCATTTCCTCAACATCTTGGAATGAAACCCTAGAATCTTAATTGGTCTCACCTCAATGGCTGAGGGATCTACCATCTATAATTTAGAAACATTCCACACGTGAGTAGGATCAACAACATATTTCCTAAGTAGGGATATGTGGAAAGTATCATGGATCTTTGATAGGTTGGGTGGTAAAGCGAGCCTATAGGCTACTGGGCTAATCTTATCAATGATCTCAAAGGGCCCAACATAGTGAGGATCCAACTTGGTTGACTTGATGGCACTTTTCATGGGTCTTACCCTTAAGAAAACTTTATCTCCCATAGAGAATTCTCTTGGTGATATTTTTAGATCAACATAGCTCTTTTGGTGATCGATCACTTCCTTGAGCCTAAGTCATATTGCTTTGAGTTGTTCCTCCATCTCTTGGACAATGTCTAGTCCGATCATCACTCGATCCTCTATATTATCCCATGATAGAGGTGTTCTGCATCTTCTACCATACAAGGCTTCAAATGGGGACATCCCCAATGATGCATGGTACCCATTATTATATGCAAATTCAACAAGATGCAAAAAGTCTTCCCACTTAGACTTTTGGTCCATGCAGTACATGCGTAGCATGTCTTCCAAAATCTGGTTGACCCTCTTAGTCTAACCATCTATTTTGGGATGATATGCAGAACTAATATTCAGCTTAGTGCCTACTGCATGGTGTAGAGCCTACCAAAATTTTGATGTGAATCTAGAATCCCTATCTGATATGATCACCTCAAGAAACCCATGTAGCCTAAATATTTCTTTGGTAAACTTATTTGCCACCACTAGTGCATCATCCTTGATGTTCCTCAGTATGAAGTGTGCAACCTTGGTCAACTTGTCAACCACTACCAAGATCGCATCATGTTGGTACCTAGTCTTAGGTAAACCCACAATGAAATCCATAGAGATTACCTACCATTTTTGCATAGGTACATCATGTGGGTACAATTTCCCTATTGGGTGTCGATGTTCTACCTTCACCTTCTAGCACTCTAAACATCTTGCAATGAAACTAGTGATATCTTGCTTCATTTCGGCCCAATAGAAGGTCTTTTTCATGTTTTCCCTCATTTTTGACCCTCCTAGATGAGCAAAATAGGGAGAATTATGTGCCTCTTGCATAATAAATCTCCTTAGATCACCAGTTTTGGGTATAACTACCCTATCTTTAAAGCATAAAATTCCATATTTTATGTTGAAATCCTTATTCTCTTCAGGATTTCCCTTGGTTTTATTTTAGATTTCTATGCAATATGGGTCTTGTAGTTGCATTTCCTTGACCCTATCCATCAAATCTATATGGCTCTAGGTCAATGTTGCTATGTGCCTTCTCCTACTCAAGGCATCTACAACCTTATTCTCCTTCCCTTTGATATACTCAATACCAAAGTTATATTCAACTAAGAATTCTACCCATCTTCTCTGCCTTGCATTCAACATAGGTTGGGTGAAGATATACTTCAAACTTTGATGGTCTATCCTTAGCTCAAATGGTCTACCCAACAAATAATATCTCTAGACCTTTAGGGCATGCACCACTACTACCAATTCTAGATCATGCGTAGCATAGTTTACCTCATGCTTCTTGAGTTTTCTAGACTCATATGCCATTGTAGCCTCTTCCTATGATAATACCCCACCCAAACCTTCTAGGGAAGCATCGATACACATGGTAAAATTCCCAAGAGGATCTAGTATCTTGAGAATCGATGTCGTTGTTAACTTATTTTTTAGAGCCTCAAATGTAGCCTCACACTTATCCATCCATTTGAACTCTTTTCCCTTTTTCTGAATATTGGTGATAGAATAGGCAACCTTAGAGTAATCTCTCACAAAATACCTATAATAGCTAGTGAGTCCCATGAAACTCTTAACTTCTATCACATTTGTTGGTGGAGGCCAACTTAATATAGCCTCAATTTTCTTTGGGTCCACAATAATTCCTTCTATCGAGATGATGTGCCCCAAATACTGCACCTATGAGGTATAAAACTCACACTTGGATAACTTTCCATATAGTTGGTTCTTCCTCAGAACTTCCAACACTAACTAGAGATGATGGTCATGTTCCTCTTTAGTACGAGAATAGATCATAGAATATCATCCAAAAATACCAAGATAAACCGATCTAGATAGTTTTTGAACACATTATTCATCAGATTCATAAAAGTTGTTGGTGCATTTGTCAGCCCAAATGGTAGCACTATGAACTCATAGTGCCCATATCTGGTCTTAAAGGTTGTCTTAGGGGTATCCTCTTCCTAAATCCTTAGTTGATGATACCCTGATCTTAGATCTATCTTTGAGAATATGGTAGCATCCTTTAGCTGATCAAAGAGATCATCAATTCATGGTAAAGGATACTTATTCTTAATGGTTACCTTATTCAACATTCTATAATCTATGCAAAGCCTCAAGGAACCATCCTTCTTTTTCACAAACAATACTAGAGCACCCTAAGGTGACACACTAGGTTTGATCAGACCCTTTTCTAACAAGTCTTGTAGTTGCACCTTCAGCTCTTGCAACTCAATTGGGGTCATCTTGTAAGGTGTCCTTGAAATGGATTCAACCCCTAGTATTAATTCAATAGTGAAGTCAAATTCTCACTAAGGGGGTAGACCTAGAAGATCTTCGAGAAATACATCTTGAAACTCATGGAGAATTGGATGTTTCTTGAATATTTCTTCATCTCCCTTTTCTCTAGTCTTCCCATTGATCTTTACTACATATAGCATACCACCTCTTTTAATGGCTTTCTTTAACTACATAGCTGAAAGCAAGTGAGGTTGAAAAGAACCTTGCCCACTTTGTACCCTCACTCTCCTCTTATCCTTGTCGGTGTAATCCATCCACCTATCTTGGAAGTTGATTAAGGCTCCATGAGCCTTCAACCAATCCATCCCTAGGATAATATCAAAAGCATGAAGGGGTGCCACATATAAGTGCCATATAGTGGACCCATTGGGTAGAGTTATCTTAGCTATAGGTAAACATTGATCCATTGAGTAAGTTTGACCAGAACCATACTTAAATTTCCACCCTTGTGCCAAAAATCTAGGTCTTTTCGACATATCCCCAATAATACTAGTGGAAATAAAACTATCAGTAGCTCCACTATCTATTAAAACTTTTATATCTTTATCATACAACTTACCATTTAGTAATATCGATGTAGCTTGTCCATCTAGATTCTGACTCCTAATAGCGACATATATTTAGTGTGACTGCTCCTCTACCCTATGACTCGACTCTGATATTTGGGGATATTTCTTAGCATAGTGAGGACCTCCACATATGTAGCAACCTATCCTAGGTGCCTATGGCCTCTCTTGTATTTTCTCCCCTATTTCTTCTTTTTGTGTTGATTCTATTTGCTTAGGGGAATGAGGATTTGAATTATCCCTTTTCTAAAATTTCTTCTTGTTTTGCCCTTGATTTCCATTGTTCTTATTATTGAAATTTTGGTTGCCCTTGTTTCTTTTGTTTTTCTCCTTATCCCACTTCATAAATCTTACACTCTTTCTTTTCTTGAGTTCAAGTCTCTCTTGCTCTGTCAAGCCTGAATAGTTGAAGAAAGAATTTTTAGTTTGAATATTAGTTTCTTCTTGTCTAGCCAAGTCATAGGCCTCTTGCAAAGTTTTAGGTTTGAGCAGATTAATCATCATCCTTATTTTAGGGTCTATCCCAAGAATGAACTTGTGCACCTTCAAGCATTCATTGTTCTCATACTCTAGAACATACTTCAAAAGTTTCATATATCTCTGGAAATACACTTCTATTGATAGTGATCCTTGTTGAAGCATAGAGAATTCCTCAAATTTCTCTATATAAAATTGCTCAGAAAGAAACCTTTTCTTAAAATCCTCAATGAAATCATCCCACTTAAGTTTTATGGCTTGGATATTTTTTCCTGTACTAAATGTGTCCCACCATTCTAGGGCTACATCTAGGAGATGAAGGGTAGCCCACACAATCTTAGTCTCAGATGAGTAACATTTCATGGAAAAGAAAGTTTCTAACTCTTTCAACCATGACTCGATTACATCTCCTCCTTTCCCATTAAATTTGGTTACTTTAACATTCTTGAGATCTCTTGCTAACTTAGCCTCTATCTGGGCTCTACCTTCTTGGCTTCTTCTAATAGGGTTCTCTTCCTACCTACCCTCTACATTTCTAGTATTGGCTTCTTTATTGATCAAGGTTTCTATCAATTTTTGTTGTTGCTCTAGTCACTCTTGAAGCAACTTCACTATAGAGGAGAGATATTCCATTCTCTCATCAGATATTATTATTTCTTGAACATTCCTATTAAGATTTATTATCATCTCAGGCCTCTTTCTAGGAGTCATTGTTCTCCTAGTTTTCTTACTAGAGTCCCCAGTTCATCTAAACTTTTGTGTTACACTTCCTCCTTATGCAACCATTTTGGTTTTCTTTGATGAACTTCCTTTTTGAATAGGTGTCATCCCTATCCACAAAAAGGAAGTTAGGTAAGTTACAATTCTTCCTCAATTGTACTTATAATCTATTAGCTTCATTCTCCTCATGAGCTAACATAAATATTATCAATCAATTGATAATATTTAGGATCACACTTGCCTACTTGCAAGGTGCCTAACCCAAATTTGCACATCAAGTCAAGGCTCAACCTAGTCACACTCCATGGAAGCTTCTAGCCCTATGACCTAGAGCTCTGATACCAACTGTAACAACCCAAAACTACCAACCCAATTTTTTTAAAATAATGATTACAAGTAAAAGTTCACAAGGGAGACACCCTTATTTTATTTATCTCAGCATACAAGGCTTCACCACATTTGAGTTCCAAGTCACTATAGATGACACTTAGTGGATAGGAGTGGCCAACTCCCATATTTTTTGGGGTTCACCTTACTAAACCTACATGTTTAGAAGGATGCCAAAAGTGGTCCCCCCACCTTTCCTATACCCTCATCGACATAGGACCATGTGACCATGATGTAGGGATTACCCTTTAAGGCCCATAACACTTAAAGGAGGATGCCTATTCCCTAACCTGACTCTAAGTCCATCTAGGTAGGTTAATCAAGCGTAGAGCCTTGGTGCTTAGTTACCACACCTCTATGGGCTAACTAAGGTCATTGCCACTTTGATGATAACTAACATGATCACCTAATCCTACATGATCGAGGGATCACCACTGTTGACTTGTGAATGGTTCCTCAACTCCTAGTTGGGATACACCCGATCCTACTCATTCAAGGTGTAAAGATTCACAAGATACTTGGCTATTGTATCCACACAACTCCTTCTAGGTTTATGAGTTCTTAGCTATTGCATCCTCGCAACTCCTTCTAAGACTCATATTTACCTAGTTATTGCATCCACACAACTCCTCCCAGGATTAGATTTTATTATGTTTTGATTTTCAAGAGTATTCCTAACCACCCCTTCCCAAGGTAATAAATCTTGCATTGAAACATAATTCTCTAATAAAACATTACATATAACACTATATGAAAGCATTTATTAAAAAACTACATGATCCAACATGCTACAATTGATAATAATGATTCAACATGAAACAAAACCAAATTGCACATAATACAAATGCTTATCATAAAACTCCAAGGATCCTTTTTGTTAACATACATACTTTAACATAAGAGATCCAATTATCATAATGATGCATTCTAGAAATTGAATAAACCCAATTCTATCTATCCATGGCTAATATTGTTGAACACACCTTAAAGTTCAAAACCCATAGCATCATTAAAACAATATAATCTTTAAATTTATACAATAATCAAGTTTACAAAACTATTTGAACATAGTATTCCTTTACATAGCCTTTGATTCTTTTTCATCAACTAAATATTTCTAGAGCCTATGAAACCATTCACCAATGATCTTCAAGCCATCTAAGCATCTGCAAGCCTCTTTGATATGGGAAAACCACCCACGGTTCATGAGGAATACTTAGGGATCAAGACAACTCTAGATGCAATGCAATTTAAAACATACCATTTTCTATTATGCAAGCAACCATGCATAAAAACATAATGAAAATAAGCTAACATGGAGATAATCCCATACTTCTCTTTATAATGATCCCTTAACCCACATAAGTCTCAGGAATCATTATAATAGTTTCTCTTTCAAAACCTACATGCAAACTTCCATTTAAAAAAAAGAGAATCCCATACTTCTCTTTATAATGATTTCCTAACCCACAAGAGTCTAGGAAATCATTATCATAGTTTCTCTTTCAAAACCCACATTCAATAATTCATTTTATTAAAGAGAATCCCATACTTCTCTTTATAATGATCTCTTAACCCACATGGATCTCAGAAATCATTATGATAGTTTCTTTTCAAAACCCATATTAAATAATTTAAAACACATTAAGAAAGTCACTTATGAAATAAAGTATTATCAAAACTCTTTATTAAAAAACATGTTACCCAACATTTAAACAACATAATATCAAGGCATTCTCTTTCTTTGAATGCAAAAGCACATTAATAATAAGACAAGGTATTATTAAATACTATTTTGGTACCAACTATTAATTAAACTATTTATTAAGCAAGATATTATCAAAGTACTTTACTAAACAAGATAATATCAAAGCATTCACATTTACAAGGTACCTTATTATCCAAGCAATTATCAAAATAATTTACTAATAAAAAATATCCAAAGTACTTAATAGCAAATAATATTAAATACTAATAAAAAATGTAATTAACACACTTTATTTACCAAAACTATTCCAAGGTGCTCTAATTAAAATGTTCCACAAACCTTAGAGTAAAAGATAAAAATCAAGATTTCCTACAAAAATCATTCACACAATGCTCAAACAAATGTAGAACAAATTCATGGATAAGAGAACTGCACTCAAACTGAGAGGAATGCACTAAAAACCCAGTGAAGGAACAACCAAGAACTTACTCAAGGGGATGTTTCTCAAGGCATTGGTTACAGGCAGGCTCACAAGAAAGACAAGGACGATCACTTAAACAACATAGAAAGTTCACACACAAAGAACACTCACTTGGCAACAGAGAATGCTTCAACAGATAAGAATACCCACTTAACAAACAAAGAATGCTCACATTGGCCCAACATTTCCAAGAAAGAAGGTAGGAAAAGGCTGACTTAAGCAAGACTCAACAAACATAGACCAATACTATCTAAAATATAACCAACAAGTTATGCATTTTAGAAAAGCTAAGGAACCAAATAAAATAAGAATAGAGATTACTCACAAAAATAGAGGTTGAATTCTTGAGTACAATAGGTTTAAAACCAAATGCTCAGCAAAACATGAGAAAATATAAAAAATACAAAAAAAATATTATTGCAACACATAACATCAAGAGACTACCTGAATATAAGGCTCGATCAATGTTGTTCTACTTCTCCCAAGCTCAATGCCCTCTTTTCTAGCCAAAACAACAACCCCCAACAATATTTCCAAAGTCACCTTCTATAATCGAAGGATTGAGTGCTCTTATGCATGGCAAGGACATCATTCATTCCAAGAGTGTTATCTTCTATTGCCTTTACTTGCTATTAAAGTGCCACTCCATGCATGACAAAGGAGAGGTTTTATTTTAAACTTAAAGATTAATTAAATTTCAAGGTAACGTATTTAGGTAAATAAATATTAAAGCATTTTTCTAAGGTTGGCTTAACCAATCTACTAAGCTCATAATTATTTTTCTCTTTACAAAGCCACTTAACTAATTAATGTTGTCAAACATAATACCAATTAAAACTTGCACATTATGGATAAACATAAAATCTTTCTAATATCATTTTTACACATTTATTTTATCCCTAAGTAGGCGGTCTCCTTTAATATAGTCTAGTGCTATCACCAACCTATTAAGGAGACTCATTGCACAAGCAATTTCTTGGTCCACTGGTGTGAACACAAAACAAGCAAAATGTAATGCATCTACATGAAGATTACTTCATTACCCTAATTTGTCAATGAACAAGTCATCCCCATCATCCCCATAATTTCCTCAAATATCTCTCTTTGTAGGTGGTTCACCCTTATGATCCCACCAACAAGAGAGAGCACTTTGTATTGCATCCACAATTATGTTAGCAATACCATATTCCAAGCTCAAAAGAATACAATCATTCCATCATATAGACATCATTAAAGAAACTATGATATTAAACATTCTCATCAATACACGGTTCATTTTCTATAAGATTTCTTCCAAGGAGGGTTATTACAAGATACCCCCCATATCCTTTCTTATAATTATTAACATGGAAAAGCTGCCATTTTGACTCATGCCAAATATTTTGGCAGTCATGCTACCCTTCAATATAACCATTGGACTAAAATTTGCCATACTTGTGGATAGGCACTACACCCTAGACTTTAGCCAAAGTATAGAATTGGATGAAATGAGATTGCTCTCTATTTCAACCTCTAGAGAAGGTCAAATCCTTTAATTGGTTGTATTTTAAGGGAAAAGGGTTAGAAAGGAGTAAGGGTTAGAGAAAGATAAGGAAAAGTGGATGGGATATAGTGTAACAACATTGGATCTTGCTAGATAATATACTATCAAATCAATTACATGATACTTAATAGACCAGCCATTATCACCTACAATTATAGATTCATTCAACTTATGACATTTACTTTAATCATTCCAAGGATTCTAACAATTAGCAATCCAATACGTGATCTGAACAATAGAATGTGCTATAACATAATAGACTAAGTGTTTAGTGTAACAAAATTGACTTAAAGAAAATGTATATAGACTCTAATCATTCCAAGGACTTCAATTGTTAAAAATCCAATAGGTAATCCAAATAGTAGAATTACTTTAATAGAATACACTAACAATTAAGTGTAACAAAAATAACTTAAAATAAAACACATATATAAAAGCTACAATTACATAGTAATGGAGGTCAACAACTATCACTTCATTGATTAGTAGCAATATTACAAAGCAATACTAGGCAAGGACTACAGATTCAACCCTGGTAATGAGGTCTCTCTGCATATTTATAGTTTACAATTTTAAAATTGTTAGTGGGAATACAACTGTAATGGCCATTGAGGAAAACAGTTTGGAAAGAAACCAAAAATGTTGAGCTGGAAACTCTAAGCTTCATCTTATGCTTAAATTTGATTTTGGCCCATCAATCTGCAACTGCCTCCTACAAGTGGTTGCATTATTGGAGATGTTTTCATGTTTTGGTATCTTTAACTGGAACCAACTAGTGAGTACATGGTAGTTACATGTATGAAAATGACATTTTCTTGAATGATTATACAAAACCGAGCTCTTCATTTTGCTTGCAAAGCTCTTCTAGAGCGAAATCATGACTTTGGTTTGATGACATCATCATTAGACACATTTTGACCTTGTACACCTTTTTTTTATATTATTCTCTTTGTTTGCATGATCTTGGGCTTTAGCTTGGGAGTGGTGACATCATTGGCTTGAATGACCTAGTTTTGTGCACTTTGTCTTTGTTCACTCATATCCTAGTTTCATGCATTAGACTTCTTTGCATGGTTCTAGGATTAGTCTTGAATATTCTTACGCCATCACAAAATGTCTTGTAGTCTTGATCATCATGACTTTGGGATTGGTATTCAGATTTTGACCTACATGATCCTAGGCTTCTCTTCCTTTTGGTTGATGTCATTATCTTTGGCGGCTTAGTTTCATGCAAAGTGTTTTGCTTTGATTTTTTATCCTTTTGCATGATCCCATGCTCCAACCTTGGATTACTTACGTTATGGTCAAATTTAACCTAGTTTTAAGCATCGTGGCCTTGGATGCTTGCTTTTGTGCATTCTTGTAGAAACAAGACTTTGCACTAATATCACTACTAACATAATCCTGGTTTCAAGCATCTTGGTTTTGTGTAAGTCTTGAGTCTTCAACACACTTAGTGAATTTTAGGATCCAAAAGATATTTTTTCTTGCTATGGAAATGTGGTCAAGAATTTGACCTACATGTTTGGTGCCTTTTGGGGAATTTTTGCTCATGGGAATTGAGAACTTAAGAGGTTTGTTTCCATTGGGTATGGATTCAATGTGATGATAAAATATAATATGAGTGAAATTTTATCATAAATGGAAATGACCTTTTGTGAAAGTGATATGTGGTGAATGAGTGATTTATGTAGAGTGAGAAAATATGAATGATTTGTTAATAAAATGGTAGATAAGATGGAAATAGATGGAAACAAAGGATATTTTACCTTATCAAACCTTCCAAGTGAATTATTTTCTTTTTGACACCTCTCTTTTATATTTTACCCCTATGGTTCTAGAGGTGTCACCTCATTGGCTGGTATTTTTTTGGGACCTCTATCTATATGCAAGGTGACACTTGATCATCTAGGGGCCTTAGAATTATCTTTTGAAGGAATCTCCACCTCACGTGTCCCTTCTCCTTCTTCATCCCCTTAACCTTCTTGGCCTTCTGTGTAAAATATTTGTTCTACTCTCTCAAGCACTATACAGACTCTTGCCCATACCTCTTATGGGAGACTCTTGAATTCACAAGCTCGTTCATGTATTTTCTTTAGCTGGTATACCTTTTGATAGCATGGATATTTATATCTTTTGGCTATATCTTAAATTTTTATTGTAGCAGATCCATTATGTTTATAAATTCAATCACCTGAGCTTCTCCAATGAGCTTTTCCATTGATCTATCTCTATCTCATCATTGGCAACTGATTCTATCTAAGCCTAGAAGCTTCTAAGGTTCAAATTCACATCTCTTCTTCCCAAAACCCTATAAATACTAGTTCTTGGGATTCTCTCATAGGTTTCATGATTCTATAAACCCCGATTTAACCTTTCTATCATCTTCCCTCCTTCTTAGCTTTTTTTGTGCCTTTCGATCACAATTTAGAAGATATTCTTTGTTGTATTCTATTGGTCACTAGGAATGTCTGTAGTTGGAGGCTCAAATCTTCATTCAGATATCCTCATCAATTCCTTAGCGTATCTAATCATGCCTCTAGTTTAAAGATATGCTTGTTAAAAATTTACCTTTGCTTCCTATATAGTTAGTCCATAGAAGTCAAGGTAGTCCATGGTAGTGTAAGCTTTGAGGGCATGTTTACGAATCTTCTCCCAACTATTTATTCTCAACTGCTTGAGAGTTTCTTTGGAGAAGCTAGAAGTTTTGGCTCTCTCCTTCTCTGCTTACAACTATTTTTTCAAGTCTTGAACCTTCTCAACCAATGTTTTATTTTTCTATTGAGATTATTGGGTTTTCTCTTTGATATTTGTAAGCTTTGTGAGCTTCTTTTTTTTTTTTTTGGATTTCAATTTGTAGAGCTTTCTTTACATTTTGCTCCTCCTTGGCCATTGCTTCCAGTTCTTTGACTCTTTCTTCAAACTATTGGCACCTATCCCTTAGCCTATCACCTTACAAATAAATGGTATTGACATGATCTTAGGCATTAAGCATAGAGTCCTCCAGTAGCAACTAAGAAATGTCTACCATTTGGATATCCACATGATAGTCATTGGGTGTCATTTTAGCCTCTCGCTTATTTAATTTTGGCTTGTCCATGACTCTCATCTACTAGTAGGTGGTGGGATCTACTATGGTCATCTTATTGGGAAGAACAAATTCTCCTACTTGTCTAGGTGTATTCTTTCTCCACCACTCTTGGGTATTATTTCTCATTTCTTTGATTTTATTGATAGTAGTTGCGGTTGGATGGTCAGGTGGTGGTAAAGTGGAAATAAAAGATTACAATATGGGTAAGGGAGATGAAGGAATTTTTTGCATAGAAGTTTTGGTGGTGATTGAAGGGGTTTGGATTAATGGAGTGGATGTAGTGGTTGGGATAACTTCTAATGTGAGAGTATTCTAAAAATTTAGACCTTGCGTAGAGCTTGGTGGTGGTGTAGAAAGAGAAGGAAAATTTTCATGGATAGAATGAGAAGGAAGAGTAGTAGTAGGGTTTGAGGAATCAATCTCTTTTTCTACTGCCAAAGGCTATTTTGTTGCTAGCTTAGTTGTTGCATTGGTTTTTGGGGGTAGCTCTTGGGTTGTTTTCTTCTCAGTATCTCTCTCCTATGACTCTTTAGATAATTTTTATACATTTGACTTAGATTCATATCAAATACATCATCATTATTGATGGTTTGACTTGATGTTTGTGTGCTTCCAGTCGATGCTTCTTTCTCTTGAGGCCTTTGATGTTTTGTTTTCCCTACAACAATTGTAGGTGAAAATCTAATAGGAACTTAAGAGGTTGATCTCTAACTCATTTTCTTCTTTTTCTCTAGGGTAGGGTAACTGGGGAAAGGTGCATCTAAGGCCAATTTTTGAGATCATTATTGTACCTCTATGATCTCTTAAGGGCTAGTAGATATTTTTCCTAGCCCTCCTCTAGCATATCCCATATTCCCTATGGTAAGACCCTTTAGGATAGATTTTATATTGTAACACTATTGGGATAAATGTCATGACCTATTGCTTTGGCTAAGGATTTTCTATTGTGACTACTTGCTTCTCTAGGAGAGTTACAGTATTATCAATAGTTGGTCTTTCTTCAAGTATTTGCACCTCCTATTCAATAGGGTCTTCTTTGGAGGAAACTTGTTCTGTCATAGCTACTTTTCCTATTTTTGGTTTATTATCTCATGTTTCTTTGCTTCATTCACCAAGTACTATAAATTTTGTTTGTCCATTTTGAGAGTTCCATGTTTATACATTATCATCATATTTCTATGAAAATTCTCTATCACTTGTGAGCGGGTATTTGGATTTAAGAATGTTTCACTCAATCCCTGAACATCCACCACTCTACAATCTTAGATTCTTCTCACTTAGTCTTCTTTATCAAAGCATCTATTTTTTCTTCAATCAATACATACTTGAGATTTTCCTTATGATCATAATCATCTTCTTGCTCATAATAATCTTGCCATAGAGGTAAATTTGTTATTTTACTAAAATTCAAATTGATCTCATTATTTTCATGATTGTTTTGTAGTTGCTCTACTTTAGGCTTGCTATTTTTCTTGAAAATAGGGGGCTTGCCTTTGTTTAAGATCTCCAACCTTTATTTGAACTTATCATTAGGGTTTTTCCTCCACCTTTGGGGTAGAGGCCATAGTCCTAGATTCTTGAGCTTACATAATAGTTCATTCTGGATACTCACATGTTCCTTTCTTATTAATCCTAGTTCCATATGTGATGTTAATGGTGTCAATTTTTCTACAAATTTCCATGGTTAAGTGTCTATTCATGATATAATGAGGCAATAATAAGGGTTTCCTCATGAATCCATATAGTCTTATGATTATTCCTTTTGTTATAAAAAACCAATCCCCTTCTTTTGCATGATGAGTATGTAGGAGGGGTCTTGCTTATATAGTTGAACGAGGCAATTCTCCATAGGTAGCTTTTAGGGTGGGCCCTAGGAATTATCTGTTAAAATGGTAATAAGACTTAAACTTTCTCAGCAAGTTAGTCTAGTCTACTACTGCAAATATTTCCCTTGACTGTCTACTTTGATCAAGTCTATCCAAGGCATACTATCAACGATGTGATAAAGGAACAACCACATGAGATGCAAGCAATAATAGAATGTTTTATATGATGATATTTATAGCTAAGTAACATACTTGTGCATATTCTCGCATAGGTAGTAGGCCTAGTAAAAAAAGAGGGGGTTATTTGATTGGTCTGAGTAGGACTGGTCATAGTGGCATGGGTTGGAAATGGCTTATGCCATGGAAATTTGGTAATCATATACCTCTTGGTCAATAGGTAAGCCAAAAATGATAGCCAACATGGAGAATAACTCTGGGTTTTTAACTCTATAATTTTAACAGGGGACTTAGGGAGCTTATCTCCTGTTGGGGGTTGTGCAGTTGTAAATGGAGCAAATTTTTGAAATATGTTTCCCCTTCAATATGCTTCTTCAAATTATAAAATTTACTTTGGGATTCAGGATTGAAGGGCTTAGGGGAAGCTCTAGGCTTGAATCCTATAGCAAATACATCTATGAAAACATCTTGAGTAAAGTGGAAAATGATTTTCCCTTGGGAATTTTGGATGGTCCTAAGTTGTAGATTATAAAATTTTAAGACTGTGAGCGCAAGATCTGGATAGGGATGCATAGGTTTGTAGATATAATAGGATAATAAAGAGTGATATGCAAATGAACCTAGGCTACTCTAGGAAATACCTTGGGCTATTTGTTACTCGACATCTTCTTGTAGTTGTCCTAGTCTACTTTTCACTATTATTTCTATGTCTACAATTTGACATGTCTGATCTTGGAGTACATTCTCCTTCTTTATTTTCTGATTTTTGCTAGATGCTTTTACATTTCTAGCCATAGCTTCATAAATTTAGACTCAAACAAGCTTCTATGAATTTTTTGAATTTTATTCAAAACTTGCAACTTAGGATAGTTTTAAGTGTGTTTTTTTTAATTTTGTGATTCTTCTTCATGAAGTTGAATTTTTTTGAAGTGTTGTATATGTGAAGCATATCAATCATTATGTAGTTATTGTGGTAGTTAACCCTCAAGTTGTCTTTCTTGAAACAAATTTTCTCATTGCCTTGATCATGCAAAGATATTTGCATGTCAGTCAATTTTATTAGTTGTCATAGCTTTTGACCAATGATTAAATAATATGGTAAAATTGGATTTAGTTAGATCTGGTTTTGTCCAATTGGCTTATTAAATTCAAAATTGTCATAGCTTATTTTACTATTACACTTTTCTATGTACATATGATACAAGGAGTTGATGATAATTTACACAAAGTTCTTTATATGGTGGCCATTCACTGATATTGATAAAATTTGGCCACTTTCATCTGAAAGCTCATACACGTTGAATTCTTGTTTGGTGGTGATTCGATATGGTCTTGACTAGAATAAATCAAAGTTATGGTGATTCCTCGACTTCAATTTGTCTTCCTCCCATTTGAGGATGAGGTCACCAATTTTAAAATCTTAAGGTATTGCCCTTTTATCAAACCATCACTTGGTCATGGCTAAGTGGCTTTGGAAATTGCAGCAAGCCTTTTCTCTCTGCTCCTCCAATAACTATAGCTATGCCATTCGTATTTCCATTACTTTCATATCAAGAAGTTTCACACGAGTTATTAACTTCATAGCTGGCAACTCAATATGTAGTGGGAGAATGACTTCTTTTTCATAGACAAATGAGTAAGGAGAAGGTTTTAAGTATTTTTCATGGTAATTTGGTCCATCCATAGTGCTTAATCTAGCAACAAGCATCAACTTATTTTGTTCTCTCTAATAGTCTTTTTAATAATCTTCAAGAGATTTTTATTTGTTGATTCAGCCAACCCGTTACCTTATGGGTAATAATTAGAGGACATCTTCAAATAATGTCGTATTTGCTGGCAAAGTTGATAAATATTGTAACTACGAAGGTAGTTCCATTATCATTCACCAATGCATCTAGGATGATGAATCTTGTTATCAACTTTTTGACAAACTCAATCATTATCTTGATTGGATATATTTGTGACAATTATTTTGATCCATCAAGTAAAATAATCAATTGTTGTTAAAATATATTTGTGACCCACAAATGAATTTGGATTTATGACTCCAATGAATTCTAACCCCCACTATTGAAATGGTTCCTCGACTACAATTGGATGTAATGGAAGTGAAGCATTTCTATTTCTTCCAATGAACCATTAGCACTTTTCATAAGATTGGGCCACTTTGAATGAGTTCACAAAAAATTTCAGCCAATATTATCTTACCCTAAGGATTTTGGTGGCAGTGATCTAACCTAAATAATGTCCACCAAAGAGTCTTAAGTGATATTCAGTCAAAACTTTTTTTTATTTTGGTTTTGTGCATCTTAGAAGAATTTCATCAAAATTCTTCCTATATAGGCCTTATGGGAACAATACATACTTCAAAGCTTGTATCCTATACCTCCATATTTGTGAAACATTTAAACCTTTAGGACATATTACTATTTGAAAATACTTTACTAATTCGTCTACCCAATCAAGTCTTTGTAATTGTTGCACGGTCTCATAATTTCTCTCAGTATCACCTTCAATGCACATATTGTAGCCTTGTTCTGTTAAAGCAACTAACTGTTGGCATAATGCTCTACCCATTACTAACTTAGTAGGGTAGTTTTTAACATCATACTCTTGACTTTTAGAGATCCATTCAACTCTTTTATTATCTAATTATCCCTGTAGAATAAAGTTTCTGACATCTGAGTGAACCACTTAAACTATGGTCTTACTTTGTGATAAATAATGTTTAAACTTCTTTAGAGCCTTCATGACAACAAACACTTATTTTCTATGAAATTATAGCTCTTTTTATAGTCATGAAAAGTCTACCTTAAGAATAATATTAGATGTTCATCTCCTTTAGCACCTTTATGAGTTAAGACCACAACATAACTATCTTTACATCAGTGAGCATACAAAATAAAATCTCCACTAAAATTTGGATTAATAAATACTGAGGTCTTTGAAATGGCTTGCTTAATATATTCAAATGCCTTCCTTATTTTTGGAGTCCATTCGAATATCACATCTTTCTTTAAGAAATTTTTCATTGGTTTAAGAATTTATGCAAAATCTGACACGAATTTTTGGATAAAATTTATTTGCCAAAAAAATGACTTTAGAGATTTCTTACTTAAGGTGATAGGAAGAGATAATATGACATGTACCCTCTCTAGATAAATGATCATACCTTGCTTTGAGACTACATGGCCTAGGATCTTGCCTTCGTGAACAAATATGGATTTCTTAGGATTTAATGATATTTTGAATTATCTACATTTCTAAAAAAACTTTTTCTAGATGCTCTAAGTGCAATTGCTTGTCATGAGAGAAGAATTTCATGTCATTTAAATATATGAGAATTATATTATTGACTAAGTTTCCAAAAGCAAAATCCATGGCGCGTTGAAATGTAACACCAACATTAAACAATCCAAAAGGTATTTTCTGATATGCAAATATTCTCCACTTGGTGGTAAATGTTATTTTGTGTTGATCTTCATCTTTCGCCCATATCTGGTTATACCCTAAAAAATCATCTACTAGAGAAAATATCTCTGCCCCTACCACAGTTTACAAAATCTAATCAATTTGAGGAAGGGGGTAATGATATTTTAGTGATGCCATGTTTAGGTTTTTGAAAGTAACACATAGACAAATGTCTCCATTCTTTTTTATAATGGGTACTAGATTAGCAATCCATGTGGAATGCTTGATAGGATATTTGATTTTGGCATTCAACAACTTGAGAAAATTTTATTTCATGGATACCTCTATATTTGGATTGATTGGCCTTTATTTTTATCTAAATGGCTTAGCATCAAGGGTGATGACTTTTTAATCCTTAATTTTAATATCATAAGATAAATTTCACAGGATCAAATATAAGATAGCCAAAATATAGTAAGATCAAGAAAATGATGTAAGTAGAATAATATGAGCTAATTAATATGTAAATCAAGGCTTATAATATATTGACTAAAATTCATTAATAAGCAAAAAATATGAATGTAAATAGCCTAAATCATACATGTATAAAGCATGTAGCATGACTTACAATATTAATTGCTCAAAATGTATGCAATCTTTATTACTTCTCTTTCTCTTACAAATATAGCACTTGACTCTTGATCATTACAATGATGATATTGATAACTTCTTCTATATCACTAATGATCCTCCATGGAGTAATATATAGCCATTGTAGAATGACTCTTTGGATACTTGACTATTCCTTTTCTTATGCCAAGTCTCATGACTCTTGGCTTCTCTACTTGACACTTGCATACACATGACTCTATCTTGTATGCACACCTAGACATGATTCTTCACTTAGCACACTCTAATCTAAAGACACTTGTGCACATATACTCACATTACACTTGCACACTTACTCACATGACACTTGTGCATTTCCTATACATTATTACATTACATAAAATATTACTCACATTCTAAACTAAGACTCAACCCTAATATAATATTTACAATATGTACCACGAAGAGAAAAATAAACTCAAAAGGATGTTGATCTAGGAAGCAAAATAAAAATACCACAAGTATTAACAAGAAATGGGGCTAATCCCACTAATAAAAATAAAAAGTGTTGATGATGAAAATGACATCAAGGTAATAGGGGTATGAATATAACCCCCATAAAAAGAGTTATTAAGGAATTAATATGTTGTTATAGTCTGAAGTTTATTTTAATACAAGAAACAAAATTAAGCAATGAGGAATGTAAGAATGCTTTTAAGAAGATTTGGTATATGGGTGATTTTTTAGAAATTTGTTATACAAGAGCTTCAGACGGTATTGCAATAATTTGGGATAAATGCAAATGGGATGGGTAATTATTAGAATCCTTTGGAAAAAAAGGGTGGTATTTTAGGATGGTCTAAATCAATGCAATATTTTTCTTCAATTGTGAATTCAAATAACCTTTGGGATGTTAGTCCCTCAAGATTTCAATATAAATGGGATAATATATGCATTAGACAAAATCATATAGCAGAAATACTGGATAGATTCTTGTTATTCAATAAATACTTGCAAATAAAGTATACAATCTCTTTAGATGTTTTATTGCGAGTAGGATCATATCGCAAATCCATTCTTTTGACTTGTGAGTTACTTGATAATGGTCATCCAAAGCCATTTTGCTTCAAGTCTATGTGGCTCCAAGACCCTAATTGTTTTTAGATGGTTATGTTATGGTGGGGTGAATCAATATTTGAAGGATCATGTATGTACAAATTTTTCAAAATTTGAAAATATTTAAAGGAGCAAATGAATATCTAGAATGCCAAATATTTTGCTAATTGAAACCATCAAAAATATACTACAACCTTCATTCAAAATTGTAGGATTCTTGCTACTTTTGTATTGAAATAAAAAGAAGGTTACAAAGGTGAAATCCCTTTTTACAACTTTTGCCCTGAAGGCTACAATTGGGTCTTCCCTAAGGAAGGCCTTGGTGTGTACTCAAATGTGGTAGGAATCATCTTTTGGATATTCCTCAGTGTAGGTGGGCTTCTTGCGTGTGGGCCACCGCTGGTTTGATTTGTCCTTTGCACCTATTGGACCTACAAAATCTCATTAGAATGTTTAGGGGCTTGCCTCAGTCAAACCCCATGTTTATATAGACAAAAATACCTTAAAACATGCTTATAAATGTATATAATGATGATAGATAGGGTTAGGAAGCATATTTACCCATTTTTGGAGCCTCTGGATAGTCGAAAATTAGGTTCGCACGGGATCCTTATCCAATGATTTTGGTGTCCATAGCATAGGTTGCTCTCCTTATCCACGGGGTCATGCGAACCTAGTGTGAACTGGGAGGTTCACACGGGGTCATGTGAACCTATCTTTTTCGAATAGAATCTGCAAGATGAATTTTTTGGTTGTCCTAGAGTAGTTGCTTCTTTGATTTTTGCATGGGTCACCTTCAGAAAGTGCACTTTTCAAGGGATTATTGACCTATCTCAATCACAAAAGAACTCCATGAAAGAGATAAATCAATTGCAATGGTTGTATGATGGTTGTGTGATGGATGTGTGATGGATGCAATGGTTATAGTGATTTCAGCAGAGTTTCGGTAAGCAAAAGTTGGTTCTCTTTAGAATGGTGAAAATGGCCTTCTATTTATAGACTTGGCCAAGGTGAGAGGGAGGGGATGAGGTGTCCCCTATGAGGTGTCAATGGTGAGGTGTCCACCTAAGAGGTGTCCCCTGAGGTGTCCTAGCTCATAAATGAAGTTGGGTGAGAGAATCCCTCACCCATCCACATGTAATGATGACTTTGCTAAAAATATCCATTTGTCATTAATGAACACCTTTTTGGAAATATCTCTAAATTCAAAATTATTTGTTTTGTGCAAAAGTCTCCATCTTTCATTTATGACCCAAGGGAGTGTGGGGTGGAGAAATATCTGGGTGAGAGGTGGCAAGGCTAGGCTAGGCTAGACTAGGTGAGGTGGAAGGCTAGGCTAGTCAAAGTAGACTAGGTGAGGTGGAAGGCTTAGATTAAATCATGATTAGATCTAATTAAGCATGTGATTAGCCATAAAGCATGTTTTGACCAAAATAGTTGACTTTTGACCATAAAGTGCTTTTTGACCATGGTGGAGAATTCAACCTTAGTTGAGTTGTGAATGAGGTCGCATGAGGACCTAGGGTTAAGCGTAGGAAGGGGCTTAGCTAGCCCAAAGGGGCTAAGGATGATGAATAGTGATTTTGATGAATGAATAGTATTTTTAGCCAATTTATGCAATTTTTGAGGGTTTTGCAAATTGATTGACCATGAAGATGGGGAGAGGGACAATGTGCGACTTTTGGGTGTCTACATTTTACCCCTTTTTGTATTGGATTGTGTGAAACATGGTTTAGTACAAAAACTGATGATGTGAATTGATGGAATGATTTGGAAGGCAAAGAATTTGTGATTGATGACTTGTGGATGATTGCGAGAGAGACACATTGATAAAAAATAATTTTGTGATTGATTGCTTTTGGAGGAAGGTGTAATATTACCTTGCATTGTGATCAATTTGAGATGTTTCAATTGTGGAAGAAACAAATGCCTTTGTTAATTTTTGCTTTTGATTGATTGATGAGCTCTTTTGACAATATTTGACAAATCGTTGGAGCCATGGGGTAGAAATTTTAGGAGCTTCATTCACAAGTGGTCTTACGACTGCCACTATGAATATTGGAATCCATGAGGTGTCTACAGTTAGAGGCATTTTGAGGTTTATCAAAAATTGTTTTGCTTTGGGTTGGGATTTTGGTCTTGAGATAATCGTTAGCAAAAATTTTCTTAGGCAGATGTTGAATCCATGATTGGATGTTTGGTTGTTTGATCATGTGCAAGGTAGATTTTGATTTGTTGAATGACTACCCCCTCAAGCGATGAATTGGTGATGGAGGAGATGAAAATTGGTGATGAAACGATTGATAATGATGAAGAAGAAAAAGGTAAAAATTTTGCATGAAAATTAGAAAAATAGGGATATTGGGAGAAATCCAAGGGGAATTTGATGTGGGGGCAATAAATTTGAGTGGGAAATATAGGTTCACATGGGGTCGTGCAAATGGGGGTGGTTCGCATGGGGTTGTGCAAACTAGTTGGTTCACGGGTGGCGTGCAAACTTTTTTGGTTGACCCATGTGTAGTGTTTTGGTAGTTTGGAGGACCAAATGATGTCAGAATTGGATAAAACTTATACCATTGGAAAGATATTTTTGAGCCTGATCCAATGGTGGTAGTTTTAGGAAATTTAGAAGTGATTTTATAGGTGAAAATTTGGGTCAAATATGACCCTTATTTTGAAGGTGGTGAATGCACAATTTCAAGCCTTTTGAAAAGGGAAATTGGCGTGAATGGTTAGAGGGAGTGCATGGACTGTAGAGCAATTAGCAATGGAAGTAGAGTAGGTGAATTGATGGATGAAAGGATGGAGTGGGAGATTTGGACCTCAGTATGGATGGTGGATTAGAGCTTCTCTACTAGAAGAGAGATATGGAGGGAGAGCGAAGAGGCAAGGTTGGAGGAGAGGCTAGAGGTAGCCTTAGAGGAGGTGAAGTGATTAGTAGATGAGAGAAATGTACTAGCATTAGATGCTAGAATGGATGAGAGAGATAAGATCATAGGGAAGGCTTCTTGTTTGCATTAGGAGGTGGATGATGTGAGGGTTGTGGGGGATCAGGCCCGATGGCTCGAAGGGGAGTGGAGAGACTCCCGATGAGCAACATGATTGATTGATATTTTTGTTGGTGGCCAAATGACCATAATTTTATGTATGAGGAGTATATATACACACTATGTACATGTGATGAGGTACCTAAAAGGGTATACAGTTTGTTGTATGCCATTTTGCTTTTCTATATGTGTAGGAGAATGATGTGAATGTATGAATATAGCATGGATGTGGGAATTGATAGAAGTAGATGTGTGTGATATGAATGATAACATGTATGTAGATGAATGTATGAGTATGTAAGAAATATGGTATCATTTAGATTAGAATAATCATAAATGATATAATGAGGATGAGAGTGAATGATTGAGTAACATGTAAGGCATGCAAGACAAGCAAACATGTAGTGGATGATATGAATATGGAGTGTAAATGCCTATGCAATGTATGCATATGTTGGGGGAGTATGCATCGGATGAGACATGACAATGTAAGTATGTAGAGGTGTAGAAGTATCACTTGGAGAAAGCATTTGCATCATTGCAGTAATCAGATGATGTGATCCATTCCATTTTTTCAAGGAAGTTGGATATGAAGATTGTAGTGAAGAGATTCGAACATTACAATTTGTAAGTAATCAAACCCATTGAATAACTAAGAAAACTTCTTGAACAAGTTCTAGGCTATCTTGGTAAACAAGACCTCAATCTTGGATTTGTGTGTGTAAAGTGATGTTCATTTCACCATTTTGAAAAAGGGTGGTTTATAATTGCATGGTAACTTAGCCTGTAAGCTAGCTCATCGGTAAAGACCTGAGGAATGTAGGGATTCAAGATTTTGGATAGTACTCTTGAGGCTTTTGCTTTTGTTTTCTGCCTCTGTATGATGATTCTCTTTTTTTCTCTCTTTCTCTTTTTTTTTTTTTGTGGGTGTTGGCTTTTGTTTTTTGCCCTTTTTCTCTTTCTTTTGTAGCTTGTCCTTTTTTCAATCCTCAGGTTTGAGATAAATCATGTGAATGATATGATGAGCATGGTGATTTTTGCTAGGCATCAATATGCATACAATGTAGCTAATCCTATTTTCAAAATTTTATTAGTGTGTAGGACGTGCGAGTAAATCCAAGAATGAGAGCAAGGTAACCAAGGGAAGTCTGGAAATGCTTTTGAAATATGCCAACTTTGGATGGTGGTTGATTATATAATTGTTTATGGGTGAAGCACTCAAAACATTTCAATAATCCTATCTCCTGAAAATGGGTTTGGGCATCAAACTGTTATGCTAGCATGTGTATGTTTAATTCCCCAAGTATGGTATTTACAATGATTATGTATAGATGCATGTATGAATGTAATTTTGATGCATGCTAAAATGTATGGATGTAAATCAAAGTATGCAATAAATGATGCAATATGGTAGTGAATGAAAGTGAGAATTTATGTGCAAGGTTGCCCTAGTATTATAGACAATGGAATGGGGTGATGGTGTGATCGAGAAAAGGGTGGTAAAGAAATGAAGAAAAAGAATGAGAGAAGGAGAGGGAAATAAGAGAAAGAAGAAGAAGAAGAGAAGAAAAGAAACCTATCAAAGGTATGTAGTTGCTTGAAGCGTGACCATACAACATTGATGAGTAACAATAAGAAGAGAATATAAGAAGGAGAAGGAAATGAAGAGAATAAGGGGAATGAAAGGTATGTAGTTGCTCAAAGTATGACCATACAACATTCATTATAGAAGAAGGGGGAGAAGAGAGAGAAATGAAGGAAATGAAACTAATCAAAGGTATGTAGTTACTCGAAGCGTGACCATACAACATTGATCAAAGAAGAAGGAGACGAATAATAGAAGAAGGAGAAAGAAGTAGGATAAATATGAAGAATGCAATGTAGACATACGTCGTGAATGGATGGTTTTGTTTTTGTTGTTTTTATTATTGTTGTTATTGTTTTTGAATTTTTGTATTTTTGTAATAGTCATGATGGTATGTACAAAGAATGGTGAGTCATACTTGAAAATGCTTAGGCATAAAATGCTCAGAGATGAATGATATTGATGGGTTCAAGGTCAGCAAGACCTTTGATATTGGCAAGATGATATGCCCTAAAACCGAATTTATGTGTAACAATGTAAGAACCTAGCCAATTAGGTGTAAATTTATCATGAAGGTGGTATGGTTGGCTAGTGATCTGTTGGTTCTCTTTGAGGAATAGATCTCTGACTTGAAATTCTCATGGATGTACCTTGCTATGATAGGAACATCAAAGGTAATCTTGGTAAATGCATGTGTGTTTAATGATATAAATGCAGTGTTCATCCAAGAGTGTTAACTGGTCTAATTTTTCTGGATGAGCAATATCATCATTGATAAATTTTAGCATTGATATGCGCAATGATGAGAAGCTCGAGCTCTAGGGGTAGTAGATTTCAAAAATGTTATTGCCCCAGTTGTAGCTTAAGTGTGATGACTCTATAATGGTTTTGTATGAAGAATGGCGCATATGGTTTGATGGGTAAATTCGGTTGAATTGCTCACATAGTGCGCAAACATTCTTGGTCTAGAAAAGTATACCATTTATTAGAGATGACCATGGAAGAGATGTCAAAGTGATAGGTGATGTGTGAAGTAATGAATTTATTGATTGTAAGACCTATCATTTGAATGAGAATGGTGTCTTGAACCCAATTTGTAAAATACTCTACAGTATTGTTGGATGGGGTGGGGAGGATTTTATCAATAAAATGCAAACCCCATGGAGAAAAGGACCACATAGATTGAACCGACTGGAGTGCTTGAGATGATAAAAAGTGTAAGATTAGCATGGTGTTGCCATGTGATGTATGGCTAAATGTATTCGCAACAACCATGCTCCAGTGTAGGCCAATACTAACCCATGTGTAAGATGATTCTTAATGAAGTGTTGGGTTTGTGTGTGGTTCGAGATAACGTCGAAGGATGCCATCATGGTTGCATTGAGAAAGAATATCTCCCAACAATGAATAATGGATTTCCCTTTGTTTGGATGTTCATTGAGAAGTGTGGGGCAAATCCAAAAGAAAATACCTAATGTTATAGAATCTTTGACATGGGGAAAAAGCAAATATTGTGAGGCTCAACCATATATGTGAGCGATATGAGGATGTGGTGAAATGTGTTGTGGAAGAAGGATGAACTCTCTTAGTCAAGAATGTTATGAGATAGAAGGAGAACTCCCTCAGTCATTGAAGTGGATTGAAAAGGGAATGAAATCCCCTAATGATGAAAGGAAGTAGATGAGGGGAGGAAAACCCCCTAGTGATAAAGAATTGGTGGAAGTGGATGAGCCATGATGATGGTATTGAAGAAGTAGATGCGAGATGGTCTTGCAATCATGATCAGTGTAAGATGCCCCAACTTTGAAAGGGATAAATATCTTTGGAACTTTGCCTTGGACAAGCTTTGAAGCTTGGTTTGATTTGGTCAGCTAGTCAACCATAGATGGGTCCTACTCATGATAGTGCACATACATGAGCCCTCGACATCCAATGGCATGTAACTTACCACATTGTGATTAGATTGGAATGTTGTGGAGAAGAGACCTTTTGTTGCATGTCTACCCCAACAAATGAGGGCTAAATATAGTCTTAGGCAAAGTTCTTGGACAAATTTCAGTTCTAATATTGAGTGTGTGATGATTGATCATGCACAAGATAGCGTATATGTGTGAAATATCTATCCCTTCAAGCAAGGAATAGGTGATGGGGAAGGTGAGAAATGAGGATGAGGTGATTTGAAAAGGGAAAAAATATCCATTATAGAAGATGGAGTGCAAGGAGGAGAAGTCCCCTAATGTTAGAAGAAGGATGGCAAGGGGAAGAGGTCCCCTAGTTGTAGCAAATGGATGGTGAGGAGGAGAGATCCCCCAGTTGGAAGAAATGAGTGGTAAGGAGGAGAAATTCCCCCAAATGTGATGCTAGGCTATGGCTATGCTAGCCTAGACTGTGTGAATTGGTATACCTGTGCGTTAGAACATTTTGGGGCTTGCCTTGGTCAAGCCCCATATTTATAAAAACAAAGACTTAAAAATCTAAGCTAGAATGCATCCTCACAAAATCAAATCTATTCTAATGCATTGAAAGTAGGACTAAATAAAAGTACATTTTGAAATAAATCTAAGCTAGAATGCTTCCTCACAAAATCAAATCTATTCTAATGCATTGAAAGTAGGACTAAATAAAGGTACATTTTGAAATAAATCTAACTAGGTGTTGCACAAAAATACAAGGAATGCTTTAACCTTGCATACATTGTGGTGAGAGATGATTTGTGGTCTAGGTATGGGGGCATGCAATCCCCGAGAACATGAGGCTCTTAACCTCCCTTGACTTACCTTGTCGATGGTTGTGGGTGTCTATAACCAATACCTGGGTATCAAGTATCAAGTTTGAGGCAGATTTGGGGAATTCACACGCCCAAGTGTGTACTCTCTACTCTCTTTGGAGGCTCGTCGGTGCACCAACAAACCTTTTGTGGTTTGGCCTGAGATGGATTTTAGGGTATTTTTGGTTTGGCCTGAGATGGATTTTAGGGCATTTTTGGTTTGGGGTTTCTTCAAATATGACAATTACTTGCCATACAAAAATAGGCCACAATTTGATAGGAATTGAAACTAGGCTAAGAAACTTCCTCACAAAATAAATGATAAGAATTGAAACTAGGCTAAGAAACTTCCTCATGAAATCAAATGATAGGAATTGAAACTAGGCTAAGAAACTTCCTCATGAAATTAAATCTATCCTAGTGTTGTTTTTGGTGATTGGAAATGAATGGAATGAGTTGTAGGTTGTGGAACCAATACTTATGGTGGTGGTACTGGAACCTGTTGTGGATGAATGGAATTGTGGTGGGGTGGGCATTGGTGGTTGATGCCCCAGTATCTGATGAGTGGAATGAGTGGCAGGTTGGGAACGGGAACTAGCATTGGATTTTTATGGCCCTAGTACCTATTGATGTGGAATGATTTGGTGGACTAGTACTTGTTCTTGTTGTATGTATGAATGGAATGAGTTGTAGGTTGTGGAACTAGTACTTGTGGTGGTAGTACTAGAACCTATAGATGTTGAATGAGTGGGTGTTGGGGAACTAGCATTGGATTTTTATGGCCCTAGTACCCACTAATTGTGGAATGATTTGGTGGACCAATTTTTGTACTAGTGCATGATGAATGGAATGAGTTGTAGGTTGTGGAACCAGTACTTGTGGTGGTAGTACTAGAACCTAGATGTTGAATGAGTGGGTGTTGGGGAACTAGCATTGGTGGTTTATGCCCTAGTATCATTGGATGTGATGAATGGAATGAGTGGTAGGTTGTGGAACTAGTACTTGTGGTGGTAGTACTAATGATGAATGTATGGGTGGGATTGAGTGGAATTAATGGTAGGTGGTGATATGAGTGTTGTTGTTGCACTAGAACCTAAGGATGAATGTGATGTGAGTGGTAGGACCAGTGTGTATGGATGTCACACTAGAACTAGCTAAGGTGGAATGAGGAGTGGTGATGGTGGTGTTGGTTTTGATGAATGAAATGAGTGGTATGGTTGTGAGCATACTGTGGTGTTTGTACTAGAACCTATGATGGATGAATGGATGTGGATGGGGTGAGAGGTGAAGGTAAGGCAAAGGATGTAACCTTGTGAAGTGCCTAGTGATGGATGTGTTGATTGAAATATGTTGGAAGAAGGTGATATTCTACAAGATGTGGAGAATGATGTGGAAAGGAGTGAAAAATCCCCTAATTTTGGAAGATGTGGTGGAAGGAGATGAACCTCCATAGATGTGGAGAATGATGTGGGAGGAGATGAAACTCCTTTAGATATGGAAGATGTATGGGAAGGAGTGAAAACTCCCCCAATTTTGGAAGATGTGGTGGAAGGAGATGAATCTCTGCTATGTATGGAAGAGGTGTTAGAGGAAGATGAGAACTCCTCAAGTGATGAATGAAGTGGTAGGAGAATGTGAATCTTCGCTATGTATGGAAGAGGTGTTAGAGGAATATGAGAACTCTCTCTAAGTGTAGAAGAGGAGTTGGAGGAAGAGATGAAACTCCTCCAGATATGTAGATGAGGAAAAATATGAAAAATGAGAGGTGAAAAGATGTAGAAGATGTGAAATGTGAGCATAAATAGCAAGATCCATGCATAAAATGGTGAATTCCATGGGAAAATTAGGTTCGCATGGGGTTGTGAACCTATGTTTTAGTAACCTAGGTGTAGTGTTTTAGTAGTTTGGAGGACCAAACGATGTTAGAATTGGATAAATATTATACTATTGGAAAGCTCTTTTTGAGCCCAATCTAATGGTGGTAGTTTTGAAAAATTTGGAGATGATTTGATGGGTGAAAAGTTAGGTCAAATATGACCCTTCTTCTAGAAGTTATGAATGCACAATTTCAAGCCTTTTGAAAGGGAAAATTTGGCATTATTGATGAAAGGGATGGGATGATGATAATGGAGTAGAAGAAAATATGTTGAGGTGATTAAAAGAAGGAAAATACCCCTAGTTATAGAATATGGTTGGTAAGGATGAGGAGTCTCCTAATTGTAGAAGATAGATTGGAAGGAGAGAAACTCCCCTAAGTATGAGAGATGAGGTGGAAGGAGGAGAATCTCCTCAATTGGAGAAGATGAGGTGGTAGGGGAGAAGCTCCCCCAATTGTAGCATATGATTGATGAGGAGGAAAAGTCCCCCTAGTGGAAGAATATGGGTGATGAAGAGGGAAGGAAAGAAATAATTGAAGAAGTAAGGAAGATAGAATATGTACAAGGAAAGAAGGGGTGCTTAGTGAAACCAAAATAAATGCTATGTTGTTGGAGGATAGCACCTCAGAGGATGGGAAATGCTAGTCATAATATGGGGATGACTAACACCTTGATAAGAAGTGTGGCCATGGACACGATGAACTTGTCGAGGTGGGGGAATAGATGTGGGAGTATGAACATGTGGTGGTGGTGGTACTGGATGGGGCAATGGATTTGGAGTTGCACCCCCATTCTTATGTGAGGAAGTAGTATGATTGGTTCATTGTGTTGTGTCCTCATTCCTCATGTTATGGACCAGACGTATGAAAATATGACAAGTGTTGATATCATGCCCTTGTTGGTGATGATAAACATAAAATTGGTGCTCATTGTACCCTTTGGGTGTTGGATGATTTGGATCAAGCAATTTGACCTCAGGTAGAATTAAGCGACCTATGCGATGTAGTTGTTGGAAGGTTTGAGATAGAGTCTCAGAAGGAGTGGTGGAAGAATGAGGAGAATGTGGAGGATGTTGTGTTTGAATGGGATTTGGACTAGGCAGTGATGGATTGAATGCTTGCCTAGGTTGTGGAGAGCCCATTTGTTGAGGATGAGGGGTTGGTGGAGGAGGAGGAATAGTGGGACCCACCATGATTGGATTATTGATAGATGTATGACATTGATAGTGGCTCATGTGCAACTCAAGTGTATCAAGATGTGCCAAGATGTGTCACATGTCAATGGGTGGAGGAGATGGAGGTATGGAAATGGGATGAGAATGAATGCCAGTGGTGGAGGGTGATGATTGATATGAAGAAGAATATGGAGGTGGATGAGATGAAGAATGTGGGAATGGGGATCGATAAGGTTGGGAAATTCCAACCTGTTGGGTGATGTGAAATGGAAGTTGAGGTGGAGAAAGAATAGGTGGAAGATGTGATCCTGAATGAGGAGAAGCATGGTAGGAAGCATGATGATGCAAATATGGGAAAGTGGAAGGAGCATCCATGGGAGGAGAAGGAGGAAGAGTATGATGTCTCACATCATGATCATAGGATGAAATCCTAGAGGATGATGTGGGAGGTGGAGAGGAATTGTGTGAGGAAGTAGAAAGAGTATGAGAATGGGTAGAGGTGGCTACCTTTGAGTGCCCTAATGAAGTGGTTGGAGAAGAAGGGAGAATATGAGAATCCTACATGATGATGTGTGCAACTATGAAGAAACTACCAAATATTGTGAATTTTAGACTCTAGGAATGTCTGTGGTTCACTGGGACATTGTCTATTCTCAAAAATATAGGTTCACATGGGGTTGTGCAAATCATCAAAATCAGAAACAGATGATAGATATGTGTTGTGGAAGGTGTATGTGTGCTGTCCGAGAAATTTGGGACCTAAAAATAGGTTTGCATGGGGTCGTGAACCACTTCTACAACCAGAGGTTCACACGGGGTCATGCGAACCACTAAAAATAGTGACATAGGATGGATTTTCTATTATGGATAACCTCTGTGTGTTGTGTAGACATATTTTGTGTAGTTTTGTAGCTTAGAAGCTAGGTTCACACGGGGTCATGCAAATTTTTTTGGTCAACCTAGATGCAGTGTTTTGATAGTTTGGAGGACCAAACGATGTTAGAATTGGGAAAAACTTATACCATTGGAAATATCTTTTGAGCTTGATCCAATGGTGGAAGTTTTACAAAATTTAGAGGTGATTTAATGGGTGAAAATTTAGGTCAAATATGACCCTTCTTTTAGAAGTGATGAATGCACAATTTCAAGCCTTCGAAAAGGATAAATTGGCATAAATGATTAGAAGATCAATGAATGATGATGATGGAGTAGAAGAAAAGAAAGAATTGAATAAGGGGGTGCAAATTTCAAGAAAATAGATAGAGTGAAGTGCATGTGATGTTACCAACTATGGAAAACTAGCAAGTGAGTTGTGAGCAATTTTTGTATGTTGTTGTAACCACTTTCGTGACTCAAACAATAAGCAAATGTTTTTGGATTTTTGTGTGTTTTTATGGGAGTACTATAACCATCCTAAGAAAAAACCATAGGAAATGGGTGAGTGCTACTTGAAATAGGTATGTCATAGCATAGAACCTCCTGCAACACCCAAAGGTGCATAGAATAGAACTATGTTTCCAATGGGTGAATGGCAACCTAGATGGAATTTGGTATAGTAAAATGGTATCCAAAGGGGGAGACTCAAAATGCTCTAATGAGTCAATATACTCTCATGAAGAGAGGTCACACTATCAATGTGGTGCTACCGGCATACCCATGCTTTCACTTAACCCTCATGTTTAAGGCATGCATAGTAATGATCAACTGCACCCACTAATTATTTTGAAAAGCCCTATGGTAAAGGGGCTTTCTAAAACTACCCACTTTGAAGGTACCTTCCAGTGATTAAATTTGGATAACCAACACTCAAAGTGGGAAGGATCGATCAGGTATTAATGCCGAAATGATCCACCTGGGGGATACTATGGTGACTAAAACTAGAGGTGAGCCAGTGGAGAGTAGAACCTAGACCTCACTAAACTCTAGTGTTGAATTGGTGATGAAATCCAATTTAGACTGGAGATGAAAGCCAGTTCCTTACATCGTTAAAAATAGGATGTGAGTGTGTGGTGTTTGTTTGTGCGATACTATTTTAGAAGCAAATTATTCTAAGTGCCTTTTCAAATGAAATTTAAGCTAAGATACCTTTTTAAAATAAATTCTACTTAGCCTAAGTGCTATTGAAAATGAATCTAGGCTAGGGTGTTTTTGAAAACAAATCTAAGCTAAGACATGTCTTCATGAAACCAAATTTTACCCTAGCAATAAACCAACCTTGAAAAGGTACAAACAATTCATGCCAAAGCAAAATACCTATGTCCTAGTAGTTGTAGAGGCCCCTGGCTGTCTCTGTGCACCCAAATTTTGTATTTTTGGGAAGTTTACATAGGTGGGTGTGAACTTGTCTATGTTGGGAAGTTCACACGGGGGTGTGAACCTAGAGTTGAGGCCTACAATCATGCAGGGATGGGCCTAAAGTGTTTCTCAGGGCTTTGGTGGCATTCGTTGTGGGTTTTTAACACCTAAAACATAAAAAAACAACCCACAAGATTTGTTAGTTAGCGATTAAGCTAATGCTTGGTGGGGGTCCCACCAGGCGTGCCAGAATGAAACCATAAAAAAGACACTACAACCTTCATTCAAAATTATAGAATCCACTGCTTTTGTTATTGAAATAAAAAGGAGGTTACAAAGTGATATCCTTTTTACAACTTTTGCCCTAAAGGCTACAATGGGGTCTTCCCTAAGGAAGCCCTTTTAGATGTGTACAAAGGTAGCAAGATCCATCTTTTTGATGTTCCTCAGTGTAGGTGGGCTTCTTGCGCATGTGGGCCACCACTGGTTTGATTTATCCTTTGCACCTGTTGGACCTACAAAATCTGGTTAGAACATTTGGGGGCTTGCCTCAATCAAACCCCATGTTTATATAGACAAAAAGACCTTAAAACATGCTTATAAATGTATATAATGATGATAGATAGGGTTAGGAAGCATATTTACCCATTTTTGGAGCCTCTGGACAGTTGAAAATTAGGTTTGCACAGGGTACCTTGTCCAATGATTTTGGTACCTGTAGCATAGGTTCACACGGGGTCGTGCAAACCTATGTGAATCGGGAGGTTCGCACGGGGTCGTGTGAACCTATCTTTTTGAACCGAATCTGCAAGATGACTTTCTTGGTTGTCCTAGGAGCAGTTGCTTCTTTGATTTTTGTATGGGTCACCTTCAGAAAGTGCACTTTTTGATGGATTATTGACCTATCTCAATCACAAAGTATATAGTTATGAAAGGGATCCAAATCAATTGCAATGGTTGTATGATGGTTGTATGATGGATGTGTGATGGATGTATGATGGATGCAAATGGCTGTAGTGATTTTGGTAGAGTTTCGGTAAGCAAAATTTGGTCTCTTTTTAAAATGGTGAAAATGGCCTTCTATTTATAGACTTGGCCAAGGTGAGAGGGAGGGGCCATGAGGTGTCCCCTGTGAGGTGTCCAATGGTGAGGTGTCCACTATGAGGTGTCCCCTGAGGTGTCCTGGCTCATAAATGAGGTTGGGTGAGAGAATCCCTCACCCATCCACATGTAATGATGACTTTGCTAAAAATATCCATTTGTCATTAATGAACACCTTTTAGGAAATATCTTCAAATTAAAAATTGCTTCTTTTGTGCAAAAGTCTCCATCTTTCATTTATGACCCAGGGGATGTGAGGTGGAGAAATATCTGGATGAGAGGTGGCAAGGCTAGGCTAGTCAAAGTAGACTAGGTGAGGTGGAAAGGCTAGGCTAGTCAAAGTAGACTAGGTGAGGTGGAAGGCTTAGATTAAATCATGATTAGATCTAATTAAGCATGTGTTTAGCCATAAAGCAAGTTTTGACCAAAAAGGTTGACTTTTTGACCATAAAGTGCTTTTTGACCATGGTGGAGAATTCAACCTTAGTTGAGTTGGGAATGAGGTCGCATGAGGACCTAGGGTTAAGCGTAGGAAGGGGCTTAGCTAGCCCAAAGGGGCTAATGGTGATGAATAGTGATTTTTAGCCAATTTATGCAATTTTTGAGGGTTTTTGCAAATTGATTGATTGTAGAATTGGGGAGAGGGACAATGTGCGACTTTTGGGTGTCTACACTAACATTTTTAAAGAAAATAAAGAAATTGAATCCAAGCTCAAAAATTTACAAGAGATAGCAGAAATTATTGGAATGGATCAAGATTCTTATGTGAAAGAAAAATAATTACTTTTTTATTATCATAATGCATTGAAAAAGGAGGAGTCACATTGGTTCCAAAAATCTAGAGAGAAATGGCTACAAAAAATTCATGCTACAAAAAAAAATTATGTTCGTCATATCAAAAATAATTTAACTCCAGATGGAATAAATATTGAGGATGAAGAAGATATAAGAAAGGAAGAAATTAATT
Source organism: Wollemia nobilis (assembly GCA_028583015.1). NCBI lineage: Eukaryota > Viridiplantae > Streptophyta > Pinopsida > Araucariales > Araucariaceae > Wollemia > Wollemia nobilis. Next base: position 2,067,690 of record JAQPPZ010010110.1, on the reverse strand, counting down.
ATTTCAGTAATATTTTGTCAAATTCTAGGCAAGATAAGGAGGCACAAGAAAAACTTCTGTAAAATATTCCATCATTTTCACTTAGGAACAAAATGAAAGCTTGATGAAGAAGATATCTATGGAGGAGCTCCATGAAGTAGTTTTCTCTTTCCATCCTAACAAGGCATCTGGCCCCGATGGATTTCCTGCAATTTTCTTTCAAAAATTTTGGTATTTATTGAAGAGTGATATGTTAGTTGCGATTGAAGAGGCCCATAAAAGGAAGGCTATAATAAGTGAAATCAATTCTACTTTTATTACCTTGGTTCCCAAGAAAGGCGACAAAATATTTTGATAATTTTCATCTAATAAGCCTTTGTAATATGATTTATAAGATAATTTAAAAAATTATAGCAAACAATTTGAAGGGCATTCTAGGGTGTCTTATCTTAGAGGAACAAGGTGGCTTTGTTCATGGTAAACAAATTATTTATGGTATAGTTATTGCACAAGAGGTCATACATTCTCTTCATTCCATGAAAAAAAACAAGTATGCTTTTGAAATTAGATACGAGCAAAGCATTTCCTAGAATTTTCTACATGTTACTATTAGAAATTTTGGTATTGATTGTAGTTTGTGTGAGTGGATTAAATGTTGTTATAGCACTGCAAAATTTTCTATTTTTATCAATGGTTCTCCTACTGGTTACTTCAAGTCATCTTGTGGACTTCGTCAAGGTGATCCACTTTCTCCTTATCTATTAATTATTAGGACATAAGCATAGGGAGAGCCTTTTCAAATGCAAAAATGGAAGGAAAAATCAAGGGTATTCAAGTTGCAAAAAAATGGTCCCTTCGAATCTCATCTCCAATTTGTTGATGATACTTTTTTTTGGGCCATCCCTCAGTCAATGAGGTCATGGAATTTAAATCAATATTATCATGCTATGAGAAGGCTACTAGAAAATTGATAAATACTACAAAATCTAGGATTTTTTATTTAATACTACCATAGATTTACAACAAATTATTGTTAATATTTTAGGGTTTAAAATTTAAAAAAAAATCATCAACCTACTTGGGTGTTCCTTTGTTTGATAAAGAAAATAAAAAGGAGATTCAAATCTCTTTTTTGGATAGAATGAAAGCTTGATTGGTAGGTTGGAAAGGTAAGTTCTTAACCAAGGTAGGAAGGCTACAACTCAAAAAGACTACATTGAAATCCATCCCTATTTATATGATGTCACTTTCAGGACTACCAACAGGTATAGCATCAAAAATAAAAATTGATAAAATTCAAAGAGATTTTATATGAAAATATTGTGATGAAAAAAATAGGTTTCCTCTTTGTAAGTGGGATAGGGTTTGCAAAGGAAATAATATTGGAGGAGCAGGCTTGCGGAATTGCAAACTTATGAATTTGGCATTAGGAGCAAAGCTTGGGTGGAGATTATTCAGATATCAAGGAAAGAATTGGGTAAAAATATATAGGTTCTCTAAAATCTACCTAAAGGATCATCAACATGAAAATTCATATCAAAGTGTCTACAATTGATAAAGAAACATATTATATGGCCATTCAATGAGGTAAGTTATGCAAATTTTTGGTCTAATGTTTGTTTGAAGATTTATCCTCTTATCTCTAACTCAAAATGGAAATTATTGGCTCAATCATGCCTAACATGTAAGTTTTCAAAGGTCAAAGACTATATTATTATGAGCAACAACTCCAAATCATGGATTTCTTTTAGTAACTTGGTTGAAGGAGAGTAACTCAAACAAATTGTAGATGAATTTTAAAATATGCTTCAAGAGTTTTAATTGTTTATTTTTTTATGAAAGGATGAGTTGGTTTGGAATTTATCAAAGGATGGTGGATACTCGGTCAAGTTGGGATATGAGGATTTAGAACAATAAAAAATTTCTTCTTCCAAATATTTTCCTTGGAAGAATGTTTGGTCATTAGAGGCTCTTCATGAGGCCTCAACATTTCTTTAGTTAATTGTTCAAAGTAAGATTCTTATAGGAGAGAGTCTAAAAATAAGTGGATATTATGGACCCTTTAGATGTGCCTTGTGTGAGAATAATGTAGAAACATCAGACCATTTACTTCTTCATTGTTTGTTTGCTCACACCATTTGGGGTTATTTTGTTAAAAATATGAAAGTATATTGGTAGCTCCATCAACATTGAAAGAGTTGATGAAATGTTGGATTAATTATTTCAAAGCCAAAGCATTATGTATTCTTTGGAGGATTGGACCTACCATTATTTGTTGAAATTTATGGCTTGAAAGGAATAACATAATTTTTTAAAATAAATATCAAAATCATGCCCAAGTTTGGAACCGTATTATTGCCTCTTGTAGAATGTATACAAATATGGTGCTTATCATGGGAAGTCTCAATTACAAAAAAAAATAGGTGCTAATAACTTGGCTACATGATTTGAACATACATGGAAGAGTCATCTACAACAATAGAATTAAAACAAATATCTACTTTAATCTATGGTAAAATGGAAATGTCCAAAAATTGGGTTAATCAAAATTAATTTTGATGGTGCTTCTAAAGGAAATCCAAGAAAAGTTGGTGGAGGTTGTGTTTTTAGAAATAGTGAAGGAAAAATTATCCTCACTTATTCAGAATCATATGGAACTTCAACTAAAAACTATGTAGAGGCTAGGGCACTTCTTACAAGGATTAAAATTGTAATATAAAAAGGTTGGAAATATATTTCAATTGAGGTGGAGTCACAAATTATCATCTATTCTATTAACAAAAATGGATGTGGGGACTAGATAAAAATAATGTTATTGTTGATGTTCATCATCTATTACTAGAGGCAATCTCTTGGAAGTATGAGCATATTTATAGAGAAGGAAATCAAGTAGCAGATAAATTAGTGAATTGCAGTGTTGATCTTCATCTCAATGAAATTTAAATTTTACAAGGAAACTGGCCAAGTGAGATTTTATCTCTTAATAAAAATGATGTCAAGGAGTTTATTGTAGAAACATAGCACTTTGAGGAAGTTCAAGAATACATTTAAGAGAAAACGAAATGAAAAAAATGTGATAAAAAGGTATGTTGCAACAAATGTAATATTTTGGTATTTTGATGGGAGTGGCCCCCAATAGAAGCCGCATATAACTTATTAAAAAAATCCAAATTGTTATAATAACACTATGTGGTCATGATATAGTACATGTGGGATCCATTTCAATCCCATATAAAATATTTAAAAGTCCAAAAAAACATTGAGTTTATCTTGAAATATATGCAAATTGACTTTAAACATTAATAATAATTATTAGCTTCTTTTTTTGGTGTTGTTGGAGAAAAAAAGGGTTGTACTTGGGTCCCCCATACTTGATAAATCGCAACTCTCTCCTTTGGAGCTTAAGAGTTTATAAACAGATTCAATTCTCATCTCAATTGAGTTGTTATAGTTAGATACCTACATCTTTTTTCATAATAAGTCTAAATTATTGATTTTCATTTTCTAGATCTTCTTTAATTTTATTTGTAAATACATATATTCCAAAATTTAGTATCCTTCTTCTTAACATTTTCTTGTAACCTTCACAATACCAAAATTCCACCTTTACTGTCTACACACTACATCTTTTTTTAAGTAAAGTTTATTTTTTATTAGGATAAAGAGCAGGTTTTGAAAGGGTCCTAGTCCATTGCACAACAAAAATGTCCTCTATGTCTCACAACCATAGACAATAAAAAATTTTCCAAGATTATTGAAATCCAAACCTTTTCCAAGATCATAGAAAGCCAATTTTCTTCTAAAATAACAAAAAGCCAACCTTTTGCCAAGATCACAGAAAGTCAAACTTTTATCAAGATCACCAAAAACCAACCTTTTCCAAGATCATAGAAAGTTAAACTTTTCCAAGATCATAGAAAGTCAAACTTTGCAAGATCATAGAAAGCCAAATTTTTTTCAGGATCATTGAAAGCCAAACTTTTACCAAGATCATAAAAAGTCAAATTTTTACCAAGATCATAAAAAATCGTACTTTTTCCAAGATCATATAAAGCTAACCTTTTCCAAGATCACAGAAAGCCAAAATTTTGCCAAAATCATAGAAAACCAATTTTTTTCAAGATCACAACAAGCCAAACTTTTTTCAAGATCAGTCATCAAACTCAATCAACAAACCCTGTATTTTGATAAAAAGCCAAAAAAAAATTCTAGGGTCATCCATAAATATTGGGGTCTTTGAAGGTGCTAGAATATTTAAATACTTAATCAATATCTTATTCCATTCTAGTGCCACTACATTATCTACCATTTTGATTCTTATAAACAAATGTAGTGATTTATCACTACACTTGGGAGGAGTGAACATTTTGGTCAGTTTTGTGCAAAGAGGCCCCAATGGAAGACAAAAAGACCAAATTCGAGAGGAAGCAAAAAAAATGAATGAGACCAAAAACTTGGCTTTTCCAGTTAGAGTTGACAACATAGGAGAGAAAACCCATAATTCTAATGATAACCCGAAGCAACAATGCATGCAACAGAAAGGGAAAATGAACCAAGCACATCTACCTAGCATAAACATCTGATAATTTTAGGCTAAGAATAATAACTAAAATACCAAAAAGGACAAAACAAGAGGTCAACAACACCAACCAGATTGAGGATAAAATTTTGGGTTATTGGAAAAAGGACAAAGGAGAGCTACTTTCTAGAATTCGATCAATTTTGTACCACCTTGAACCCTACAAATGGTGTTGAGGTGTACAGTTCCTTGGATGCACGATATCCTCTCTGTAAAAAGTACAATACTTAAAGCATCGCCATGAGACCTCCAAAGGAGCAACCAGGGACCTAAAAAGCATTGAATATGAGAAATATTTGCAATAGATATTTGTCATGGGATAAAATAGATATCACCTAAAGTGATCCCCATATCTTAGCAATCTCGAGATTGCACACCATCAATATAGGGTACCTTGAACTAGATTTTTGAAGTGATAATTTTGTAACTCAAGAGGGGAAAGGCTCTAAATGTAATATATAAATATGTATATTTCTTCTCATTATAAGTATTGAAAGTCATCCATTATCCTAAGGGTGTTTTTCTTAATTTCCTCTTGTGTCTCAGCCTGTCTTGAGCCTTGCCTTGCTAGACAATTAGCTTTCGAACCTCTTTTCTCTACATGTATGTAACTCAGGACTTACACTAATGGAAACTATGACTATTCATGAAATCCTTATCCTGGTTATGGTGTGGTTGTCCTATTTTATTACATGACTTGGGGGGATCTATGCTCCTTATGTGTTTTTAGTTGCTCTACATAAGTTCACTTCAACCTACTATAGCATGGAGGGTCTTATTAGATCTTTGGCACATCATGACCCATAAATAGGCTAGTCAGGTTTTAATGCTTTCTTTTATTGTTTTCCTCCCTTTTCCATGGAGACATACTTGATAGAGTAGGCTAGTGTAGGAAGGAGATACAATCATCTAAGATCACACCATAACAAGAAGTCAACCTTGGTAAAAAATCTCAGAGGACATCCAGAGGAGCCACATCCCATGCTTCCCTAGGCTTCCTAGGATTGGTGCCTTACACAAGGCGTAGGTAATAAAATGCACTTGCTCGAAGTGATGAAGATAAAACCATAATCATGGGGGGTTGTAATGCCTAAGGCATAGGGGTTGTTTTTGGTCCCTAACAAAAAACTACAAGTGGCTTATGTAGTTTCACAAGATATAATAGGTTGTTTTTATCAAAGGACTACCCAATCCCCTATAGTTCCATGTAAAAGCTCAAAATTTGTGTACCAATAAAGCAATAATGATGTAAAATTCATAATGAACACATGCGCATAATCAAAATACGATGATAAAAATAGTAAGAGTGAGCCAGGTCCTTTTTATTAATGATAGCTTTTCTTTATAAAAACATATTACAATCACATCCCCTCGAGGGAGTTCATAAGTGCGATACAATAAATACATTATAGGAGGGTTTTATTCCCATCTAAATCCTCTTGGTACACTTTGCAAGGGTTCTCTTACATTTCTAGTTTATCTTGGAGAAAGTTTTTAGTGACCACCACGGTGAGTATGATGTGAATCTTGCACTCCTTTGACCTCATAGTCTTGTAGTATGTACACAAAGAAAAGAAAAATATATCAAAAGCATATGAAGGGCCCACTGAAATTGAGCCCAACTAAATGATATGAATGCGATAAACAAAATAAAATATCGATAGATGCTTAAATAAACTAAAATCTATCTGATGCAAAAATTATAAAAGATGTTATTCTAAGTTATGCTAATAAAAAATTAGAAAACCAGGTCTCTAGCCGAGATCATCTCAGGTCGAGACAACCTTATCTACGGACTATCTCAGGTTGAGATAATCACTATCACGGGACTGTGTACTTCCATAACCAATTTTGGATGACATCCAATATGTTCCTGGGTGTGTTGTTAGTGGATTGTTGCACTATGAGAGTGACTTGGTGGATCAAAACAGTCACTAAAGCTTGGATATCTGATCACACACAAGATGAGAGCACAACTTTCAATCCTTTGCAGTAGTATGACAACATGATCTCAACAGCAGGAGGGCTTAGAGGATAAAAAATGATAGCAATTCATTACGCAAAATCTTGAACTTTATTTATTTTTTAACTGAGGGGTTATTACCAATCCATAGACTTCTCGGGTAGAAGCTATTAATGGCACAAGCACCCTACATGAAAAAGTAGAGAGGTAATCTGCATTTAGAAAAGCAATTACTTATCTTTGGAATTTCATGCAATTGATATTTGCATGTGTTTTTTCTAATTTAGCCTAGGTGCTTAGTGTCGGCGTGAGATCATGCACGAGGTTAACTAGGAGTTTTGATTGCTAGTTATATGCCTTTTTATTTTTAAACTTGATTTTTAGTGGTCATCTCAGGTTGAGATGACTATAGTTTGGAGGTCATCTCGGGTCGATATGACCATATTTTTACGAGGAATTATGCATATTTAAGTGGTTAAAACCATTGTTTTAGCCCCAATGCTATCCAAGGTGGGTTGTGTGGTCTAAAAGGAGTCCATTCAGGTAGTCTTCTCAAAATGACATGTTTTAGGTGTCTATAAATACCCCTTTTTGGGATGCTTTGTGCAAAAGCACAATGCAAAGAAAAAATAAATAACCTAAAATGGTTGATTTGATGGTTAATGATATCCATTAAACAAATCAATGTAAGATGCCCTAATCATAGAAAGAGCATGTGCTTTTGAATCATTGCTTCCAACTCATTGATGGATTTGATTTTAGTAAACCTTTCGACTGAGGATAAATACAATTTTTATTTGGGCTTTAGGTATAATTAATCTTGGGGAACTTTCAACCATGAGTAGACAAAATTTTAGTCTACAAAGCTTCAGGATTTCAACCGTGGATAGACAATATTTTAGTCTACGAGCTTTAGTCTTTAGGGTGTCCCAAGTGTTTGTTTGGTTGAAAGTTTTGCTTTTTCCCTACTAAGGAAGGATGTATGATAGTTTTTGATAATGATTCTTAAATGAATGCAATTTATATTTTTGAGTGTTTGATTATTGGCTTGATTTTGAATTTTGTAATTTATATGACTACCCCCTCAAGCGACGAGTCGATAAAGGAGATGAAAAATGATGAAAGTGACAAGTTGCTTGACCAAAATGAAATGATGAGCTTGGGTGCGTCGGGTAACATTGACATTTTTGAGGCCTTAACAACTCTAAGCAACTTTAAGTGGATTAAAATTTTTTATTGAAATTTTTTATTTTTTATTTTTATTTTTTATGAGTGTCCTTATGATAATTTACTCATCCTACTGGATTGCATTGATAACTAATCACTTCAACCACTAGGTGACTAGGATAAATCACTAAATACGAGGTTCACTCAAGCCTTTTGAATTTATTTTACCAAATGGGTTAGGTACCTTTGGAGCCTTTAAAAATGTGACCAAAGGGGTTATGTGCCTTTGGAGCCTTTTAAAATGTGACCAAAGGAATTAGGTGCCTTTGGAGCCTTTTGAATTGATTTGACCAAAGGGGTTAGGTGCCTTTGGAGCCTTTTGAAATGTAACCAAAGGGATTAGGTGCCTTTGGAGCCTTTTGAATTGATTTGATCAAAGGGGTTAGGTGCCTTTGGAGCCTTTTGAAATGTAACCAAAGGGGTTAGGTGCATTTGGAGCCTTTTGAATTTATTTTACCAAAGGGGTTAGGTGCCTTTGGAACCTTTTGAATTGATTTGAACAAATGGGTTAGGTAGCTTTGGAGCCTTTTGAAATGTGACCAAAGTGGTTAGGTGCCTTTGGAGCCTTTTGAATTGATTTGACCAAAGGAGTTAGGTGCCTTTGGAACCTTTTGAATTGATTTGACCAAAGGAGTTAGGTGCCTTTGGAGCCTTTTTGAAATGTGACCAAAGATATTAGGTGTCTTTGGAGCCTTTTGAATTAATGTGATGACGAGTGTCTTTATGGTAATCTATGCATCCTACCGGATTGCATGGATAACCAGTCATTGTAATTTCCAGGTGACTAGAGTAGATCACTAGATACAAGGTTCACTTGAGGATCGTTGGACCAAAGGGGTTAGGCCCTTTGGAGCTTGTTGAATTGAAATGTGACCAAAGGAGTTTGGGTACCTTTGGAGCATTGTGAACTAATTTGACCAAAGGGGTTATGTGCCTTTGGGGCATTTTGAGTTAGATTTGACCAAAGGGGTTAGTTGCCTTTGGGGCATTTTGAGTTAGATTTGACCAAAGGGGTTAGTTGCCTTTGGGATATTTTGAGTTAGATTTGACCAAAGGGATTAGTTGCCTTTGGGGCATTTTTATTTAGTGTGACCAAAGGGTTAATTGCCTTTGGGGCATTTTGAGTTAGATTTGACCAAAGGGGTTAATTGCCTTTGGGGAATTTTGAGTTAGATTTGACCAAAAGGGTTAGTTGTCTTTGGGGCAGTTTGAGTTAGATTTGACCAAAGGGGTTAGTTACCTTTGGAGATTTTTGAACTAATGTGATGATGAGTGTCCTTATGGTAAGCTACTCATCCTACCAGATTGCATGGATAACTAGTTACTACAATCACTAGGTGACTAGAGTAGATCACTAGGTACGAGGTTCACTCGAGGATTGTTACTAGTGAATTGAATTGATGAATGTAGAAAAGTAAATGTAATTAAATGTGTTGTGTTTGTGTTGAGGTCTGGTGAATGTGAGGTAAAGGGTGCAACCTTTGACAAAAGGATGCAACCTTTTGAACCTGGAAGTTGATTTGTTGATTGATGTTAATGTGAGGCAAAGTACGCAATATTTTACAAAAGGACACAATATTTTGAACTTGGTAATTGATGTGTTGATTTATTGAATGTGAGACAAAGGGTACAACCTTTGACAAAAGGATGCAACCTTTTGAACCTGGAAGTTGATTTATTGGTTGATGATTATGTGATTGATTGATGATTGAATTGAATTAGATTTTTGGTGGGGAAGGTGTGTTACCTTGATTACCCCAAGTTGGTTGATTGCTTGTTTGATTGGTGGAAGGTGTGATACCTTGAACACCCCCAAGTTGTTTGATGATTGTTTTATGTGATTAACAAGGAAGGTGTGAGACCTTAGACCCTCCCCCTAGTTGGTGTTGGTGATGTGATGTGATGATGCAAAATAAGACGTATATATTTAAATGTTAAAACATAATGAATGAATATAAGATGCAATAACAAACTAAGTGTAAGCACCATAGAATGTATAATAGTCATTAATCAAAATGTTAACCTTTTCACAAAATTCATACATTTTAATATGAACGTTATGAAATGAAATGTAATATAATAAAATGTGAATGATGGATGTGAAACAATAAGATATCACAAGTGAACAAGGTTTTTCATGAGACTCAAACACCCTAGTTGACTAGTCAAAAGTTGTATACTGACAATGCAAGAGTTTGAAAGATAAAAATATACTAGGAAAACCAAGATATTTAATATCCTTGTGTGTGCATAGTGATGTTCATTACCACGAATTTGGATGTAGTTGGACTAGACTACTAAGCAATACAAGCCATCATCCATAAGCAAACATTGTTCTGTACAAAATAAGGTCACTAATATGATAGACATGTCACCACGCATAAGACTTCCACTACCATGCCAACGTCTATAGCCCATTGCTGGTGATTAAGATCACCCCATGGTTGCCAAAAATTGAGAATTCCAGGGATTCAAGCTCTTCATCCCCTTTTTATATTTTAATTTTCTTTTTTTTAGGGGAGAATTTTGGGATACTTGCTCATTTTGTGGGAGAGCAAGGGATTTTTTTTTGGGGGGATACTTGCTCTTTTTTAGTGGAGCAAGGGATTTTATTGCTTTGTTGGGGTTTTTCTCATTTTGTAGTAGAGCAAAAGGGATTTTTTTTTGGGTGTAAGGGGGAGCTTGTCCTTTTGTCAATTCTCAGCATTCTAGACCATGCGCATAATAGGAGAGCAAGGGAAACCTTTCGTTTAAGGAGTAAGGAATACTTTGTAGTGTTGTCTTTCCTTGTTCAAACTTGTATTTAAAAATGTGTTTTTGTGTTAGGATTTTGAGATACAAAGTATAATCAAAGCAATACCCTACCTTCAAAAATCAAGATAGCTTTCTACAAAATTTGAAAAGAAAACTAGGAATGGTTGAATGATCGAAAGACCCTATTGAACACCCTATAACAACTTACTGGGTGAGGGAAAAACACAATCACCAAGGTAGGGGAATGTGAATGGAAATTATTGGTTGGATGTGTGGGTTTTCCTTATGAACTTTTACAAATGAAGAGGTGTGCATAAAATAGTCAGTGTCCATATAAACATCATTGTTGATGGTCATACTGTATCTATCCTATCTTACGAGGACCTCTTAATAATCAAAAGATCACAAAGAAAAATGAAAATGATGACAAGAGAAAAGGCTTGGTTGAGATGGATGACAATCATACAAGCGTGGTGCTATGCTTAGTATGCAAAAACAAAAAATAGTATAATGCTAGTGCAATGAAATAATATGCCTAATGCAACTAGACAACCAATGCAGTGATATGCAATGCATGATGGAATGAGTGGATGCAATGTTTTTGTATTTTTATTGTTTTTATTGTTTTTTTTATTTTTTTGTGTTTTTGTATTTTTTTTGTTTTTGATGATTTTGATTTTTTTTGTTTTTGGTTTTTCATGGGGAAGGTGTGATACCTTAAGCATCCCCAAAGTGTTTCATGACTGGTGAGTGTGGGGAAGGTACAATACCTTGAGAATCCCTAAATTGTTTTATTTTTTGTGATGTGGATGACGAGGGAGGTGCGATACCTTGAGCATCCTTGTTGCGGTTTTGATGGACACCAAGGTTCTAATGAGATGAGGTGAGTGGATAATTTATGGAAAAGGCCCTTCTATTGATAAGATCTTGGACCATATGTTTAAATGCGTAACAATTATTGATTTTGTGACCCTTCAATCTATGGTAAACATAGTAGTTATCTTCGTTGTAAGACCTAGGTTTAGGTCTATTCGAGTCCTTTGGTTTCATTTTTGGTAAGATGATTGCTTGAGCCTCATAAAGCCTTTGAAATATGGTTGAATAAGGCTTTGGAAATGGCATGTAATTGTGATTTGGCTTATTGTGCTTATCTGGTTGTGGTTTATTTTGAGGTTGTTAGAGAGGCAGTGTGGCCTAAGATACGGTTTACAGATGTGGATTTAGAAATGATTGGGGTTGTTGATGTAGCGGTTAAGAAGGTTTATGATATCTTAGTTGTAGCTCAATGTTTGTGAGTCAATTCAAGATTTGTTGTAAAATTAGAGGAGTTTGTTGGTGACTCCATTATAGCTCATCATCACATTATAACTTGTTAAACTTAGACTTCTCAAAATGGGAAGGATGTAGGGGTGATGGCACTTATTTATGAATGGGTTGATGGGTGAATTGTCATAAGGTGGGTTCTTGATAATGTACACTAGATATTTCCCTTTCAAGTGATGTGATGCTATCATTCAACAATTGGTAATCGTTTGGTAACCCCATGTTAGTTTCCCACCTTAGATCTTGATGAGATTGAGGTGGCAGATGGTGATGTTACATTGGACACTTTTTATGATGTTGTGCATTGAATCTAGAGTGGTTGGCAACTTGTTTTCTAGGACCATGCACGACCCCAATATCATGATGTTGGGGGAAGTGATAAGCTCCACGTAGGTAGGTGGTGAAGAAGTGCAATGTACTTGGGTAGGTTGTTTATTAAAGGATGTAAAGGGATGATTTTGAATAAAAACCCTCAACACATGAGAAAATGTGGATGATTTTTTATGATTTGGTTGAGGGTGTATGCCCATATGCTCATGTTCATGATTCAACCCGAGGCGTTCAACTATGGTAGCTTGAGTATCCCTATTTTGGGGTAGTTTCTACACCTATTCTTGATTCAGTGGTGATGTCGAGCAATATGGAATGCAAATTTGAGGTAACAACCTTCTATGTGCTTTAGTATATGAATATGTGTTCTTAGAGAAGATAATCAAAGTTTCTCAATTAGTGAAGAACACAAGCTAATACTGAGAGGGGGGTGAACAGTATAAGACTATTTTTTACTTTTCTTTCCCAATCAATATTATGCAATGTAAAGATAGAAATATCAATAGCAGTAATCAAAGCAATGCACAAATAACCACACACAATAGAGACACCACAATTTACGTGGTTCACCCAATGTGGGCTACTCCATGAAGAAAATATTTCACTAAATTTTCTCAATCAATCTCTTGGGAATCCTTTCCCTATTACAATGTTTATGGAGCTTTGTCCAAAGGAGATGCCAATCCCCTAAATTAAGTTCATGGATCTCTATCCACAGGAGAACTCTTTCTCCTCTGCTCTGGTTGGTGATCCTCTAGAAGACTACTGCCTCCACTGCACTGGCTTGTGGATATCTCTCCATTGAATACTCTTATCCCCACTCAAAAGACCTATCCTCATTGCCCTGGTTGATGGATCTCTATCCATTAGAGACTACTGTCCTCTTTTATTTGTCACCTCCAAAGCTCTGTCTCAAATCTGCACTAAACATAGTCCTTCGATCTAGCACAAATCTACTCAATCTCTGTCTCTAGTCTGGCATAAACTTATCCTTAAATTTTCATCAAACTCTACTCTTAAATGTACACTAAACACAGTACTTTAGTCTAGCACAAATTTACTCAATCTCTATCTCTGGTAAGTCACAAACCTATCCTCAAATATTTCTCAACAAGTCCACACAAAACTTTATTAAATATACTCAACAAGTTAACACTGAACTTGCTTAAATCTACTCAACAAGTTCACACAAAACTTGCTCAAATCTACTCAACAAGTCCACACAAAACTTGCTCAAATCTGCTTAACAAGTCCACATAGAATTTGTCCAATCTACTCAACAAGTCCACATAGAACTTGCTCAAATATGCTCAACAAGTCTACACAAAACTTGTACAATCTGCTCAACAAGTCCACACAGAACTTGCTTAAATCTGCTCAACAATTCCACATAGAACTTGCTTAAATCTGCTCAACAAGTCCACACAAAACCTGTCCAAATTGCTCAACAAGTCCACATAGAACTTGCTCAAATCTACTCAACAAGTCCACACAAAACTTGTCCAATATTCTCAACAAGTCCACATAGAACTTGCTCAAATATGCTCAATAATTCCACACAGAACTTGTCCAATCTGCTCAACAAGTCCACATAGAACTTGCTCAAATCTGCTCAACAAGTCCACACAGAACTTGTTAAAACTGCTCAACAAGTCCACACAGAACTTGCTCAAATCTACTCAACAAGTCCACATAGAACTTGTCCAATCTCATAGAAATATAAAGAGAATTGTTAGAGACTCAATATGTTTTATACTTATCACAATGCTCAATTACTTTCAATCACTCTTTTAGAAACATAAGGAGAATTTTTAGAGACTCAATATGCTTCAAATTCAACTCAATGTTCAATCACTTTCTCAACTCAATTCAGAATATAGAATATTTTATTTTATGGAACTTGAACAATCACTTCACACATCCACTTGACTAGGCTCAACCACTCTACTCAAAGAACTAATCCTTGCTTACAAACCCTAGTCCAAGTATATCAACTCAAAATATTTCCAATAATGCTCAACAACAAATCTCGCGTAATAATGATACTCATGTTCTTTTCAAATCCTAGTTCAAGTTATTCACTCAATAACTCACTTCAAAAATAATGCTTATAAAACAACTCTCACATAGCAATAAGACTCAAACCCTAGTTCAATTTTTCACACAACCAATAGCTTCAACAACAATGCTTATCAAATAAGGTTTTAACAACTCTTTATTCCTGAAAATCTTGAAGCATTCACTCAACACACTCAATAGGAAACCCTAATCAAGTCCTTTTCACTCCAAACTTATTTTTAAGAAAACCAATCAATCAACTCAACTATGGAAGAATGTGCTCATACCTTTTTCTTGATGATGAAGGGATCTCATAAATATGCCACAACCACAAACACTTCCATGCCAAACTCAAGGAGGTTAGAGAATAAATCTTTCTCACAATGTAATACAAAAACTCAATTACACCTTATCACTCCAACTATAAAAACAACCATCATCATACATACAATATTTTTCCAATAACACCTTATAATCTCCCAACTAAAATAAATTTTATCATCCACCAAAAATTAACTCAAAACCTCTTTAAATCAAATTTTAATGGCAAGAAGAACTTTGGCAAAAATCAAATCCATTCCAAAACATAAATCAATTATCAATCAAATAACCTTTCATAAACCCTTATAACTCCAAATAACATAAATCAATTATCAATCAAACAATCTTCCATAAACCCTTATAACTCCAAATAACATAAATCAATTATTAATCAAACAATCTTCCATAATCCCTTATAACTCCAAATAGCACTTTTTAGAAAACCTTAGGCAAATAAAATTTTAATTAAAAATACCTTTGCCACTAGTGGGTTTTGAACCCACAATCTTTGCCTCTACGAGCGCTCTAGCCATAGGCTTGACCACCGCGTGCGCTAGACGCACGTTTGAGAGCTTAGGAGCACTTCGTGCTCTTTCTCCTAAGTTGGCACTCAAAACGAGTGCATCCCAAAAAATTTCCCCTTGGCGCTCAAGACAAACATGCCAACTCCATGCAAATCAATCGTGGATACTTCCACTCCCAACGCTCTTACAAAACATGTGCTTCCAATGGAACACCGTGTCCTATGGAAGTGAGGCCTACTCCTTTTTTGTCTTTTTCCCTGGCGCTAAAAACAACACGAGTTCATCTTCTTCCACAACAATCGCACGAATTGTTTCTCTCTTTGGTCGCATAAAAAATCGAAGAAGGGTAAGTTCTAATGTCCTTTAGCATGGTATTTATACATGATTTTCCCTTTTGTCATAGATGTCGATGCTCCACTAAGATGATGTCAACGCTCCTTTAAAATGACGTCGGTGCTCCTTTAAGATGACTTTGGCACTCTTTTTTAAAACCTTTTATAATTTATAAATTATTTAAATTCTAAAATAATTTAAATTTTATAAATTATATTTATAAACCTTTGACTTTAATAAAAATTAAAGCCTTCCTTGGGATGAAATTTAAACCTTTAACTTGTACTCCACTAACTTGATGAAGATTATTCTACCACCATGGTTTTAATCAAAACCTTAATTCTGCCATCACAATACTTAAGGAAGCATTTGTATCCTAATAATGATTTTAATAAAACCTTTTAATTTTCACCATGGTTTTAACACAAACCCTTGTAGAACAATATTTTGACAACTTTTTCTCCAACTCTTTGCATTGTTCCTGGTGACAGTAATGGTGTACTCCATGGTATTAATGATAACTTCATGTGTTCACTTTGGCATCAATGACAACTTCTCACCTTGACGTCAATGACAACTAAATGAGCTCAAAATGTCCAACAATCTCTCCCTTTGTCATTGATGGCAACCCAACTTATTTTTACTGAAAACTTGACCTTTCCTTTGTTTTGCTCCCCCTAGGACATTACTCCCCCTAGGTCAATGCTCTCTCAAATACCAAATCTCTCCCCCTTACTCAAATCTCTCCCCCTTTGACATTAAGGTGGTTATACTCCCCTTTTAGCTTAGTCCCTCCCCCACCTTCTTTTAAGGTGGTTATACTCCCCAAAAAGTATTGTTCTTTACCTTTATCCTCTCTTCTTTTTATCTAATCCTTCTGATTTATCTGACCGTTTCTTTCCATATCCATGTCTACATTGTTGTCCATGTTCCTGTTCTTGTTCCTATTCTTGTTCCTATTCCTATTCCTGTTCATATCCATGTTCTTGTTCCTATCTGTATACCTATTCTTTTTCCTATTCCTATTCATATCTATGTTCTTATTCTTGTTCATGTTCTTGTTCTTTTTCATATCCATGTTCCTATTCTTGTTCTTGTTCCTGGTTGATTTTGGAATGTCTACTCTACACCACTTTGTTGTGTGACCACCATTATTGCACTTATAACACTTAATGTTATTATTCCTTGGAGGTGCAAATGTCTTAGGATTTCTCCTAGTGAAGCCATACCTTCTTCTGTCATGAACCCTGCAATTCATTGCCTTGTGACCAAACTGGTTACATGAGTAGTAATACCCATGGAAAAGTTGTTTGTTCCCATATTATTGTCTTTCCTATGTCTTGCACTGTGAAGCCATGTGCCCAAACCTGTGACATGAAAAACATCTTCCATTGAAGTTTCCCTGTCTTGACCTCATTGGTCTCCTAGTCTCTCTTGACCTATTCTGATTGTTGTTCCATTTGTATCTTCTTTGTGAATTATTCCTGTCCTTTTTGAACTCTCTATTTTCCAACTCATCCTCAGATGTCTCACTGTCTTCTTCTGAAGTTTCTTCTCCTTCAAAACTTGAGGTTGACTCTCCTTCCTATTTCTTTTGATCCTGTCCAAATCCAAGACATGTTTTGCTTGATGTAGGCTTTTGTATCTTGATGAACTTATCCAAGTTCTTTGAGCTATTTTTGAACCCTTTTAGCTTGACCTTGGAGTCTTCTAAATCTTCTCTTATCCTCATATTCATCATCACTAAAATTATAACCATCCCTTGTACAATTATCTTCAAGATGTCCAAATTTACCACATCTAAAACACTTGAGAATTATTGGAGTCATTTTCTTAACTTGTTCTTTTTCTTCAATCATAAATAGGACTTCATATTTATCATGGTCTAAAAAACTATCATCACTATCACTTGAGTACTTACTTGCATTATCCGCATAATAGCTCCTCTTTTTCCTTTGGAAGAACTTATTTCCTTGTCTACTTTGTTTATCCTTGTTTTTATTTTGGTGCCTATACCTTTCTGATTCCCTATTCTTGTGATCCTTTTTTTCTTCACCATTGTTATTCTTAGCTTCTTGACAATCTATTTCAAAATGTCCATACTTTCCACAATTGAAACATTTAACAGTTTTTAGATCTCTGGATCTTCTATAATCCTTATCTCATCTACCATAATTAGCTTCTTCATCACTGGATGACTCATTGCTTGATTCTGACTTCTAACCCTTTGTCTTTTAGATTGCTTTGAATGTTGATTCCTTTTGGGGAATATGATCTTTTGTTCTTATCTCATGTGATGTAAGAATAACAAGCAACATATCTCTTGTCAAAGTATCACCATCCATTGAAACTTCTATAGCAAAAACCTTTTCACTGAATCTATTTGTAAGAGTTCTTAAGACTTTATCACAAACATCTAATTCATCAATCTTCATTCCAAGTCCTTGCATAGCATTAACAACCTCATCAATTCGAAGTAGATATACTAATGTTTTCCTCATCCTTCATTTTTAATTCTTCAATTTTTCCTTTGATATTTTGCATCTTTGCTTTCTTGACACATTTATCTCCTTCATATATATTTTGCAATTTATCCCATATTTATTTTGTAGTTTGACAATGCATAACTTTCATAGACTCTATTCTATGCAAACATCTCAAAAGTGCATTCATTGATTTTGAATTGTAATTTTGTAGGAGCTTACCTTTCTTATCTGTAGGAGGATTAATTAAGGGATCATATCCAAATTCAATTGCTTCCCAAATTACATTTTCAAGTACCATCAGGTAGATCTTCATTCTCATACTCCAATACATATAGTCACTTCCATAAAATACTAGTGCTGAATTATCTGAGGACATATTCTTAGAATCCATTGTGTTCTTGTTAGCTTTTTCTTCAATCTATTAAACTCTTCTAAAGGAAACCGCTCTGATACCAATTGAAGAACACAAACTTATATTTAGAGGGGAGCCGAACAGTATAAGACCATTTTTTACTTTTCTTTCCCAATCAATATTATGCAATGTAAAGATAGCAATATCAACAACAGTAATCAAAGCAATGCACAAATCACCACACACAATAGAGACACCATAATTTACGTGGTTCACCCAATGTGGGCTACTCCATAGAGAAAATATTTCACTAAAATTTTCTCAATCAATCTCTTGGGAATCCTTTCCCTATTATAATTTTTATGGATCTTTGTCCAAATGATATGTCAATCCCCTAAATCAAGTTCATGGATATCTATCCATAGGATAACTCCTTCTCCTCTGCTATGGCTAGTGATCCTCTAGAAGACTACTGCCTCCACTACACTAGCTTGTGGATCTCTCTCCACTAAAGACTCTTGTCCCCACTCAGAAGACTTGTCCTCACTGCCCTGGTTGATGGATCTCTATCCACTAAAGGCTACTATCGTCTTTGCTCTGTCACCTCCAAAGATCTATCTCAAATCTAAACTAAATACAGTCTTTCGGTCTAGCACAGATCTGCTCAATCTTTGTCTATGGTCTGACACAAACTTATCCTCAAATCTGCACCAAAATCTACTCTCAAATCTACACTAAACACAGTCCTTCGATCTAGCACAAATCTACTCAATCTCTATCTTTGGTAAGGCACAAACCTATCCTCAAATCTTGCTCAACAAGTACACACTAACCTTGCTTAAATATACTCAAAAAGTTCACACAAAACTTGCTCAAATATGCTCAATAAGTCCACACAAAACTTGGTCAAATATGCTCAACAAGTCCACACGAAACTTGTCCAATCTACTCAACAAGTCCACACAAAACTTGCTCAAATATGCTCAACAAGTCCACACAAAACTTGTTCAATCTGCTCAACAAGTCCACATAGAACTTGCTTAAATCTTCTCAATAAGTCCACATAGAACTTGTCCAAATCTGCTCAACAAGTCCACACAAAACTTGCTCAAATATGCTCAACAAGTCCACATAGAACTTGTCCAATCTGCTCAACAAGTCCACATAGAACTTGCTTAAATTTGCTCAACAAGTCCACACAGAACTTGTCTAATCTGCTCAACAAGTCCACACATAACTTGCTTAAATATGCTCAACAAGTCCACACAGAACTTGTCCAAATCGCTCAACAAGTTCACACAGAACTTGCTCAAATCTGCTCAACAAGTCCATACATAACTTGTCCAATCTCATAGAAACATAAAGAGAATTGTTAGATACTCAATATGTTCTATAATTATCACAATGCTCAATTACTTTCAATCACTCTTTTAGAAACATAAGGAGAATTGTTAGAGACTCAATATGCTTCAAATTCAACTCAATGCTCAATCACTTTCTCAACTCAATTCAAAATATAGAATAGTTTGTTTTATGTGATTTGAACAATCACTTCACACATCCACTTGACTAGGCTCAACCACTCTACTCAAAGAACAAATCCTTGCTTACAAACCCTAGTCCAAGTATATCAACACAAAATATTTTCAACAATGCTCAACAAAAAATCTCACATAACAATGATACTAATATTCTTTTCAAACCCTAGTTCAAGTTCTTCACTCAATAACTCACTTCAACAACAATGCTTATAAAAAAACTCCCACATAGCAATGAGAATCAAACCCTAGTTCAAGTTTTTCACACAACCAATGGCTTCAACAACAATGATTATCAAACAAGGTTTTAACAACAATTCTTTATTCCATAAAACCTTGAAGTATTCACTCAACACACTCAATAGGAAACCCTAATCAAGTTCTTTTCACTGTAAACTTATTTTCTAGAAAACCAATCAATCAACTCAACTATGGAAGAATGTGTTCATACCTTTTTATTGATAATGAAGGGATCTCATAAATCTGCCACAACCACAAACACTTCTATGCCAACCTCAAGGAGTTAAGAGAATAAATATTTCTTACAATGTAATCCAAAAACTCAATTACACCTTATCACTCCAACTATAAAAACAACCATCATCATACATAAAATATTTTTCAATAACACCTTATAATCTCCCAACTAAAATAAATTTATCATCCACCAAAAATTAACTCAAAACCTCTTTAAATCAAAATTTAATGGCAAGAAGAACTTTGGCAAAAATCAAATCCACTCCAATAACATAAATCAATTATCAATCAAATAATATTTCATAAACCCTTATAACTCCAAATAACATAAATCAATTATCAATCAAACAATCTTCCATAAAACCTTATAACTCCAAATAACATAAATCAATTATCAATCAAACAATCTTCCATAAACCCTTATAACTCCAAATAGCACTTTATAGAAAACCTTAGGCAAATAAAATTTTAATTAAAAATACCTTTGCCACTAGTGGGTTTCGAACCCATAATCTCTGCCTCCGTAAGTGCTCTAGTCGTGGGATTGACCATCATGTGCGCTAGACGCACGTTTGAGAGCTTAGGAGCACTTTGTGCTCTTTCTCCTAAGTTGGCGCTCAAAATGAGCGCATCCCAAAAACTTTCTCCTTGGCGCTCAAGACAAACATGCCAACTCCACGCGAATCGATCGTGGATACTTCCACTCCCAACGCTCTTACAAAACATGTGCTACCAATGGAACACCGTGTCCTATGGAAGTGAGGCCTACTCCTTTTTTGTCTTTTTCCCTGGTGCTAAAAACAACACGAGTTCATCTTCTTCCTCAACAATCGCACGAATTGTTTCTCTCTTTGGTCGCATAAAAAATCGAAGAAGGGTAAGTTCTAATGTCCTTTAGCATGGTATTTATACATGATTTTCCCTTTTGCCATAGACGTCGATGCTCCACTAAGATGATGTCGGTGCTCCTTTAAGATGACGTCGGTGCTCCTTTTTAAAACCTTTTATAATTTATAAATTATTTAAATTCTAAAAGAATTTAAATTTTATAAATTATATTTATAAATCTTTGACTTTAATAAAAATTAAAGCCTTCCTTGGGATGAAATTTAAACCTTTAACTTGTACTCCATTGACTTGATGAAGATTATCTACCACCATGGTTTTAATCAAAACCTTAATTCTGCCATCACAATATTTAAGGAAGCCTTTATATCCTTATAATGATTTTAATAAAACCTTTTAATTTTCACCATGTTTTTAACACAAATCCTTGTAGAACAATATTTTGACAACTTTTTCTCCAACTCTTTGCATTGTTCCTGGTGACAGTAATGGTGTACTCCATGGTATTAATGATAGCTTCATGTGTTTACTTTGGCATCAATGACAACTTCTCACCTTGACATCAATGACAACTAAATGAGCTCAAAATGTCCAACAATTAGGAATGTCATCATTTTGATCATATATAGGACCTGTGGGTGGTTCTTGAATAGGAACCTCTAACGTGATAGAGTCCCTAGGGTGATATGTGACATTCGAGTTACGACGGGCACTATGATGCCATTTAGGTATGATAAGGTCCTAATGATTACTTCAAATATGTTCCATATCTCTTTGTGGGGTTTCAACAACATTGACTCTTGATTGAGCTTGACTGCATTTACCATAACCTAAGCTATGCAAAACAATAAATAAACAAACAAGCAAGAAAACAATTTTTTTGTGTTTTTGAATTTTTTATTTTTGTTGATGATTTTTTATTTTGTTTTTGATTTTTTGTGTGTTTTGGTTTTAAGATCCCATTCCTATGATAACTAATAGGTGAATGAAATAAAAAGTATGAAAGGTAGTTTATGCACACACCCGTCGAGGAATGTAACACAAATGGTAAAAAGTGGCTTCCTAAGATGTTGGTTATATATGTTGGGCATCCTAAGGAAATAATTTACCTCTCAAAATATTTTATGCTATCTAATTCCTGCTACTTGCCCAACAGGGATTTTGCTTCACACTCGGGTATGCTTGGACAATAGCGACAACTACATTCCACTTATTATTGAACCTTGTGGTTGAGGGGCATATAATCCTAACTGACCTTGGGATGCACCCAAGAGTAGGGGAATTTTCGATGATGAAGTCTGAAAAGCCACTCGCGAGGGCTACTATGGTTTGTAAAGGGACCAATTCACGATGGGAGATGAATGCCCATGTTGCGTGATTGTTGTCAATCGTTGGTGATGAAATCCAACTAACTGACATTATATTGCCTTGTGAGTGTGTGGGTTCATTTTAAACTTTTTGCGAAAAGGAAACAAAGAGCATACAAATGATCTTTCATTAAATGCAAAAATGTATGTTTAATATTTAGAAAACCCAATATGACATTCATCCTTTGAGCAAGTAACAAAGCAGGTAAACCAAAAAAATGTAAACAAAGACCGTCTCTCACTGATACGATCATAGACAAGGGATCATCTCGACTTGAGACGATCACATATAGAGACTATCTCGATTTGAGATGGTTGTTGTACGACTAACTTAAAATTGAAATCTTTGCAAGTATGTTATAAATGGATATTTTTCTATCTTTCTTTATAGAAGCAGGAAAGAAAAATATAGAAAGCTAACCTTGAAAGCCTAAGTTTGATGTCAAAATATAGATTTGTAGTTGTTTCAGGTCTCTGATCAACTAGGTATATGGTGGTGCAGTTTAGTACTTCCCCATGTGTTGTTCGTATGCATTGAGCACACCGAGGGGGGTCATGGGAGGGAACTGGTTAGGTTTTCCCTTGTCTGAGGGTTTGGAGGTGAAGCCCTTGAGCAAAAATTTTGGCCATCCGTTCAATCATACAAGAAGTTGTCTTTGATTAGTGACTGTCTCAAGGTGAGACAGTTTCAAAATAGGGACCGTCTTGGGTAGATATTATTTCAAAACATAGGTCATATTAGGTAGAGACGATTAACCCTATAATTTGCAATCACAAAAAAAAATAATAATTAGCAATGTAATGAAAAACAAGGACTAGGTCCCACCATTATTGCCATTTGAAAACTTGAAAATCGTGTACCAATAAAGCAATAACGATGTAAAAACCATAATGAACACATGCATGTAATCAAAACATGATGATAAAAATAGTAAGAATGAGCCAAGTCCTTTTTATTAATGATAACTTATCTTTATCAAAACATATTACAATCACATCCCCTCGAGGGAGTTCATAAGTGTAATACAATCAATACAAAATAGGAGGGTTTTATTTTCCTCTGAATTGTCCTAGTACACTCTGGAAGGGTTCTCTTGCATTCACAGTTCATCTTGGGGTGAGTTTTTAGTGACCACCGTGGTGAGTATGATGTGAATATTGCACTCCTTTGCCCTCGTGATCCCGTAGTTTGCACACTAAAATGAAAAATGTATCAAAGCATATGAAGGGCCCACCAAAATCGGGCCCTTATTAAATGATATGAATGCGGTAAACGAAATAAAATATTGACAGATGCATAAATAAATTGAAATGTATATGGTGCAGAAACTATGCTAATAAAAAAAATTAGAAAACCAAGTCTCTAGCCGAGATCTTCTCGGGTCAAGACGATCTTCTCTACGAACTATCTCAGGTCAAGATGGTCGTTGTTGCGAGACTGTGTACTTTTGTAACTAGTTTCGAGTGACATCTAATATGTTCCTGGGTGTGTTATCAGGAGATTGTTGCACCGTGAGAGTGACTTTATGGATCAGAATGGTCATTGAAGCTTGGCTATTTGACCACACACAAAATGAGACACAAATTTTAATCCTTTTCAACGGTCTGACAACATAGTCTTAGCAACGGGAGGACTTAGAGGATAAAAAATGGAAGCACTTCATTATGCGAAAGCTTGAAATCTATATATTTTTCAACTGAGGGGTGAGTGCCAATTTATAGACTTCTTAGGTGTAAGCTATTAATGACACAAGCAACCTGCATGAAAAAGTAGAGAGACAATCCACATTTAGAAAAGCATATGCTTATCTCTAGAATTCCATGCGATTGATATTTGCATGTGTTTTTTCTAATTTGGCCTATACGAGGTGCTTAATGTTGATGTGAGATCATGCACGAGGTTAACTGGGGGTTTCGATTTCCAGTTATGCACCTTTTATTTTTAAAATTGATTTTTGGATATCATCTTGGATCAAGATGGCCATGGTTTAGAGGTCGTCTCGAGTCAAGATAACCATAGTTTTATGGGGAATTATGCCCATTTAAGTGGTAAAACCACTATTTTAGCCCTAAGGCTACCCAAGGTGGGTTGTGTGGTCTAAAAGGAGTCCATTAAGGTAGTCCCCTCAAAATGACATTTTTAGGTGTCTACATCATGATAGCACTATAATTCTCTAGAGACCTTCTTTGGAAAAGACAAAGTAGTTTGAATTTTATTTTGGATATCCTTCTGAGTTTATTCTTCTCTTAGAATTTGGTTGGAATTTCTACCCTTGATTGTTGAGCATGTTGTTGGGGTACCTCCTGGTATGACTAACTCCTTCAGTGTTTCCTCAACTTCTTCAGTGTCTTCATTTAAGTGCTTTGACTCTTTTCCATGAGTCCCTTGTGCTTCTTATGTGTCATATAAATGTTCCTTAATGGGTTCTTCCATTGTTTCTTTACCTTTTTCTTGAGCTTCATTATTAATTGGTATTTTTATCTCTTCCTCCACATTTGATGAGAGGATGACAAATTTGTTGGAGCTTGTTGGGTCCAATTTCCCTTGTGTAGGCCTTAGTCGACTTCTTGATTTATGAGGCCTTCTATTCTTGATAGTTTGAAATTCAAGTTATGTTTCCTTTTTTAATTGATTGGGCTTTGATGGATAGTTTTTAAAGAAGTCCATGTTGGTGACAAGTAATGCATTTAAAAGGGATATGCTCATAGTCCAATGGCTAGGTGTGAACCCAGTCAAGAACTTTGATCCCAATATTTTCTAGAAGCCCTTTATTCAGGTTTACCCTTACACATATATGGGTGCAAATTGCATTATTGGCCTTTGGAGGGACCTAATCAATGTATGATCCTATGGTGTTTCCTATAATTTCCATCGTGGGCTTATTCCATAAGTGTAGGGGCAAAAAATGAAAACGAACCTAGATTGCTACCTCTTCAAGTTTCTCTTCTTGTGGGTCAAATCCTAGTGTCCAAGGAGTCATATATAGAGAATTAGATCCCAAAAACCATGGACCTCTATGGAAAACTATGTTTAAGTATTCAAGAGATGAGAAGGTAACAACAAAGAACCCTTGGAAAACTATCATGAATTTATAACTAGAGATTTTTGAACCTCATGTACTACTTATTCATTTTTGTATTGCATTTGGGATTAGGCCATATACCTACAAATTTTCAAATCAATGCTTGAGCTGAAAGAGCCAAGATTTGGTGCCAAATGTAGACTAGAGGCATCTCCACAATGGGTACCTTATCGAGTTTGGCCATAAAGGATCCTTTTGTAGTTTTATTCAAATATTTTGGCTTTAGCACTCGATGAAGGTGGGCATTGAGAACTTGAACCACATTGTCCATTTTTATTAAAATACGTTTGACGATAGAAAAGTGAAAAAAATCCATTGCCAAATGACTTGAAAAAAGAAGCTATTAAAGTTGCATCTAGAAATGAATTAAAAAACAAGAGCATATATCTAATCCAAATCCTTACCTACCATTGTTGTGCCAAATCCTAGCTCTATATGTTTCTCTAGATCTCACTTTGCCAAACCCTATCATTCTTTATGATGCTCTTATTAATTTAAAGTTCCAAGGTTTGAGGAACCAGTCAAAACTTTAATTTACTTTAAAAAATTAAGATATTATTTTAATTTTATTAATAATATAAATCAATATAAAATAAAATTTCAATCTAATATTGGAAACCCATATTTTATAGTGCCCATAAATAAATATTTTGTCTAATGTTGAAAACTCATAAACTTATAATGTGAAATGGCCATCAAGGTATGAATATTCAAATGTGCAAAAACACCACAATGGAATGTAGTCCATGACAAAGGCACTTAGAACAAACTATATTACCTAATTTTTAAATATTTTTTTTAAGAAAAGAGGATTTGTACTATCATACACTTAAAAAAATAAGTGCATTTCAATCTATAGTGAGGGGGAAATGTTTATGCTAGTAGATTGTGTGCTTAATTCTCTTAAGAATGAAAAAGATATATTCAAAATCATTAAAAGAAACCAACATTTTATTATTTGCTTTTCTAGCATTCTTGTTCTTTGGTTGTAAAATTTACATTCATTATAGGCATATATATATATATATATATATATATATATATATGTTTTAAAAGGATCTTTTTAGCTTGATAGATGGTAAAAGTATTTATTTTTTAACAAAAAGATCAAATATGTTTGGATACGAGAAGATTTATCCTTAATAACGTGGCTTTGACATCCATAAAGTTTAGAACAATTAGTGGAAATGAAGAGTTTTAAATTCAAATCTCAATGATGAACTTTAATATGCCTATGAAGTTTAAGGCAATTGATCAAGACTAAAAATTTCATACCATAGACCAAGCTTTAAATCCCCATAGGTGAAACTTAACATTTAAATCAAATGGTATTAGCTCAAACGGTTAAATTCCTTGACTTTCAAGGAGGAAACCTAAGTTCAAATCTTGTCAAGCAATATATGCATACTAGCCAAGCTTTTATAACACCACAATATGATCATGATATAATATGGACAAGACCCTTTTCGATTCCATATGTCCAATTCAAAGAAACATGGCTTTAATGGCAAAATTTTATTGAGAACAATGTGCAAAAGATAATCCATTATGGATAATTTAAAAAATTAAATATATGAATTTAGAGGATCATTATATTCTTTCTAATCAAAATTTGGAGGGAAAAGGCTCTCAAACATAGGAAAGCATTAAGCTAAGAAGTAGTATTATAAGGGTTGGTCTTTTTTGAATTGTTGGTGTTGAAAACCAAGTTTCATTATGGAAGGATGCTTGTGAACATAATAGTTCTTTGAGCATATAGTTTCCTGAACTATATGATTTGAAAAGAAAATGCATAGAGGTTGGTTTGGTTAATGTTTTTATTATCAATGAAGGGGTATTCGTGTTTGGCATTGGAAATAATCTAAGCAATGTCCGAGACAACAATTTTCTAAATAAATAACTAGTCCTTTTAGTGTGGAGTTACTTTAATTATATGATTTAAAAAAATTCATAGAGGTTGGTTGGGTTTAAGTTTTGCATTATCAAAGGGGTATTCAAGTTTGGCATTGGAAATCATCTAAGCAATGACCAAAACAACAATTTCCTAAACAAATAATTGGTTTGAAACAAATATTATTTACTTGAAAGGTCTCTTAGGATAAAGACCTTGATTCCTTTGGATGAAGTTTGAAAGATTCTAAAAGATACTCTATGAAGGTAGGATATAAAACTCTATTAGTGAGGAAAATTAAAAAAATTGGAATAGGGTGTGGCACCCAAAGTATTGGATAAAGATGAATGCTTTTATTTGGTTAGCTACTTTGTACAAATTCTTTTACTCATGTAAACCTTAGAAAGTGTGGATATGAGGGACCTAATAGGTGTGGGTTGTGCTCAACATAGGAGTATAGAAAACGCCTTCTTATAACCTCTTCTTTTACTAATTCTATTTGCAAATAATGACAAGATATGATGGAGGTTCCTTAAGAGCCATATCTAAGTATTAAAACCATTTTTATAATCATGAATTACCATCATCGAGTTTGAAGGGTCTTAAACTTATGCAAGAGATTGGTTCAAGCATGATTTGGTGCAATGCTTAGCTAGAGTGAAATCATCACATATTTAAAGGAATTGGTAGGCTAAGAAACCAAGTATGGGGTAGAATAGTAATAAATTTAAAGGAAACCTATTAAGTATGGCTACAAAATACACAAGCAAGGTCATAGTGGGAATTTAGAATCCTAAGTAGACTTGGGATCCTTGTTGACAAACCCTCCTACTTAAAGAATAATGATGTTGGTCCTCCTGATGTTACATTTGGTAATCAAGGGAACACTAAGATTTAGTAGAAGAGATATTTTCTAGATTATGTTAAAATAGATGTTGGCATGTGTTTTAGAGAAAATTAGGTAGTGCAAGCATGGGAGGTGTTTGTTAGGACCATAATGGCAAAGTTATCTTTTGGTTTGTAAGAAGTTTAGAAAGAACAACCAATAATTTTGCAAAGGTAATGGTAACTAGACAAAAAGTTATGGAGGCCAAAAGAAGGTAGCTAACCAATATTGAAGTGGAATCAAATTCCAAGATTTTAGTGGACCATTTAAAAAACATTCCTCATCTAAGCCTAAACATTGGCAATTGAAAGAATGTTTAAAAGATATAAAATCGACTCTAAAGGTTTTAATGTGGTGGAGTAGAGCCATATAAAGAGGAAGGAACTCAAATTGTTGTTTTCCTTGTTAAACCAACATCTAAGAAGAAATTAAATTTAAAACGGGGAGGCGAAGGATCTTCCTAATTGAGACTTGGAAAATAAACCTCCAAATTTAGTTTTGAAAGACCCCAAAGAAGTCTGGTAAGATTTGGTGACTAGTTTTTGGAAAGAAAAAATAAGTTACTTTGCACAAAACAAATGTCACTTTGAAACCATACCACTTTTATTTTCTTTGTTATACAAGAGGTCACATTCTCTATTTTGATTTGAAGTCAAATCTTGTTGAAAGGTTTTTAAAATCTATTCAAACTTTTTTTGTCGTTAATTTATTTCTTAAATTTATCTTTTAATTTTTTTTTGGGTTTGGTATCGTTATTTTTATTTTCATGGATATTAAAATGTAACAAATAATTAACTTTTAAATACCATATCTTTCTAATTTATCATATAAATATATTATACACAATATAAATTGAACATATATTTATAATTAATTTTTATTTTTATAATACAATATGTTATTTGAAAAAATAAATTTTACAAAAAACTAGACTCAAAATATACATAGTCTTTTTTATGTTTGTGTAATTTTGTTAAGGTATTGCACATCATAGTTTCCCTTTATATATAGGTAATTAAACTGACTCTCTTAAAATTATCTTTTCTTGAAGAGGTTAAGGATATAAGTTCCAACAATATTTTTATATAGACATTCAAAGCCACCTTTATACTTTTAAGTCATTATTTAAATATGCATGCACAACTAATATAATAAGTATATATTAAAAAAAAAAAAAAATTTTGAAAGACTTTTTCTTTCTTATTTACATCAATTTAGGATTTGAATCTTTATGTAAACTACATCATCTATCCATATGTCTCCAATATTAAATCATAGCCCCATTAACTATAATAAATAAAATTTTCTTTTCCAACTTAAATAAATCTAAAATTCCAAACAAGAACTCTAAAGTTTTAATCTTTTATAAATATGATTGTATAACATTTTTAGATTAAAAAAATATAATTAAATAACATAAAAAATTATATATAAAACTACTTTATTCTTTTCTTTTAGCATCTAAAAGTTTGGCTTATAGGAGAGGGTTACACAAAGACAAATCAGATTTCCAATAATGTTAGCCAACATTAGCCGACAGTCCAATATGTAATAATTTGACGAAGCACAGATGTTTGTGGCAGAGGACAATAGGTCATGGGGTCGAAACGTAGAGTGGCCTCGGAATTTTTGAACTTTGGGCAAAAGTGCAAAGGCACCAAAACAAAAACTGACCGAACCGGAAAGCCATGATATCAATTGGCCCAACAAGTAGCTAGCGAGGCCTAGAAACTTCTCAAGCTCCTGGGTTCTTCTTTTAACCCCTTCTAGAAGATGGTTAACAAACTTGTGGACGAAACAAAGCATGTTGGAATTCTTTAATTTCAGGAAGTTTGGTCTCGTAGAGCGGTTGGATTTACGATATTTCTGGATCTGAACGAGTAATTTCGAGCCGAATTTCCTTTCTGTCGTAGGTGAAAGAAGGGAGAAATGGGGGTGGATTACTACAACATATTGAATGTTGGGAGGAGTTCATCGGACGACGAATTGAAGAAGGCGTATAGGAAATTGGCCATGAAATGGCATCCTGACAAGAACCCCAACAACAAGAAGGAAGCCGAGGCCAAATTCAAACAGATTTCGGAGGCCTACGAGGTACCTACCACCATTGCATCGCATGATTTTGTTTCTTGCCATGTTTGTTAACAGAAATACAAATTTATTTGGCTGAAAACCCTAACCGTGAGGATCTTGCTTAACCCCGGTGTTTCATTGATATTGTATATCCCTTTTTTCCCCCTCTTTTTGCCGAATGCTAGGTTTTATCCCTCTTGTGTCTGTGGGGCCCTCTGCAAATTTTCATTTTCTTGGGTTGTAATTTAAATTCAAAATCTTTGGGGAAAAAAATATCCAACACTTTTACTCTTGTTTTCTGGTTTGGGGTCCCGTTAAGCTGCGATTAATATAATATGACATGTATTGCTGCGGGATGTTTGTATTGCCTGATGTATTATTTTTGTTTAATTGGTTATGTGGGATGTCCTACATATACTATAACATGTCTATCATAGCCAAATATTGGTATTACAACAGTTTGGTTATTGTGCATGTATTGTTGGTTTAGTTTTCTCTGCCAAAGCTGAAAGGTTTAACTAGAATGTTAACATTCACTAAGGTATGAAACTCTCAATCCAAATCAATTACTTTAAACGTTATAGGCCTAATGCCTGATGTATTTTTGCTTGGAGTTTCATGAGAAATTGAACCATCGTATGAAGCTTAGGGAGCAATTTTGACAAAATTACAAACTTCAAAAGTCTGATAAGATACTTCACCCGATATGAAGGGTTGAAAATCTTTTATTTATCATTTTTTTTTCTTTTCTAAATTTTAGAATTGGTCACTTTACTGTATAATCACATAATATTATTATAACGTAAGTATGGTTTAACAAAATCTTAACCTGAATTAAATCTATAACGAGTTGAGTTCACAGAGCTATATCTTCACATTACCCAGACTGTTCTTGACTTTTGCTCAGTTTTGTGCGGAATTTACTATAGGCCCTTGATGTTATATACAATTATATAGTTTTAAAGGTTGGTTGGGTATCAGACATCGGGTAACAAGATTGTTGGTGTTTTTTTTGCTAGGCTGCCAAAATATGTGTAGTAGGTCCTCTTTTAGAATCCATTTGTGGATTGTCCCTTATTTTTTCTTTCCTTTATGTGTAGTAGCTCCTCTACCGTCAATTTATTCAGCAGGAATTGAACCAAACGTAGTTTACATAACTAAAGAACTTATCCGTGAACCACAATGACTTAGCCAAACTTGCGCCATTTACTTGTTCTTAATTATTTTCATAGCTTTTCTTATCACTTTTATTTCCTGAAATAATATAGACTCTATTTTGTTGGCATTTACCTTTAAGGCTAACTGGAAGCATTTTAGGAATATTTAAGACATTCTAGATTTAATTACCAACTTATTAAGTATTTCAAGATTCAATCGTCAACGTCAACCTGATTGTATAATGACTATATATAAGCATTCGAGGTTGAGTTCATCGTTCATAGATGATTTCCTTTGAAATGGAATGTTTTCGCTAAATTTCTATGGTGCCTTCTCTTGTGGGACATCTGTTTACACTCGACAGAGGTTTTCCATGGAATTAGGTTTGTAACACTGTTCTAAGTCAATTTTCTTACAACCCAAATTCTGTTGAGGTTTTACATAAATCTCTAAATGCTATGCTTCCGAAAAGAGTTTGAATTCATCTTTCTTGCCACACATATTCTTAGCAGGAAAAACTGCACAAATTTCATCCAAGAATGCCTGAAGACGATTAATTGGAATTTTCAAATTATGTTGATTCCCATTACTCTGTGTTAAACTTTGTTTAAAGATTTTATTTTCCTGGTATCAGAGGTTGTAGGTGAATGTTTAATTTTCTTTGGTTCCCCTTTTTGGGTATTCTTTATCATTAACCCCCGGAGGATGCTAAAAGCTTCAATCTTCTATCTATAATAGGTTCTTAGTGATCCTCAAAAGCGCGCAATTTATGATCAATATGGAGAAGAGGGATTGAAAGGAAATGTTCCACCACCTTCTGCATCATCCTTTTCAGACGGAGGTGGGCCAAATGTATACAGGTTTAATCCAAGAAATGCAGAGGACATATTTGCTGAGTTTTTTGGTGATTCAAGCCCATTTGGTATGCCTGGTTTTGGTGGCATGGGTACCAGGTCAACCGGTTTTCCGGACAGGATGTTTGGAGGCTTCGGTGGTTCAGAAAATATCTTCAATTCATATGGTGGTGGTGGAGGATTTGGTAGAGGAGCAGCTTCGTCAGGTCCTCGCAAAGCTAATCCTGTGGAAAACAAGCTACCATGCACATTGGAAGATCTGTACAATGGTGCCACAAAGAAAATGAAGATATCAAGAAATATTGCTGATATAAGTGGGTAAGCACATTGTTATTGATAGTTGCTTCCTATCTTGTTATTTTACGCTAATTATAATTTTAAAAGCATTTTTGCATATTTTGCGGGGCAAAAAAACTATCGCGTTTCTTCAACTATAGAGCCATTATTCTAGGAGTTATTTTTTTACTTTCTGTTATTGGCTAGAAATGAAAGTTATCATCCGTTTACCACAATATTCCTTCTCTGAGCTGAAAATATTAGGCATTATCCTGTTGATCATGTTAGGAAATCATATCTTGTTTTTTTTCAATTGGTTATATGGGCCCCACCTGTACTACATCACCTTGTAGTGGTATTACAATAGCTTGGATATTATTTATGTATCGCTTGGCAAGATTCAAACCTGGGTCTCCTCCTTGAAGTTGAGGAATCTAACCGATTGAGCTAATGCCATTTGATAGGAAATCATATCCTCTTAATTATGTTAGGAAATCACATTTAGCCAATGCACCATCACTGCACATGAATATGCTTATGGCCGTTTTAATCTTGCCTATTGGTTAAACCTGTGTACATTTTACATATTTTGGCTTTCTATTTCTCATGAATTCTGATTTGGTATTTGTTCAGCAAAACATTGCCTGTAGAGGAGATTCTGACAATCAAAATCAAGCCTGGCTGGAAGAAGGGAACAAAGATTACATTTCCTGAGAAAGGACATGAGGAGCCTAATGTGGTTCCAGCAGACCTTATCTTTGTCATTGATGAGAAGCCGCATGATGTATACAAGAGGGATGGCAATGACTTAGTAATTACCCAGAAGATCTCTCTTAGCGAGGCTCTTACTGGCTGCACTGTTAATCTGACCACTCTAGATGGGAGAAACTTGAGTATACCGGTTAATGAGGTTATAAAGCCTGGTTATGAGAAAGTAATACCCAATGAGGGAATGCCCATCACAAAGGAATCTGGAAAGAAAGGAAATCTGAGAATAAAGTTTGATGTCAAATTCCCTTCCAGATTAACTGCTGAACAAAAATCAGGCATCAAGAGATTACTTGGGGGTTAGGTTGGTTTCTAAAAATACTGTTATCTGAAGATAAAAATAGACCATGCTTATCTGTGTCACAACTGGGTGGGAGAGCTCACAATTAACAGAGCAACGAACGATGGTTGCATTAGAAAATTGAATGGAAATTACATCATTTCAGTATCTGGAGCTTATCTTTGTTGCCTTTTTATGATGGAGTGACCTGGCCACGTCTTCTTATAAAGTGGGCTACTAATTGTAAAATGGATTGGCTAGAAGATCTTTGCTAGTCTTAAGTTGTACAGTTAATGTAGGAAACAATGTGTTGCTATTTAAGGTAGTTTACAGGGCTTGAAAGTATAGTGTGGTTTGGTTTCTATTATAGGCTCCATCATAGGCTAATCAATAGAGTATCCAAGCACTCTTGCATCTCTGAAATATGAGAAAATTGTCCTTTTCCTTCTGTATAAGTATAAAAAATGTCAAGTTCAATAATAATGCTCTTCCCTATTATGAGTAAATATTTTGAATTTGTGGTCCAAATATGTGTACTTGAATAGTCTTTCTTGTGCTCCATGGTGTTTGTTTGCGTGAAAGGGATGTGTATTTTTCAGTGGACTTTTAAGAATCTTCGAGTATCACTGTTGATTTTTTGCCCTTACTATTGTCTTTCTTGTAAATCTATGAATGGGTTGTTGTCTCTAAATGCATTTCTTTGGTCACTTGAAGCATTGTAATTGTACATCATAAGCTTGGGTCTTGAATTGGGCAATAGAAAAAGAATCCTGTAATCTGGCTCTTAAGTGTTTCATGTTTGGATTTTGTTTGAGTGCAAACAGGGTACATGATGGGTTACTGAAATAATCCTGAAACAAGACGGATGGAAATAATAAATTTTCTTTCCATTGAGAGAAATCAGACAAACAAGGCAAAAGAAAATTTGGAGCAATCCATCTTAACCGTTACATATAGACTTAGCTTGATTCTGTGTTTAACTTGCCATGTAGCTTTTCCTTTTTCGGTCAACTATATGTATTTTGTCTGTTATTTTTGTTACATAGGGGAATTGGTAACACCTGGAATTGGTAACACCTTTGTCCGAAACAGAGGCAGACACAGAAACGAATTCAGACAGGACATTGGATCGAACTCTAGCCTGCTTGGTAAGACGAAGTCAATGGGACCCCGACCTCTTAGGGAGTTGAACCGGGGCAGTCAACTGGCAAACACTTGACCGTTACCAACTGGCCTATCCCTTTCTGGGTAAGCCGTGGTTTGAACCTGATGCCATGACCTTTATTTGAGCTTCATTTATATCTTTTTAAAATCTGGGCTTTTAAAACAACAAATTTTGGCTTACATATTTTCCTTAATCTTAGGGATCCGACTGTTAAGATTATATCAACTTAGTAATCGATCTTGGGAAATCTGCCTTAATGGTTTGGAAGGGAACTACAATTTCAACCTTGTGATAGTGCAGCTAGATATGTACCTGAGAGGAATGCCGGCTAAAGTATAACAGCATAAACAACCATTTACCTTGTTAATAGTTCAGTCTCTTTTCTAGAGAGTTCTCTTAAATTATTAGTACACGTCACAGACTCTCAGAATAAAAAATGGAATAGTATTGTGGAGCTGCCCATTAGAAGGATAAGAACACTAAAAAAAAATCCAATATCCACAGAAACTAAAGGAACATCATTCAGAAAAGAAATGAAAGCAACATTGCTGTGCACTCTTGATTAATTTGAGGGCCCGCCAGCGGTGGGCCTGTCAGATACATATATATCTGAAGCTCAAAACAACTTAAATTTGCCATAAGAAATGCGTAAAGTGCTTAAAGATGGCTAATCCAACGAAATGATGAGATTCCAACTTGCGGTTGAGGTTTGTCCTATACATCTTTTGTTTTATAACCGTGGTCAAGTTTAGCTGGTTGGGTGGTTAGCTGTCATTAATAATAGTCAGCAGTGAAGTTGTTAAAGTGCAAGCTGTCACAAGTAAGCTGTAGAGTGCCACTTAACCTTTCCTGGGCGTAAAGAATCTGCCTCTTGTAGATCTTTATTTTTAGAGTGGTTAACTACAGTGTTCAGCAATTTCTCCATAGAATAATTTATTGTCATATCTAAAGGAGATTCAGTAACATCTAGCATTGTTATACTGAAGGATTATCACGGATTATCGCGAGAATCTTTTGTCAAATACTAAAGAGATCAGGTTTGCCCTCCGTATCTTACGTTGTAAACCACCAAGAGTGAGCGTGTATCTATATCTGTCTATTTAGTGTACATCTCTACCAACCAAAGAGTCAGCATTTACCTATATCTATTTATTTATTGTACATCTGGGACGGATGAACTGAACTACCTATCTTCTTAAATACGCGTTAAATGCCTGTGTAGTTCATAACTATAAATTAGGCATCATCCTATTTTATGAGAGGATTTCTCTGGAGATTTGATGTTTAGACGTAACAATTGATGATCTGGTTTTGGAATGTTTGCAGTAGCCACTTTGCAATTCTTCATTCTTTAGCAAGTTTTCTCTTTTATCTTTGGAGCATTGTTATAATGCAGCTCTTAGCACGGAACTTCCAAACTATCATCATACGATTAGATGTCAGTTATAGCTTCAATAACTTGATTGAAATGAGATTCCCTAACATGTTCCCAAGATAATACTTTACTAAATAACTAAATGAAGATGCCATTTTGCTGTGAGTTATAACATTTGTTTTGATACAATTTTTTTATTTATGGGTTTTTATGAGAGATGATAGTCTCTTGTATCTGAGTTTAAAATTGAATACCTAAAAATTACTATCACAATATTCTTCACTTAATATTTTAAAATTTATTTATTTAAAATGATTGTACTTTTGCTTTGAGCCTTTCAAATGCTAGCCAGGGCCTTAATACTAATTTGATTAACAAAATAGATTTAGTCTCAGAAACTCGTCAAACCAAATGGATTCTTGTAATGACATGCAAGGAACGTGCGACTCTGAAAGATTTTTTCTTGGTCCTTCGTGGACTATGCTAATTTCTTCCCATTGAAATTCGTGCTGTTATTCTTTTAAAACATACAAGGTACTCATGAAATGTCAATAGTCTTCACAGATGCCAATCAATGATATTCGTCGTATGCACTTTATGGTCATGGCTCATTGACATGGATGTGATATACATGTACATGATCTTACATATTCAGTGATGGTCATATGGCATTTTTAAATACGCAGGCAGCTAAGAGGAATTTAAGCAAATATATATATATACACACCCTATATTGCATAATTTTTTAATGATAGTATTTTAGTAAAGTGTGGTATTATAATAAATGATGTTATTATAGTACTTACAGGAATTGAATTTTTTGGTGGAATTGCTTTTAGAGAAACATTTATATCAGTTAGCATTTTAATGGAAACTTTGATTTGCTCATCAGGTGATTTAAGGTTCCCATATTAGTGTTAAATTTATTGGTCCTATTAAGGGTCATTCATGTGATTGGAATTTTTGCGTATATTTGAAATTTTTTATTTTCTATTAAACAAATTTTGTTTATTAGATAATATGGGGTTTAATTTATTGGTCATATTAAGGTTCATCCATGTAATTGGAATTTTGTCGTATAGTTTGAAATTTTTTATTCTTCATTAAACAAATTTTGTTTATTAGATAATATGGGGTTGAGATTAAAGAAATCTATTTAATTGTATTTGGTATTCAAATTTTGTCTTTCAAACGTTGAACCTTCGATTTTGTTTTGTTTTGTTTTTGTTTGGAGTATATGAGCTATCAATATTAAGCCCATTCAAGTTGCATAAATATTAAGGTTTACCTAAGAGATTAGAACCTTGACTTGCGATGTGAAACTCGTGGTTCTCACCACATGCCCAAAATCCATTGGACACCAATATTATGTTTATGAATTAAACTATAGACAATCTCCCTTTGATTTTCACTCAAGTTGTATCTATAATGTTAACCAAAGGAGATGAAGGTATACCTTATAATAAGAAGCTAAGTGAATTTAATTTTTCAATATGGTGGGTGTAGTATGCAGTCGCAGCCTATGACATAGTTGTTTAAGGGTTCATTTAATGTGAGTTTAAGAGTTTGATACTCTGCACAATGGCAAATCAGATTTCATGTCATGAACGGGGAATTCTATTAATCAAATTCTACTATAATTGTTTCGAATGTTAAGGATGCATAGTCCAAGCTTAATGAATTTTACAATACTGTACTTAATGATTGGTCTATTAGGCTTTGTTTTAGCTTGTCTGTAAGGGCATTTGTGTATATTTCATTGTTGTTACACTACATCCCATCCATCCTTCAATCATATTTGAACCCTTTTATCTTTTTCTAATTCTTATATTTCTATCTTTAGTCTTAAACCATTTCTTTATTTTATTTTAGTGTTCTAAGGAATTGGTCTTCTCTTGAGGTTAAACTTAGAAGAAATTGTAGTCATCCAATCTTGACTATGATCTAGGGTGCATTTAACATATTAGGCAAATCTAAGTCTAAGAATTAGATTGATAAAAAAATATATATGGTTAAGGGGGTAGAAGTGGAAAGAGATTGATAAGTACATTAAATTGATAGTTGCATTTTATTGATGGAGATATGGTTGGACAAATTCTAATCTATCTTGCAAGAATGGAAATGAGACAATTTGCTAGCATCAATCACCTAGTGCAAGTACTATGCAATATAAACTATTTTGACTAGGATCAACATGTGTATCCTAGTAAGTCTCTTGACTCAATATGCAACAAGCAATTCAGGTAGAACCAAACATGTGCATGCAAGTAAATCATGATTGTAGCCAACAATACAAAAAAGTAGCTAATACAAATAGTCATATGAGTTGGCAATCAATATAGACTCATGTGCAAATTCGTATCTACTATCAATAAAGATACATTATGGGAAAGCGAAAGTTAGGATATTCATTAAAATGTGTGGATTTAGATAAGAAAATATCTAGAAGAAGAGGAGCCTCCTTATCTATTTCATCCTAATCCAATATATTTATAGGAATGGTATGGCCATGGGACCCTAAAAATAAAGAAATTGGCTTCATAATCAAGGTTGGATGAAAGTGAAGCAGGAAGAAGCATAATACTACTAGGAACATACCATATCCTATAAGATCTAGTGATTTGTGTCTAAGATTAAAGGAAGAAATAAAAGGATTTCATAGGAAATATTAATAAATAGAATTGGAGTGGTCCTACCATACCTTGATTTGGTGGTGGGACATACCTATAGTAGACACGGTTTGCCACCCTTTGGCTATGGTCATGTGCATGATCTTGAAAATATCTAACGTTTTGTTTTGAGAAAGGTTAAAAAAATTACTAAAGATGAGTTGGCCACTATCTATCAAGTTTTGGATTAGATTCCTAAGGCCTCTCTAGTTATTACTTGTATGTCCATTGATACAGTGGAAAGAACAATGTTCATCAGGGTGGAATGAATGAGCTCTCCCTCTTACAAGTCAATAGGCTTGATAGGTGAAAGTTGCACCATCTTAGCTTTAATAAGATTCTCTTTTATAATAGGAGGTTGATTTAATCTAGTGAAGTTTCATGTTGGTTTTAGTTGTTTAACTTCAACAAATTTTGATAGGCTCCTACAACATCCACTTGGTTGGCCTGACATGATTCAGTGACTCTATCACTAACATCATGTTTATTCTTGTTCCACTCCATTACGTGAGAGGAATATTTATCCTCATCCTTAGGAATTTTAGTTTTCAATAGTCTCCTACGGGGATCAATTTCTACCCTCTTGGCCATTGTGATGGCATCTTTCAAGGAATACTCATTAGATGTTTTTAGGGAGTAGGATAGTTGCTCATTAATGTTTTGTATAAAGATATGTAAAATATCTTTTGGTGGGGAGATGTATTGGAGTCTCCATACCAAGGCTTCCCACCTTGCCATGAAGTCAACAAGGTTTTCATCTCTTATTTATTTGAGATCATGAATGTCTGTAATTATGGTCCTTTCTTCTATGTAGATAGATAATTGTTCAACAAATATTTTGACAAGGTATTTGAAGTATTTGAAGGAATGCCTTGGTATTTGGTAGTACCACTCCAAGGTAGGACTACTAAGGCTATTGGGAAAGGTCTTGAGAACATCTCATCATAAGCAATGTCACTACATGCTATCTTAAATAGTCTAAGATAATTAACACCATCTTCTTTTCTACTAAATATTTCATTGTCCTCTATGATTGTTGTGGTCACCATATGTGGAAGACCAGATGACCTAATGATCATACCTTGCATAGAGTGACACAATAGGGTAGTTATGATAGCATGGGAAGTGGCTAAATCAAAATACCTTTGAGGTTTTTTACAAGGTTAGATCCTTATTAGATGTGATTTTAGTGCTCTCTATTCTAACCTAACATATCTAGAATTTGGTGCATAGAGGAAAAGGGAAAGAAAAACCATAATAAATAGAAGAAAATAAAAATCCTACGCTAACTAGGGGTGATGCACCAAGATTATAAGATTCTTTTACAAAACACTAGGATAAATGAACATGTGAGTCTTCTACATTGATAGTTCAAAGTGAAAATTTTTACTGCTTGACAAGCATAGTTAACCATAGATTTGTACATACAAGAAATGGAACAGAAATAAAGTAGTCATGACCTATTATATATGTGTATAAACATACATACACACAAGAAAAAATAAAGAAAAAACCTAGTAGTAATGATTTTCTATATATATGAGTATGAATGTTACAAATCATGCCAGAAGTGAGGGCTTGAAAGATTACCCACAAAACAACTTACGATTTGTGTCCAGACTATTATCCAAAGGAAAATATAGGGAGAGTTACAAATAGAAACTAGTTGATCCTTTACAATCCATAAAATACCATTTTTATGGAAAAAATGAGGAGATTTTCCCTCCAAAACTTATGCAAGAATTCATCTCATATCCTCCTTTTTGCTCTTTTGATCTAGTCCATATTATGATATTTTAGTCCTTCAAGGTATATGGATTTGGAATCATCAATTTTGAGCTCAACTATTGCTAACAATCTCAATTGCCACCCTAGGGATCTTGAAAACTAAGCATAACCACCTTCTACAATCAATGTGATTAGATTTGGGGTGCTTTTGTTGTGGTTGTCATGTTTTTGCCAACAACCATTTTTCTTGGATTACTAAGCCCAAGTGATGCCAATAGATGATCCTTAAATTTCTTTAGTAATGGCTCATTAGTTCAGCTCATCTTCCCTTTTGAGAGCTTGTGAATCAACATTAATGTCTTACAATCTAATCTTCTTTTTGCCTTTCACTTTGCCATATCTAACCACTCTTCTTTGTTGGCCAGTTTTGCATTATTCGTTGCTTCTTGTAGGGATTATGTTCTCTCTTTAGCTTCCTTTATCCTATGGGGTGATGCAAGCTATTAATTTTCAATCAGATTGTTATAAAAAATTTTGCTCATTTGCGTCAAACCTTTATGAAACTTCCACAAACGATATGGACTTATGTAAAAAGATTTCAAGTCTTTTTCTCTCTCCTTGTTGATCCTTTATTTTTGGAACTTTTCATCTCATTCACTTTTGCAAGTTTCTTACAACTCATGGTCTGACTTGTAAAATTTATTCTCTTTCAAGATTTTTTTGACTTCTACTCTTTAGAAGCTTTACACTTCTTGTGTCCTTTATAACTTTCGACCACTTTTCATATTTTTTGAATTTTAGGCTATGTAGGTGTAGAGGGGAAAAATTGCTCTACCACATATGATTCTCAATTGGATATTCTAGGAGCCGAGGTCACCGTGGGGGTGTGTTATATTCTCTACACTTAGGGGCTTGGGGATCGAAGGGTTCACCAAGAATGGGACTCACTCCAAGTTTAAGGATGGAATGTTTGATGTGTATATTGAGAAAACACCTATGTTTGGCCTTTCTAAAATCTAAGCTATGGAAAATGAAAGAACAATGCAAGACAAACAATGATTCTTGATTTTCAATGATGACTAAACCCTAACTTGCAATAAAATAAATATTTTTCCTTTTAGCAAGGGTTTGAGAGAATGCACAAACAAAGTTAACCTTAGAATGCAAACTATATGATTTTTCTCTTTTGAATGCCTAGAAATAAATCAAAATATTTTCTTTTGTTTATGTTTAAATATGGAAAAGAGATAGAGAAAAAACAAACAACAAACAACCTAAGGAGTTTAAATAAGCATTTATTTGATCTGGCAATTGATCCTAGCTTTAACTTGTGTCCAAAATATCCAAACAACTTAAAACTTGCAAAACAACTTCATAAAATCCTAGAAATTTTGATCAACGTTTAAGGGCATGCTTAAGCCACTATATGACTATGTTTGGAGGCACAACAATCAAGCCCCCTTGGTCCTTTTAGCTAACCTTTCAAAAGTAAAAATGATTGTTGATCTTTGGAAGCAAACATAATGAGATATGACAACATGAAATAGTGAACTAGATGCAAATAGAATGAACACAATGCTAAACTAGTATGCAATTAGAAATCTTAGGGTTTGGGGACAAACAGTTACCCCCAAGCTAGTATGATTTAAATGCAAGCAAAATAGAATGACAAAAGTTAAAATAGAATGATAACATATATGCAAACCAAAACCCTATGGTTTGAGTATATATAGTTGCCTCCAAGTCTATCAAAATTGAATTTGCACTCTGTAAATTACCAAGCATGGATTCAATAACCAAAGGAAAATCAATAGCAAAAAGCAAGATAGGCAAAAATAAAGTTTTTTCCGAATCCTCACCTTGTAATGAGCGGGGTGTGGATTAACACAAGGATGCTTAAAAAAAAATCCAAATGTGAAATGCAGGATTAACACAAGGATGCTTAAAAAAAAATCCAAATGTGAAATGCAGTCTCAACACAAAATTAAATGATTTAGTTAATAAATACAAAGAGAGAACCTGATAATCCTA
Source organism: Wollemia nobilis (assembly GCA_028583015.1). Classification (NCBI taxonomy): domain Eukaryota; kingdom Viridiplantae; phylum Streptophyta; class Pinopsida; order Araucariales; family Araucariaceae; genus Wollemia; species Wollemia nobilis. The sequence continues at coordinate 2,024,996 of JAQPPZ010010110.1, read as the reverse complement.
TAGAAGAAGTAAGAGCAAAGGTAGAAGACCTCTCCTCCTTCAAGAAGATAAGTTTGTCATCAAGGCTTCTCCACTTGCAAATCACAAGAAGCACACCAAAAGTAGAACACCAGAGCACCAAGAACACCAGATAAAATGAAGATTACCCAAAAGCTTGCTTAGATCAAGATTACCTCAAAAAAATTCTCTCTTAAAAAAGGGATCCAATCCCTTTATTTATAGAGGGTTTGGAGTGTTGCAAAGGCGAGAATGAAAACTAACCTTGGCCAAGCCAAAACCACAAAAGGTTGGTCCAAAATTTAGACTTTTTTAGAGAAAAAAAGCCCAAATTTGTTGAATCAGTGCCCCATTAATTATTGGGTGTGGATTTGGTCAAGGTCAAGAAAAACAAAACAAAACACAAGAAAAGAGAGTTCAAAATTACACTTAGCAATTTGAGGGCCTCTCTAGAGATTCTAATAAAAAATGACTCATTTACGGGTCAATTTTCTATTTTTATATTTTTCCCTCTCTTTGATGCATTTTAGGCCTAATAAATGCATCAAAGAAAGATGCAGATACCTATGGGCCAAAAACAATGAACACAAAAAGGGGTGGTTGGTTTAGAAGAAGGGATAGTGCAAAAATGGTGTGAGTCTGGACACTTTTTAAAATTTTACATGCAAATTGAGGCATTAGGGACATTAACGCCTCTCAAGCCAAGGTACCCCCTCAAGTTTCAAAAGGAGTATAACATTCCAAAGGAAACTCAAAACGATGAACGTAGAAGGAAACAAAGTAAAAAATGATGAAAGAAAGAAAAAGAAAAGGTGCCAAAAGGAAGAAATATGAGAGAGAAAGATAAAAAGAGAATAAAAAAGAAAAAGGGGTGAAAACCTAATTCATTTTCACCGCACGAAGAAAAGCAAAATATCTCAAGAGAAAATAGAAGAATGATGCTACCCATACATTGAGCAACTATTGCGAGGGACAAGGATGGCACAACAACACAATGAGCATGGATAAGATCTAAGACCCAACTTTAGATTAGGTTTTACTTGCATTTTTAAATCTTTTAAAGCATTTTTAGAAATTTTTAGCATTTTCAAGAGGAATTCATCATGCAAGGTGCCCTGGCATGGATTTGACGATCACTAGTGGATCCAACCACCCTGACAGCGAGCACCCTATATCATACAGGATACATATTTATGAATCCATGCCCTAGAGAATATGGGGTGTGGATTCAAAAGAAGAGAAAGAAAAGAAAAGAGGGGGAGAGAGGGAATAGAAAACGAAGAAGGAAAACTTAATGCTTAGGTTGCTCTTTAGTTTGGTTATAGGACTTTAATTATTATTATTATTTTATTTTTAGGAAGTTGAAATTTTATGGATTATTTTTATTGTAGTATGATGTGCTCGAGAGTAGGGAGTGGTGACCAAGTACCGTAGAGGAGGCATTGTGATAGCTCATGCTAGTGGAGAGAGACACACTATAGGCAGTGGGGCTTTCGTATTTGGTAGAGATACCCCATGTGGAGGTTGATAGAGCGCTTTTGATGGTGCTAGCAGAGAGGTGGTACCCAAAATCATCCACATTCCAGTTATTGATGTGAGATATGATTATCACACTAGAGGATGTGTGGTGCATCTTAAGGATCCCCATCAGGGGGAGGATAGTTTACAAGGTACAAGTGCCTCAGGTAGAAACATAGAGATTGATGGGTGACCCATCACATGAGATCCGTAAGAGTGGGTTTCATATCGATGACATGCCACAATGACATAGGATTGGGGTATTTATGACCATGCTCTATGGAGTAGTGGTGGGATTTCTAGTATACCATATGTTAGCTTTTGAGGATATATGCAGTGGGGAAGATCTAACATAGGTTCTAATAAGATGCAAAAAATATGAAAGAAAGTAATTTTATAGTATGACTAAAATATACTATAAATAGAAATGATGAAAATACAATGCGATGTGGAGGTAATGGTCACTCCATTAATACAAGCTAAAGAGCTACATTATACTCCATACAAGAGTTTTACTATCTACTACTCTCTACTACAATGCACTTGATATCCGATCTATCACTATGAGGGTCTTTATATAGGAAGAGAGTTTTCTTAGCCAACACTCTACCTAGTTGTACAAGTGGACACCTTGCACATTACAAATTACCCATTGACACTTGTGCATTTATTACATTGCTTGAAGTAACTAGCTAACTTATTCCTAAAGTAATCTCCTACTCTAACTATGTACTAAAGGTGGTACATTTACATGATCCAAATGATGTAATATGCTCTAACTCTAACACCCCCTGTATTACATTATTTTGGTATTGAAGATTTTAATCTTCAATATGGATCTTCTTCTGCAAATGATCTTTCGCTTGATCCTCTATATTCACATTGCACTATATGCCTTCTTGAATTGGTTCTTCTTCTTCTTCTTCTTTATTGGAGTCAAAATTGGAACTTGTATTCTCCTTCATTGCTTACTATAATCTAGTCAAGCAAGTAGTTAGTATCTTCATATGATGCAAAGAGAGTTGTAGCTGAGGGTTATTCAATCTTTATGATTTATTTTCTATTCATGTCTTCTTTGCTAAAATCTCTTTAGCATGTTTTTTCTTCTTTTTCCTCCTCCTACGATTCTGCATTGATACTAGTGGTTTTTTTTGCTTCATGAGGAGTTAGTCTATCATCACAATAATATTGATTTGTATTGCTAGCTTACTTCATGTGTTGAGTCGATACAAACACAATTAATGATAGGTAAATCATCAAACATTCCTCGAAAGTGAATATAAATATCTTTTGTGAATTCCACCATGTCCTGAAGAGGTTTTCATGAAGATAACCAATTAATGCTTCAAAGCTACCCTCTTTTTCTTCTTTAAGAAATAAGGATAATCTCTCCTTATCGCTAGTTGATAGATTCTCATATCCTTCAAGGGTATCTATCAAGTTTTGAGAATATAATTCCATTTCATGAAATAATTCTTTATTAATAAAGGCATTTCTTATTATTTCATCCATATTCCTTCTTGATAGGTTTTGAGATAACATTTCTTGTTATTCCTTAGAATTGTAAATATGGATTTGATAGAAGTCTTTTGAATACTCTGAATTGAATTTTTGAAGTAGTCTACCTTATGACTCCCTAGTTTAGAGTATGTGAATTTGATTTGATAGAACCTTTATAGAGCTTAGATTTTGTAGGCTTCCTTATATCTCCCTAGTTAAGAGATTTGATTTAATAAAATCCTTGTAGAATTTGTAGAAACCTTATGATTCCCAAATGGATTGAGTACTTGATAAATTTTGAATGAATGCTATTATTATCAAGTTTTGTAGAATGCCTTATGTCTCCCTAGTGATTTTGAATATGTTGTATGAGTGATAAAGTGTTTTTTGTGAATAGTAGTTCAATTTTAGGTTGATTTTGTAAAGTTTTGTAAATACCAAAATCAAATTTTGTCACTCCTTATTTCTCCTATTGAACTAAGCACTTTCTAATTTGATGAGGTTCTAATGGTTGGATTTCTTTTGCCCCTTTAATGTAGTTTTGAGACAAGAATACCAATTAATTTCCAACTCTTGATAATTCTTAATGAACCTCTTTTTATAGATTTTGATATTTGATATTTAATATTTCTAAATTCCAATATCCTACTTTGGTATAGTATTCTTATAACTCCCTAATTTGGAATATTAGAAAACAATAATATTTGCAATAATGGAATTTTAATTTTCCAGGTAGAAATCCTTATTTCTCCTAAGTTTAATTTGCAAATATTAAGTTATAATTCTCCTTTAATTTTACTTTCAAATATGGTTGATTTCCCTATAGTTTTCAACCTTATATTATACCCTTATTACTCCTATTAATGAAAGCAAATTAGAATAAGGTAAGTTCTCACATTTATGATGCTCCAAAACTTTATGTATTTCGCACTAAATTTTAGATGTAAATGACAATACCCTCTAATGTTCCTTTTGACTGTTATATCCAACGTATGGGCATAGGCTTTAATGTTTCTCTTGAAATCAGATGACGGTTGGTTTTTTTATTCCTTTGAATGCAATATCTGGACAATGGATACCTCACATCTAACCACTTTGACTAAGAGATTTAAATTCTCTCTTTTTGCTACTATTGAACACTGTTATGAACACTGATGCTCATGAAATTGGCTATGAATGCTGCTATGAATTCGATTTTGAATGCTGCTATAAATTTGGCTATGAAATGTTGTTGCTCCTTGGTCTTTGACACCTCAAATAAGAATTGAATCTTAAAGTGAGTGACAAGTATCACGACAGTTTCACTTTAAAACCTGGGAGAGAACCTTGTTGATGCTTGGACTCTTTTACAAAATAAACGTTACAGATTTGTGTGAATGCTCATATTCCTCCTCTTGTGTAATTACTGTTAGAATTAATGTAATGTGCACTATGCCTTCCTTGACACTTGTCAGTTTCACTTGACAAGTGTCATGTATTTCATATAGGCTTATGTCTATATATTGTAACCCATTTGTATCAATAATATAATCCCATCAGTTTCAGTCCCAACATTTGGTATCAGAGCAGGCTTTCCCTGCCCTATGAAATCCCTTGAGAGGGGATTTCCCTCAACGCCCCTGATTTTTTTTTCCTTTTTTTTTTCAAAATAGGGAGTATGCTCTTCATCCTTGATGGATGAATCAAAAACCAGATTTTTGAAAAATCATGGCTGCCAAATCTGCAATTTCTTAAAAAAATTGGGAGGTCATTTTAGTTTTTTTTTTTTTTTAGTTTTTTGCAGATCCATTTCATTTGGAGGTCACCTTATTTCGGTTTTTTCCCAAGGCAGAGAGCACGGTTTGTCCATGATTTGGAGCTCTGAGGGCAGATCTGTGCTGGCTGTTTTCTATTTCAGAGGCTGCAAATCATCCGATATGTCACAGTTTTTCCTGGCATGACACCTGAATTTGGGGTTATTTTCCTTTTTTGCCAGCGTTTCAGTCGCTGGATAATAGCCTTTGAAGGGCATGGAGCAAGAGCGAATCGTAGAGGACATCTTTTTCTTTTTATTGGTGCGCGTGGGTGTTCTTCCTCACGCTGGACATTTGGGGTGTGCTACTGTAGTTTGCGTTCGAGGAGCTCAGCAGATCTCTGTGGGAAGTTCGATCTCCCTCTGTTTTATTTGTCGCGATCAGAGCTGAGACTCGAACCCGGAATCTCTCACAGGATTCAGGATGGGACTCACTTTCACCAAGCTTTTCAGCAGGTTTTTTGAGAAGAAGGAAATGCATATTTTGATGGTGCGGCTGGTGATGCACAAGTTAGAGGTTGATGCTACGATTGAGAGACATATGAGCCGGGTTGAAGAAGGAAACACAGAGGAAAGAGCAAAATATTTCGTGGATCAAAGTCATTGCCAGCTAGGACGACGTCTTCGGGGCTGAAGCATGGAGATGAACACTGAGCGCTCTCATGTTTCCAATGTTGTTCTATGGATGATATGCATATTATTTTATTATAGAGATAGTGAATGTAGCGGGTGAATGAATACAGAGAAGTTCATGGCAGCTGCCTATAACGGATTTTTTTTTTCGTAAAGATCATGTACCAGGCTTGTGAGGAAGCAGCGGGTGTTGTCTGCTATTTTATTTTAAAGCATGAGCCACTGATAGAAAATATTATTTCAAAGTTGGTGAACTATTTTTTTGGGTGATCTCAGAGGCGTCGTTGCATATTTCAGTGGAGGACCTTAAAGTTTTTTTCATCATGAATGTTTTTTTTATGATTTAAATGGAGTGTTACAAGTGCAGTTGTGTAGGTTTTCAAGCACAGAAACCCTACAGTAGTAGTGGCAAGGCTTGGCTGATGTCATATTTTGTTTGTTTATTTTTGTCGCGATTGGAGGAAATCGGGGATGATTGACGTTAGGTTTGCTTATGTGAGATTCGGCAAAAATTCAGTGCTGATGGAGATTCGGGTGGAGTCACCTGGCTGCCTCACCATCATCAAACGATTGAGACTCCGCGCCTTCAACATGAATAAAGCTATTAAAACCAAAGAATTAATAGCTTCGACAAGAATCTGAAGACTGGTCATATAGGCATTGCTGTAGACGGTGGTGGAGCTACAGACGGTGGTTGATTTGATTTTAATAGTGTATGCGGGAGTCATGTGATGGAATACTGGTGCCCAAACTAAAGATGTCCATATAGCTAGCCATGTCGACAAACATATTTTTTTCCTAGAGTGCAGTTAACTGTTTGTTTTCGCAGGAGATGCATGTGGAAAGTGGCATATTTCCCCACGTATGCTATTGATGTTCGGGTTTGTGCTGTTAGACTGTAGTTCTCTATAGTTCGCCATTTATGGAGTACATCAAGGAGATACATAATAATAAAAAAAAATTTATTTGAATGCAATGCTATTTTGCCTTGTTTTCCCTCTGCCCGATATCTGTTAACCCGCCAATACAGATGTGATTGATGTAGATCGGTGATCTTGCATTAATGCCAATATAGGGGCCTCAAGTTCGGAGCCCCGGCAGACCCCAGTTTACACTGTTTTTCGACGGGAAATTGGTGACCCCGAGGATGGTGCACTTGACGGGGCACGAAAAACACCCTTCTGCACAAACCCTGCCTTTTCATTAAAAACAAGTAAAAATATACATGCAGAAAAAAAATCACAGCCCGCAGGCTTACAATCACCGGCCCTCGGCTCGGTTCTCCGCTTCCTCACTCCTAAGCTCTAAGGGTATTCTCCGGTCCACCGTCCCGATTAAAACAATAAAATGGGTTTTTATAGAGGTCCCCTCCCTCTCGGAAATCAAAGCCTCCACCTACCAACATTCCCGCTTGAATTTCCCTCCTCTCCGGGCCTTTAAATTTTAGGTATAAATGCCCATCTGCTCGATCTACCCGGAGCTTGCATTAATGGCTTCTCTGTCCTGCACCACCGTCTAAGTCCCGTTGTTCCTCTGCGTTGGTCTCCTTCATAATGGCCATTGCCTGCGTCTGTTTTAATGTCCGTACTCGTTACTTTGCCAACAATACATAAATACGTGGCCGTGGCCCCTCATCTCATTTTAACACACGTAGCTGTCCGCATGTAAAGCGGCCATGCCTTCTCTCCGACGTAATAAATTGGGAACACGCGCCCTGCACAATTGTCAAGTCACTCGTGGCCGTCCACGTGTCAAACTCCGCCGCTCTCGGCCGTCTGTTTGTTCTCTCTTCGAGCCTTACTTTGACTCCTTTGACTCCCGCGGCTGACCAAGTTGCGCCACGTGTCGGCCTTTGGTTGGCCGCGATATCGTGACAGGTCACGAAATCGTGACCTGTCGCGATATCGCGACCCCCCCACGCCTTCGGACCTTCGCAGCCATCGCGAGCCGCGATACCGCTACATGTCGCGATATTGCGACATGTCGCGGTATCGCGACCCCCCATGCCTTCGAACCTCAGTAAACAAAACGGGCCGCGATATCGCGACATGTCGCGATATCGCGACATGTCACGGTATCGCGGCCCCCCGCGCCTCAGCCATTGCCTTGCACAAAACGGTCGCGATATCGCGACGTCGCGATATCGCGACGTCGCGATATCGCGACGGTTTTGGCCCTCGCCCACTACTCGCCTTCGGAGTCGCGATATCGTGACATGTCGTGATTTCGCGGCTCCCCTCCCCAACCTGTCTTAAAACACTTATGCCTTCCCTTTGCTCATGAAACTTCCTCAAACCGAAAAATTGCTTTGCCAAACCTTCCCCAAGCTGGAAAATGCACGGTGGCTTGACTGCAGCCGGATGCTCCTGCATCAGACACCCGGGGTAAGTGAAGAAGTGATCTTCACTTCTGCTGGGTCCGGTTGCTGCCTCCCGCAACACTTCCGGACTCATCTCTGTCTCTGCAAACTGCTTCGACCTCGGCTCCGGGCCCACACTTCTGTCTTCAACCGGACAGATTTCTCCACTGCTGCAAACTTCTGCTGTAGCCTGCGGTATTTCCTCTTCTTGCATAGAAAAATCTATGCTTTCTTCCGGGCAGGTCCCGGTACTGCTATACTCCTCTACAACCTCTTTCATCTTCTCTTCTTTCTTTCTCCATCTCTCTTCCCGCCTTTTCTGTCGTTCTTCTTTCTCCCGTAATTTCATTACGGACCATTCCTTTTGCAAGGCTTTTAATTGTCGTTGCAATGCTTTGACTTCCTCTTTCGACACCATGTCTTCCTCCTTGCTGTCCCGTCTTCTTCGGGAATACATTTTGCTCTTCTCACAAAGCTCTAACTGATCCCGGTGTAGCTGCCTCACGTCCGGCGGTCTGCTAACACGCTCGGGGATGCTAAACTCTCTCTTTCTCTCTTTCTCAAAACCCTCCCGTAGGTCCTGGCGCAAACTGCCTCACGACCGACGGTCTGTTTACGCACTCAGGAACTCCCGCTCTGATACCACTGATGGGGCACGAAAAACACCCTTCTGCACAAACCCTGCCTTTTCATTAAAAACAAGTAAAAATATACATGCAGAAAAAAAATCACAGCCCGCAGGCTTACAATCATCGGCCCTCGGCTCGGTTCTCCGCTTCCCCACTCCTAAGCTCTAAGGGTATTCTCCGGTCCACCGTCACGATTAAAACAATAAAATGGGTTTTTATAGAGGTCCCCTCCCTCTCGGAAATCAAAGCCTCCACCTACCAACATTCCCGCTTGAATTTCCCTCCTCTCCAGGACTTTAAATTTTAGGTATAAATGCCCATCTGCTCGATCTACCCGGAGCTTGCATTAATGGCTTCTCTGTCCTGCACCGTCGTCTAAGTCCCGTTGTTCCTCTGCGTTGGTCTCCTTCATAATGGCCATTGCCTGCGTCTGTTTTAATGTCCGTACCTGTTACTTTGCCAACAATACATAAATACGTGGCCGTGGCCCTCATCTCATTTTAACACACGTAGTTGTCCGCATGTAAAACTGGCCATGCCTTCTCTCCGACGTAATAAATTGGGAACACGCGCCCTGCACAATTGTCAAGTCACTCGTGGCCGTCCACGTGTCAAACTCCGCCGCTCTCGGCCGTCTGTTTGTTCTCTCTTCGAGCCTTACTTTGACTCCTTTGACTCCCGCGGCTGACCAAGTTGCGCCACGTGTCGGCCTTTGGTTGGCCGCGATATCGTGACAGGTCATGAAATCGTGACCTGTCGCGATATCGCGACCCCCCCACGCCTTCGGACCTCCGCAGCCATCGCGAGCCGCGATACCGCGACATGTCGCGATATCGTGACAGGTCATGAAATCGTGACCTGTCGCGATATCGCGACCCCCCCACGCCTTCGGACCTCCGCAGCCATCGCGAGCCGCGATACCGCTACATGTCGCGATATCGCGACATGTCGCGGTATCGCGACCCCCCATGCCTTCGAACCTCAGTAAACAAAACGGGCCGCGATATCGCGACATGTCGCGGTATCGCGGCCCCCCGCGCCTCAGCCATTGCCTTGCACAAAATGGTCACGATATCGCGACGTCGCGATATCGCGACGATTTTGGCCCTCGCCCACTACTCGCCTTCGGAGTCGCGATATCGCGACATGTCGCGATTTCGCGGCTCCCCTCCCCAACCTGTCTTAAAACACTTCTGCCTTCCCTTTGCTCATGAAACTTCCTCAAACCGAAAAATTGCTTTGCCAAACCTTCCCCAAGCTGGAAAATGCACGGTGGCTTGACTGCAGCCGGATGCTCCTGCATCAGAACCCAGGAACGCAAGCGACGGGGAGGTGGAGTATTTCTCGCTAGAGGTCGTCATGGCGTTTCTTCACGAGGAGGATAATCTTCAGACGGTGCGATGTCAGCGCTCCTATGTGTTGTCGATGGTTAAATTCTGAAGCTGCAACAACGAGAGACATATGGAAGTGCCAGCTTGATAGCGAGAATCCCGGTGAAAGTCATTTTTTTTTTGGTGATGATGAAGTCCCAGTGGAAGATGGAATTTTTTTTATATATGTATTATTCGAGGAACAATGGTGAACATCTTCTCTTTTTAAAGACAAGAAAATTTATGGATATTTCTATTGGTCGATAATATGGCCACCATGGTCATTTTTTAAGTTTTTCCACGTTGAAGTGGAAGTGAAAGGCCTAGATGGCCCATGTAATTCCCCTGTGTGGGAAATTTTAATGCTATTTTTTTTCGCCTGAGGGCGATGCCGCCATTGAGCGAAGTTGTCTATTTACTGCTTAGATAGGCATGGTATTGTTTTCCACATGATTGAAGGCCCCAATCACATACAAGTATAGGGGTATTTATAGTCGTTGGAAATGGTTTTTCATGACGGACACAATGGTGGTGTCATATTGTAATTTTGAGGTTGTTTCAATTTAGTTTTTTAGCCAAAAAGTTTTTCTACCTTGGAGTGCACTCTCGGTTTAACCTGACACTCCCAAGGCACTTGTAAGTGAACCTAGTATCTAGTAGTTCCCTTTATCTACTTGGCGGATGCAGCGATTGGTTACCCATGCATTTCGGTAAGATGGGGTGACTACCATAAGGACACTTATTCTAGGGACTACAGACATAGATACCCTAGACTCTATCCGAGGTTTTTTCGGATCTACTTCTGAAGACTACAGACGAAGACACTTCAAAATATTCTCTTCTTCTCTTCTTCTCCTCCATATTTGGCATCTATGGCTCATTTTATTGTATTGAGTGCATTTTCGACAGAGACCGACACTCTTATATGGCTCATTTTTCCTTTGTATTAGGTGCATTTTTGGCAGAGACCGACACCTTCTAGATTGAGTTCACCATAAGGAAGGATTTGATATTTATGGTGGGACTAGTCAGTGACCTACGAGAGGCAACATCCTTTGAGGATGACCTGCAGAGGCAACAGACCCAGAAGTGGCTGACCCTGAGGCACCCATGATGACCTTGAGGCACTTAGACGGCTGACCTAGTGGCAACAGACCCGTGGAAGTGGCTGACCTTGAGGCAACAGACCGAGATGTATACATCATGAATCTAGCATTATTCACAGTTGGAGAGCCAAGCGCAAAGAGCACGAGCCTAGACCAAATCAGCAATAAAAGAGGATGATAGGTTGCTTTTAGAGAAGTCAACATTAAGGGGGAATGTTACCTAATGTTGACCTATTTTTTTCTTTAGTTAGGATAGTGCACATTAAGGGGGAATGTTAGAATTAATGTAATGTGCACTATGCCTTCCTTGACACTTGTCAGTTTCACTTGACAAGTGTCATGCATTTCATATAGGCTTATGTATATATATTGTAACCCATTTGTATCAATAATATAATCCCATCAGTTTCAGTCCCAACAATTACTTCTTAGCCTTTCCTTTGAGCATGCAAAGGATGAGTGCTCATGTGAGAAATATTAGGGTTTCCTTAAATATGTCAAGTGTCACATTTTCTCTTTGCATGTACCTTTTCTTTTCAACATATTTCAATGTAAAATTGCAAGGTTCTTTTATCAACGTATTATGGCCAACTCCTCCTTTGTTGTATGCTTTCGATGGTGCTTGATTCACGCTGTTTCCAGCTATAGTAGTGGGCAACACTTCCATGAATTTAAGCTAAGATTGTGAGCATCTCCTTTGGTAGCTATGGACAGGTCTTTGGTGGATTTTTTGAGGTACTCCAGTGGTGCCTTTGAGTGCTCCTTGTGGATGTACATCTAGATGGCATAGCCTTATTTTCCTTGTGCTTTGTTTCTTTCTTTTTTCAACCTACCTTTTTAGATAATATTTCTCCTTATCTTATGCTTGCAGGTAGCTTGATATGACTATTCAAAAATCGTGGAGGATATGTGCCCTTTGAGAGGGTCTTCTACCTTGCTTGGAGAATGCTCTTTACACGACCACTTTCAATTGATTTACTTTGTGAGGAATGTGCCTTTTGGAACTTAAGCTTTGCCCTTATTCCTACATAGGATAGATTGATATGGTGCAAGATAATGTAAACAAAATTTTAAATATAATACCTTCTTTTTGCACTCTATTCTGCTGGTTTTAATGGCGGCTTTCTTGTAAGCAAGGGCTGATTTGACATTGTCTCTTTTTGCTAGACAAATCTCTCCTTTGCTTGGTTACTTTGGTAATAAACCTAAGCTAATAACCGCGTAGATAGAAGCTTTTTGTAGAAGTAATTTCTGCACTATTTTTTTCTTGTAAATAGCCTTTACTGCAGTTTGAATCTAATACTCACCAAGTCTCGATTTGAAGCTTCTTTTGTTGATTTGATGGTTGCTTTCTTCTCCAATCCTTGGAGGAATATGATATGATTTTTGATGGCTTCTTTGGGCCATGAAATACTATAGGTTATGTGCACCAAATAGTGTCTCTAGACACTTTAAAAATCTATTGGTTTTTGTGTCCTTGATCTTTAAAAATCAACAAAGACAACCTAATCCTTTTGAGAGTAACTAGTTAAAGATCAACTAGTATAGTTATAATGGATTAATAATGCACTTAATGGTAACAATAATCTCTCCTTATTGATCCAATAAAATATCAAAATAATTTTTAAATGCACTTAATAATCTTCTACAAATTTTAAAGAGTAATATGTAATGAACCCTTAATGAGTATTCTACACTTTTTCACTACAATAAATATTGTAGGATGTAGTCTTCTTGCTTTATAAATAGATAAAAAGTAGATGATAATTTTCTTTATTTAAAAAAAATCTAACTCCTATTGAATGTGCAAATGTATCTTAAAATGAATTCTCCTTTTTGCACTTTTTTGAAGATCATAATATGGGTTCTTCTTCTTGCAAATTTTAATGCAAATATAGTGCTTTATAGAATTTGATAATGAACCCTAATTTGAAGTTTAACTAATTGCACCCTAATTGCTTATCTATAATGGCTTCTACAGTAGATGTAGAAATTGGTATTTTGATTCACCAAGTTGCTGCCTTGTAGTGGATGAATTCACAGCTTCTTGTTGGATTTCTAGAATAGCTTCATGCTTCACCAAATTGTGGTCTTGAACTTTATATCTTGAGCTTGGATTTTGGTGGCTTGATCCTTCCAGTGATCTTCTATTTTATCCTATAGGTTCAGAGAACTCTTTTCTCTAAACTGTGTTTTCTTTGCTATGAGAGAAAATCTCCAAATCTCTTTTATTTGGTAGTTTTTTTTTATCTAAATCCTCCTTCAATCTTCTTTTTGAATTCTATCTTCAAACAGGATTTTCTTCTTCTCAAGATTTTGAATGTCTTGAGGTCTTCAATAGATTATTATTCTAGGATTTGGCACTCCTTGCCAAATTCTTCTTCTCCTGGGCTTGTTTTCAGATGGCGATAATTGTCCCAAGTCCTTCACTGTCAAGATCTTTCTCCTTGGTAGTGGATTTATCCAATGAGTTCTCCTAGGAAATCTTTTGATGATGCTTCCATGAGCTCTACAAAAAGGCTCTCCAAGCCTTCTTTTTCCTCCTTGAGATCTCTCCAAGGTATTCTATCTTGCAGCTTCTTTGGTCTTCCAACTGATACCTTTTCTTCAACCTTCTACTTCTGTAAGTGTTGGTGATGAGATATTATTCTAGGATCTATGAAATATACTGCTTCAGGAATAGGGCTCTGTTAGTCCCTTTCTATCTCTTCCAAGATAAGAAGTTTTTTCCAATGAGATCTACTTCGGATCTCTTCAGCTTCTAAAAGAAATCTTTAATAAATAAAGGAGATAATCAATCTCCTATTTTGTGGACTCTTATCTAGAGTCTTCTTCAGTAAATATTCTTTGGAGTCTTCTTCTGAATTAGGAATTCTTCTTCTAAATCTAGAACTCTTCTATGAAATCTTCTTTTGAATAAAAAATTCTTCTTATGAATTAGGAATTATTCTATGGATTTTTCTTCAAAATTCAAGATTTTGTGGTATTTTTTGCTTTTGCACTCTATAAGTATTGATATTGAATAGAGATCACCAATCTCCTATCTCCTCCTTGACTCATATTCTAGAGTATCTTCTTCCTCGAGTCTGCTACAAGGCTATTGTTGCATTCTCTTTGCTTCTGCAATCTGTAGAATTTGTAGCTCTTGTAATGGGACCCTTTTTATTTTCAAGGTCTTTGAAATATTTAGTCTTCTCCTTGTTGCAAGTGCTGGAATGATTCTAAGAAGATATTCTTCCTAGCTCTCTTGTAGGAAGCTTCCCAACCTTTTTCTTGAATCTCCTTTTCCTGCAACAAGTTGTTAGAAACTGGAATAGAAGAATTTATAATTCTAAACCAAGGCTTCTATGGCATTTTTTTAGATCAAGGCTTCTATGGTCTTTCTTCTAGATCAAGGCTTATATGGCATTTCTTTTGGACCAATGATTCTATGGTATTTCTTCTGAATCAAGGCTTCTATGGCATTTTTTCAATGTGAAGTTTTTTAATCTAGCAATGGAGATCTCCAATCTCTAAACTTGACCAAGACTCTACTCTAGGAGTTTGTTCTGCAATGTCTATTTTTCTATAGTAAATATCTTTAGATAATAGTTAGCATGAAAAGATCCAGATCTTTTGAGATTAGTAATCTTCACTAGTTGATCCGTCAAACTAGTGGAATGAATGTTGAGTCATACAAATCTGTGGAAAGACTCTAGCCAGATGTAATCTCAAAATTTTTGTAATTGAGATTTATTTTAGTCCTCACTTATGACTCTCCCTATTCCTATCTCGATTCACCATGGCTCTGATACCACTATTAGCTTTTGAGGATATATGTAGTGGGAGAGATCTAACACAAGTCCTAATAAGATGCAAAAAATATGAAAGAAAGTAATTCTGCAATATGACTAAAATATACTATAAATAGAAATGATAAAAATACAATGCAGTATGGAGGTAATGGTCACTCCATTAAAGCAAGCTAAAGAGCTACATTGTACTCCATACAAGAGTTCTACTATTTACTACTCTCTACTACAATGCATTTGATATGTACTTGATATCTAATTTATCATTATGAGACCCTTTATATAGGAAGAGAGATTCCTTGGCCAACACTCTACCTAGTTTTACAAGTGGACACCTTGCACATTACAACTTGCACATTGAAACTTGTGCATTTATTACATTGCTTGAAGAAACTAGCTAACTTCCCCCTAAAGTAATATCCTCCTCTAACTATGTATCAAAGGTGGTACATATACATGACCCAAATGATGTAATATGCTCTAACTCTAACACCATACCAATCAACAACCTACCATGGCCACTGGCAAGAGTAGTAGTAGAAATGCAAGATCATTAGATGAGGTTCACATGGGGGCCATTGTGTTGACCCATTTGTATAGGATATTATACAATATCATGTACAAATGACACACAATACTAGTGTGCATGATATTGATACAGGTATGGTGCTAGGAGTACATAGTCATCAGGAGGTTAGATGCACTACCAGGATCACTATCCAACCTAGAGAAACAAACAAGATACATGTGGTCCTAAGACTATGAGCGTACATAGAAGGCATACAAAAGTATTCTACCATTTGGGATATGGGTGGTAGATGAGCTATGAGATCACCACAATAGATGGTGTCCATGACATCTACACCCTAGATGGTATGAGGATGTTGATAAACTAGCTTAGGTTAGGAGGGTTTGATGATTTACCATGAAGAAGGATGAGCTAGAGCTTTATTGGTTTGATCGAGTGTGGTGGTTGTTCTAGATTCTCTAGGATATATTAAAATTGAGAAAATACTAGTTCAAGAGGGTGAGGAGGGATCCATTAAGGGTTAGAGGGGACCTTGATGTGGCTAGGTTTGTAGAGAAGGATTTGGATGATCCCCTCTATGTTTTGAATTTGATGATGTTGGAGTAACCTTCATATTAGGAGATGATATAGGGATATTACACCCTCAAGGATCTCCCCATAGGTTCTAGTGTAGAGGTGCCAAGTCATGGGCCAACATGTGTAGCTAGCACTCTAAGAGGCTAATTAATTCATTACAGAGTGATGATAGAGGGTCCAAAGCCTGCTAAATAGGTGAGGGTATAGGTTAGGATAGAGATGATAATGGCCATGAGGACAACCATCACTCTCTCTATCTCAAGGGTAGAGGGGATAGTAGGAGGTGCCCCCATGATAATATAGGTAGGACCTATTGGGAGTACAGGTTAGGGGGACTTGATGAGGAAGGTAGAGGAATTGCTAGTTAGGATAGTTGTTATGTAGGGGGAGATATACATTGTATATCTAGTCTAGATCTTAGTAGAGTGAGACTCAATGAGGACTAAGGTAAGTGCCTAATGGGGGATATGGGTTGGATAGAGCAAGAGTGACAACAGGCTCATATAGAGGGGATGGCTATCATTATGAGCAACCAAATAGGAAAGGGGATCCACCTTCTATAAGAGTAGTTATAGAGGGAAGAAAAGAGGTTAGAGGTGTCAGTATGGAGAGATACCTTCTACCAGACCCTGTACTTTTAGATAGCCCTGATGGAGTAGAGGATGCCTCCACCATACTCCCTTTAGACATAAGTTTGGTCACGATCTAGATCATGGACTACCATGTAGTTCGTGAACATGCCTCCATAGAGACCACCTCTAACAAGTAAAGCAAAGGAGATGAACTCATGGAGCTAGGGCTAGGATCAGGGTGACATGCCAATTTTGATTATGGTATGCACACCTAGGGAGGGTTGAGTGCACCAAACTCAAAATATGGTGCATTGATCCAACTGATATGTACTCTCTACTATCAATTAATATCATGCTACTGTTAATTTTTTAAGGTGTGAAAATATGTGTGCATTATGTGTATGTTTTTTAATTTATTTTTGCTATGCATGATGATCACAAACATAATGAATGCAATGCATAATGATCTTAACTAAATGAATGCAAAATGAGCTTAACTAATGAAATGCATGAAACTAACTAAAATGAATACAAAAAATATGAATGGAAGGATGAATGAAAAAAATAAAGGAGAAGAAGGAAAAGAAAATAAGAGGAAAAAAATAGTGATAGGAGAAGGAATAAAAATAAAAATCTCAAAAAGGTCAAAAAGGAAAGACACAAATAAAAGAAAACAAGAGCAAAATCTTGCAAGGATGTATGCTTGCAAATGACCAAATGGGGGCTACTCCTCACTCATGGCCATGAATCTATCCTATAATGATGTTATGCTCACAAATATGATCGAGTGTGAAATGATACCCATCATGGGTGTAGTGCTTGCTAGTGGCTAGAGATGAAGAGATACCTGCTAGGATGTATGCTTGCAAATGGTCAAATGGAGGCTACCCTTCACTTGTAACCATCAAGCTATCATGTATAGGATGAAGTATTTTATTGATTTGCTAAAGTGAGTACTACCCGATAGGGGTGTGGTGTGTGCAAGAGATGAATGAGCAAAGAAAAACACAATAAAAAAATGTGTGTTAGAGGAGAAAAAGACAAAAGAAAGAGTAGAGCAAAGAGTAAACAATAGTGTGTGTGTCCTTATTGAAATATCGATAGCTAAGAGGTGTGCATAAGATAGTTAGTGGTTGTATGAATACCATAAATGATATTCATGTGGTATCTACCCTATCCCATGAGGACCTCTTAATAGGTAAAATATAAAGAAGAAAAATTTGAGCAAAAGCAAATATGAGCAAATAGAAGAAGGAATGTATATCCTTTGTCTTAACAAAAAGAAGAAAGAAAACTTTCAAAGGACAAAAATATACAAAAATAAGAAATGTATTCCTTTTTTTTTTCAAGCGAAAAACCCTTGCGGAGCCGCCTTGGTTCGAGAGACCACGAACAGGGGATTCTACACCATCAAAGTCACCCGAGGGTCGCACCCGACCCTGCCCGCACCAACATTATCAATTGGATTTTGGATACCCAATTCAACTTTTTGGTAGGGTGGAGATTTGAACCTGGGACCTCCCTTGGAGGATTGCCCTCTCCTCTCCAACTCACCTACAACACCTGGGTGAAGAAATGTATTCCTTGACTTTGAGGAAATTTTGATGATTATTTTATACTTTTAAAGGTCAAGGAATATAAAATAAGAGAAGAAATGAGCAAATGCAATGATGAAAATGCATGGATATGGGCCCTAGGTTGGGGATTCACTAGGTATTAGATCCCTAGTATGATTGCAATGCATGTGAGCTAAGACCTAACTAGGTTTCATCACTTGCCATCCTCACGAAGTCCCAAAAAATCTATATGATGAAGCAGTCATGCAAATATGATCAAACAACAATGCAACTGTATGACAAGCAAAAATGTAAGTGGAACAAAAGGTCAAGAAAATATGCAAAATATGATAGATAATCATGTAGTATGAATAAGTAAACCAAATGTAATATGAAAACTAAGCTAAATACAATATGTGAAGATGAAAATGCAAGGTCATGCATAGTATATTTTTAGGTGCATTATGTTCAATGGTGCTTTAAGTTTTTTACTATCTAAAGAAGTCAAAATTGGTCATAATGACAAAGGGGCCTACCCAATTGGCTTGAAACTTACCTTTCAAATCTAATCAAGCATTAGTGTTATTTTGGTTTTCCTTGAGGGCAAGGCCCCCAACCTTAAAAGAAAGAATATGAAATATCTTGGAATAATATCACTTGAGCCTATTCTAATAGGATCAAAGATCCTCTAAGGCATGAATACACTTTTTATCCAAAAACTCCAATTGGTGCAAATGATTAAAATGATATTCATCACCGATCGAGGCATCTTGCAACAAGATGCATAATGAAGGGACCTTTAACTCAAATGAAAAAATTGCCTTAGTTCCATAGAATAAGACATACAAAGAAGCACCTATAGAAAGTTTGTACATTGGTATGATGGACCCACAAGGTAGGATATAACTAGATATGCTAGTCTCAATAAGTCTTACTAACCAACTTCTTGAGGATCTTAACCAAAGACTTGTTGGATGCTTCAACTTGATCGTTACCTTCAGGGTAGTATAGAGTTGACCACCTATACTAAATATTGTACTTAGCACAAAGTTTATGGACATCCTTGTTCTTAAAATAAGTTCCATTATCAGAAATAATAATTGAAGGAATCCCAAACCTATAGAGGATCTAGTTGAATATGAACTTGGAGACCTGAGCTCCAGTCACCATGGCCAGGAGCATGGCTTCAATCCATTTAGTGAAGTACTCTATCATCATTATTATACAATTATGACCATTATATTACATGAGATTAATCTTCCCTATGATGTCCAATCCCCACATGGAAAATGACCAAGGAGAAGAAATAACTTGAAAGTTGTGAGGAGCATGAACAGGGTTTTCATAACATTGACACTTGTTGTAGCATAGAACATGGTTACATGAATATTTCTCCATGGAAGGATAATAATACCCCATTTTTTTTTTGGTAGATAAGATACTATAGCATTAATACCGGGTTTTACAGGTTGACCCAAAACATTTTACAAAAATCAACCCAGGGCTGTTGATGAACATATCCTTACTAAGGATCCTATATATGTAAAATCTACATGCCACCAAAGCCATTACATCCGGTAAGGCACATAGCCTGTTATAAAAAAGAAACTTCCCATACAACATTTTGGGTATACCCCAAGAAAACACACATGCATCATAATTACAAAAAAAAAACAGACACGAATCCCTTCTTTGAGACAATGGAGAAACAAAAAGCTGTAGACACACATAGCAGAGTACTAAAAAATACTCCCACAAGCTCTGTATTGACAGTTACTCTTAATAATTATTTGGTAATTACTTTCTTCCGTATATGACATGCTTTGGTACCACATACTATCTTTGCCAATCAGCCTTGGAGAAGTGAACCTGCTGCATAGATTTATGGCGGTGGTGATCTGGTGGTCCACGTGGCTTTAGTTCGAAGTCTTATATTGCCGTTTCTTTTCTTCCCTATGATTATCAACCAACCTCAAATTACTAAGATGACTAGGAGCCATGTTATCTAACATGTGACTGTCCCAATTAGTCTTTGTGGTATTTCCAAGCAACATCCACGAAGACCAACAACTCAGATAATTTTTATTGTGAGTCCAATTCAAAAAAGAGACGGGAATACTCCTAGCCTTCGAACTTATAGTGCCTTCCCTGTTGGTAAATTTGACTATCATTCTTGGAATTCTTGTTGAATAAGCTCCTCTACTTCACTCAAGACACCTTGTTCCCATTTGAAAAGTCTATCACCATCGACACCCAAATTGGCCAGCTTATCAACAATTTTGTTAGCTTCACGAAAGACATGTTGGGCTTTTCTATTTTGTATTCCCTGGAAAAGAATCCTAGCCTCTTCAACAATTGTTTTAATCCTCCAAGGAGGTGTTTTCCAATTATTGAGGAGATTTATAACATGCATAGAGTCTCCTTCTACGATCAAATTGCCTTCTAAGTCTTGAGTCATTTGAAGGCCTCTCCACATAGCTCTAGCTTCAGCTTCGTTGTTCGTCCTTGTTCCCAAATATTCAAAAAATGCAAGCATCATATTCCCATTATGATCTCGCACAATACCACCAGCACCTGCTCTTCCAAGATTATCCTTAGTTGCTCCATCAAAATTAACCTTAAACCAACCCGTAGGAGGTGGAGACCACTTAACATTGGCTCTGGGGTTGACTACCCTAGGCACATACTCATCTAACAAGGTTAAAATTAAATATTGAGCAATCGTGGTCTCCTGTAGATGAGGTTTACAGCTATCAAAAGGGATAAGGTTCACATTCTCGTTGGCAAAGGATAGGATCCTGGCAATGATAGTTTGATGATCATGGATAGACTCATTAAATACTCTATGGTTCCTTTCTAACCACACCTGCCAAAGATAGTGATTGAGACAAATTTTCCACATGTATCTAAGTCTTTGGCTTGAAAAGGGGCAAGGCCATTGGATGAAAAAATCAAGTACGATGGCTAGTTTAACCCATGAAATATTGAAGGCCTAAAAAACCCCACTTAGGACAATCAAGGAAAAAGGGCACTCAAGGAAAATGTGATAAATGGTCTCCCAATTAGCCTTGCAAAGATAACAATGATTAGTGATACAAATACCTTTACGCATCATATTATCAATGGTTAGAATTCTTCCTTGGATAACCAGCCATGAAAATACTACAATTTTTGGAATTAAATTTTTATCCAAACTAAGTCCTTTTGGAGGACAAAATCCTCGTCATCAAGCAGAAGCTTGTAAGCTGATTTAATAGTGAACTACCCAGTTTTTGTAGGAGCCCAGGTCACTTGATCTTCCTTGGGTCTCATGGGGATAAAATGTTTCCCGAGAATGTTACAAAGATCATTTGATTCTACTTGAAATCCTTGAATTCTTATTTGTTTCCACTTCATTCTACCTCTGTCCTCAACCATATAATCGGAGACTTTTTTGCCAATGAGTTCTTCTATGATATCTCCTGTCTTCCCTGGAAAAGGATCCTAGCCTCTTCAACAATTGTTTTAATCCTCCAAGGAGGTGTTTTCCAATTATTGATGAGATTTATAACATACATATAGTCTCCTTCTATGATCAAATTTCCTTCTAAGTCTTGAGTCATTTGAAGGCCTCTCCACATAGCTCTAGCTTCAGCTTCATTGTTCGTCCTTGTTTCCAAATATTTGTAAAATGCAAGCATCATATTCTCATTATGATATTGCACCCCATTTTAAGGAGCTTCTTGGAAATGGAATTGCTGCTAAAATGGCCTTTGCATGATCCTTCATAAACCTCACCAAGATCTAGTCATACTTCATCAGAGTCAAGGCATCGTAAGAGGATGCATTCAAAAGAATTTTTATATAAAGTACTTTCAATTACAATGAATCAACATGCTATTTTGTGCAAAAGCTTACATTTATTGTAGTTTAACCCATTAGGAATCAAATCATCTTTAAGAAAATTAAATATATAATTATACCATGGCTCAGTATGGGAAGCTCTGATGGTCATAACATCTAACGGAATAAAACTAGAGGTAAGCAATGTGGGCTCTTAAATTTATCTAATGATAATTGATACTTGATCATCATCCAACTCCAAGGGAAACAAGGATGTAGTAGTGGCTATGACATCCACATGGATGTGGGAGGATCTAGGGATAGACTCTATGGTTACTTGATAAAAAATGAACAAAATCTTGGTGATGATCTCTCTATAATATTTTAGCTTATCATCCTGAGCCTGATAAACATTGTTAATCTGATTAAACACAAGTTGAGAGTCACCAAAACTAAAAGAATTGTAACCTTAAAGACTAAGAATGCTTTAAGACTAAGGATAAAGGCCTTGTAATCTACAATATTATTTGTTGAAGAGAAATGAAGCTTGAAGGAAAGGGTATGAGCTAATTTTATGGGGTAACTAGAATGATTCTAGTACCAACACCCTTTAAGCATTGATATCCATCAAAAATAAAGTCCAAGTCTTTGGCTCTTTGACTTCTACACTAAAACACTCATTAGGAAACCGTTAGAGTAGGTTGTTTACCTTAGCTCATGTTCACCTAGGTTATTTATTTCCTTTTTATTTAGTTATTCCATGTATTTTCCCCACCCACTTATGTGTGGATATTTCATTTATCTTATTTAGATATTATGAGATGTTACATATTTATTTCTTAGATATTATGGGGATATTTTTAGGTTTGACTATTCCTAGGGGTGACATTTGGAGGGTTGATATTCTTTCTCCCATAGCGGTTACATATCTATGGACCATATCACATATTCCTTTTGTACGGTGGATATTTGTCCTTAGCTTGATCCTACGGCTATGGTTGATCATCCTTGCCTATATAAGCAAGGCACCTTCATTGTACTCAGTGTTCCATTTTTAGATCTAATATATGATATTGTTGCTCTCTTGTTTGCATATCTATTTGTAAGCTTATGTTGTCAATTTGCTTTCAGATTCTTGTTTTGGTTGAATGTGGTGTTTCTGTTAACACTTGAGATCCTTGCATCTTGGAATGATCTGATTATCATTCCTTTCATGGCATCAGAGCAATAGGTGTTGCAGTCATCCATTTGTGAGTGTTGTGCAGTTGTTTCTCTTGCAGGTTCGAAGAATGGTGTGGAAGCTTCAGTTTTTGTGATCGGGTCCTTGGTGGAGTCTTTTGGCCAGTTTGTGTCACTCCTTCCATTGTAATATCATCACCAGCCTCCTAAAATCTCTTCTTCCCATACTGCAATAGCCTCATTCCCTTGGATCTGTCCTAAGCATTTTTTTCTTGAGCATTTCCCTTTTTGGCAGGGTCACCAACCCAACCCATTTTTATATTTTGCATGTATCTCCTGATAGAAATGCCATTTTTCCATAAAATTTTTTGGAGGTCTGTAGATGCATTCATTTGAGTTGTGCCCAAAATTTCAGCTCATTTGGATCAGTATTCTTCAAGATATCTTGATTTTACAAAAACCTGCAATTTTTTAGTAATATGCATATATCTTCATCAAAACTTCTGAGTTTTTGCAGATTTTTTTACAGAATGTGTAAAATCATATTATAGACCGTCCCATAAAATTTCAGAGAATTTGGAGCTGTATTTTGATAGTTACAGTGATTTTACTATTTTTAGTAAAATCATCCTTGCAGGAGAAATATTGGGAGTTGCTTAGCGAAATTTTTACCAGGCCTGTAAAATCATTTTTCTGATATGCCTATAAAATTTCAGATTTTTTGGATCTGTATTTAGATAGTTATAATGATTTTATGACTGCACTCTCAATATTGCATTGTGAAAAAGGTTTTTGCACTTGAACCTTGTATATGGACTATTGTTATAAAGTCCCATCTTCTGCATTCTTGTGAAGCTAATAAAATAATATTTTGGGGGGTTGTCTCGGTGCTGATTTGTGCACCCTATCTGCATTCTTTTTCTCTTTGGTGATTTTTGTAGAATGGCTTCTTCATCTTCTTTTGCATTAGATCAATGTGAGCCATTAACAACACATAATTACCACACATGGAGACCAAGAATGGAAACAATCATTAAACGCAAAGGATTATGGGCTTTAATGCTTGAAGAACAACCAAAGTTCACTAGAGAATATGAAAAATTTCAGCACCAATGCAAATTACATGAATGTATGGGTTTGATAGGAACTTATGTAAGTGATAGTCTTTTATTTCATTTGGAAGGATGTGACTCTCCTTTCAAAATTTGGGAAAAATTAAAAGGATTATTTGGTAAGGTGGATCACATAAGAGCCATGCAGCTTGAAGTTGAGATCACTTCTCTCAATCCTGAAGATTTTCCATCTATTGTAGACTATCTTACTAAGTTCAAGCACTTGTTGACACAGTTAAAGGGGAGTGGGAGAGACAAGAAAGATGAAGAGTGTGTTTACCTGATTCTATCCAAGTTGAAAGGTCCATTCCAAATATTTGCTTCTACCTTTTTCTCTAGCATGGATGCCTTAGGTGACACATTCATAATGCCTGATTTGGAGTTGTTTTGTGAAAGACTTACTAGGGAAGAATCCAAATTGTCTAACCTTGAGTCTTCCACCTCTCAAAAGGCATTAGTAGCATCTAGTCCTAAGGGTAAGGGAAAATTCAAAGGTAAACCTAAGTCTTCTCCTTCTCCATCTCAAAGTGCCCCTAAACCCAAAGAATCTAACTCTAAACCCAAAGAGTCTTCTAAATCCAAGAATAAGTCTAGCCTTTCATGCTCCTTTTGTGGGGGGAATAATCATGTAGAAACCAGGTGTTGGAAGAGAATGCAAGCCTTAGAGGATGCAGTCAGAAAACACAAGATCTCTATCTCCACTCCACCTCCTTCTAGTGAGCATGGCAAAGCACTTAATGTTGTTGGGAGATCTCAATCAGTTGCTACAGATAGTTGGGTTATAGATTCTGGTGCTTCTCACCATATGACTTCTTCTAAGGAGTCATTTGTATCTCTTGGTTTGAGTTCTACTTCCAACATTGAGGTTGGAGATTCTTCCTTTATTTCTGTTAAGGGAAAAGGTGACATACAACTTGATGGTGGATGCATCAATGATGCACTATATGTTCCTGACATTACTACAAATTTACTTTTTGTTTATCAAATTTGTCATTCTGGTCAGGGCAAAATAGTGACTTTCACACCACAAGGAGCTGAAGTTAGAACCTTGTTGGAGCCTCATTCACTTGTTGCACAAGGTGTTGTTGATCATAGTTCTAGACTATATCACTTTGAGGGTTTTGATGACACTTCTTCTGTAGGGACATGCTTGGTTGCTCATGCAGATTCCGAGAGTAAGCTTTGGCATGAGAGATTTGGACATCTTAATTACAGATATTTGAAGGAGTTGAGCACTCATGGTATGGTTGATGGTTTACCTAGAGTTTCTTGTCTTGATGGAGTTTGCCCTGGATGTGCATTAGGGAAACAACACCAAGATCCATTTCCTAAGGGTAAGTCAAAAAGAGCTTCTTCACCACTTGAGCTTGTGCATAGTGACTTGATGGTTTTTTCTACTCCTTTCAAAGGAGCTAAGTATGCACTTACATTTATTGATGATTTCTCAAGGCGTACTTGGGTTTATTTTCTCAAGTACAAGAGTGATGTCTTTTCACACTTCAAGGTGTTTAAGGCTTTTGTTGAGAATCAATCTTCTAGTTGCATAAAGAAGCTTCACACTGATAATGGGGGGAGTACTTCAACAGAGAGTTTTCTGATTTTTTGGTAGCACATGGCATTGTTCACCAACATTCTGTTCCTCATACTCCACAACAAAATGGCTTAGCAAAAAGGAAGAACCAAACTTTGAAGGAGATGGCTAACTGCATGATGCATTCCAGGGATTTACCTCCTATATATTGGGCAGAAGCAGTTAATTGTGCGAACTACATTCAGAATCACACACCACATAGAGCACTTGAGCATTTGACTCCAGAGGAGGCTTGGTCTGGGACTAAGCCCGATGTCTCATTTTTCAAAGTTTTTGGAAGCCATGCTTGGGCCTTTGTGCCAAAGAAGCAAAGGAAAGCCTTGGATAAGAAGAGCAAACCCTTGATATTTGTTGGGTATTGCGAGGACATGAGAGCTTATCAACTTTTGGATCCTGATACTCATGAAGTTCTTTTCAGAACTCATGTTCAGTTTGATGAGCACTTCTCTTCTCATGATTCTTCTTCTTTACTTCCATCCATTGATGATTCTTCACTTCATCTTGAGGATCCCTTCTTTGAGGAGCAAGTTCAAGAGGTAGTTGAGGAGGTCATGGATATAGATTTAGATGAGAATCTTGTTCCTCCTAATGTTGTCACTATGCCTAGGTGGGCTCGTACCACAATTTCTGAGGCAACACCTTTCATACAAGATCTTCCACCCACTAGACATCATCATGCACATTCTACAGGTTTTGGACTTTTATGTCAGGTAGTTTTTGGGGATCCACAGTCTTTCTCACAGGCTCATGGGATACAAGAGTGGGATGATGCGATGACAGATGAGTATTCTTCTTTGATGAAGAATCATGCTTGGGATTTGGTCTCTCTTCCTAAGGGAAGAAATTTGGTTAGGTGTAAGTGGGTATACCGAACCAAATATGCAGTTGATGGGTCCATTGATAAGTATAAGGCTCATCTTGTAGCGAAGGGTTTCTCACAAGTCGAAGGTATTGATTACTCTAAGACTTTTGCACCCATTGCCAAGATGGATTCTGTGCACCTTGTACTTTCTATTGCTGCATCATAGGGTTGGCCAGTGTACCAGATGGATGTGAAGAGTGCCTTCTTGCATGGAGATTTGCAGGAGGAAATCTACATGGAGCAACCTGTTGGGTTTGTTCATGACTCTTCTCTTGTTTGTAGACTATGGAGGTCTCTCTATGGTCTCAAACAAGCCCCTCGAGCTTGGTATGAGAAGATGGACTCTTTTCTTCTATCTACTAGTTTTGTTCATTGCCACTCAGATCCTACAGTGTATATACAACATGTTGGAGAGGATATAGTTATACTTGTCTTGTATGTTGATGATTTGCTTCTCACTGGTAGCTCTTCTTCCCACATTCAGACTATTCAAAGGGCTCTTTCAATGTAGTTTGATATGATAGATCTTGGTCTTTTGCACTTTTTCCTTGGTTTGCAAATTTCTCAGTCAGATTCAGGGATTCATTTGAGTCAGCAAAAGTACACCCATGATCTTCTTCAGCATTTTGGTATGGCTGATTGCAAGCCATGTCCCTCTCCTTTCCAGTATGGGGTCTCTCTTACTTCCAAATGCACCACTCCTCTTTGTGATCCTACCTTGTATAGGCAGTTAGTTGGAAGTTTGATGTACTTGACCCATACTCGCCCCAATATTTCTTTTGTAGTTGGACTTGTGTCTCGGTTTGCACATGCCCCTCATAGCAGTCATTGGTAGGCTACCAAGAGGATTTTGAGATATCTACAGGGCACTTCACACTTTGGATTGCACTACACCCAAGGTTCTACTCAGTTGGTTGGATATACTGATTCAGATTGGGCAGGTTCTATTGATGACATACGTTCCACTTCTGGCTACATTTTTTGTCTTGGCTCTTCTCTGATTGCTTGGGCATGCAAGAAGCAATAGGCTATTGCACTTTCATCTACAGAGGTAGAGTATAGGGCAATAGTCATAGCGAGTCAGGAGGTTCTTTGGCTATGATAGTTATTGACAGAGTTTGGCTTCCCACAGGATTCAACAACAGTACTTTGGTGTGACAACCAAAGTGCAATTCACATTTCTCGCAATCCTGTTGAGCACCAGTGGACCAAGCATATTGAGATTCACATGCACTTCATTCGTCAGCACATTCAGGATGGAGTTCTTTGCTTGGAGTACATTCCAACTCAACAGCAGGTTGCCGACATCTTCACGAAGCCTTTTGCATCACCTCGCTACCTTGAGTTGCGTGGCATGCTTGGGGTTTCAGAAGTTGTCCTTGGGGGGTGTTCTTGAGGACATCTTCCTTCTTCTTTCTCTCTCTTTCTAGCAGGATGATCTTTTTCCCATGTGGTTTTTCCTTCTTCTAGTTCAATATTTCTTCATGGATATATTGTACATGAGTACCTGATCAGGCCTTGTTGTCGGGACTCATACTGTGGATATGCCACTTTTCTTTTTGGCCCCTAGCTTCACTTGAGGGGGGTGTTAGAGTAGGTTGTTTACCTTAGCTCATGTTCACCTAGGTTATTTATTTCCTTTTTATTTAGTTATTCCATGTATTTTCCCCACCCACTTATGTGTGGATATTTCATTTATCTTATTTAGATATTATGAGATGTTACATATTTATTTCTTAGATATTATGGGGATATTTTTAGGTTTGACTATTCCTAGGGGTGACATTTGGAGGGTTGATATTCTTTCTCCCATAGCGGTTACATATCTATGGACCATATCACATATTCCTTTTGTACGATGGATATTTATCCTTAGCTTGATCCTACGACTATGGTTGATCATCCTTGCCTATATAAGCAAGGCACCTTCATTGTACTCAGTGCTCCATTTTCAGATCTAATATATGATATTGTTGCTCTCTTGTTTGCATATCTATTTGTAAGCTTATGCTATCAATTTGCTTTCAGATTCTTGTTTTGGTTGAATGTGGTGTTTCTGTTAACACTTGAGATCCTTGCAGCTTGGAATGATCTGATTATCATTCCTTTCGAACTTGATAACTAAGGAATGTGTTGAATCTAAGGTAGTGGAGGCTAACTAATTAGTAATCACTTGACCCTTGATAACCTTCTGATCTATAAAGGTTAGTTCAAACTCACTAAGGGCTAAAACCCACTTAATGATTTGAATTGAAAGGTGGGGCTTAGACATTAAGTAGTGAAAAGGATCAAAATTTAAGACAACCAATATCTTATGGTTGAGCATGTAGTGTCTTAATTTCTAAGAAATAAACACTATGGCAAGACAAAGCCTCTCTAAGGGGGTGTACTAGGTTTCATAGCTAACCAAGGTCTTACTGATATAGTAGATGACTCAATCTTTATTTTGATCATCATGTTGAGACAACATGGATCCAAAAGTGTGAGCTATGTTAGCGTAGATTTGGTTAGTTATTACCTAACATCAAATGCTTATCTGGTCTAGGAAGAACTAAGATAAACAAATAAATGAGATACCATTTGAGTTTATCAAAAGCTTGCTAACACTCAAAATCCCACTAGAACACTGCATATTTCTTAAGAAGCTTAAGAGAGAGCTAACAATTATTGGATAATTGAGCTATGAATCAATGAGTATATTGAATATTAGCTTGCAAGCTACACAACTTGGTTAGGGTGCAGGGAAGAGGTATTTCAGTGATAGCCGCTATATTAGTGGGGTCTACTTCAATGCCTTGCCTAGACATGATGAACCCTAGAAACTTGCTAGATATAACTCCAAACACACACTTGGAGTGCTTAAGATGAATCTTGAATTATCGAATCCTTTCAAATATTCCTCTTAAATCATGAGCATGATCATTTCTATGTATGGAATAACCTAAATTTTCATCCACATAGTCTTCTAGAATATCTTGCATCATGTCATGAAAAATATAAGTCATAACCCTTTGATATGTGGCACCAGTGTTCTTCAAGCCGAAAGGCATGGCTTTATAACAAAAGGTAGCCCATGGAGTAATAAAAGTTATCTTGGCCTAATCCTTAGGGGTAACCATGATTTGATTGTATCATGAGAAATCATCCATGAATGAAAGAATTCCACATTTGGAAGTGAAATCTATGATCATATCTATGTTGGGGAGAGGAAAATTGTCTTGGGACATGCTAAGTTAATGTCCTTAAATTCAATACATATTCTAATTGTTCCTATCTTCTTAACCATAGGAATGATGTTGGATATCCAATCATAATAGTTGATAGTTTTTATGTAATTGACGTCAAGAATTTTTTGGAGCTCCTCCTTGATCAAAAGGGTGATATTAGGATTCATCTTACTAAGTTTCTACTTAAAAATATTAACACTACATTTCACTACCAAATGATGCATAATAAGAGAGGGATCAACCCCTGACATGTCGACATATGACCAAGAAAAAATATCATTAAATTCCTTCAATAAATTGGTCAATTGCTCCTGCTCATACATGGAAAAAGATTTACCTAGCTTAAGAATTCTAGATCTCTCCTCAGAACCTATGTTAACATCTTTGGTCTCCTCGATAAGAATGTGAGACTCATCCTCATAAGGAGGTGGGATGGGGATCACTCCTAGTTGCTCAAGGTCCTTGGGAGATATAGAACTAAAATACTCTTGAGAACTAGAAGACTCGATATGTACAAAACAAGGGACTAACCCATCAAAGAAGAAACTATGGTGGAGGACATCCTCATGATCCATATCACAAAGAGTATCCCCTTTAGCATACTCCCCTGGGATCGCAACTAACTTGATATGCATCAAAGTTACCATAATGTAAAACAAAATTTTAGTGGTATAAGGTGGTCTCTCATCCTCATCACTCCACTCCAAGCCTTGATGATCTAAATATTTAGCATAAATAACAAGATGATCATTATCATAAAATGACAAAGGTTGGTTTTTATTAGGTATGTAACCTATGCCATATCTTCCAAGACAAATATTAAATTCTAAAGGCTCTTGAATACCTTTTTGTTATGGCCTCAAAATTTGACCTATATATCCCATACTAGATAGGATTTGCTTGGGAAGCGGGTAATCATTGGACAAATAACAATGGGAAAAATATTGCTCTATAGGAAGAGGGTTGCTACCATAGATATTTTCTTCGATGGATACACCCACAAAGATAAAGGTACACATGCCAATGTGTATGATTTCACCCTTATTATAAGGTAAACTCATAGTCCTCGATGAAGGTGGTAGCTTGGCTAAATCTAGAAGAGGTTCTTGGAGAAAAGGATTGACCTAATCTTGTGATGAAACATTTATTAGTGGTTCCTCACTCACCTTTATAATTGTAAGTTGCTTAGTGATGTGAGATGAAGTGATCGACATAAATTGATACTAGATTGAGCTTGCTCAACCATTAAAAAATATTAAAATGGATGAGGGTTGCCAAAAATTGTGACAAGCTGATCTTTGAATTTGAACTTCAAACATTAATGAAGAGAAGGGATAATCCTCATCGCATGAATCCAAGGGCATCCAATAAGGAGATTAAAAGATGTAGGGCAAGGTACCACATAAAATAAGGTATCTAAGATCTTAGATCCAACCCTAAGGGGGAGGGATACAATGCCATAGGCCTATTGGGAGTTGTTGTTGAAAGCTTTGATGATAACATTAGATTTAATTAAATCTTCCTCTTTTAATCTAAAATTTTGGAAAAATACCCAATATAAGTATTTAATATTATAATATTGTAATGTTAGGTACCCAAGATAAGTATTTACTATTATAATATTATATAAATATTATAATATTATATTATATGTAATATCCCACATGCATTGATAAGTGGGAGTGGTGGGTAGTTAGGCATTATAAATAGAGGCAAAGAATCACAGAGAGGGTGAAAAGAATTATATTGTAGAAGTCTTGCATCATGGAGTTGAAGATCTTGTGGAGTGTTGAAGTTGTTGTGGAGTGGCTTCCTTCCAATAAGGAGAATTTTATGGTGTTGCCCTACCTCAAGGGTTTGCTTATGTTTTGAATAAATTGGATTTATATTTGTGTTTCATTATCAAATTGTTATTGTGCACAATAATTGCAAATGAATGTTGTTATTTTAGTAAATAGGAGCAATATTTGGTAATAATAAAAGAGGTTCTTAACAAGTGGAATCAAAGCAATGATTTAGAAAAAGTGGGTTTGTTTTTGCAGATCTAGGGAAAATTTTTCAAGAGCAACGATTTGGACAAAGTGGGTTGTTTTTGTGGAGCTAGGGCACATTTTTTAGAAATAAAATATCATATTTTGTAGAGGCCGTATCTTTTATTTCAACAATTATTTTTAGAATATTTTTGCTCCATTATGTAGATATTTTTGAGTACTATAAAAATGACTGCTTATTTGTTAAATTATGATATGTATTGAAAAAGTTATAGGTATCTAAAGTTGAGTTATTTTTGTTATTTTTTTGCCACGTGAATTTTTTTCAAATAAAAAAATTTGTATTAAATTTTACAGCAGTCATTTGCAAAATATTTTGGCACCAACATATAAATTATTTTGAGTACTATAAAAATGACTGCTCATTTATGGATTTCTAATAAGCTTTTAGAGAGTTGCAGTTGTTGCAAGTTGGGCTCTTGGTGTTGTTTTTGGGGTTACTGACAAAAAGGGAAATTCATAACTTTCAATCCAGGTAAGAAAATCAGTTATCATTTATTTTATTTTTAAGAAAATCTACAAATTTAATTGTTGAAGACAAGAATACATGAGATTTTAGAAATTTTAATTTTCCAATTATTTCAAACCCTAGTTTCTTTAAAAAAAAGTCATGGATTTGTCGAAGTTCAATGGACAGGATGATAGTGATGCTAGGGAATGGTTGATGAAGTGTAAATATTTTTTTAATTTTTTAAAGCAATAATGGAGAGGTAAAATTTGGCTTTCCTTGAGGGGGAAAATGGAAATCGGTATGAGGATTTCTAATATGACCATAGTTTTTCACACACATGGGAAGAATTTGAAGTTGCATTTTTTAAGCAAATGGGCATAAAATGAAAATGATAAAAATATCCAGGCTTACCTACATGCTGTAGGTGATTTGGAGATGATAGGGCAATCCTTCAAGAGAGGTCCCTGGTTTGAATATCCACCCTACCAAATGCACACCAGGTACCCAAAATCCAGTTGCTAATGTTGATGCAGTCAGGGTTGGATGCGACTCCCAGGTGATTTTGATGGTGTAGAACCCCCTGATCATGGTTTCTCAGACCAATGCGGACCCATAAGGGGATTTTCACTAAATTAAAAAAAATGAAAATGTGTAGGCTACAAAAACTACACCTTGTGTGCCAAGGCCAAACAATGGTAAAAAAGAATGGTTTGAATGTAAAAATTCTATTTTACAAGTTCATGGTTGCATTCAAAATAAAAAGTTATTGTTTCCATTAACCCTAGAATAAAATACAATTTTATCAATATGTCTTTGACTAAGAGGTTGCAAGTCCAAGCAAAGAAAATCAAAGACATACAGTTTGAGGGTCACAATGTTCAAATTTTTAAAGATTTGAAAATCACCATGGATAAATATGTTTTACATTTAGATTTTCATGCTATTGAGATGAATGATGCAAATATTTTTCTTGGTTATCCTTGGTTGCATTCTTTGGGTACTATTAACATTAATGTGCAAAATAAATTCATGAAGTTATGGTATCAAAAGAAGAAGATAACATTACATGACATTTCTCAATGTAAGAAAAAATAGGTAAATATTGCAAGGAAATAAAGTGAAGATAAAGCAAAATAATATGAAATTGAATGTCAATAGGAGATCCAAGAAGTAAAAGAAAGGGATAAAAAAAATGCAAAAATCAAGAATAAAGAGTAAAAAAATTAGAACATCAAGTTAAGGTTGCACCATATCGCCACCCCCACCACCAGGAGTGGTAACAATCTTGGAGGTATGGCTTTGGAAAATAATATTATGGTTCTACATGGAATCATAAGGGCAACAACTATGCCAATACTTGGAAAAGAAAGTATAGTGACTTGGGTTTTCAAAGTGATGCAATAGCATCAAGGAACAAATAGACCCATCATTTGAGTTACCATAGTAGGGCAACAAAAGCATGGAGCCAACAAAGCAATCTTGAATACTCAAGTGGAAAATGCAAAAAAGTATGGATGAAAAAGTGTGATATTTATTGCCAACAGAAAGATGCTTCCAACACATGGAACTAAAGGATTACTTCTAAAAATTCAAATGGAAAAAGGGCATATCAACATCAAAAAAGACCACCATCAATCAAAGTTTCACTGGGATGGATGAATGATCAAGATCGGTAACAATTCACAACAAATCTCATAAGATCACATTGTTTAGTCTCTTCTTATGTTTCTTCGAAGATTATATTGTTTAGTATCTTCTTATGTTTAACAGATGAAACATTTTGTAATGGGGATGGAATGTTAAGTACCCAATATAAGTATTTAATATTATAATATTGTAATGTTAGGTACCCAAGATAAGTATTTAATATTATAATATTATATTAGATGTAATTATCCCACATGCATTGATAAGTGGGAGTGGTGGGTAGTTAGGCATTATAAATAGAGGTAAAGAATCATGGAGAGGATATGAAGAGAATTATATTGTAGAAGTCTTGGCTCGTGGAGTTGAAGATCTTGTGGAGTGGTTTCCTTCCAATAAGGAGCATTGTACGGTGTTGCCCTACCTCAAGGGTTTGCTTATGTTTTGAATAAATTGGATTTATATTTGTGTTTCATTATCAAATTGTTATTGTGCACAATAATTGCAGATGAATATTGTTATTTTAGTAAATAAGAGCAATATATGGTAATAAGAAAAGAGGTTCTTAACATAATGTCATAGGCCTCTTGGAAGTAATTTTTGAAAGATTTGATGATAACATTAGATTTAATTAAATATTCCTATTCTAATTCAAAATTTTGGAAAAAATTGATAAGTGCATTGATTTAGGGAGGAACCATTATTAATCAAGATTCACTTGATAAAAATCCCCCTAATAAATGCAATGATGTAGAGGGAAGAATTGCCTCGTAAGTATGAGGAAGGAATATCATCATCTGAAAATGTGATATGATGTATCCCAAGGGAACCTACAACATTAGCTAAAGTGCTAGGGGAAATGTCTTACAGGACCGATTGTTGACTTAGAAGCTTTAACAAGGCTTCCCTATGAATAGGAGAAGTTTGTAAAAGTTCTAAGAGGGAGATATTTGCTGGGGTACTAGCTAATTATTGTTGAATATCGAAGAAGACTTGTTAGAGAATAAATTACATTATTGGGTACATATCAATGTACCAACATTGGTACACACTAGAGAAGGAATTAGTTAAGTAGTTACTTCAACATGTAATAAATGCACAAGTGTTAAAATATGCAATGATGTAAATGTGCATGTATTCCACATGTACACGAGTCATAGGATAGAGTACATAATATATATTAGTAGTGTGGTACAATGTAGTTCCTTTAAAAAAGTTTATGGAGTGTTCATGTCCTCCATTATACTACATTGTACTATTTTTGTAAGCTTTCATTAATGGCATATTTTTGAGTTATTGTAGAAGTTTATCTCTTTGTTTTCCTGCATATTATAGTGTCATTATTATATAGATATCATAGTTTGCTTATCTTGCATCTTGTGGTTGCATTTCCTATATTGTATACTTATCAAAAGCTAACAGTGATATCAAAGCACATAGTAGATCGACAAGAAATAGGGAGAGGCACAAGTGAGATCAAGAGAAATCCAAAAATCTCATTTATAAAAATTTTGAGATTGTATTTGGCTAGAGTCTTTCCACGGGGTTGTAGAAAAACTCGTGAAGACTAGGAATCAATAGAAATTCCACTAGATTGACAAATCAACTAGTGAATATTGATTATCTCTAGATTTAGAGTTTCTTCAATTACAATCATTATACTTTGTTGCAAGAAAAAGGAGTGTTGAGTGGAAATTTTGCCCAATTGCAAAATCGCCATCACAATCAAGATTTTAAAATGAAAACCCTCTCTTGCAAAGAAATAGAAATTTCTCCAAGGTTCCTTTTACTTAGAATACCTTAGTGATTTGCAAATAACTGTTAACAAGGGGCCTGTGTTGGTAATATTTTATTATGCTATGCTAGTGATTGCTCATGAAACTTAAAAGAAAATAAAATGTGATTGACCCTCATATGACCATGATGAAAGTGATTTAGTTCATTTTATCTTGACAAATTTTAGGTAGATTTTATCTTCTTTTGTTAAGCAAGTTTTAAACAAGTTTTATCTTTTATTAAACCTTGCTTTTGAGCATGAAATAAAAGATTAAAATCTATCTCTAAATGTGAATATGAAATGATGAGTGAATTGATTTTTATGTTGCTTTAAACATGAAATAAAATGATCCAAATGATTAACTTTAAAATTTAGTAACCTTTGAAATACCTTATAAATTAGCCCCCTTTAATGAAATCATAATTTTCATAAAGGGAAGTTAATCTATAGCTTTGAATACAGTGGCCTTTTAAATGCCATATAAATTACCCCCTTTAATGAAATTATAATTTTCATAAAGGTAAGTTAATTTATTGCTTGAAAATGAAATGCAAAGCTTGAAATGTGAAATAAAACTTTTGAAATTATAAAATTCCTTGAAAATGTGAACTTTATAAATAATTTTATAATTTCAAACTTACTTCAAACTAAAATTGAAATTGCTTTAAATAACAACTTAAAGCTTATTCTTTGAACCCATGCATCTCTCTTTTTGGATTTTTATTTTTTTACATTTTTAATTTTATTTAGAAAATTAAAAAAAATGAAAAGGGTAAGGTTAGAAGAAATAAAAGTAAAATAAAATGAAATAAAACCAACCATCAAAACTCAAAACTTCACACAAACCCTGCAAATATCGATATCATGCATAAAACCTGCATTAATGTGATCCGTATTCATGCAATTCACATTTAACGAGGTGCAATATTCTAAGGGTAAAAGGTACAATATATTAAATATAATAAATAAGTCAACCATAAATCATGCATAAAACTCATTCGATATCCAATATATTGACATTAAAATATTTTCAAAATAATCAAATATACATGCAAAAAATACCAACTCCGAGGGCATTAATGATGAAGTAATGCAATTTCAGCAATAACACGAAAGAAGAGGCTCCAAATAAATCCAACATAAAATTTGTTGTTTCCACCTGCAATCTTGCCTAAAGTCTTCGACCCCCTTCTTAGCTTTCATCCCCATGTTTATAATTTGAAAATATTTCATTCTTACAGTTGTAAATTTTGTTCATTCTGTTTGTAGTTATGTAACAGGTTTTAGAATAGATTTCGTAATATTTTATTACTCTTATTTTAAACGCAATAGATTTCATATGCCATCCATGTCTTTCCTGAAAAATGTATGCGACGATGAAGTAACAAGAAACCCCTCATATCCATAATATTTCATGTTTTCAATTTGTATATAGTTTAGATCTACTCTACCTAGTGATTCCTTTGATAAAGTACTACTATTTATGATTATGATTACCATTGCATTGGCCTACATCATTTACCATCACCATTCTCATTTCACTACCACGCATGCCTAAACTGTTGCTACTAGAAACAATGTCACATCTCGTTGATGAGGCTTGAACATAAAAATTTAATAAATCAAATGACAAAAACCCACTATTCGAACAATGCCTTTTACAATCATCATTTTGACATAAAATAGCTCATTCATATCTCCATTTAGAATGCCAAAAAAAAACCATATTAACCATTTTTCTATTCCATGATGCCCCATCATCAATGTTTATCCGTTGTCATCCAATGCCATCGTCGGCCTCACCACAACATGTTTTTCTATACTTCACGTATAGTTTTACATCACTACCACTTAATGAAATAGGTCAATGATAATTGGAAACACCATTGCACTGGTGTATTTGTCCACTGGTTTTATCAATTTTCTCATATCTTGCGCATTAAATTTCCTTCTACATTATGTTTATGTCACGATCGAGTCTTCCATGTTGTCCAGATCATGTTTTGCTGCGTCCACATTATTAGTCATTGGATAATGCTGAGATGAAGGATCTCAAAATAATCCTTTACAGAGTATGGAGTGTTGGGGTATGTACTCACCAGGTGTATGACAATTTCCATATTACCTTATTTGATTCCAAATCCACAACACCAATGACACCATGTGGGTCCAGATTTCAACATCTTCACTGTTTGCACCTTGCGAATTATTGGGTTGATAAAATTGCCTTGTATCATAATACTTCCCATTTTTACTATGTAAAACCCATCACTGCCATACGTGAGACCAATTTGAAGTTCGCATGCCACTATCCACCGGTCACCACCAGCCAATGTTGTCTCCATATCGGTAGATTGAACAATTATAGTGCTCAGTATGAATCTGGTGACCCTCCTCTTTGTTGCTACATTATCCAAAAATCCATTTGATAATAGAGTCAATCTATTCTTTGGGTAACACGGTCTACTTTCATATGATGATGCTATTCGTAAACACCTCGAATCCACGTATATTTTAAATACTTATCCACAATATGTGTCCCACATGCATTGGATAATTTCACCATAGGTGTTTTATCAATGTAAACACGTGCCAATATTCATGACGAGTTCACCATATATGTGCCTCTCTCTTGATTGCTTTGAAAATCATGTCAGGATGTTGATCGCTCCTAGTTAATCTGGTATACCATTCTCCTTACCTTGACAACCCTGCAAACATAAAACAAACAACCTTTTATTAAATTTTCTCAAAATATATTAAACAGAGTCTTTATTTTAAATATTTATATTAATATTTTAGTCAATATTGAATTTAAAACATTTAAAATAAACAAACTTTATTTTAAATTAAAATATTTAAATAACAAAAAAAACAAATTAAACTAACCTTCCAAAATATTAAGAGCATATATTACTATTACTTTAACATGATAAATCTAACACTCAAAACAAACAATAATACACAATAACACCATAAGATAAAATATCGACAAAACTAACAACAAAATTTCAAAATTCCCAATTTAAATTAAAATATTTAAATAACAAAAAAAACAAATTAAACTAACCTTCCAAAATATTAAGAGCATATATTACTATTACTTTAACATGATAAATCTAACACTCAAAACAAACAATAATACACAATAACACCATAAGATAAAATATCCACAAAACTAACAACAAAATTTCAAAATTCCCAATTTTTCGAGGGTCCCCAATTTTTGGGGTCATTATGAAATGGTCACAACAAATGGCGACTCTACTGGAAAATGTTCCTGAACATTTCAAACTAAGAACCCAACTCTGAAACCAAAAAAACCCAAAAATTAGAAAAATAAGCATCAATAATATCCAAAGAATGTGAATAGACAATTTCAAAATGGAATAGCTGAATCATTTGCCTTTGCTCGGTGTGTGCCATGTGATTCATTTTGTATTCCTAAAACTATTCAAATTTCCATTATCAGTTTTGCAGTTAGGTTATAGAATTTTTCTCTTTTAAGTGCACCTTTGCATTACTCCACTGCCAGTCGAGCGTTCATAGCTCTGGTGGAGGTAGCATAACTCTCTTCGAGGTATTGCTCTACTGATAGCTAGGTGTTTATAGCTCTAGTAGAGGTTATCTAAATCACCCAAACATTAGATAAATTTTACTTTTTGCTTATTTTACTTATTTCAATCTAAACATAGCTCCACTGCCAGTCAGACGTCTATATCCACGGTGAAGATTCTCTAGACTATTGTGACTAATTTGAATTTTTTGTATCAAGATTTATGTTGCTTTTGCAATATTCATCTGCCACCTAGGTTAGAGATCAAGTAGGGCTAAAAGTAGAGTATATTGGATTTAACCTTTAATAAACAAAACTGAATAACTTTATCCTTCTAGATTTTAGAAAATACTCCTTTTAATGTGATGTAATACCTGTGGAGCTTTTGCAAAATGGTTTCATTGTTCCAAATTTTATTATCTTGATCCACATTCATAAGGATACATATTAAACAATCTCACTTTCCTTTCTTTAGGTTTCATCTATTTTCAAAATAGGTAATTTATCCTACATGACACGGGAACACGTACCAACAAATCCATCAAGGAGTTTATTAAATTTACAAAACCTACCTCAAATAAAGGAACAAAATAAAACTTTTAAGTAACAACATGGAAATATGAACTGAAATCCAAATCTTATTTGCAAACCAAACATGAAAATACATCCAAAATTTCACACCAGAATTTAAGAACATAAAAAAACAGGTGATGACTAACAAAACAAAAGCAACAAAACTATATACAAGCAAAACTGCAAAACCAAAACACTATGTACAAAAATATACAATATAGTACATATGGTACAACAAAATTTAGGTTATCACTTCCCTGGATCCCAAACATGATTAGCACACTTTAAAAGACATATATTCTGATATGCATGCTAAGATTCCAACCAATGTAAAATTAGGCGATACATAACAAAACATCTCATTTTGTCTCTCTCACCCCACAAATTTGTTTCAATGATATTAGCAATTCCATGCTGAAACTTTGATTGATTGCAAGCAAATACATGATTTTCAACTATCTTTTGCCTATTCAATGAGATGTGAACTTCAAAACCTGATTTATCATTCTGAATTGAGTTCTCATTTTCACAAGCATATAGGATTTCTTTCAAATAAGAAGCTACTTCTAAAACTTTTAAAACCAAGTCATCATTTATGTCTCTAGGCCAATCATACTCATGCAACAATTTGCAAGAATCTAGGATATCTACTAAATGAGGATCATTATAAGTTTGTATCCTAGATTCATTAATTAAATGTTGGTGAACTTGATTAAAAAATTCAAGCACATCTACTTCTGTTTCATTCAACAAAGCAATCTTATTTGTGGTGTGAGTAGGAATCCACTCTAGTTCTTTATCAACCTCCAATGGCATTTCATCATAAATAACATCTGAATCCAATAAATGATTATGTAAACTTTTACCTGATTCTTGGATGTTTGGACACAAAGGATGAGATTCTACCTTTTGTATACTTTCATTTACCACTACTTGGTGAGCCATTGTAATATTTTATTTTTCTTCATGGTCTCTATCACCATCATCATCTCATATCCCTTTACCTTCATCAATGACCTATTTTTCAAAAGCATCAAAATTAGACACCCAATCAAGAATATGTTCATCCTTTTAAAACCATAGATTTTGTTGATCAAATAAAATAATATTTTCTTTAATATGAGTAGAAAATTATAATTCTTTATTAGCCATCCATGAAGTTTCTTCATTTGAATCTTCAAGATAATCATAGAAAATTGCACCCAAATTTTTAGTATTCCAAAATGAAAGAGAAGATCTTACCTCTTCCTCATCTAAAACAGATGAATCGTAAGAAATATTTACCATTTCTTCCTTTTCTATTGTAGCAAGGTGTTCCACAAACTCATATTCAAAATGATCAAATTTTGGAATATTTTCTATTTCTGCAAATAGCTTGCCATATTTTGATTGTATGGGAATTGTCAAATATTCATGTGAGATAGAATTTTCAACATCCTGCATATCAAGTGAAATAGAAATTTCATCAGTAGGAATATGAGAAAATAATGATTCACCATACATACCCCAACCATTATAATAATTATCTTCTACAACTAAGGGGTGAAGTTCAACCATATCTTATGTGTAATATTTAGATATATCTATAGATTCATTTTCAAATTCACCTTCATCAATCACTTGAGGTAAAGACCTACTGATTTATTGTTGTATGGGCATTGTAGAATCCTTACGTGAGAACAAGAATTTTAGTTTCCTGCACATCAACTGAGATAGAATCTTCTTTGGAAATTACAAAAGAAGTGAATGATTCTTCTTCATTGTATTGAACAAGAAAATCATTATATTTTTGAAATATTTAGTGAGATTCCATCTCTTATTTCATGTCATCTTCAGATTCATTTTTAGGTACATCTTCCTCAATTTCAAAAAAATTATCTTCCTTGAGTAATAAGCTTTTATGATCAATCATTTGAGCTATCATCATTGGGGTATTCTTTTCTTGCAGTTCATTGCAGTTTTTAATGAAATCATATCTAGGATCATTCAATTATGAAGCTTTACCTATTTGAAAATCATACTCATTATCTTCCTGGAACAAATGATGAGAATCTATAATTTCTTCTATGTACTATTTATATTCAAAATAATTTAGGCTATAACCTTCTTTAGATTTATTTTCAACTACTTTTGGTGGGTCAAGGGTTTCTTCAGTAAAATCAATTCTTGTATTTTTCTTTCTATGATTATCCCAATATTTATTTTTAAATAATGACTCTAAATCTTTCATTTCTAGTGAGTCACTATTTGACACACATTGGATTTATTGAATGATATCCAAGGTGGTTGTAAAATTGGGACATTCAATTTCATCACATTGATTTCTCACATTAGATATTGTTAGATTCAAGGATGATAGTTTTCCAAAATGATTAAGGAATATTGCCTCTAATCGATCCCAAGATATAATAGAATCTAGAGGTACGTGGATGTACCAATCCAATGCAACCTCATCCAAAGTGTATGAAAACAACCTACAAGCGACATCTTCATGCATAATTTACAAATAAATTAAAATGTCCTTGTATCTCGAAATATGTTCCTCAGTCAAGGCCACATCATGCCTAAATCGAGGTAAATATTCTTCTGCACCTTGAGGGATTTGATAAATATGAATGTTTAAATGACAATAATAACCACTTATCCAGGATGCAATTCCTATCCCTGTTGAAGTACACAATGCCATTAGTGGACTTTAAAGAATATAACTTTAATATCAACTTTGTTAGTCCTTGAAATATCTTGCAAAGAAGCATGAAATGACTAAAAATCAACCAAAAAATATGCATTAATTACATAGGTTTCCAAACAAGGATATGTGATTACCTGTAAACAAAACCACATTAGTCAAGACCAATACCTTCAAAATACCTCTTTCAAGTAACAATGAACAAGTTAGAATCTACAACAAAAATAACCAATTCAGGCCCTTATTCTAGTGCCAATTTTGTTGACTGGAAATTTTTCTCAATTGCAAAATCACCATCATAGTCATGATTTTAAAATGAAAACCCTCTCTTGCAAAGAAATAAAATTTCTCCAAGGTTCCTTTTACTTAATATGTGCTTGTATGTTATGAAAATGTGTCAAATAAGTGCTTAGAATACCTTAGTGATTTACAAATAACTGTTAACAAGGGGCCTGTGTTGGTAATATTTTATTATGCTATGCTAGTGATTGCTTATGAAACTTAAAAAAAAAGAAAATGTGATTAGCTCTCATATGACCACGATGAAAGTGATTTAGTTCATTTTATCTTGACAAATTTTAGGTAGATTTTATCTTCTTTTGTTAAGAAAGTTTTAAATAGATTTTATCTTTTATTAAACCTTGCTTTTGAGCATGAAATAAAATATTAAAATCTATCTCTAAGTGTGAACATGAAATGATGAGTGAATTGATTTTATGTTGCTTTAAACATGAAATAAAATGATCCAAATGATTAACTTTAAAATGTAGTAACCTTTGAAATACCTTATAAATTAGCCCCCTTTAATGAAATCACAATTTTCATAAAGGGAATTTAATCTATAGCTTTGAATACAGTGGCCTTTTAAATTAATGGAATTATAATTTTCATAAAGCAAAGCTAATTTATTGCTTGAAAATGAAATGCAAAGCTTGAAATGTGAAATAAAACTTTTGAAATTATAAAATTCCTTGAAAATGTGAACTTTATAAAAAATTTTATAATTTCAAACTTGCTTCAAACTAAAATCGAAATTGCTTTAAATAAAAACTTAAAGCTTATTCTTTGAACCCGTGCATTTCTCTTTTTGGATTTTTAATTTTTTACATTTTTTATTTTATTTGAAAAATAAAAAAAATGAAAAGGGTAAGGTTAGAAGAAATAAAAGTAAAATAAAATGAAATAAAA
Source organism: Wollemia nobilis (assembly GCA_028583015.1). Taxonomy (NCBI): domain Eukaryota; kingdom Viridiplantae; phylum Streptophyta; class Pinopsida; order Araucariales; family Araucariaceae; genus Wollemia; species Wollemia nobilis. Next base: position 1,981,346 of record JAQPPZ010010110.1, on the reverse strand, counting down.
CCAACCATTGAAACTCAAAAACTTCACACAAACCCTGCAAATATCGATATCATGCATAAAACCTACGTTAATGTGATCCGTATTCACACAATTCACATTTAATGAGGTGCAATCTTCTAAGGGTAAAAGGTACAATATATTAAATATAATAAATGATTCAACCATAAATAATGCATAAAAATCATTCGATATCCAATATATTGACATTAAAATATTTTTAAAATAATCAAATATACATGTAGAAAATACCAACTCCGAGGGCATTAATGGTGAAGTAATGCAATTTTAGCAATAACATAGAAGGAGAGGCTCCAAAAAAATCCAGTTCCAATTTTGCTGTTTCCACCTTCAATCTTGCCTAAAGTCTTTGACCCCCTTCTTGGATTCCATCCCCATGTTTATAATTTGAAAATATTTCGTTCTAACAGTTTTAAAATTTGTTTATTCCATTTGTAGTTCTGTAATAGGTTTTAAAATAAATTTCATAATATTTTATAACTCTTCTTTTTAAATGCAATTAGCTTTCATATGCCATCCATATCTTTCCTGGAAAATGCATACGATGGTGAAGTAATAAGAATCTCCACATATCCATAATATTTCATGTTTTTGATTTGTATATAGTTTAGATCTACTCTACCCAGTGATTCCTCTAATAAAATTCTACTGTTTATGATTATGATTATGATTACCACTGCGTTGGCTTGCATAATTTATCACCGTCGTCCTCACTTCACTACCATGTATGCTTGAAATACTACTACTAGAAATTGTGTCACATCCCATTGATGAGGTTTGAACATAAAATTCAATAAAATCAAATGATGGAAACCCACTATTCGAGCTATACCTTTTATAATTATTGTTTTGACCTCAAATCGCTCATTCATATCTCCATTTAGAATGCCAAAACAAAACCATATTAACCAATTTTGTTTTCCATGCTACCCCATCATTCACGTTTATCCATTGTCATCGAATGCCATTACCAACATCACCACAATATTTTTTCCCATACTTCACGTATAGTTTTGCATCACTACCCCTTCATGAAACGGGTCGATGATCATTAGAAATACCACTACACTAGTGTATTCATCTACTAGTTTTATCAATCTGCTCATACCTTGCATTTTTCCTCTTCTATGCTATGTTTACGTCATGACCAGGTCTTCCATGCTGTTCAGATCATGTTTTGCTACGTCCACATTATTAGTCATCGAATAATGCTGATATGGAGGATCTTGGGAAAATCCTTTACAGAGTATGAAGTGTTGGGGTATATACTCACCAAGTGAATGATAATTTTCATATTTCCCTATTTGATTCCAAATCCACAACACTAATGACACCATGCAGGTCCAGATTTCAACATCTCCACTATTTGCATCTTGTGAATTATTGGGTTGATCAAATTGCCATCTTGTATCACAATACTTCCCATTTCTACTATGTAAAACCCGTCGCTACCATTCCTAAGTCCAATTTGAAGTCTGTATTGAAGAACACAAGCTTATACTGAGAGGGGGGGTGAATAGCATAAGACCACTTTTTATTTTTTCTTTCCCAATCAATATTATGCAATGTAAAGATAACAATGTCAATAGTAGTAATCAAAGTAATGCACAAATCACCACAAAAAATAGAGACACCATAATTTATGTGGTTCACCCAATGTGGGCTACTCCACGAAGAAAATATTTCACTAAAATTTCCTCAATCAATCTCTTGGGAATCCATTCCCTATTACATATTTATGGACCTCTGTCCAAAGGAGACACCAATCCCCTAAATCAAGTTCATGGATCTCTATCCACAAGAGAACTCCTCATCTGCTATGGATTGTGATCCTCTTGAAGACAACTGCCTCCACTACACTGGATTGTGGATCTCTCTCCACTGAAGACTCATGTTCTCACTCAGAAGACCTATCCTCACTACCCTTGTTGATGGATATCTATCCACTGGAGACTTCTATCCTCTTTTATTTGTCACCTCCAAAGCTCTATCTCAAATATGCACTAAACATAGTCCTTCGGTCTAGCACAAATCTGCTCAACAAGTCCACTCAAAACTTGTCCAATCTACTCAACAAGTCCACTTAGAACTTGTCCAATCTGCTCAACAAGTCCACTCATAACTTGTCCAATCTATATTGTAAGCTTCCACAAAAGCTTACCCAAAACTATCCACAAGTCTTCTCAAAGACTTGCCTCAAATCTACTCAAATAATTTCAATCACTTTCTTAGAAACATAAGGAGAATTATTAGAGACTCAATATGCTTCAACTCAATGCTCAATCACTTTATCAACTCAATTTAGAATATAGAATAATTTGTTTTATGGAACTTGAACAATCATTTGACACATCCACTTGACTAGCCTCAAAAAACTCTACTCAATTAATGACTTAATGAGATAATCCTTGCTCACAAACCCTCGTCCAAGTATATGATCACTTACTCAAAATGTTTCCAATAATTCTCAACAACCAATCTCACATAACAATGATACTCATGTTCATTTCAAACCCTTGTTCAAGTTCTTCACTCAATTTATGGCTTCAAAAACAATGCTTATTAAAAAAAATCTCACATAACAATGATACTCATGTTCTTTACTCATCAATGGCTTCAACAAAAATGCTTATTAAAACAAATCTCACATAACAATGATACTCATGTTCTTCACTCATTAATGGCTTCAACAACAATGCTTATCAAACAAGGTTTTAACCACACTTATTTATTCTAGAAAACCTTGAAGCAATCACTCAACACACTCAATAGGTAACCCTAATCAAATCCTTTTCACTCCAAACTTATTTTCCAGAAAACCAATCAATCAATTCAACTATGGAAGAATATGCTCATACCTTTTTCTTGATTGGGGGATGATCTTCAAAAACTGCCTTCAAGAATATCTTCTTCTGTGCTAAGTGCCAAGGGTTAGATAACAAATGTTATACTTCACAAAATACAAGAATAGCTCAATTTCATAATACACCTTATATCTCCTTCTCAATAGCAATATTTAACAATAATATCTTCATAGAAATTTCCTCTTCAAATTTTCTATTTCACAAAATTTATATTCCAACTTAATTTCTATCTCTTAAGGTAAAATAATATTTACCTTAATAAAGCACCTATTTACCACTTAGGTAAATAAATTAATATCACCTTATAACTCCCTAACCTTAGCACAATTAATCAAATTCCACATACACCCCTAAAACCTTAGCACAATAATAAAATACCAGAAATATTCCCTTATTCCTCCTAAACCTTAGTTTTATGCAAACATAAAAAATCAAATTATAAAAACCTTTGGTGAACCCCCTTCCACAATTTTTGAAGTTTCAAACCTACGCCTTCTCCACGACTGGTGCCTTAGCTAAGGTAAGCTAGCCGTGTGAGGTAAGCAATCCATGTGCTTAGCTTAAGCCCCAAGGTTGCTTAAGTCTTCTCACAAATTTATCAAACAAGGTTTTAACCACACTTCTTTATTCCATAAAACCTTGAAGCAATCACTCAACACACTCAATAGGTAACCCTAATCAAATCCTTTTCACTCCAAAATTATTTTCAAGAAAACCAATCAATCAATTCAACTATGGAAGAATATGCTCATTCCTTTTTCTTGATTGGAGGATGATCTTCAAAAATTGCCTTTAGGAATATCTTCTTCTTTGACAAGTGCCAAGGGTTAGATAACAAATTTTATACTTCACAAAATACAAGAACAACTCAATTTCATAATACACCTTATATCTCCTTCTCAATAGCAATATTTAACAATAATATCTTCACAAAAATTTCCTCTTCAATTTTTCTATTTCACAAAATTTATATTCCAACTTAATTTCTACCTCCTAAGGTAAAATAATATTTACCTTAATAAAGCACCTATTTACCACTTAAGTAAATAAATTAATATCACCTTATAACTCCCTAACCTTAGCACAATTAATCAAATTCCATATACACCCCTAAAACCTTAGCACAATAATAATATACCACAAATATTCCCTTATTCCTCCTAAACCTTAGTTTTATGCAAAAATAAAAAATTAAATTATAAAAACCTTTGGTGAATCTCTATTTCATAATTTTTAGAGTTTCGCACCTATGCCTTCTCTACAACTGATGCCTTAGCTATGACAAGCTAGCTATGTGAGCTAAGTGCTCCATGTGCTTAGCTTAAGACCTAATGTTGCTTAAGTCTTCTCACAAAGGCTTCAAAGCCTTTGGCCTTATGCTACATCTAGCACCAAGCTAGACTACGAGCACTTCTCCCTTTGTGCTGTCCCTTGCTTCGAATACCATGTGCTGCCTCGATCAAGATTCTCTGTCCTGATTACAATGCACTATCCTATTTTGGCAAATACACCACTCGTAAATTTCAAAAGATTCAGATTTTCACTTTGTTTGAATTCGATACACACCATTCCCTAAGGTTTGTATTAGGGTTTAAATACCCTTCATTTGCTTTGCATACAACATTGGCAGATGATTCGATTTGATGACGTCAGCTTGTATAAATTATATTTTATAATTAGTTTAAATTTAAAATAATTTAAATATTATAAATTTAATTTATAAACTTTAGACTTTAATAAAAATTAAATCCCTCTTGAGTTAATATCAATTGTCGTTTGTACTTCACTGGGTTGATGAAAAATAATTTTGCCACATTGGTTTTAATAAAAACCTTAATTTTGCCATCACAATATTAGAGAACTATCATTATGGTTTTAATAAAAAATATTTTAATGTGCCATCATGTTTTTAACAAAAACCCTTATAAAAATATATTTGGACAACTTTTATCCATATCTTTGCATTGCTTCCTGGTGTTAATGATGATGTACTCCATGGTGGTAATGATAGCTTCATGTGTTTGCTTTGGCATCAATGAAAAATTTTCACCTTTGCATCAATGAAAACTAAATGAGCTCAAAATGTACAACAATATCCCCCTTTGTCATTGATGGCAACCCAACTTATTTTTACCGAAAACTTGACCTTTCCTTTGTTCTAATCCCCTTGGGTAATGCTCCCCCTGTCTCAATGCTCTCTCCTCTTTTCTCAAATACCAAATCTTCTCCCCTTACTCAAATCTCTCCCCCTTTGACATCAATGGAAAAGGGTCACCTTTGGGGCTCGGGGCTAAGAATGAGCCTCTTAGCTTAGTCCCTCCTCCACCTCCTTTTGAAGTGGTTAATTCTGGGGTGGGAGTACTCTACTCCCATAAAGCACTGTTATTTACCTTTATCATCTCTTATTTTTATCTGATATTTTTGATTCCTCTGACTATTTCTTTCAATATTTCTATCAATGTCCATGTTCCTGTTCATATTCATGTTCCTGTTCCTGTTCATATCCATGCTCCTGTTCCTGTTCTTACTTGTTTATGGAATATTTTCTCTACACTAGTATGTTGTGTGACCATAATTATTGCACTTATAACAATTAATGTTGTTATTACTTGGATCTGCAAATGTCTTAGGATTTATCCTAGTGAATCCATACCTTCTTCTGTCATGAACCCTACAATTTATTGCCTTGTGACCAAACTGATTACATGAGTAGCAATACCCATGGAAAAGTTGTATGTTCTCATATTCTTGTCTTTCCTGTGTCCTGCACTGTGAAGCCATGTGCCCAAACCTGTGACATGAAAAACATATTTCATTGAGGCCTCCTTGCCTTGACCTCATTGGTCTCCTAGTCTCTCTTGACCTATTCTGATTGTTGGTTCATCTATATATTCTTTGTGCATTGTTCATGTTCTTGTTCAAATATCTATTGTCCAAATCATCCTCATACGTCTCACTTTATTTTACACTTTCTTCTTCTAAAATATCTTCATCTGAAGTTTCTTCTCCTCCAAAACTTGAGGTTGAATCTCCTTCCCATTCCTTTTGATCCTATCCAAATCCAAGACCTGTTTTTCTTGATGTAGGCTTTTGTATCTTGATGAACTTATCTAAGTTATTTGAGCTATTTTTGAACCCTTTTAGCTTGACTTTGGAGTCTTCTAAATATTCTCTTAGTAGTGCCACTTATTGTGTTAAATTTTCACATTCTAAGATCTTTGCTTCTAACTTATCCTTGAACCTTTTTGCCTTAGCCTTTGATTTTTCTAAATCCTCTATAAGCAATCTTCTCTCTTCATCACATTCTTGAAACTAAATTTCAATTTTTTTTTTGTTTTTGTTGGTTGTTTTTGGTGGGGGGGGGAGAGCCCACCGCCCGCGGCCCGCGGTGGTCCCCCCCCCCCCCCCCCCCTTTTTTTTATTTATTTTCCACTATATTCTATATTTTTTTTTGTGGGTGGGGGGGTGGGGGGGGGCGCGGGGGGGGTTTAGGTAATGGCGCCCCCCCGGTTCGTGTTCGTTCCGGGGCGGGGGGCGGGGGGGGGGGTTTTTTCTTTAAAAAAAAAGTTTAGAGTTTTGATTTCTTACCTTATTTACTGTTTCAAGAGCATAAATAAATTCTCCTTTGAGATCATATCCATTCTTTTTTGAATATTCCTCTATTTTTTTGCCTTTGTCCACATCTTTATTTTTTGTTGGCTTGTCTTCTATAGGATCACCTAATTCTTCTTCTAATGCCATTAGAAGGTTTTCATCTGGTCCTTCAAGTGCATCCTCATATTCATCATCACTGAAACTATAGCCATCTCTTGTACAATCATATTCAAGATATCCAAAGTTACCACATCTAAAATACTTAAGAATTATTGGAGTCCTTTTCTTAACTGGTTTTTTTCTTCAATAATAAAAAGAACTTCATCTCTATCATTGTCTAAAAAACTAGCATCACTATCACTTGAGTAGTTACTTACCTTATCCACATAGTAGCTCCTCTTTTGTATTTGAAAGAACTTCTTTCCTTGTCTGCTTTGTCCATCCTTGCTTTTATTTTGGTGCCTATATCTTTCTGGTTTCCTATTCTTGTGATCCTTCTTTTCTTCATCATTGTTATTCTTAGCTTCTTGATAGTTAGTTGCATAATGACCATACTTTCCACAATTGAAACATTTAATAGATCTTGTATCTCTATATCATATTGAATCCATATTCCTTCTACCATTTGCTTCTTCATCACTGGATGACTCATTGCTTAATTTTGAATTCTTACCCTTAGCATTCTTGATTGCTTTGAATGCTGCTTCCTTATAGGGAATAGGATATTTTATTATTATATCATGTGTTATAAGAATATCAAGCAACATATATCTTGTCAAAGTATCACCATCCATTGACACTTCTATAGCAGAGACCTTTTCACTGAATCTGTTTGGAAGAGTTCTCAAAACTTTATCACAAAAATCCTATTAATCAATCTTCATTCCAAGTCCTTGCATAACATTAACAAACTCATCAATCCAAAGTAGATAAGTACTAATGTTTTCCTCATCCTTCATTTTTAACTCCTCTAATTATCCTTTGAGATTTTGCATCTTTGCTTTCTTGACACATTTATCTCCTTCATATATATTTTGAAATTTATCCCACGTCTTTTGCAGTTTGACAATGCATAACTTTCATAGAATCTGTTCTATGCAAACCTCTTAAAAGTGCATTCATTGCTTTTTAATTGTAGTGTTGTAGGAGCTTATCTTCCTTATCTATAGGAGGATTAATTAAGGGATCATGTCCAAATTCAACTGCTTCCCAAATTTCATTTCCAAGTGCCATAAGGTAAATCTTCATTCTCATACTCCAATATATATAGTCACTTCCATAAAATATTGGTGTTGAGTTATTTGAGGACACATTCTTACAATCTATTGTGTTCTTGTTAGATTTTTCCTTCAAGCTATCAAACTGTTCTGAAGGAACCCACTCTGATGCCAATTTAAGAACACAAGCTTATACTGAAAGGGGGTGAATAGTATAAGACCACTTTTTACTTTTTCTTTCCCAATCAATATTATGCAATGTAAATATACCAATGTTAATAGTAGTAATAAAAGCAATGCATAAATCACCACACAAAATAGAGACACCACAATTTACGTGGTTCACCCAATGTGGGCTACACCACAGAGAAAATATTCTAATAAAATTTCCTCAATAAATATCTTGGGAATCCTTTCCCTATTACAATGTTTGTGGACCTCTATCCAAAGGAGACACCAATCCCCTAAATCAAGTTCATGGATCTCTATCCACAGGATAACTCGTTCTCCTCTGCTCTGGCTGGTGATCCTCTTGAAGACAACTACCTTCACTGCATTGGCTTGTGGATCTCTCTTTATTGAAGAATCTTGTCCTCACTTAGAAGACCTATCTTCACTGCCCTAGCTAATGGATATCTATCCATTGGATACTTATGTCCTCTCTTCTCTGTCACCTTCAAAGCTCTATCTCAAATCTGCACTAAACACAGTCCTTCGTTCTAGCACAAATCTATTCAATATCTATCTTTTGTCTTGTATAAATCTATCCTCAAATCTACACTAAAAATATGCTCAACAATTCCACACAGAACTTGCTCAAATCTGATCAAAAAGTCCACACAGAACTTGCTCAGATCTACTCAAAAATTCCATACAGATCTTGTCCAATCTTCTCAACAAGTCCACTCAAAACTTGTCTAATATGCTCAACAAGTCCACTCAGAACTTGTCCAATCTGCTCAACAAGTCCACTCATAACTTGTCCAATATGTATTGTAAGCTTCCACAAAAGCTTACCCAAAACTATCCACAAGTCTTATCAAATACTTGTGTCAAATATGCTCAAATACTTTCAATCACTTTCTTAGAAACATAAGGAGAATTTTTAGAGACGAAATATACTTTAACTCAATGCTCAATCACTTTTTCAACTCAATTTAGAATATAGAATAATTTATTTTATGAAACTTGAACAATCACTTCACACATCCACTTGACTAGGCTCAACCAACTCTACTCAATCAATGACTCAATGAGATAATACTTGCTCACAAACCCTAGTCTAAGTATATGATCACTTACTCAAAATATTTCCAACAATGCTCAACAATCAATTTCACATAACAATGATACTCATGTTCTTTTAAAACCCTTGATCAATTTCTTTACTCAATTTATGGCTTAAGTAAAAATTCTTATTAAAACAACTCTCACATAACAATGATACTCATGTTCTTCACTCATCAATGGCTTCAACAACAATGCTTATCAAACAAGGTTTTAACCACACTTCTTTATTCCAGAAAACCTTGAAGCAATCACTCAACACACTCAATAGGTAACCCTAATCAAATCCTTTTCACTCCAAAATTATTTTCCAGAAAACCAATCAATCAATTCAACTATGGAAGAATATGCTCATACCTTTTTATTGATTGGAGGATGATCTTCAAAAACTATCTTAATGAATATCTTATTCTTTGCCAAGTGCCAAGGGTTAGATAACAAATTTTATACTTCATAAAATACAAGAATAGCTCAATTTCATATTTCACCTTATATCTCCTTCTCAATAGCAATATTTAACAATAATATCTTCACAAAAATTTCCTCTTCAATTTTTCTATTTCACAAATTTTATATTCCAACTTAATTTCTATCTCCTAAGGTAAAATAATAATTACCTTAATAAAGAACCTATTTACCACTTAGGTAAATAAATTAATATCACCTTATAACTCCCTAACCTTAGCACAATTAATCAAATTCCACAGACACCCCTAAAACCTTAGCATAATAATAAAATACCACAAATATTCCCTTATTCCTCCTAAACCTTAGTTTTATGCAAAAATAAAAAATCAAATTATAAAAACCTTTGGTGAATCCTCATTTCAGAATTTTTGGAGTTTCGAACCTATGCCTTCTCTACAACTGATGCCTTAGCTACAATAAGCTAGCCGTGTGAGCTAAGCGCTCCACGTGCTTAGCTTAAGCCCTAAGGTTGCTTAAGTCTTCTTACAAAGGCTTCAAAGCCTTTGGCCTTCTCCTATGTCTAGCACCAAGCTAGACTGCGAGCACTTCTCCCTTTGCAATGTCCCTTGCTTTGAACACCATGCGCTGCCTCGATCACGATGCTCTGCCCTAATTACAATATGTTGTCATATTTTTGCAAATATACCACTCGCAAATTTTGAAGGCTTTGGATTTTTACTTTGTTCTAATTTGATACACACAATTCCCTAAGGTTTGTCTTAGGGTTTAAATACCCTTCATTTTCTTTGCATACAACGTCGACGGATGATTCGATTTGATGATGTCGGCTTGTATAAATTATAAATTATAATTAATTTAAATGTAAAAGAATTTAAATATTTTAAATTTAATTTATAAACTTTAGACTTTAATAAAAATTAAAGCCCTCTTGAGTTAATATCAAATTGTCATTTGTACTTCACTGGGTTAATGAAAAATAATTTCGCCACCTTGGTTTTAATAAAAACCTTAATTCTGCCATCACAATATTAGAGAACTATCATTATGGTTTTAATAAAAAACCTTTTAATGTGCCATCATGGTTTTAATAAAAACCCTTATAAAAACATATTTGGACAAATTTTATCCATATATATGCATTGCTTCCTGGTGTTAATGATGATGTACTACATGGTGGTAATGATAGCTTCATGTGTTCACTTTGGCATCAATGAAAACTTTTCATCTTGACATCAGTGAAAACTAAATGAGCTCAAAATGTCCAACATGTATATTACTATCCATCAGTCATCACCATAAAATCATGATTTACCACCTGCAAATGCTATCTATATATAGGTATATTGAACAATTACAGTGCTTGACATGAATCTGGTGATCCTCCTCTTTGTTGCTACATTATCTAGAAATCCTATTGAGAATAGAGTCAATCCCTTCTTTGGGTAATACAGTCTACTTTCATATGATGGCGTTGTTCGTAAACACGTCGAATCCACGTATGTTTCAAAAAATTCTCCATAGTATGTGTCCCACATGCATTGGATAATTTCATCATAGGTGCTTTATCAATGTAAACACATCACAATATTCATGACAAGTTGTTCACCGTATATGCACCTCTCTCTTGATTGCTTCAAAAATCATGTCGGGATGTTGATTACTCCTAGTTCATATCGTATACCATGCTCCTTACCTTGAAAACCCTACAAACATAAAAAACATTTTATTAAAATTTCTCAAAATATATTAAACTGAGTCTTTATTTTAAATATTTTAAATTAACATTTTAATCAATATTGAATTTAAAAAATTTAAAATAAACAAAATTTATTTTAAATTAAAACATTTAAATAACAACAAAAAATTAAACTAACCTTCCAAACTATTAAGAGCATACATTACTATTAGTTTAACATGATAAATCTAACACTCAAAACAAACCAAAATACATAATAACACCATAGGATAATATATCCACAAAACTAACAACAAAATTTCAAAATCCCCAATTTTTTGAGGGTCCCCAATTTTTGGGGTCATTGTGAAATGGTCACAAAAAGGAGATTCAAAGAAATTTGGGAAGATTCCTACAAAAATAGCTAGGAAGAATATCTTCTTTAGAATCAATCCAACACCAAAAGCAACAAACGAAAGAACGAAGATTTGGAGGCTTGAAGAAAAGGTCCCATTTCTAGAGATTGTAGACCTGCAAAGTGTAGAAGAAGAAAAGGCCATAGGAGTCTTGTTGTAGATTTGAGGAAGAGACTCTAGAGAAGAGTCCAGGAGAATATTTAGAGGTTGGTGATCTCCATTGAAGACTGCAAGTAGCAGATTGAAGAGACTCCAGAGAAGAGTCCGATGAAGATAGGAGATTGGTGATCTCCATTGAAGATTACAAATAGCAGATTGAAGAGACTCTAGAGAAGAGTCTTGGTGAAGATAGGATATTGGTGATCTCCATTGAATATTGAAGACTTCACCTTGAAGGAGTAGAAGAAATCATCCTGAGAAGCTGAAGATACCTACAAGAGATCCCATTGAAGAACTTCCAGTTTTGGAAGAGATAGAGGACTAGCAAAAATCCTATTTTTGAAGTAGTAAATTTTAGAGATCCAGGAAGGAGATATTATTGCCAACACTTCCACAGTATAAGGTTGAAGAAAAGGTCTCATTGAGAAGACCAGAGAAACTACAAGGGTGAAGACCCTAGAGAAGAGGTCTCAAGGAGAAAGAAGGAGAAGGCTTGGAGAGCCTCATTGAAGGAGATTAAAATAAGACCATTAAAGGAGTTCCTAGGAGAACTCATTGGAGAAATTTACCACCAAGGAGAAGTTCTTGATAAAGGAAGAACTTGGGACAATTATCACCATATGACAACAAGCCCAAGGGAGAAGGATTTGGCAAGAAGCTTGCCAAATTTTGAAGGAGATTGGTGAAGACCTCAAGACTTTTAGATTCTTGAGAAGAAGGCCTTGATTGAAGTTAGAATTCGACAAGGAGGTTGAAGGAGAAAGGAGCCAGACATTACTACCAAACCTGAGAGGTTTGAAGATTACCTTTGAAGGCTAGAAGGCTCATTCGAAGATAGGGGTTTGTTGAATCTACAGCAAAATACTGAAGGGTTCTTGAAGGAAAATATTAGTTGCAATTTGGAGGAGTTCCCTACCAAATTTTTTAGATTCAAGGACAACATTTTAGTGGAGATATTGATTGCTTTACAATCTAAAATATTTCAGATTTGAGGATAGAAAGAAAGCAACAAATTAGAAGGGTTTCAAAGCTGCAAATAGGTGATATAGAGAGTTGTTTCGGATAGCAAAAGAAGAGTTGCAAGTCCATCTAGTAAAATGTAGTAATAAGGTGAATCTAATCACCTTGCAATCCTTCATCTATAGAGTTCATTAAGGTAAGCAACTTGGGTGCAAATAGGTTCATTAGTTGAACTTTAATTTAATTCATTATCAAGTTTCATTAAGCACCATATTAGAGTTTTAAGAAGTTGCAAAGAGAAGGTTGCATATTATAGTCTTCAAGAGAGTGCAGAAGAAAGTTTCTTTTAAGGTTTATACCTGCACATTAAAATAGGATTTTCATATTCCTATTGTTTAAGTTGAAGCAAAGAAGACTACATTAATTTTACAGAGATTATAGTGCATTTTTAAGAGTTATTATTGATTGGCAATATTGCACTATACTAATTGTTCTTAAGAGTTTTTAAGGTGCACTAAGTATTTTTAGTTGCAGTGAAAATTAGTGCAAAGTTAAACCTCTAAAATAGCATATTAGTTGCATGATTAAGAGCTTGGATTCATTGTTACTAAGTTATCCAAGAAAAGAAGTTAGAGGTTAGTGTTGTCTAGTAAGGAAGGCAACAATACATTACTATTTTCTCTCAAGGATTAGAGCAGAGCCACCATATCTAAGAAGTAAGGAATAGCTTCAAAAGGAGATGTATAACTTTAGTGCAAAATAAGGGACTTAATCCTATCTATTGCAAAGGTGTTTGCATTACATTGGCACCGATTTTGTCCTTTCAAATACAACAAATAAGGATAAAATAAAGAGTGTCTTAAAGACACTATAATAGGTAGCAAAGTGTAGTCTCCAAGCGGCCACATCACTAAAGTTTGAGGAGAAAAATTTGAGTAGAGTAGAGAGCCAATGAAGGGCTCACAAGGTTAGGTTTTTGGGTGTCTAAAGACACCATTTTCATCACTACATCCAGTGCCTACAATAGCATCAACCTACAACACAAGGTTTCTACATAAAGGAGCTATCATAGCACAAGATATCTACATCTACAGGTCATTATATCACAAGGTATCCATGTAGGAGATAGAACAAACTATCTACGTGAAGAGGCTATCGAAATATACATAAAATATAAATCCAAGGATAACATATAGCAAATGTAAAAGAATAAGGTACAAGGGAGAAAACAAAGGTGCAATACCCAAGATATACCAATCAAGCGAAAGCACCAAAATATGCCATTGAAGCACCATAGAATCTCCATTCCAATGCCCTAGGATCATCACAACTGGAGCCAACCTTGAAAGACATCATCATCATTGATAGAACAACTTGCAAGAAGGAGAAATTGTTCATTGTCGAAGGAGCCAAGCAAGCTTGCAAATGGTTGGCAAGAATAGGCATTGAGAAAGCTTTAAGGTTATTTTTTGGTATGTTGGAGAGAGTGTGCATGCAAGGGAGACATCTACATTTGTTCTAAAGGTGGTAGAAATATTGTGCCACTTGGCACAAAGGGTATCTTCACCCTTTTATCTCCAATGCTCAAGAGAAAGGTATTCAACTCAGTAACACCTTCCATCATAGCCATAATGCTAGCACTCAGAGATAGGCACTCATCAGAGTAATGCTCATCCAAGAGAGCACCAGCCATTAGAGTAACACTCAAGAGGAGTGCACTAGAAATTAAAGTAACGCTTATACAAGAGAGTGATAACCATTAGAGTAATGCTTGAGAGGAGTGCACCAACAATTAGAGTAATGCTCATCCAAGAGAGGAGAGCACCTATGATTGGAGTAACATCTCATTTACCTAAGCACCACTCAAGGAGGAGACTAAAGGATCTTAGTAATGCCTCATGCCACTTGGCACACATCAAGAAGATAGAAGCATGTTTGTAGCTACCATAAAAAGGAGTTATTTTAGAGGGAAGCAATATATTTAGCCAACATTTAAGGGCATTGATACAGAGGGAGGTCAAAGTCCATTAAAAGAGGAGCATTGAATGCTCACCATCGTTCAACAAATACAACGCTCAAAGGATCCGTTGGAAGAGCGAAGATAGAGGTATATCGCGTGCAATATTATAAAGGTAATATCAAATTAATTACTTGCTTTTATTAAGGTTAAAAGGAGTTATAAGGTGAACCTTATAAGATTAAATTTACTATTGCATTGGAGCAATACGAATTAACCAAGCATTAGTGAATTATAAAGCAAGTTTATATCTTCAAGTGATATTTCAAGGTACATTAGTTGAAGTACATATATATTATAATATTTGCAAATATTCATAGTAGGAGATATAAGGTTTTCAACATTGGATAATTAAAATATTAGTTTACAAATATTATTATCTTTTAAATTTCTAAATTAGGGAGTTATAAGGAATACTACATCAAACTTTAGAAAATTGAACTATTGAGAACTAAAGGTTGAAAAGAAGCAAGAATATTGTTTACTTGAAAGAGTTGGAATTAATTGCTTATACTTGTCTCATAGACACATTAAAGAGACAAAAGAAATCCAACCATAGAGAACTCCATCAAATTGATAAGTGCATAGTTCAATAGAAGAAATAAGGTGAAATAGGAGTTGATTATTATCATTCCCAAAATATTACCAAATCAACTCAAAAGGTGAACTATTACCAAGATTAGAGTATATTCTAATCACTAGGGAGACATAAGGATCCTACAAAACCTAAGCCTTAGAAAGGTTTTATCAAAGTAGTTCACATACTCTAAACTAGGGAGCTATAAGGATGTCCACTCCAAAGAACTCATTAAATAATGTAATTAGAAAAGGAGCAAGGAAAATACCAATATGGCTTAAAAGCATGATTGATGTTTCAAAGAATTCAATGGATAATAAGGAAGATGCAAATGGAAGAGAAGAATCAATGGAATTTAAAAATATTTTTGAAAACTCACAAACTAATAGTTTGGTGAAAGTAGATTCTTCAAGAACATCTTCTAGTAAGATAGTAAAGGGAGTTGATGATAATTATACTAATGAAGATATTGAAGATCATATTAAAAAGGTAGAAAATAATATTGATGAAAAATACCTCATACAGATTTATGAAAGAAGTAAATATGGAATAGCTTCAATTGTACACACATGGTTTAATTATTTCATCAAGGAAATAGATAAACATGATATTCCTAAAACAGACAACAAAGGAGTTGGGATATTTTTACTATGTTCCTATTGCAGCCAATTTGGTCATGAGAAGGTAAACTACTGGAGTTTCCATCCCTATAAATATTGTGGAGGAAAATCTCATTCATCTTACTCCTATTACTACAAAGACAAGTACTATAAAATATTTGAGGAAAGACTAATATTCAAATTAGATTGTTTCCTCCAAGTTCTTATTTTAGAAGCATCCACTAACAATGAGTTTAAGCTTGACATTTTTGAAGATAAAGGTAACAGGCCATACAAAAAGCCAAGGAACATAAATGGAAGAAGTTATGATCCTCTTATGACTTGCAAGATTATGAGATCACTAGTTCATCAAGGATACCTAGAAAACTACAAGGTCATAGACTCTTCCAAATACCCTAAAACAACAAAAGGTAGTGAAATGAAAATGACAAGAAGAGACAACATGAAGATAGAAGCATAAGAAGAAGAAGAACTAGAACAAGATACTCATCCAGATTCATACAAAGAAGACAATGAAGGAAGCAAGAGAGAAGAGCTCAAATTCCAGAACCAAGACGAATATCCATATTGAAGACTAAAGTCTTCAATACCCAAATAATGTAATACAAGGGGATGTTAGAGA
This sequence comes from Wollemia nobilis, assembly GCA_028583015.1. Taxonomy (NCBI): domain Eukaryota; kingdom Viridiplantae; phylum Streptophyta; class Pinopsida; order Araucariales; family Araucariaceae; genus Wollemia; species Wollemia nobilis. The sequence continues at coordinate 1,964,891 of JAQPPZ010010110.1, read as the reverse complement.
ATATATTACATTATTGGGTACATATCAATGTACCACCTTTGGTACATTACTAGAGTAGGAGTTTACTTTAGAGTAAAGTTAAGTAGTTACTTCAACATGTAATAAATGCACAAGTGTTAGAATGTGCAATGATGTAAATGTGCATGTAGTCCACATGTACATGAGTCATAGGATAGATTCAAAGGTAGAGTAAGGGCCAAGGAACCTATCTTCCTATATAAAGGCCTTATAGTGAGTGAAATAAAGAGGAGAGAATATAGAGAGTGCATAGTATAGATTGGTAGTGTGGTACAATGTAGTTCCTTTAAAATAGTTTATGGAGTGTTCATGTCCTCCATTATACTGCATTGTACTATTTTTGTAAGCTTTCATTAATGGCATATTTCTGAGTTATTGCAGAAGTTTATCTCTTTATTTTCCTACATATTATAGTGCCATTATCATATAGATATCATAGCTTGCTTATCTTGCATCTTGTGGTTGCATTTCCTATATCATATACTCATCAAAAGCTAACAAGACTTGAGATTATGGCTTCAACACTAGGGGTGGGTTTTCTACTCTTGTGCTCCTTTTTGGGTACTATTCAAAACTAAGTGTAGTTTTGAAGGTTGATTGGATGTAGAACTTATCTCCTACTGAGATCGTTGATTCGGTCGAGATTGAGCTTGTTGTATTGTAGTTGTTGCTATCATACCAACCATGTTATTGTAATGAGGTGGAACATTATAATATAACACTTGATTAGCTACCTGTTACCCATGATTAGGTAGGGGATCTTGGAAGATCCCCATGTATTGATTAGTTGTGGATGCTTGTTGAGTAGGAGGTTGATTATTTAATGGAGGATTAGGTTGAGAACCCTCTATGATAAGATGACCTACATATATTAAGTCATGAACTATATGTTTCAACCACTTACATGAATTTGTCATGTGCCTCTCCACTCTATGATATTCATAATGTTGACTAGGCTTATACCAATTAGTTATGGTATCAGGTTACTATGTGGGAGGTAACTCAATCATGTGAGTTTCCAAGAGTTGCTTTAGGACCAATGAAATAGGTTGGTTGAGTCTTGTGAAATTCCTTGGTGGGGATTTTTAAGGTTGGCTAAGCACCATATTTTACAAGGTATTAGAAACACTATTGATAGGTCTACTATCCATTACCCCATCACCAACCACATGCTTGTTATTATACTAAGATTTCATGGTCATATATTACTCTTTTTTGGGATTAATTTGACCTCTTCGAATGAGAGCTTGCTCTACCCCTATCACCAAATCTATTGCTTGGTCAAAAGAGTATAATTGATGTTTCCAATTCATATGATATTTGCTCTTGTAAATTTCCAATGAAAATCTCTAGAATGTCTCATGTCTTAATCATCCAATTAAACTTCTCCATTGAGACAAGAATTTTGAAAAACTTTTATCTTTAACTTGTTTCAACATATAAACATCTTTCATAGTCACATTTTTCTCAACATAAGCCCCAAATTGCTAAACAAACAATTCTATTGTCTCTTCAAAATTCCTCAAAGAATGATGAGGTAGTTGATAATACCATTCCAATACCATACCACCAAGGCTGTTAGGGAATGTATTTTAGTAACAATGTGCCATCATATGTAATATCATAGCATATTATCCTAAACATCGTTAAGTGTTAAATTGGGTCATCTATTCCCTTATATATAGGTAAAACTGACATTGGAAAATTCTTAGGGTAGGTCCTAGAAGTGACACCAGGGTCTAAGGGTTGATTGCACATTTTCTTATAATTGTAGGTAAAACTTGGAGATTGAATCATATCCACTCTTGAGACCAATTATATCACCATATTTATCAATATTTGCATGTCAGGATTGTTATTGTGCAATGCCCTTAGTTTACCTAAGGGAGGGTTAAAGGTAGATTGTTGAAAGAGAACTTGGACAATGTTGGAGGTATTGACACTATTATGGTATATGTTATGATATGTGGTATCTTTCTATGGAGGATAACTAACATTTTGTGGAATAGAAGCATGAATATTGAGATGAGCAAAATGAGGAGGAAATTGAGCATAATATCGAGATGCACTACTAGTTGGAGGAATTCATGGAATTCTTTCAACATTGGTGGTTACAATAGTGACATATGTTGGTTTATGAAAAGGATTAATATGATGCAAATATTAAAACAATGGATTGGTGTGAATATTTTGAGGAGAAATAATTGGAGGATAAGTTTTCCTAGCCTACTCAAGCTGTTCTTCCCCATCCATAGCCTTAAGCAAATCATCCTTATGATATTTTATGAAATTCTAGATATGATCATATGATTTGAAGGTGAGGTCTCCATTAGACCCCTCAAGAGGATCAAGGTCAATACCAGTTTCTACATGTTCTTCCTATTCTATATTAGGGTTCTCCCTATCAATCTGGTCATATTCTTGAAGAATATCACCAAATTATAAAAGACTTCACTTACTCCTAAGGTTTGGAGCCATTAGGAGAAAGAGAAAGGATAGAGGAGAAAAGGAGGATCTAAAAACTAGTGAAAACACACAAAATATTCTTAAAATGTTTTTAATGTTTTATTATTCTAAGAAAACAAATCTTGTGGTCTTGCTTAAATTTTTCTAACAAAGCAAAAGGAAGAGGCTTCCTATCTTGACCAATAAGATGAGTGCTCATGTGGGGTTCACCAAATATGTAGAGGAGGAAAACTGCCTTGCCACTTATGATTCTCAACTAGATCCACCAGGAGCCGAGGTGACCATGGAGGTGTATTATATTATCTACACTCGAAGGGTTCACCAAGAATGCTTTAAGGACTTACTTCAAGTCCAAGGATGGAATGTTTGATGTGTATATTGAGAAAAAACCTATGTTTTTCCTTTATATCATGTAAGCTATGGAAAATAAACTAACAATGCAATACAGACAATGATGCAAGAAATACAAAGACTAACCCTAATATGATTCTTAATTTTCAATGATGACTAAACCCTAATTTGCAATAAAATAAATATTTTTCCTTTTAGCAAGGGTTTGAGAGAATGCACAAATAGATTTAACATTAGAATGCAAACTATATGATTTTTCTCTTTTGAATACCTAGAAATAAATCACTATATATATATGTATATATTTCTTTTGATTATGTTTAAATATGGAATAGACGTAGACAAAAAACAAACAACAAACAACCTAAGAAGTTTATTTAGGGAACTTATCTAATCTGGTGGTTGATCCTAGCTTTAACTTGTGTCCAAAATATCCAAACAACTTCAAACCTACAAAATAGCTTCACAAAACCCTAGAAAATTTGATCAGCATTTGGGGGCCTACTTAGGCTATTGTATGACTAAGCTTGGAGGTGCAATAGTCAAACCCCCTTGGTCATTTTAGCTGACATTTCAAAAGTAAAAATGATTGTTTACCTTTGTAAGTAAACACATCGAGATATGACAATATGAAATAATGAACTAGATGTAAATAAAATGAACATGATGCTAAACTAGTATGCAGTTAGAAATCATAGGTTTTGGGGACAAACAATTGCCCCCATGCTAGTATGATTTAAATGCAAGTGAAACATAGTGTCAAAAGTTAAAATAAAATGATAAGAAAAATGAAATAGTATAAAATATATATGCAAACCAAACCCTAGTGTTTGGGGATAAATAGTTTCCTCCAAGTCTATCAAAACATAATTCATACCCTATAAATTACTGGGCATGGATTTGATAACCAAAGGAAAATCAATAGCAAAAAGTAGGACAAGAAAAAATAATTTTTTCATCGAATCTATGCCCTATAAATTGTGGGAAGTGGATTCACATAATAAGGCTTAAAACAAAGAATCTAGATGTGAAATGTAGTATTAACACAAAACTAAATAATCTAAAAACTAATAAATGCAAAGAGACAACATGACAAGCCTTTATAATAAGCAATAGCAAAGGTAGAAGACCTCTCTTCCTTCAAGAACACAAGTTTATCAGCAAATAAAAATAAGCACACAAAAAGTAGAACACCAGAGCACCAAGAACACCAGATAAAATGAAGATTGCCCAAAAGCTTACATAGATCAAGATTACCTCAAAAATTTCTCTTCCCCTAAAAAAGGGGATCCAATCCCTTTATTTATAGAGGGTTTGGAGGGCTAAAGAGGTAGGAAAATGAAAATTAACCTTAGCCAAGCCAACACCACAAAAGCTTGAGTCAAAATTTAGAATTTTTAAGGAAAAAACCCTAAATTTTTTGAATATGTGCCCCATAATTTATCAGGTATGGGTTTGGTAAAGGTTAATAAAAACAAGACAAAACACAAGAAAAGATGATTCAAACTTACACTTAGAAAATTGAGGGTCTTTCTAGAGATTCTAAGGAAAAATGACTCATTTGAATGGGTCAATTTTCCATGTCTAAAGTAGGCCATTAGAAAATTTGCATTATTTTATTGGATAAAATTTTTATAAAATTGTACAAGCCCTTGATCAAACATTTTTTGCCCATATTGGTTTGATGCCTCTTTTGTTGCCTTCCACAAGATTTGTCTCTATTTCATCCTTATTTCAAAAATATACCTAAGGTAAAGAACATTAAGTGTAGTAAAAATTTACTATAGTACTAGTGATTCACAAGTGCCTTCTTGCTTGCTAAAGGAGAATTTAGAATTGTTACCTTCATCCTTGGGTGCAGAGTCAAAAATTGAAAGAATATTAAAAATAATATAGAAAATAATGCACAAAATTATAGTGCTATCAACTTATCCAATGCTTGCTTGATTTCTCCCTATTTCTCATTTAAAGAGCACTAGATTTGCATGAAGTGTTCTTAGATCACTTGGAGCTCAAATTGGTCATCATGGGAGAATTTATTTGTACCATTGTTGATCACTAGCAATGTAATTCACTTTAGGAGGATTTGACCATGCTTAAAAATGGGAGATATCCTCCTTATATTTCTATAGAAGTTGTTGGAGTATATTACATTATTTGGTATATGTTAATGTACCCCCATGGTACCTTCATGGTACATCTTGTAAATATTAGATTAGGGTTGAGTCTTAGTTTAGAGTTTGAGTAATATTTTATGTAATGTTATAATGTGCAATAAATGCACAAGTGTCATGTGAGTAAGTGTGCAAGTGTAATATGAGTCTATGTGCACAAGTGTATTATATAAAAGTGTTCACAAGTGTCCTTATATTAGAGTATGCTAAGTGAAGAGTCATGTCTAGGTGTGCATACAAGATAGAGTCATGTGTATGCAAGTATCAAGTAGATAAGCCAAGAGTCATGAGACTTGGCATATGGAAAGGAATAGTAAAATATACAAAGAGTCATTCTACTATGGCTATATAATACTCCATAGAGAAGCATCTATTATCCATCTATCCAACATCAATCATCATTCATCATTCATCAAGTGTAGAAAATCAAGTGCTATATTGTAAGAGAAAGAGGAGTAATAAATTTTGCATACATTTGAGCAACTAATATTGTAAGTTGTACTACATGCTTTGTACATGTATGATTTAGGCTATTTACATTCATAATTGCTCCTCATTAATGAATGTTAGTTGATATATTATAATCCTTGATATACATATTAGTTTGCTTATATTATTTTGCTTATATTATTATCTTGATCTTACTGTTTTGTGGCTATCGTATATTTTTATCCTATGAAATTTGTTTTGTGAGTTTATATCAATATTAAGGCTTCAAAATACATTAATGGTACTAGAGCTACTGTGAGTAATTTCTTACATAGGTTGAATTTATTTAGTTGCATATGAAATTGATATTGTCTAGTTTGATAAAATTGGTTTAGAGTTTGTCTACTTTAAAGGGAGATAGACTTGGACTCTATTGTAAGATCAAAGTAAGCAAAAATGCTAGAGTCTTTCCATAGTTACAAGGACATCTAGTAAAGAATATGACACATCTATAGAGTCTTTCCATGATTGCAGAATAACTAGTGAAGACTAGGACTCATATATAAGGTATTTCCATAGTTATAACCAGTGAAGACAAGGACTCAACTATTGGAGTGTGAATCAACTTTAAGATAGTTGATCATTATAGAAAAATAGACAACCCTTGACATCAGAAGAATTTTAGGGACATAAATAATCCTTGATATTGATTTCTATAAACTTAGGAGGAAGTTGAAGGATTTGATACAATCAAGTCATTCTGATTTTGATTGAGGCATCAAGGAAATATGAGTCACCTTGATATTATTTGGGTTCTTAGGTGTGACCTAAGACATTTTTATAAGATATATATATATATATATATATATATATATATATATATATATTATTTGTGTGAGAATATTCCTATAATAGATAGAGAAGACTTTCATATTCAAGTGTAAGAGAAAGCAAAAAGAAGAAGGATATATCAAGGACTGATATATCTATCTTATAGTCAAATTTCATCAAGCAGAGGTTAATTGAAAGTTGCAAAAATATTTAGGTCTTGAAGAGAGACCTTGAAAAATATAGAAGAACAAAAATAGATCGAGGTTACCTATTTTGAAATACTATTTAGAATAGAGGTAATCTATGAGAAGTTTTAGGTCTTGAAGTGAGACCTTGACATAAAGAAAATATTTAGGTCTTGAAGATAGACCTTGACATAGAAAATTTTTAGGTTATAGACCTTGACATAGTGGCTTGATAAGAGGAGCCATCAAATAGAAGTCATATTGAAGAAAGAAGACCTACACATCTATTAAGAAAAGAAGTTTGATCAAGAAGAGGCTCTAGATTGTAGTAAGTATAGCAATAATCAATAAGCGACCATTAGAAGAAAGAGTGGAAGCTCAAGGTACTAGATTGGAAAATATGCTCAAGGTATAAAGGATAAAGTTTTTGGATGCCCAAGGATAGAGTTTCAATGGTTTATTATTCTTCCTACATCAATGTTAAAGAGTGAGCATAATAAATTTAAGTTATTTCATGAGGAAAACATAGAGCATCCACCACCAAATGAAGAGCTAATATAGCCGTGAGCATCATATAATATATAAAAAGGAGCAACATATTAAAAATAAGTAGTAGCAATATACAAGTGAGATACACTGATTCAATCATGAGAAGAAGAAACACAATTAGAAGAAAGCAGTGACACGATCTCCATGAGTCGAGCCATTGTTGGAAGAGAAAACATCATAGTCGATCTTTGAGAGACATCATTGGAAGAGGAAAAATGCAATCAAGCCTATGGAGGAAGAGGAAATACCAAGATCTAAATAATGAAGAAGAAATACCAAGGGCCAAGCAAATGCCTTTTGTACGGTGCCTAAATGAGAGTGAATGAATAGAGCGAATTTTGGTAAGGAAAGTCCAATTGGTAAAGACACATAATTGGAAAAGAAGGAAGTGTAACACTCGTAGACTACTCAAGGTGATAGAAGCACCAAAAAGAAACACTTATTTTGTAACCACTTGGAGATGTAATGTTCTCAATGCAATGGAATGTCAGAAAATCATAATGTTTCATTTTCTACCTACCTAAAGTGAAATGTCCACTTACAAGCACGTAGCATTCAAGCAAGTTAAATAAAATTAGTCCAACAAGTGTGGACACCTAGTTCAAAGTATTAGAAGCATTCAAAGGTGATAATATGCACTATGAAAAATTTATAAGGTAATTTTTGTTTTTAGGGTTTTCTAAGTTTTTAAAGGAGTGATAAGATAGGAACAAATAGTTTTTTATTAAGTTTTTTTGAAAAGGTAAAAGTTAATTGAGTGATAAGGTTTAATTTAATATTTTTTGATATGGAGTGATAAGTAGGATGATAATTTAAGATTGGATTTATAAGGTTTTTTTAGTTAGATAAATTTGAATTTGATTTGCTTTATTAATTTTTGAAATAATAGATTATTGAATTTTTGCAAATTAATTAATTTGGGAGTCAAAAGGAGTTCAACATCAAACTTAGAAAAAATTAAATTTGCAAAATTCTTATTTTCTTAGTTTCTAACAATTAGGGAGACATAAGGATTTCTACTTCATAGGTTTTTTAATTTAGAAAATTTGATTTATTTAAACTTAGGGAGATATAAGGATGTCTACTTCAAAAGAATCAAAATCTATGAATTCAATGGATAACAATATGGAGTTCATGATATGAAAAGAAAAAGTAAATATCATAAAATTTGGGATCAAGAATTTGATTGAAAATTTTGAAGGAAAGATAGATCTAGTCTCAAAGTTAAACTATAGCGAATCTATAGATGGACATTTGAATACTATTTACATGCAAGAATTATTTAATAAAATGATGATGAAAATAATAGTATTATGATACCTTTAGATATTGGTAGCATAATGTATATGGAATTACTTATACTCAAGTTTCATAAAGAAGAAAATGTGAAACAAAAGGAGTTAATTGAATCTCTCAAGAAGAATATAAAATTAGATGAATCATTTCTAGGAAAAATACTTTATTCTTCATGTAGTATTGATATTCCAAGTTCATCTATCTTAGGAACCTATTGTGATGCTTTAAGTGAATTCTCAGAAGTCTCTATATAGGAAAAGGGCTCATATGATTCTAAGGACAAAGGCAAAGGAAATATTCTTATGCATGAATCTGATGATAATGAGAAAGTTCAAGAGACTTATAATCTTGAAGCTACAAAGAATGAAATTCATGAAGTTGATTTCAAAGATAAATTAAAAGAAGAAGAATAACCAGATGAAGATCAAGGTAAAGATCAAATTCAGTGCAAAGACACTTGAAGGATGAAGACTATGATTGAATACTAAAGTTTTCAATAACCAAATAATGTAATATAAGGAGGTGTTGGAGTATATTAAAATATTTTGTACATGCTAATGTACCCCCATTGCACCTTCATGTTACATCTTGTAATGATTAGGGTTGAGTCTTAGTTTAGAGTGTGAGTAATATTTTATGTAATATAATAATGTGTAGGAAATGCACAAGTGTCATGTAAGTGTGCAAGTGTAATGTGAGTCTATGTGCACAAGTGTATTATATGTAAGTGTGCACAAGTATCCTTAGATTAGAGTATGCTAAGTGAAAAGTCATGTCTAGGTGTAAATACAAGATAGATTCATGTGTATGCAAGTATCATGTAGATAATACAAGAGTCATGAGACTGGGCATATAGAAAGGAATAATCAAGTATACAAAGAGTCATTCTACTATGGCTATATAATATTCCATAGAGAAGCATATATTATCCATCTATCCAACATCAATCATCATTCATCAAGTGTAGAAAAGCAAGTGCTATATTGTAAGAGAAAGAGGAGTAATAAAATTTGCATACATTTGAGCAACTAATATTGTAAGTTGTGCTACATGCTTTGTACATGTATGATTCAGGCTATTTACATTCATAATTGCTTCTCATTAATGAATGTTAGTTGATATATTATAAGCCTTGATATACATATTATTTTTATTACATCATTATCTTGATCTTACTATTTTATGGTTATCTTATATTTGATCCTTTGAAATTTATCTTGTGAGTTTATATTAATATTAAGGCTTTAAAAGCCATCAAAATTTGCAAGTATTATTGTTCTAAAATAATCTTGACATCTATATCCCAAATATATGGAAGGTATTTTTACAATAATAAGAAAATTTGACTCCTAAGCTTCTCAATGGTGGTGATTAGGGTGGCTGCTTGGGCTTTGCATTACTATAAAACCCACTTCCCTTGGAAGAAAGTTTCTACTTTCTATGTTATCACCTCTATTTCATGAAACCTAATATATTTTAGCTCAAATTCTAATGCAATGGCCAAATTCACTTGATAAGTTCTAGCTTCAGTTAATTTTATAAAGGCTTCAATAAGGCTTAGCTCAATTTCTTGACTCACTCTATCACTTTGCATGGTGATTATGTCAAAAAAATTGAATATATGGTAGAGAAATATTGCTATGTTAGAAATATCATCCTAAAAGGCATCACAAAGATCTTTAACTAGGCTTCTAATTATTTAGAACTTCTCAATATCACTTTTCTATCTTAGCTCCTTTAATTGGTTTTGGATATTTTCTATCTTCTAGTTAAATTTAGCTTCTTGTCCAACAAGACTATTTATGAGGCTTTTTACTTGCTCTTATTTTGATTTTAGGAGATATTCTAAAGGATTATCCAATATATGTTTAACTATCATATTATTTTGTTTTTGGAGTGCTTTGGTTTTTTCTCAAGAGTTGCTCAAGATACTCTTCACATATTATAATTATTTCTCCTTTGTCAAATTTTGATTTAATGACTCACAATCATATGAAACTACCTTTTAATATTGTTGCATAAGTTGTACTTTATCTATAATCCAAGATTTTTTGAGGTCAATCCCTTATATCACCACCTACCAATATTGCTTTAATATTTTTATTCTAGGCTTTGGAACCAACAATTCTTTCCATGTAAATAATAATGCCCTTCTTTGTGGGATGAAATGGTTAATTATTTGAGTCATAGCAAATAGCTATTCTAGTGTGGCCTATTTATTCTAGTTATATTTTGTTGTATATTACTAAAAATTCTTAAAATATTGTAGTGTACTCAAAGCTAGCATGATTACTTGTGAGTTGTCTTACTACCCTAGAGGTGGCAAAAATACATTCAAAGGTTTGAAAAGTGGGACTATTAAAGGAGGAGGAATTATGGTGATAAAGGATGATGATATTAGGGTAACTGAGGATGATGGAACTATTACCTCTTGAATAGAAGAGGCTATATGGGAAACTAGAGGAATATTGGACAATGTAGTAGTGACACTTGGTATCTAGGTTAGTGGGGTTGAAACAATTTTGTGAAACTAGAAAATCACTAGTAGGAGGGGATGTAGAGACTGATGGAGAGGTTTCACCAATGAGTGGTTCAATTTTATGGGCATACTCATTTTTAATATCTCTTGTTATTTTTGGATTTGTTGTTGAGGTAGAAATGGAGACTGATGGTATAGCTACATCTTCATTTACTAGTACCACTTCCTCCTGTATCTGGATAATCAATTTACCAACTACTTTTGGAGATTGAAGAGGAGTATTTTGAGGTGAAACTTCACTCCTTTCTCCTTCATATAGTGATTCTAGTTCAAGTATAAACATAAAATTCCTTGGAGGGATCCCATTTATTTTTGACCATTTTTGCATCACTTTCATGCTTGGAAACTTTAGTATTATTGGGTTCATCTGGAAGTTTTGGAATAGTATTTATAAATAGAACCCATTCCTTCATGTCTTCTTTAATATTATACTATGCCTTTAGGGGAAATTATTTTGTGTTCTCCATGTCATAGCACTTGCTAAAGGTTTCATCTTTATTTGGATCCAAGCTTTCAAAAGGAACCTCGATATTGTATATCTCCAAATAAAATTTCCACTAGGTTTTGATTTTATTGTTACTCCATTTTTATTTCAGAGAAAATTCTTCTTGGCTATGCTAATTTTAATCATGGGGTAAATATACTTTAATTTTACATAGAAGATTTCATATATTTTCTTCTAGGGCTCACACAACAATAATTGTTCTCTTTTAAGTGGTGGGAAAGCTTCTTCTTCTATACTTTGACATATTTCAAGATTAGACCTAGGTTCATGGAAGTACTTTCTAAAAATCCTGGCACTTTTTAGCCATGCAACACACTTTCCATATAGGTCATAATTCCGAGTGTCATCCAAAATATCCAACCCTAACTCCTTTAGCTTAGCATCCAATTCATTGACTACATTTCTTTTATTTTGGTATATACTTCCTAGTTGAATTGGGTCTTTATAGAATACTATTTTGCTTTGTCCACTTCCTTAGGTGGCATCATTTAAGTCTACCTACCTTAGTATTTTAATATATGCTACTATATCTAGCACATACTTTGGAAATAGATATACAGATTTGTTGAACCTAAAAAATTATAAAATAATAACATCCTTTAAGAAATACTAGATCCCTTTAATTTATAACAATAGGACTTTGATGGTATCCTATGAGATACATTGGACCCTTTCTACTTTCATTACATTCATTTTTGGTATTAATAAATCATTCAAAAAATGGCAATAGGAGGAGGTTTGGCATAGGACTTTCATCCAATAGAGAACAAGTCTAGCTTGTCCTTCATATTTTATTATTAAGTTTAAATGCTCAAATAACTAGATGTTTTGACATAAAACTAAATGGAATAAGAATGAGTAATAGTTGAAGGTCTTATTCTACCTAAATTTAGTCAGTACTTCATGAATCTACTAGGCTATAAAGTCACTAAGTCAAGGATTAGAGGCTTGTTTTTTGAGTTACTCCTTAGAATATGAATGAAACCTAATTCTTCTTGTGCTAATTCTCTATCATACAAACATCAAATATGAATGCTACCATACTCAAGGTGTATTTGGCCTCTTCATTGAATATTTATTGGATTAAAGGAAACCTTGACATAGCTTCTTTAGACTTTTTGAGCTCTAGATTCAAGAACTTTAGCTTGTATTTAATCTTGGCATAATACTAATTTGCAATCTTTGAGCTTAACTTGAACCTCCTTGGTACTAATTTTTTTTTTCATATATCTTATCCTATCATAGATACTTCAAAGAAATCATATTGGCTCATAATAACCATATTTAAGTGAGAGTAATAATGCAATGTTCATGCCTCTACCAATTCATAGCAAGGATAAACTTGAGAAACCAAGAGTTGGGCCAAATAGCTATTCTAGCTCCTTGTAGAAAAATACTCTCCTTCATGTTTTAGGTATCTTTGGTAAGAATATTCTCTTAGAATTTTTGTATATTTTGATAGCTTAGGATTTGGCATCCCTTCAACTACATCTTCTATGTTTTAGGAGATCAATTATTACGACTTGAGCATGAGTTACCCTCTTTGGTGCTAAGCAAGTAGTTATAGTAGCTTCTAATGGTGTGGTAGTAATATAACTCTTCCTCTTGGATTCCATAGTCATTATAGGCTTTTTTATTTTTGGAAGCTTTAATTTTTCCTTTGTGCTTGATATATTTATAAGTCTTCTTTGATGCAAATAAGAATAACTCAAGAAGATTCATTAATGCGACATAATGCTTTATCTCTTGTATTAATATACCTATGGAGATTTAATTTTTGTTTGGCTGTAAGGGATGGTCATGATATTTCTTCCTCTAGCAAGGCCACTTGGTTTATGTGTCATTCCTTGGGATTAGTTGATTTTAAATTTTGCTACTCAAATATTGCCTATCTATTGACATGTTTACAAAGATTTTTTTTATTGATAAAAGGGAATTTTTAAAGGGACCCCAAACCTTTTACAATCCAAGAAAAAAAAGGGGGAATGCAAGACCGAAAATCCTCAGTAGATAGATAAATCAACAAAAGCAAAAAGGAGAAGAGGTTGGAAACCTAACAAAATTGAAGGGGACAACATCAGTAGCAAAAATAAACAACACAAAAAGGAAGCCATACTAGAATTATCCCAAAGTAGCAGGATGATATTGCTCATCATCATTGATGTTTTAGGTCACCTTTGATGCCTGGACCTCCACCATTGGATTCATAATTTTGTTGATAAATCTCCCTACCTGAGTGAGAAAGGAAGAAGCCAAACTAATGAGATTATCCATATTGGATATAAGCTCAAAGTCAACAGTTGAGGATGCCTAAAATGAGGTTCCATTAGGGGAGAGAATGATGCTGGGGATGACCTCACACGATTGCTTCTTACGACTCAATGGAGGATAATCAGTGACATATATGTCTTGATCTAGAATGAGGATGCCCTTGCACTTGTCACCCATTGACTCATTTCTAGTGGAGCAGTAGCATGGGGATGGGGTGGTCTCAGATGAAAAACTATCCTCTCTTATCTACCTTTCCCAAGGTAGCAGATTCCATCTTTACTTCATAATCACTCAGATATTTCCCTTGAGGAGATCCCAGGTTGGACATAAAATTAGTGCGATGATCATCAACTTTCTCCATGATGGATAGGGTAGGGTTCTAGGCTTGATGCTAGAGCACATGTTTCCAAAGCTTCTTCTTTTATCTATTGTGTTTGATTTGATGGCTCAAGTTTTAACTCTTTTGGCATGATGATCTGGGCATCAAGTGCTATGAATTTTATTCAAAGTACCTACTTTGGAGCTTCTTGTAATGCTAGAAGAGTTTGAAATTTTTGAGCCCATAAGATTATTTATTCACCTTTCTTTGTATCTGACCACTAATCAACTTTCCTTCCTACCTCTGTATGAGTTGTCAACACTAGTTGACACATGCAAGAATGGAATTCCTTCCCAGAGATTCATTTGCATCACTCATCCATTGTGAGAGATGATCTATACTTGTCCTATGGATTTTATTTGCACCACCTCAAGAACTCTTTAGTACATGTGAAGTCTTCTTAGCAAGTCTATAAGAAATTGCTCTAGTTTTAAGAGCATTATTAATATTGCACAACCCATATTCTTACTCTTGTCTTGAATCATTTGACTATTCAAGATATATTTACATGATGTACTAGAATTTTTTGGCGATATATCTCCCTTACTCAAATTATTCCTATGGATACCAATTGCATGCTAGAGCCTCACCACCTGCTCAACAAAATATATCTAAGCAAGCAATAAGGTATAGTATTCAATTATTTTTTAGATAAAGTTTATTATTATTATGTATTATAGATATGTACATATGCAAAAGATCCCAATTCAACCCATACCTACTAGCTCAAAGATATCATCGAGATTGGAATCCCAATATTTAGTAGTCCACTACTCTTTTTTATCATTAGACATGAAGGAATGCACCTGCTCTTTAGAAAATTCTAGCATGAACCACTCTTTCTCCACTATGAAGGCCTAATTAGTGCTTCTGCCTACTATGGGTAGATGCTCAATATGATGCATGTGAAGTGGATCTGATGAAATTGATACTCTAGTTCCATTTTGAGCTCTTAAGATCATTAATGACCAATTCATCTATAGGTAGCCTCTAATTTTAGCAGTGAAATATCTCAATAGACAAATACCAAATGATGTGGAGAGATCAATTATTGCTATATATTGAGATACTATGAAACCTAGATATGCATGCAAAGTAAGTGAAAGGCTTTCAACAAATTCCAAAATTTGGATTGCACTACCATCTAGTTGCACTACCCTTTTTATTACCGACTAATAAGTTGGACCTAATGCATCCACCACCTATTTTGGCATGATTGAAGTGCTAGACCTAGAGTCTATCATGTAATTATAGATCAATTTGTATTTATAGAGTAGGGATGAATAAAAAGGGGTAGGTTCAAACCTTCCTATTCCAGGGGTAGATATTTATAGGACTACAAATACCTATTATTGACCCAACTTATTTTCTTACTCCAATGCTTTATTTATTTATTTATTTATTTTTAACTTGAAAAAACTTGTATTAAAAAAAATTTCATTTACAAGTTGGGATGATACTTTTCCCAGCCTTAGCCAAAGAGAACACATGTTTACAACAGTAAAAGAAGATTTGCATTGGAGCCAAATCTCTTAAACCATATTTCTACAATGGCTCTTCACCTGTTTACAACTATAAAAGAAGATCTACATTGAAGCAAAAATCTCCTAAACAGTATTTATGGAATGGTTATCCAAATTAGCTAGGCACTAGATTTGCTCACCAACCTGCCTAATCATCTCATCCTCAATAGCCATATCACTATGCCACTGAACCCCTACCTCCTTCTCGGTACCCATCTTAGCCAGGAAGTCTACCACTTTATTTAGATCTCTACTCACATAAACTGTAATCAAATCATCTAATTCCCTCCATAATTCCTTAATTTGAGTGAAAATAATCCTCAACCTCCATGTTTTCAAAGCAAAGTTCCTCATGCAATCTAGAGATCCAACCATTATTTGAGAATTTGATTCTAGTATTATCCTCCTGTGACCTTGTTTTACTGCCCAAATAGAAGCAAATTTGATAGCTAAGGCTTTTGCTTCATTGTTTGTGGCTCTTCCCAAGCCTTGTAGTTCCCAATAGAGCACTGTTCCAACATGATTCCGGCAAACCACTCCAATTCTAGCTCTACTCGGATTGCCTTTTGCAGCTCCATCAATATTAATTTTAATCCAAACTTGTGGGGGTGGTTTCCAACTAGCTCTGTCTTGTCCCTCTTGCACTTCAAATTCATTCTCCATAGCCCCAATAACAACCTAATTTTCCTCTTTAGCATAGACTGCCATCGTTTCTGTGACTTTGCTCCAAATGACCTGCCAAACTCCATCTAAAGAAGAAAAAGTTTCTCTAAATTTTTTGGCATTTCTCTCCAACCACACTTGCCACCAAATGAAGTTTAATCCAAGCTCCCAACAAATACAAAGAGCTTTAGATTTAAATCTACCCCTCTTCCATATTTCCCAAATATTAATCCGATTCAAATCACCATTAACTTGAATTTTATAATATAAAAACCATCTCTCCCAAATCTTGCACGTGAATGGGCACTCAAACATCAAGTGATCAGTTGTTTCATCACTCTTGTAGCATAAAACACATTGAGATGGACCAATGATTCCCCTACATCTAAAATTATCAAAAGTAAGAATTCCATTATGCATGAACTGCTAGGAAATTACTTTCGACCAACCCTTGGACTACCAAATATTTCTCCAATCCTCAACCTAATATGTATGAGGAGGAGGCTCTGGAAGGATCCTATCATATCCATCATTCACTGTGTAGACACCAAGGCTACCATAGCCCCAAGATAATTCATCCTCCTCATCTCTACCTGTAAGAAATATTTCTGCCAAGATTTTAGTCATGATGGGTGTCAAATCCGGAGGGATTGAAATTGGCCACTCATCTAACTTCTTAAACTACTTAAAATTATAATCCCCCAACTGACTAGTGTTGAAATAACTTTCAATTTGGACCCACCCCCTGGTTTCTATGGCTATTTTTATTGGTTGCAGTTCAGGAAATTCAACAATGATAGGTGGGTATTGATCCCATGAATCTATCCAAAATCGTGCCTTCTCCCCTCTCCTCACTTTCCAAAATAATCCATATTTTACTACCTGAGATCCTAACTTGATAGCCTGCCACACTAAGGATCCATTACCATCCAAAGTGAAATGACCCACCTCATTTGGGTTTTATTTACTAGTTAAGATTCTACTGAATAAAGAAGTTGGTTGGGAAATTCACCTCCAGTAAATCTTTCCAGCTAAAGCTTTATTATTTAAATTTGATCTTCTCAGTCCCAAACCTCATTTTACCTTGGGCTGGCTTACTTTATCCCAACCTACTAATGCCCATTTCCTCTCTCCTTTTACTCCTTCCCATAAAAATTTTCTAGCCATCTTGTCCAACTCTTTCCATATGGTATGTGGGGCAGCAAGGATAGAAAATTTATAAATTGGCATGACCTGAATGACTAACTGTATAAAAGCTAATCTACCCCCATAGCTTAGCCATTTGTGAGACCAATGATTAATTATGTCCTTGATACAATCCAAAATATTCCTTCAGATATCTATTTTTAGTTTTTTGAAATGCAAAGGGACCCCCAAGTATACCATTGGGAGACAAGTCCTTGTGAATCCCAAGATCTCTAAAATTTTGTCCTGAAGCCTTTGATCAAGATTGAAAAGACCACTTTGGATTTTTTATCATTGATGACTTGGTTTGTAGCCCTAAGGTAGACATTAAGTGTATCTCTAATCATTCTTGCTTTCCTGAAGCTGGCCACTCCCACCAATCCTATGTCATCCACAAACTGTAGGTGAGTCAAAACTTCCTCACCTACCTTGATACCCGTTAGCAAACCTTGTTGTCTTCTCCTCAAGATGAGTCTACCCAATCCTTCAGCCAATATGATAAAAATATAGGGAGAGCAAGGATCTCCTTGATGAAGGCCTCGAGTAGATCCAAACGGTTATGAGGGAAGACCATTGATTAACACTGAGTATGTTAGAGTAGAAACACAACTCATGACCCATTCTATCCAATCCTGAGAGAAACCAAAGGCTGCCATCATCTTTGAAAGAAGCTCCACTCCACCCTATCATAAGCCTTTGACATATCTAATTTTATGAACATTCCTCTATTACCAGATGTTTGCATTGAATGGATTACCTCCTGAGCTAGAACCACACCATCCAAGATCTGCCTACCCTCTACAAAATCCCCTTACTCTAAGGAGATAATGCTATGTAGAAGAGGTTTTAGCCGCTCAACCATTACCTTTGTGATTATTTTATATATGACATTGCATAAGGCAATAGGTCTATAATCTAAAATATGTACCCCCTCCTCCCATTTTGGAATTAAGGTAATGAAAGTATGATTTAATGCTTTAAGCATTATTTTACTACCTTTGGACTCCTCTATAACAACCATTACATCCTCCTCCAAGTTATCCCAGAAGGCCTGAAAAAAATCAATTGGAAAGCCATATGGACCTGGTGTTTTTTCGGTGCTCATTCCAAAGACTACATTCTTCAGTTCATCTCTATCAATGGGTTTAATTAGGGCCTGATTTTCTTCTTCAGAGATAATAGAGGGTATGATAGCAATAACTTCTTTTTGAGCCTCTTCATATTGCACCATACTTTCCTTAAATAGTTTAGAAAAATAATCCATTGAATGGAAATGCATACCTAGAATTGTATCAAAGGAGTGTCCATTCTCATCTTGAAGAGCTTCCATGTTGTTCATCTATCTCCTAGCACAAACAATCCGATGGAAAAATTTGGTATTTTTATCACCTTCTAATAACCAAGTGGTTCTTGCTCTCTATTTCTAGTAGGTCTCCTCTTGGTTGTCAATGTCCTCAACCACTTTACGCAATGCATCATCCTCTTATTTGAGCTGCTCTGTAATTTTTCCTTCCCTAAAGTGATTTTTAACCTCATCCCATCTGGCCACCAATGGATCTCTTTGGCCCTGGAAGTCTATCTTGTTAGCTCGCCTCCATTATTTCAATTGATCTTTGATATAATGAAGCTGTTTGTGGAATCTAAACATTGTTGTCCCATATGCTGGGCGACCTTCTTCCCACCACTATGGAATTTTATTTTGAATTTCCTCTTTTTGTAACCAAAAGTTTTCAAATTTAAATGGTTTGTGATGCTACACTATCTTGTTCCCTCATTCCAACAAAATGGGAAAGTGGTCTGAAACTAGACCCTCCGAAATTTGAAATTTTATATTCCATTTTACAAATGCCTCCTCTGAAACTAAAAAATAGTTTAACTTCACCTTCCTGCTATGTGGCTCTCTCCTCTTACTAGTCCAAGTATAGTTGGTTCCATGGCATTTAATATCCACCAAGTGTAATGCCTGGACTTGGGCAATCATAAGTCGATCCCCTAGGTACAAAATTGGGGTTCCCCCTTCCTGATATATAGAGGATAATTTAGAATTAAAATCCCCAGCAATAATCTAGTCTAACTCTTCCTTTGAGACTCTCATGTTATGCAAAACTTTCTATTGATACATTTGACCATCTAGGTTTTGAGCCCCATAAAAATTTGTGATTAAAACATGTTCAGTTATGACATTATTTCTAAAATGTGATGTGAGAACACCCCTCCAAGCTATATGTTCTATTGCAATCCATTAAAGAGAGTTCCAAAGAGTAACTATCCCCCCTGAGGCCCATTGGGCAGCCATTTCCATATGACCAACACCCCTCCAAAGTTTGTTAACTGTTTTACACATAAGATCCAACGACATTTTTGTCTCCTGGATAAGCAAAAAATATGTTTTACATTTTTCTAAGATTCTTCAAACAACATATTGATGGGTTATACTGTTTAAACCCCTAACACTCCATGATTGTATAATCATTGGTTACCTTGAGAGCAGTAAAAATCTATTGGCCTCACCGATCCTCCAGTGATCAGTTTGTCTCCTTGAACTCGCTATCAATTCCTTATTTGATTTTCTACCCACTCCTTGAGAGCTGCTATTTTTTGATCTCTTTTCCACCTGAGTTATCCCTAGAGTTGACCTTTCTCTGTTCTTTTTTGCTATGCCCATACTAACATCCTTAATTATTGGTTGCTCTTGGTTATGCACTATCAATGCCCCTACACTCTCTAACTGCGGTAACTCATTGTACTCAATTACCTGCTCTATGATGAGGGGAGATGAAAGAGGAGCTTGAACATGGTTGTTATTATTTTCATTATTCCCATCCACTCCTTCCATGAATTGTTATTCTTCTTGGTCCATTAGTGTCTTAAATATCTCATACCTATTGGAGGGCTTGAGTTGGGTTTGCTATTTACCATCTTTTTTCTTTTGCCTTATCCTTCTTTTGGGTTGTTCAAAACCATCTACCTATGCTTATTTACCCTGAGAAATATTGATTGGTTCTTTGTTGATTATTGACTTACCCTCCTTAGGAAGATTTGAAATTCCTAGAGGAGCCTCCATTTTTATGTTCATATTATTTGGTCAAGATCAGGCCAAATGCCCATATTTGTGGTAAACTCTGCATCTGAATGGCAATGCCTCATAATCCAGTTGTTGGATCCAAGATAGTCCTACAAGTTCAAGTTCCACCTATGCTGGTAGAGGCTGGCTAAGATCCATTTCCACACATAATCTTGTATAAACAACTGTGTTTCCTTCTATTGTGTCTTTGGAAACACCCAAATGTATTCCAAGGGAATTACTGATAATTTCCAATACCTGCTCACTCCAAAACTCCATTGGAAGTGCATACAAACAGATCCAAACCGGGACATCAGTGGGTTCAATTCGAGGATCAAATCCCACTCTCCAAGGTTGAAAAAATAATCCCTCCGGACCATGATTCCTCTTTTCTGATTTGAAATCCCTATTTCTATCGACAAGTGAAGAAAAACTAACAATAAAATATCCATTACTAATAAACCACAAAGAATACTCACCAAGAGGCTCCCAGTTTTGTTAGACCCAAGAGTAAAAAAAATTCAAGGTAGGGCGAATACCCATGAATTTACAGATCAAATCATGATTGGCTCTATATAAAACTATTTCTTCGACCATCCTTTGCTCAATGAAAATATTTGGCCTTGATTCTCACTATGGAAAGCATCCATTAACTCATTGAGATGTTTATCTATTTCCAATGAGTCGTAAAGAGAATTTTTAATGCAATTTTTTGTGCTTCTTCAGTCTTTGATGGAGATTTATCCTTTAACAAATCCGCAAAAGAACTATGTCTCTCTAGAAGAGGATCTGTAGGTGTCCCCATTGGGCCCTCCTGGGGCAAAAATATTATCTTCAAATCCACAGTAACCAGGAATCTCTTCGGCTACCAAAATGATGCCCTAGTTTTCCCTTCCAGAGCTCTCCCCAACAAAAAATCCAACCAGACACAAGTTTACTCCAATGATTTATTTAGATTCTCCTTCTACCTAGGGATAGATAAGATATCCCATATAGGTATTGCCACCATGAAATTATTCAAATGATTCACTATGTTGAAGGTCTCTAGGGAAGTATCCTTTTGAGTGGCATGTGAAGGTAGTGGAGGCTTAGCCTTGTCTATAGTTGGTTGAATGGATTTTAATCAAGATACAATATACTTCAAGTACTCTAGATTTTTTCTTGATGCTCATTGAAGGTTTTGGTGCATTAGGATTTGATGGTATCATGATAGGAGACTCTTGTTTAGGATTAGCTAAATTTTTTGGAGGTCTAGGGATATTTAGTTGCTCTTTGCCTACTCTTCCACCACTTGAGTTTTGACCATTTTTACATAGTTTGATTGAAATTATGGTCTATTGGCTACTAGAATGCCTGCTTCATCAAAATACCATGTATAATTCTTCCTCATACCATGTTACTAGAATATAGTCTAAAAGCACACCAATTGATCTAGGTAGGGATGCAACATGGATGGGTTGGTTTATTATTTGTGCTTAAATCCCTAGATAAGATGTACATGTCTAGATAGGCATTATTTCATTTAATATTGCTATGGGTAGCTAGGAGTCTTATCTAAGATAAGGTTGTGTAGGGTAGGTATTTAAAGGTGGGTAGTGCCAATAAGTGGACTTCTCCACATAATTATTTTAGATGGGAGTTATATCCCTAGTAGGGTTAGGAGGTACTTGCTATAGAGGGATCGAAACTAGCACCATTTATTGATTTTGGCTCTATGTTCGATCAATATACCTATTAGCCTAGAATTGGAGCCTTGGATAGCCATTGAAAATAGGTCTATTTTCCTAGTTACTTTGCTAGAAAGGAGGTATTGGGTTATTATAATATTGAACCTTTGGGTATTTTTTAGCCTCCTCATGGAAAACATTTCACTGGTGACTATCTTGAGTATATTTTTCATTGCTTCAAACTCAAAGTTGTCTAAATTAGAGGGAGTTAGGTTAGGAAGGGGAGAAAAGACTGTAGCTATGACTAGACTTTTCTGAAAGGTTTTTGGCTTAATGACTTGAGGAGGCTAATATGGATATTGAACACTAGGAAATAGATGCATCTGGAGACTAAGGGCTAGCCTTCAAATCTATATTAGGTCATTTAATTCTTGGATAGCTATCCCATAAGTATTTGGTAGATAATTTTCTCCCTTGGCCTTAATCATCATAGATATTTAAAATATAAGGCCTTTAGATAAAATATAAATACCATACCTAATAAGGGATGAATATGATTAGGTACTCAATGCAAATCCTTATGAAATAAAATATTGAAATAATCCATAAACTCCATTGATTCTCTCTTTATAGTTAATAATTGCTCCACGAGAGACACTTTGTATTCCTTATACCTAAATATTTCAACAAATAAGATAGCAATTTGGTCCCACTTAGTAATTGAGTGTGGTTGAAATGAGATGTACCACTCATGAGTCTTGAATTTGAATGATACCACCAATAATATTAGAGCCACATTTTGCTCTGTTATATTTTGAATTGCACATAAACTGACCATGTTTTGCAGGTTCTCAATCAATGTTGTCATATATTCCCCTATGTAGTATGGGAGAGATTTTGATGCAGACATTGGTATATCATCCCATATCATAGGAGGAATTAAAGGTCTCAATAGACCTCTATCATTCTAGGAAAAGAATATTCTATGCAGTGGAGCAACCATGTTTTGTCCTCAACCTCCCCTTCTTCTTGGAATGGTATTAAGTAGAACTAATTCTTATTGATTAGAAGCTACAAAGGATATAGTAGCAGGTCTTGGAATCATAAAATTTTTGGTTCTTTGATTTTAGAGAAGTCATAATATGAATATTGCATTCTCTTAAAATATATAGACTAAGATCTTCACCAAAATCGTAAATTGATATATTTCTAATTGGCTTCTTTTAGGCATTCATCTTTAGCAAAGTCACCAAGTAAGATTTTTTAGATGATTCAATCAAGCATATAGGAAAGGACCTTCACCAAGGTCTCATCCTAATGTATATATTTTGATTGTGGGGCCAATTAGATTAAATAAATTGGGTCCCATTGAGCATATCGTTAAATAATTTTCCTCTCTAATTATTGTGGTTACTAGATGCAAGAGACTAGATGACTTGACAATCATGCCTTACATGGAGTGACATAGCAAGACATCTCTGAGAGCATGAGAAGTGTATTGATCAAAATGCTTCTAAGTTTTTTTATAAGGATAACTCCTTATCATATGTGATCTTCAACTCTCTCTATTCTAGCTTAATTTACCTAGATTTTAGTGCATAGAGGAAAAAGGAAAGAAAAATAATAGGAAATAGAGGAAAAAAAAATACTAAGCTAACTAGGGTTAATGTGCTAGGATTATAATATTATTATACATAATAATGGGATAAATTAATGCATGAGTCTTCTATGTTGATATCTCAAAGTGAACACTTTCTCTTCTCAACAAGCGTATTTAAGCACAAATTTCACATACAAGAAATAGGACAAAAATGAAGTAGTCATAACCTCTTATACATGAGCATAAACATACATACACATAATAAATAAGATAAAAAAATTCTAGTAGTCTAGCTTCTAGTATAATATGAGTATAAATGTTACAAATCATGTCAAAAGTGAGGGATTGAAAGCTTACCCACATAGTCATTCAAGGTTTAGGTCTAGACTATTATACAAAATAAAATGGAAAGTTACAAATAGCAACCAAAAAATTCTTTACAATGTCTAAATAACCACTATTTATAGATAAAAATGGGAAGATATTTCCTCCAAGATCATATCCTCCTTGTTTATCCCTTGATCCATTTGGCATTATGTCATTTTAGTCCTTTAAAGTCTTTGGATATGGAATAATCAATTATGAGCTCAACTACTAATGGAAATATCAACTATCACCTTAGGTATCCTAAAAATCAAGAAGAGACACCTTCTGCAATCAGTGCTATCAGATTTAGGATGATTTTGTTATGGCTTTCATGTTTTTGTCTTCAATAGTCCAACCAATTTTCTTGGGTTTCTAATCCCTAGTGATGCCAATAGTGATACTTAACTTTATTTACTAATGACTCATTAGTTTATCTCATTTTCTATTTTGGTAGCATGTGCATCAACACTAATGTATTACAATAAAATCTTCTACTTGTTACTTTTCTATATCTGACCACTCTCTTTTGTTGGCCACTTCTACTTTATGTCATACTTCTTGGAGCACTTTTATTCTCTCTTTTTCTTCATTTTATCTTATGAGGCAATGCAAGCTATTAATTTTCAATGAGACTATCATATGAACTTTTTCTAATCATTTGCATCAAACCTTTATGAAACTTCTATGATCAGGCTAGACTTATATCAAAATGCTTGTGGAAATATTTTTCTCTCTCCTTCTCATGCCTTTATTTTTGAAAATTCTAATCTCATCCACTTTTGGAAGTCTCTTGCAACTCATGGTTTGAAGTTTGAAACTTCTCTTCTCTTTCTCTTTCAAAAATTTTCTCACTTTTGTTGTTTGAAAATTTTACTCTTCTTGCACCCTTTAAAACTTCTCACCTATTTTTGCCTTTTCAAAATTTTAGGCCACATAGGCCATCAAAAATTTGCCTTCCCTTCTTGGTTAAATATTTTATAAAATGGTGCTATCCCTTTGGTTAGAATATTTTTTTTACTATAATGGTACAATACCTCTTTCCTCTCAATCTACCAATTTTTCCTATGTTTCATCCTTCTTTAAAAAATCTACCTAAGGAAAAAACCTTTTAGTGTTGTAAAAATTCACTACACATTTAAAAATAGGGAGGAAAAGGATGAATAACTATAATGGGATCTAGGGGTTTATTGCACAAGTCCTTATAAAATTACTTACGATGGGAAGAGGATCTTCGAATAGAACCTATTTGTTGCTCTAGTTGCTCCAATTGTGAGGTTAGATATTGAAGTTTAAAAGAAGTGGAGCTACTTGACACATGATATATATGCAATAGGATAAGAATATTTTCATAGTTGACATGATAATATGGTTAAGATGTTGGGGCATATGATGTTGATGATGACATCATTGTTGGAGAATATTATGTTATTTAGTACATGCCAATGTTCCACCTTGGTACATACTTATAAATATTAGATTAGGGTTGGTCTTAGATTAGTGAGTGAGTTAATATTTCATGTAATGTGATAATGTGCAGGAAATGCACAAGTGTCATGATTATATGAGTGAAAGTGTTGAGAGTGTAAATTGTTGGACATTTTGAGTCCCTAAGTCAAAGTTGTCATTGATGTCACCAGATGAAGTCATCATTAATACCAAATATTTTAGTAGGAAACAAAGGGGATAAAAATGGTTATTTTATATCCAGGAAGAAGGCCAAAGATCAAGTGAAACAGTGCAAAAGACAAAAGTAAAAAAGGAGTTATAATATTTATTTTATAAATTATTTAAATTCAATGTGAATTTAAATTTTATAAATAAATATTAAAGGTACTTTATCAAAGGTATAATATTATAATAGTGGTTATTAAAATATTAAATGTGCCATGGTGAAAACCCAAATAAAACATTTATAATTCATATTATAATGTTTTATAAGGCAAAAGTGGATTTTATAAAGTCTAAAGATATTTTAATAAATCCAAAGGTGGGGTTTAATACCAAAGGCTTTTAAGCCTTATAATTCATCGACGTTCACGAAGGAGCTAGCACTGATGTATTAAGGTTTGCAAGAAATTAATATAAAAGCATTTCCAAAAACCATTGGCAATTAGCCTTGCTCGAATATTGAATTGCATGTGAAGAAGAGGAAAGAGCTCGTGAAAAAAAATTGCATTGTCTACGGAAAGGAGAAAAGTAGAAGGTGCGCGATTTGAGGGCACATAGGCCATATTGGCCTAGAAGTGCATTGAGTTTTTTGGACGCAGGAGGTCCCACATTCGAATCGCAGGTAGTGTGAAAGGGAAGACGTGTTTGACACCCAAGGTGCACGTAGTTTTTTATTGAAGGTGCATGTTTTCACAAAGGATAACAAGCACGTTGTGCTTGTTGGTTGTTGTGCGAGTGCATGGCTTGACGATGGCTTTGGCCATGGATAAGGTGCTTAGGGAATGAGGAGATAGAGGGTTCTAAACCATCCAAGGCAAGTTTAATTTTTGTAAAGTATTTTTAATTGCCCACGTGGAGTTATAAGGGTGTTATATGATGTCTTAAGCCTTAGGGAAATTAAAAGGGGTTATGATTTAATTTTATTTTATATAAGGCTTGCATGAAGTTTTTTATTAAAGTGGATTTATTTTAGTGGGGCAATTTAATTAAAACTTGTCATTAGGGGTTAATGAGGAGTTTTTGAAGGATAGTATTGACATTATTGAGAATCAAGGTTATTGTGAATTAATTTCTCATAAAAGGGGTTATTTATTTTATAAGAAGAATATGGTGAAAATTATTATTGAGTTGGATTAATAAGGTGTTATTGAGTTATTATTTTTGTATTGTGGTATTACTCAAGTATTCTAACCCTTTTGTGATTGGAAAGAGAAATTTATGAGAGTGGCAGATTTGTGAGAACAATTCCTTGACATCAAAAAGTATGGACAAATTCCTTCTTGGTTGAGTTGATTGATTGGATTTATTGAAAATTAAGTTTGGAGTGAAAAGGACTTGATTAGGGTTTCCTTTTCAAAAGTGGTTGAGTTATTACTTCAAGGTTTTCTGATTTGAGAGTTGAGATTAAAACCTTGTTTTATTAGCATTGTTATTGAGATCATTGGTTGAGTGAAGTGTTTGAGTTAATGCTTCAAGGTATTCTGAAATTGAGAGTTGTGATTAAAACATTGTTTGATGAGCATGGTTGTTGAAGTGAGTTGTTATGCAAAGAACTTGAACTAGGGTTTGAAAAGATCATGAGTGTTATTGTTATGTGAGATTTGTTTTTGAGCATCGTTGGAAACATTTTGAGTTGGATGATACATGCTTGGACTAGGGTTTGTGATCAAGAGTTGTTTCTTGAAGTTATTGGTTGAATAGAGTTGATTGAGCCTAGTCAAGTGGATGTATGAAGTGATTTTTCAAGTTCCTTAAAATAAACTATTCTATATTTTGAGTTGAGAAAGTGACTGAGCAGATTTGGACAAGTTCTGTGTGAGCTTGTTGAGCAAATTTGGAGAAGTTCTGTGTGAGCTTGTTGAGAATATTTGGACAATTTATGTGTGAGCTTGTTGAGAAGATTTGGATAGGTTCTGTGTGGACCTGGTGAGCAGATTTGGATAGGTTATGTGTGGACCTGTTGAGCAGAGTTGTACAGGTTCTATGTGGACCTATTGAGCAGATTTGAGAAGTTTCTGAGTGGACCTATTGAGCAGAGTTGTGCAGGTTCTATGTGGACCTATTGAGAATATTTAAGCAGGTTCTGAGTGGACCTATTGAGCAGAGTTGTGTAGGTTCTGTGTTGACCTATTGAGCATATTTGAGTAGGTTCTGAGTGGATCTATTGAGCAAATTTATGCTAGATCAATTAGACTATGTTTAGTGCAAATTTGAGTGGACTTGTTCTAGACTGACTGGACTATGTTTAGTGTAAGAGTTGAGAACATTTGTGCTAGATCGAATGGACTATGTTTAGTGCATATTTGAGTGGACTTGTGCGAGACTAACTAGATTATGTTTAGTGCAAGATATTGATCAGAGCTATGTTAGACTGATTGGAATATGTTTAGTATAGAATTGAGACAAACCTTTGGAGGTGATATAGAAGAGAGGACAAAGTCTCCAGTGGATAGAGATCCATCACCCAGGATATTTAGGATAGGTCTTCTAAGTGAGGACAAGAGTCTTCAAGTGGAGAGAGATCCACCAATCAGTGCAGTGGAGGCAGAGTCTTCTAGAGGATCACCAGCCAGAGCAAAGGAGGAGTTCTCCTATGGATAGAGATCCATAAACTTGATTTAGGGGATTGGTGTCTCCTTTGGATAGAGGTCCATAAGTATTTTAATTGGGAAGGATTCCCAAGCGATTGATTGAGAAAAAATAGTGAAATATTTTCTCTATGGAAGTAGCCATATTTGGGCGAACCACGTAAATTGTTGTGCCTCTATTGTGTGTGGTGATGTGTACATTACTTTTATTACTAATATTGATATTGCTATATTTACATTGCATATATTGGTTTGAGAGAAAAAGTAAAAAGTGCTCTTATACTATTCACCCTCCTCTTTCTGTATAACCTTGTGTTCTTCATAAATTTGCACAAGTATCAAAATATAAGTGTGCATTTTTATCCTTAGATTAGGAAGATTCAAGTACAAGTGTGCATGTGTATGCAAGTGTGTCAAGCATAGAAGTCAAGAGTCATAAGGCTTGGCATATGGAAAGGAAGATCATAGTAACCAAACAATCATCCTAGAATGACTCTATATTACTCCATAGAGGATATCATCTACATTGCCTACATCACCTACATTGCCTACATAGTCTACAATGTTCTATAGTGTCATCTCTATGAGAGATTTGTAACAGAAAGAGGAGTAATACAAGTTTACATACATTTGAGCAACTAGTATTGTAAGTGGTGTTATATTGTATATTTTAGGCTTTACATTCATATTTAAGTATATCATTGAATGTTATTTGTTATCTTGTTAAAGCCTTGATATTACATATTAGTTGTCTCATATCTCTATTACAAATTATTATTGGGTCCATTATATTGTAACTTTATTTTTTTGATCATGGGATTACTTTTTGCTGGTACTTTCATATTATGTATAAGGTTTCAAAAGCCATAAGTAGTATTAGAGCCACACCAAGGTTGATTGCATAGGTTTTAAAAGTTGTAGAAGTTTTACCACTGGGTAAGGAAAACCAATGAAGCTAAGGATATTACCGTTGGGTAGGAAATACTAGTGAAGTTAAAGTATTTCCACTAGGTTGAAGAAAAAACTAATGAAGCTAAGATTATTACCACTAGGTTGAAGAACAACTAGTGAATATTAAAGATTCAAATTTTAGAGAACCAACTCAAGGAGAAAGTTGGTCATTGCCATTCTACTTTAGATTATTTAATTTTTTTATAGAAGTTTCATAGTTCATGCTAAAGAAAGCTATCTAAGATTTTGTTACAGTAAAAATTTGATCTTCAAAAGTTGAGAAGATTCCTATAACAAATAGAGAAGACTTTCATATTTGATTGCTTGAAGGTCATGAGATTTCCTCATGTAGGGATTGGTTTGAATTAACTTTTAGATATAGATATTGATAAAAAAATTAGGTCACTAAATAAATAGAACTTGATAGATAGATTGAGTTAACCTATTCCAAGGAATATTCATAATAGAAGGTAGTCTATAGTATAGATTCAAGTCTCAGAGATAGACCTTGATATTTATAGAGAAAGGGGACTCTAGAAGATAAGTCCTATAGAAGTAGATAAAAGGGACTTGAAAAAAGTCCCATTGAATCCAAATTAAGAGACCCAAGAAAGAAATCCTGTTGAAGATTGGTCCTTAATAAGAAAAGAGACCAGAATTTAACTTGCTCTACAGAGATAAAAAACAAGGAAGAAGAATTGAAGATAAAAAATACCTCAAGCAAAGAATAATAATTGAAGGTAGAAAAAGAACTCAAGAAATTAAGAAGACTTGAAGGTAGTAGAAGACCTCAAGAAAGAAAATAAGACTTCAAGATAACAAGAAGACTTGAAGCTAGCATACCAAAAAGGTAGCATATTCAGTCAAGAAAGAGACTGTGTCAAAGCATTTGAAAGGACAATGAAAAAGATAGAAGTTTGGAAGGCAAGTATATTTCCAAAGTATGAAAGTTATAGGGAAATTCAAGACATCAAATAAAGTCTTGAGGATAGTCCTAGTTGAAGGATAACAAGACAAAGATAGAGCATCAATAAGGCAACATACTATATTGATGCAAAGAATCATATAAGTCCACATTGGACAACAAGTTTTAAAGGTAGTAAGAATTTTTTGAAGGACAAAAATGAAGGTAGTAGAGATCAGGGTAGTCATAGTCAAGGAACACTATAATAGTAATATTTTAATAGGAGTACCATAATAAGTGTTGTGCAAAGAAGTAAAGGAAGACAACATTAAAAAATGATATTGGATAACAATCTAAATATTAAGAAACATTGCAATCAAGGAAAAAAGTTTATGAGCATGTTCAATATTGAAGCTAGAGTATCCTAACCTGCACCTACACAAAGAAGATAAGTTTTAGAAGAAAAATGTACTCAAGGTATCAAAGATATCACTGTACAAAGCTTAGAGTAGTGAAGACAAAGTTAAGCACCAAGCAATACGACTACGTGGAGCTAAGTGCCAAGAAATAAGCTAGGCTTTGTAGGCATATAGCACTAAGCTAAGTAATGTAGTAGCCAAGCAAGACTTAGAACCCAAGAACAATAGCAAAGCACAACACAATAGTCAAGTAGTAGCATAGAGTGCCAAGTACAAAGATAAGCCAAGTAGCAGTGCAGAGAGTTGAGTGTAACAACATCAAGCCATAACCACACACTGCATAGGAGCCAAGTGCCAAACTAGAGTTGAAAGTGAAATAGGTATAGAATGAATCATCAAAGAAAAAAGAGATGCAGAGCAAGGTCTACAGAAGTGACACGAAAGTGAAGATACATGAGGGAAAATACCTAACACCAAGAAAATAGTTTGAATGTAGAAACCAAGACTCAAACTAAGAGTCTAGGAATACCAAATGTATCAAAGGCTAAGTGGTGTAATATAGAATGGTAGTGTAGTACAAGAGACAAGAGATAAGTGATATGCATAGTCAATTTACACATCACATGATCAAAACCATTTATATGCAAACCAAAGAAAGCAAAAAGCATTTGAGTCACTCAAGAAAAAAGGAAACAAAGCATCACCATAGTCATTATTTGGGTGCAATCTAGAGGAAGTGAAAGATTATGAGTAATCCAAGCAAAGAGAAATTGAAAAAACACTGCAAGCATAATTTAAGTGCAAAGGAAGTAAAAATGTCAAGAGACAAGAGCATCTCAAGTACCAGACATTGGAAACATCAAAGAAAGTACCAAACTAGCCGAAAAAAAAATATTGAATACCTAGTGCCACTATATGAGACAACCAATGTTGAACTAAGGAAATTAGAATGTTCAAAATTCTCAAGAAAAACCTAATCCACTACACATTGCACAAGTGGACATTGAAATCTAAACCATACAAAATATTATTGCACCACGTTAGAGAAGGGCATACAAAATGGTAGAAGTGTAATCAATGTTTGGGAGTCATCAATAAACCATAGTTGCATGCTCATCCACACACAATTCAATGCATAGGTGAAATGTTCGTTTAAGCACCAAAAGGAGATTCATTTGGAAACATTTCCATGAAAATTTAGGTTTGATTTATTTAAATTCTGAAATTTAATTAATAGGAGAGATAAAGTGTTATATTTTAATCTTTGATTTTTTTCTAAGGTTTAATAAGACTAAGTGGAGAGATAAGAGTAATAATAGGTTATTTAATTCCTTAGTTAATTTTTAAAGTTTTTCAAGTGATAATGAACTATAGGATTTTATTAAAGAAGTTTTATTAAAGTTTTTTGAAGTTATTATTTCATTATTTTTTGAAATTCAAAGCCATAGAATATTTTGCAAATAATTTAATTTTGGAGAGATAAGGAAGTCTACTTCAAATTTAGGATCTTTAAATTTACAAAATTCTTATTCTTTAGTTTCTAATTAATTAGGGAGCCATAAGGAATTCAACATCATAGGTTTTTGAAAAATTAGAAACTTGAAAATTTATTATTCAAAACCTAGGGAGACATAAGGTAGACTACACCAAAGGAAATTGATTAAAACTAATGGAGAAATTATTAAGAGGAACTTATCAACATAAAAGACATTATGGAAAAATTCAAGGTCAAAGTTCACTTAATATTCTTCATCAACAATGCAAAATAGCCTCAAATAGAGATAATCATATGATTAAAAAAGAAAGAGATCTTTGGTATATAGATTTTGGTGCTAGTCATCATATGACAAGAAATTTACAATGGTTTTATTGTTTAGAGGGCAAACACAATTTCAGCTTGAAAATTATAGATGGTAAGAGCTATTATGTTCATGGAAGTGTATGTGTAACACCTAGTACATCATTCTCAAACTTTGTGTTACATGATGTCATGTTTATTCCTGGATTAGAAACTAATCTCATTCAACTAAGCTAGTAGAAAACAAAATATTGATTGAGTTCAAATATATAAATGGAGTTAATAAGTGTCTCATTAAGAATAAAAATGAGATAGAAGCTATAGGATCAATTAGAAATGGAATTTATGCTTTAGACTCAATTGGATTCTCTCAAGATCTTGTTTTAGTTCAAAATAATACTATTGAATATTCTAAGAGATAGATTATAGGAAATGAGAATCAAGATTTTCTTTATCATTGAAGACGTTGGGTCAATCTAAAATTAAATATGATGAAAAATATGGAAGGACAACAACAAATTGCACTACAAAGCTATATAGAAATTAAATAAGAAAAGGTTTAAGACAATAAAAAGAAATAACCAAATGAAGATCAAATCCAAAATCAATGTCACATGAAGGACGTAGACCGTATTGAAGACTAAAGTCTTCAATAACCAAATAATGTAATATAGGGGGTGTTGGAGAATATTATATTATTTGGTACATGCCAATGTACCACCTTAGTACATCATTGTAAATATTAGATTAGGGTTGTGTCTTAGATTAGTGAGTGAGTTAATATTTCATGTAATGTAATAATGTGTAGGAAATGCACAAGTGTCATGTTTATATGAGTGCAAGTGTTGAGAGTGTAAATGTGCACAAGTGTCCAATATGTAAGTGTGCACATGTGTCCTTAGATTAGGAAGAGTCAAGTACAAGTGTGCATGTGTATGCAAGTGTCAAGTATAGAAGCCAAGAGTCATAAGGCTTGGCATATGGAAAGGAAGAGTCATAGTAACCAAAGAGTTATCCTAGAATGGCTATATATTACTCCATAGAGGACATCACCTACATTACCTACATTGCCTACATAGTCTATAGTGTTCTATAGTGTCATATCTATGAGATATTTGTAATAGAAAGAGAAGTAATACAAGTTTACATACATTTGAGCAACTAGTATTGTAAGTGGTGTTATATTGTATATTTTAGGCTTTACATTCATATTTAAGTATATCATTGAATGTTATTTGTTATCTTATTAAAGCCTTGATATTACATATTAGTTGTCTCATATATTTGTTACAAATTATTATTGGGTCCATTATATTGCAACTTTATTATATTCAATCTTGTGATTACTTTTCTATGGTAATTTTATATTAAGTATAAGGCTTCAAAAGCCATCAACCATATGGATTCTCCCCATGTTATTTGGATAGCTATATTTGATGGATGTAGGAAAAATGGTGGAAGGAATATATTTTTGAGAAAAACCTATATTTTTACTAAGGGGATTAAAAGAAGAAATGTTAATGAAGGGATGTGGGACTAAAGAAATAGGAGCTACACCCAAGTTAGATATGCAAGTGGTGCTTGCTTATTGGAAAGCATGACAACTTAAAATAACTCTTAATAATACCTTGAGAGGGGACCTGATGTCATAAATATGATAGAGAATTTTATGTCCCACCACCTATGGATGTGATGATTATAGGAGAAGTAGATTTGGTTGTTTTTGAATTAATATTTGTGTTTTTTTATTAGAAGATGATAAATAGGATTAGGTTACAAGGGATGACCCCTTATAGGGGTTACTTTATTTTGAATTTTTTGATGGAATGCCTTGGTATTTTGTAATAACACTTATAGGAAATACTACTACAACTTTTAGGAAAGGTATTGAGTAGCAACATATTGTCATAAGCAATGCCACTACATGTAGTTCTAAGTAGTCTAATGTGATTTATGGGATCTTCTTTTCCACCATACATTTAAAAATTAAGGGTTTTAAAATAGGGAGGAAAAGGATGACTAACTATAATGGTATATAAGGGTTTATTGCACAAGTCCTTATAGGAGTACTTATGATGGGTGAAGGATATTTCAATAGAATCTATTTGTTGCTCTAATTGTGAGGCTAGATATTTAATTTCAGAAGAAGTAGAACTAGATGGTACATGAGATAGGTGTGATGGGATATGAATATTTTAATAGTTGATGTGAAAATATAGTTAAGATATTAGGGAATATGATGTTGAAAATGGAATTATATGGATACTTTCCATTTTATTTGGATAAAAATATTTGATGTATGTAGGACAAATGGTGGAAGGAATAGGGTTTTGAGAAAAATCCATAATTGCACTAATGGGGTTAGAAGAAGTATTAATGAAGGTATGTGGGATTGAAGAACAATGAGGTGCACCTATGTTAGAGATGTAAGTGGTGCTTGTTTTTTGGAAAGTGGGACAACTTATGCTGACCCTTAATAATTCCTTGAGAGGGGACATCAATGCATGATGTCATAAGGATGATGGAACATTTGATGTCCCACCACCTATGGATGTGGTGATGATAGGAGGAATAGATTTGGTTATTTAAATGTTAATATTTGTGTTTATTTAATTATAATATGATATATTAGAGCTATGTTTGAAGGGACAATTCATTATTGGGGTTATTTTATTTTGATCATTATGCAAGAGGATTAAAGAACCCAAGGGTGTGGAACCCTCCTCTTCTTTCTTAGAATTAGGGTTCTCAAGAGTGGGACAATCTTCATGATCTTCAACCAAATGTTTAGAGTAGGTGGCTAGTGTATAAAATTATTTATGAGTTGTACAATGCTTTTCAACCACTAGGAATATTTGAAAGAGGAAGAGGATTAATTTCAACAAGTTTCTAAGGTTTAGAGAGATGGTCATTGGATAATATCAAGGAAAATTTAATTAATTAGAAATTATTTAAAGATTTGAAATAAGAGATAGTAGAAAGTGTTTCAAGCACTTCTACCTCCTCCTATCTATATATTTATCATGTCGATATACCTTAGGAGGGTCTCTCAATATACCTAAAACTTTTAATATACTTGCCCTTCCAAGATACCTGTTGATACATGGAAGAAACTAAATATACTTGATATACAAATTTATACATGAGGGAAGACCTTGAGGCATGTGAAAGAGAATAATATGAGGAACAACCACACCTAGATTCATGACTCAAGATAATACATGAGAGGGTAAGTTCTTTGTTAATATTAATTAACATGAGCTAATATACATGAACAAAATTATATGGTTTTGCTTAAAAGTGTATGATATTTTTATCTTTGATTATTTTGAGGTTAAGATTAAGGAAGTTTGGACCCATAAGGTGTTAAAATTGGGTTCACAAAATGCGAAATGGGCAAATATGGAAAAAGGAATCTCCCTTTGCTTTTGCCACCTCAATGCTAGTTCAAAATCCCCAAAGATAATTGAGGGGGAACATTGTGTGTTTTATGGGTTCAAATTAAATATACACCAAAGGGTCTAATATAAAGAAGTTACTTAACATTATGATGTTATGATATTAAAATAACATGTAAGAAAACAAATAAAATACAAACAAACAATAACTATCCTATATGATTTTGAGATTTTATTGGAGTTACAAGAAAATAGAATTTCCTATAACTTTAGGAAAGGGTTCAAGACAAATATGCATATAAACTATGCTAGATGCAAAATTACATGTTTTTATCTTGATGCCTAAAATAAAAAATAAAACTTATTTGAACTTATATGAGTTATTTGATTCTTCCCTAATTATGTGTTATAAAATAAAAAATAATGTCTTATTTAAGCACCAAATAGCAAGAAAATAGTATGCAAGGAACTAAAAATATTATCAAAAGGGTAGGGTTACCTGTATTGATGGTTGAGATGATATTGCTGGTTCACAACGGTATAGCTTCTATCATTATATCCTATAAATAAAGAGGAAATATTAAGCAAAAAATAGTGTTTTTAGAGCCTACCAAGCTGAGAATAGCAATGAGACTTCTAGCTTGACTAGTCATACCCCTTGATTCTTAGTTAAAAGAAAAAATTATAAATAAATAAAGGGTAGTTGCATGAGTAACAAAATCACTACTTGTACTAACAATTTTATTTTTGTAGCTGTTGATGACAAAAATAGAATATAAATTTTTAACAATTAAAAGGATTAAGAAATTACAAACAATGAAATCTCTCCCTATGATAGCAATATATTTCTTGAGAAAATTATAGAGTGACAACTCATAGAGCTTAAGTATGACAAGATTTTGACAACTTTGTCTAATAAAATTGCTATTGATAGTAGTAGTTTTGCTGCTATAAATACAAACAAAAAATTATATTACAAAATTTGTTACAACAAAAAACAAGAAACTTTAGTTAAAACCAAATCATTGATAGAGAGTTGTAGGGTTAGTAATTTCTTTCCTATAATAGAGATAGGTGCTTTGAAGGTAAAAATTAGGCTAATATGATTTGAGAGGTAGTTATATGTATTCAAAAAGTAGGTAATATCCTAAGATACTTGCAAAATAAGGTGGCCTATAACACACAATAGAGATTAAAATTATATTTAGAATAAGGTATGAGATGAAAACTAAGCAAAGTAAATTGTTAATAGAGTATCAAATAAGCAATAATAAATAGATAAATGGAGTTAGTGACAAAAAAATATAAGAAAAATTAGGCTAAGAAAAAAGGGAATATCTCACCAAATATATTGGTCTTTCCTCTTTCTTGCCCCTTCCCTTGCCCACTAAGAAAACTTTGAAGTCTTAAAAACCTTGGATGTAAAATGAAAGAATAAGAGAGCATAAGAGATCAATTGAGAGAATAATTTGATAGAGTTTTAGTGCATTATAATTTTTTTGTTGAGATACATACCAAGGGTCCAATTTATATAATTTTTAGCTCCTTATGGAGAGGGAGGAACATTCATTATGATATGAGAGGAGAAAGTAACATTTTAATTTAAAATCATGAGGGAATCCTTAGGTTTGGGGTGCTTCTAAAGGGGTTTGTAGATCAATAATAATTAGGTTCATTAGTGGTATAGGGCTTGAGAGAGGTATACCTAAGATTTTGTTTGTGTTGAGACCAAATCACTGTCAAACAAAATTGCAACTGGCAATTTTGTAATTTTTATTGTTGTAGGTCAAACTCAATGTAAAATATTGAGTTTAAGTGGGAGAATATAATTTGACAAAATTGCTACTAGGGTGATGATATCACTACTATAAACTTGCTACTATAGTGACAAAATTACTGCTTGCAAAATGACCACTAGTAGTGGCAATTTCATTGCCAGTAATGCCTATGTGCTATTTTTAAAATTTTGAGGCATTGATTGTTGTAGGAGTATAGGCATATATATACTTATTGGAAATATATTTTCAATCCTAATTGAATGAATTTTTTTTGTGAATACTTTAGAGGGAAATTAATACCCTAATTATGATGTTATTTTTTACAATAATTAATGCTCCAAATTTATGTCAAAGAAAATGTGAATTTAGTTTAGTTGATTAGAGGGATTATGTATGAGTAATTGGTGGAATTGGTGATATTAAGAGTTAAACAATTGTTACAAAATTGGATGTCTATATTTTTCCTCTTTTTTATTCGTTCATTGTATAATGAATGCATAAAAAATAGCTATAGATACCTCAATTTGTTGGTAGGAAGCGTTTTGCTACCTGAAATGCCAATGTAAAGTGATTGGTGTGGGAACTAATTGCTTGTGATTAATGTAAAAAATATTAATCACATTTATGTAAACCCCCATAATGGGGTACCCCCTCACATTTCAATAGGAAATCCAATTTGAATTGAACAAATTTGATTTATCTCTTATCCACAAGCAAGTGGTGATGAGAGAAGAGAAATATTAAAACATGACTTGATTAATATTGGGAAGGAATTAGACTTGATTGGATTGAGTATAGACTGGGTTAAGCTTTGAGGAACAATAACTAATGTTTAAGTGAAGGTGAATGGATAGAGGATATGAAGGAGCAAGAGGGTAATGGTTGGAAATAAAGGAAATGAATTAATAACTAATATAATATGATAGGAGTTGTCTTGATTTATTTTTGAGTACTTTATCAAATTATTTTGATGCCCCTGGTTGGGGGATCATTTTAGAAGTTTGATTATTTTCCCCTAGTCATGGAACTATGTATGCATTGGTATATTTAAGGACACATATGTGCTTAGTTTATGTAAAGGTACATAGATTATTCATCCTTAAGCAACAACCTTGTAGCCAAATTATTGGATAAATTTTGAGGTTGTGTTTAAAATGATTATCCTTTAGGAAAGGACCTAAAAGGAGTGTTTTTCTAAGAGTTGTCTATATGATATTTTTTAGTTGTTCCTAGAGGATGTTATTAGAATTGCCTAGAGGAATTTGTTAGCATTTCCTAGAGGACCTTGTTAGCTTTTCTTGAAGGAATTTTGATAGCTTTGATACCATGCATCTATGCAAAAAATATATACAATTTAGTTGACAACATATCACATTTTGAAACACCCATTGGGGGTGTTTCAAAATGTGATAAATGCTTACCCTTAGGAAAGGGTATTTCAATGCTCACCCACAAAAATGTGTTTCAAAATGTGATATGTTGTTATGACATACAACAATAAATACGCATAGTATATACAAAAAATAATTCTTTAAGTGCTTGCCCAAATGAGGATTTTGCTTTTATTGTTGCAAGGGGGATTTTAATGTTAGTGTGTTGAAGGGGGGATTTCATGTTAGTGTAACCAAGGAGAAATTTCATGTTAGTGTACAAAATGGGGACCTTCATTTATTTCCCCTTTAAATGAATGCTAAAAGAGTATTGTAAGTAATGATAAATTATTTCAAAGGATGCTGATTGAGTCATCCTTAGATAAATATCTAAGCAATGCTTCAAGATGTTTATTTAGCTCCTAGACTATGGTTAAAAGGTTATATTGCCTAGATAAAAGTTAAATAAGATATACATGTTGGATGAGACCATTTAAGGGTGATTTATTGATGTTTTGATAAGCATAACTGCAATATGTTTTTATTCATATATCCATGTGTAAGTAGGAGATAGAGTAATAAAACATGATAGGTCTATCATCACCATGAACTATTACAGTAGCCATGATGTAACCATTTATGAGAAAGGAGAAGATATTTTAACAAAATTTTATCATTGAAGTATTCATCCAACAAAAAATATAATTTTTGTAAAATGAATCAATTTAATAAAGATTTTATGGAGATTGACAATCTAGATTACTAGGGATAAATAACTAGATTGACAAAAAGATAGAAATGGTTAAGGGGGTAGAAGAAAAAATATATTTATAAGAAAATTTAATTGATGATGGGGATAGGTGAATTAAAT
The DNA here is from genome assembly GCA_028583015.1 of Wollemia nobilis. NCBI lineage: Eukaryota > Viridiplantae > Streptophyta > Pinopsida > Araucariales > Araucariaceae > Wollemia > Wollemia nobilis. Next base: position 1,925,085 of record JAQPPZ010010110.1, on the reverse strand, counting down.
TGATAGTTGGATTTTATTTATGGAGATATGGTTAGAAAAACCCTAATATATCTTACAATTACAAAACTAGGAGGATACACTAGCATCAATTACCAAGTGCAAGTTCTATGCAATATGAACTATGCTAACTAGGATCATCATGTGTATCTCAGTAGATCTCCTAACTAAATATACAACAAAAAATATAGAAAGAATAAGACACATGCATGCAAGTAAAAAATAATGGCAAGCAACCATGCAAACAAGTAGCTAATGAAAAGTCATATGAGAAGGTAACCAATGTAGACTCATTTGCAAATTCACATGTAATATAGATTAAGATGCATTATAGGGAAGCTGAGGTCAAGATATTCATTGAGGTATGTGGATATAAAAAATAAAATATCTGTAAGAAGTGAAGGATCCTCAACTATTTCATCCCAATCCAATCTATTTATAAGAATGGTATGGCCATGTGATACCAAAAATAAATATTTTGGCTTCATCATCATGGCTGGATGAAAATGAAATGAGAAAAAGCATACTACTACTAATTATATACCCTATACCATAGTATCCCTATTATTTAATATCAATTTATTTGAGTGTCTAAGGTTAGAGGAGGAAATAAAGTTATTTCATAAGAAATATTGATCAAAAGCATTGGAGTGGTCCTGCCATAACTTGACTTGGTCATCAGACATTCTTGTAGTAGACATTATCTGCTACCATTTGGCTATGGAAAGGTGCACGATATTGGAAAGCTATAATATTTTGATCTAATAAAGGTTGGAAACTAATATTACAAAAGATTAGTTGGCAATTATTTATCAAGCTTTAGATTTTATTCCTAAGTCCTCCATAGTTATTAGTTATATGGCCATTGATGGAAAACATAATGTTCATTAGGGTGGAATGAATAAATTCTCCCTATAATTTCAATAGGATTGATAGGTGTAATTTCCACCATATTATATTCAAGAAGTTGGTCTATTATTATAGAAGAATGTTGACTTAATCTATAGTTTTCTAACTTCAATTTTTTTGATAGGCTCTTACAACATTCACATGGTTTGTCTAGATTAAGTTATTAAATCTACCACCAACATCATGTTTATTCTTGGTGCACCCCATTAGGTGATAGGAATATTTCTCCTTCGTATTTTCTGTTTTCAATAGCCCCCTTCTACAAAAGGGTGTTTCTACCATCTTGGCAATTACAATAGCATATTTCAAGGAAGACACATTGCATCTTTATAGAGGATAGGATAGTTGCTCATTCATGTTTTATATTAAGATATGTAAAAGGTATATTTGTGGGGGGATGTATTGGAGTATCCAAATAAAGGCTTTCCATTTTTCCATGAAGTAAATAAATATTTCATCTATTGCTTGTTTGAGTTCAAGATCTTTAATTGTGGGCCTTTATTATATGTATACAAAGAATTGCTCAACAAAAATTTCAACAAGGTCTTTTAAGTTTTAAGGGAATGCATTTGTATTTGGTAATATCTCTCCAAGGAAAGACTACGAAGGCTCTTGGGAAAGGTTTTGAGTAGAAACATCTTGTCATAGGAAATGTCACTACATGCTGTCCTAAATAGTCTAAGGTGATTTATGGAATCTTCTTTTCCACTATACATGTGAAATTCAAGGGCTCTAAAATAGGGAGGATGGGGTTGAATAACTATAATTTAATCTAGGGGTTGCTTTCATAAGTACTTATAGGATTACTTATGATAGGAGAAAGATCTTTCAATAGAAGTTATTTATTGCTCTAATTGTAAGGTTAGATATTGAAGTTCAAAAGAAGCAGAACTATATGGTACATGAGATAGGTGTGATGGGATAGGAATAATTTAATAGTTGATGTAAGAATATGGTTAAGATATTATTTTACAACAACATCACATGGCTTCTTCCCATGTTATTCAGATAAAAAGTTTTGATGGATGTAATACAAGTGGTGGAAGGAATAGAGTTTTGAGTAAAATCCATATTTGCACTAATAGGACTAGAATAAAAAGTGTTAATAAAGGTATGTGGGATTTATTCACTAGGGGGTTCACCCAAGTTAGAGATACAAGTTGTGTTTTCTTGTTGGGAAGTGGAACTACTTATGTTGACCCTTAATAATTTCTCAAGAGGGTACCCAGATGCATTATATCCTAAGTATGGTGGAATATTTGATGTCCCACCACCTATGGATGTGGTGATGATAGGAGGAATAGATTTGGTTTTTGACACATTAAGTTTTTTTTTTTATTTCAATGAATATGTGATATTAGGGTTAGGTTGCAAGGGATACTCCATGATTTGGGTTACTTTCTTTTAATCATTATGCAAGGGGATTAAAGAAGCCAAGGGTGTGTTACCCTCATTTTATTTATCATTGAAGAGTTCTAAATGGTGGGAGGATCTTCATTATCTTCCACTAAAGGTCTAAGGTAGGTGGCTAGTGTATAGACTACTTTGTGATTCGTATAATGCTTTTCAACCACTAGGAATATTTGAAAGGGGAAGAGGATAAACTTCAACAAGTTTCTAAGGTCTAGAGAGATGGCCATTGGACAAGGTTAAGGAAAATTTAATTAATTAGAAATTATTTAAATGTATTAAATAAGAGAGAGTATAAAGTGTGGTGAGAAATTCTACCTCCTGCTCCCTATATACCAAACCTATCAATATATCTTTAGAGGGTTTCTTGATATACTTGACCCTTTTGATATACCTTCCCTTTTGAGATACCCATTGGCAAGTGGAAGAAGCTTGATCACCTCAATGTACATAGTCATACATATACATGAAGAAGAAAAATACAAGGATCAACCATACTTAGATACATGACTCAAGATGAATGTGAGAGGGTAAGTTCTTTGTTAATCTTCATTAACATGAATTAATCTACACAAACATAATTATATCATCTTGCGTAAGGGTTTAACAAATTTTTATATTTTATTATATTGAGGTTAAGGTTAGGGAAGTTTGGACCCATGAGGATTTAACATTGAGCTCACCAAAATATGATATGGAAAAAGATAAAAAGAGGAATTCACCTTTGCTTCTCTCACCTCAATGCTACATCACAATCCCTAAAGACAATTAGGGAGAACATTGTGTGTTTTATGTTTTTTGTGGGTTCAAAGTAAACAAACACCTAAGGATCTAATATAAAGAGGTTCCTTAACCTTATGATGTTCAGATATTAAACTATTATGCAAGAAAATAAATAAAATAAAAATAAACAATAGCTATCTTGTATGATTTTGAGCTTTTATTAGAGTTATAAGAAACTAAAATCTCCTTTTCCTTTAAGCAAGGGTCTTTTGTGGAAAATTCTTGTATCCCATAATTGTTCATCATGACACAATATTTTCTTGATCAGGAGTATTATAGACTTTGGTCGATCTACAAATTTAACTCTAGAAATGATTATCAAAATACTCTATAAATATTGAGTAGAGTAAGGATACCCCTTATGTGAGCTTATAATGTTTCTTTATACACCCGTGCTCATCCAGATAAAAAGTGTAAAATAGTTGATGTTCTTTGACCAAGATTTACAACAACTCTCTAATTATGCCTTTATAGCAGACTAGTGCCTTATTCATTACTAATTGTAGCAAAATTTTAGAACGTTAATAAAAAAGAAAGAAGAATAAAGGAGTAACTGGATTAATTAGATATGTTCAAATAATGTAATAGATGTAATTAAGACACATAGTGAAAGAAAGTAGAACTCATACATTCAAATGATGTAATATACAAATGTGACCATAGATACATAATTGAGCCAAAGAATTGTCTAGGAGGAAGCTAGATTTGTATTTATTTCTTGAAAAATATTACAATTCAAAGTTTGGCAAAGTGCTCAGATATCATTGAAAAAATACAAAGGGTTCTCTCTATTCAAATGATGTAATAGAGGATATCCTTTATTCATCCTAAAAATAGTGAAAAATAATCTCCAAGCTTCCAATCCAATTGTTCAAAATGATCTTAGCTTACTTGGTATATCTTGAACAAGACCTACACTATCAAGGGGAGAAATGAGGGATGTAAAACACAACATAAAAGTAAATACAATTAACAAGACAAGGGAACTCTTAGTATACCTTTAGCAAAAAATAGTTATGCAAAAATTTAAAACGATTTTGGCTGAAACTGCTCCTCTTATAGCCTCAAGGTGTAATGTTTCTATTATAATCATATTTATCCTAGCCTTCCATTTGGTATATTTATTTTACTTTGATTGATTTAGTGTGCTATAGTAAAATCATATATGTCTTGGGCTATTTATTTTAAAACCAGTACTTGCATGCTCCTAGATTTTAGATTCTCAAAATAGAGTATAATTGTATGGCATTTAGATCTTATGGTTGGCCTACCCCTGGATCTATATATTTTTCTTCTAATCCTTTATCTTATTCTATGGTGGGCTCTACAGTATCTTGGTTGACTTCCTTTATTTTATATTTTCCAAAACTCTACCCTTCTTCCATATCCTTTATCTTAGAAACTCTGAGCATTCTTATGGACATTCTGATATTGTTTGTCAATGTTCTTCTTTTTCTTTACCTCTATCTAGATGTCCTTTATATATATGTCAATGAGATCCCATGCCTCATCACAAAAGGTCCTAGTAAATTTTAACATATTTAAATCTTGTAATATCTTGACTTTTTGCTTTTTTGACCATTCTTTACTCTCTTGAGAAAAATTGCATAGGTGGTTAACTATTTCTACCAAAAACATAGTTTATGTAGCTATTTTTATCATTATCTAGATCACAGTTTAGACCTTAAATTTTTTTTAGGATGAGATATTCAATGTCAGATACCTATAAGCATTCTTCAAGGGAGAATCCCACTTCATTCAACTCATCATTGATTTCATTCTCCCATATTGCCACCTCTTTGATCCAATTGTGCATTGACACCTTTATGAATTATTCAACACACTGCATAGTGGTGTCATCTCTCAAGGTCACTTGTACTTCATTCATTTCCTCATAGTATTTTTCAAAATATCAGAATATGGAATATATTTCACTTACCCTTCTCTTTGTTTGTTCCAAAAGGTGCTTCATGATTTATGTAGAGCCTTTGATTATATTAAGATTATGAAATACCTCCTCCAAACCTTCTATCTTATCTTGTATTTTATTGAGCATTTATTTCTTCTATTTGGTGATCTAATATGAACATCAATGCTATTTATTATGATCTAAGTTTCTAACTTTTGAGTGGCCACTTGAGGGGTTGTTGTCAGTTCCTTGAGCTTCTATAGTTTAGCTTTAAGTTCTTTGTTTTCCTTAAGCAATATTCTTGATGTGGCAACATTTAGTTGTTCTACTAATATCACTATGGCTTCTATGTCTCCCATAATGTGCATTTCCCCTATTTTTGGGTTCATTGGATTTATTTTAATTAATTTATGGGGATGGTAACATTTGCTACTGATGTTTGATCTATCAACTCTTTAGCTATGTTCTGGATGCTCCTGAGATATTTTCCTTCATCCATAGCCTACAACTATTCCTCATCAAAATTATGTATGGAGATTACTTCTTTTTTTCTAACTAGATTGATGCTCTTTATACTATTTGCAATAGGACCAACTTCAATTTTTGCTCTTTTTTGTTCTAGATATTTAGAAGGACTAGGCATGCTTACTTGATGTTCTCTAATGAGGGTATTCAATCCTCCAACTTTCTCAATATTATTTTGCATAAAATATGATATTTTATTTATTTATTGTCTATTATCATGGCCTTAGGCACAAACTGTGGCCTTTAAATTACCATTTTGAGTTTATCTTCTTGATACATTTGGCTCTCAAAGAATACTTAAACAATGGATTGATCTTGATGAGAAGTAGAGGAAACTTCTTTACATTTATTTATTGGTATTTCATCAAGAGGTATGAATTCAACAAATGTTGTCTAAAAAGGTCTTACTTCAAGAGGAGCTAAAATATTCTCTAAACTAGTCAAAGCTAGTTGGACCACCCTAGCTATTCCCTTAGCTAAATTCACTATATCCATTAGGATCTCTACTTGTTGATCATCGGTGTTGATAGCTCTCAATACTAGATCCTATAACTCTTCTAGGTGCATAGTTGGAATTATGGGTGCATAAATTTCAACTAAATTTCTTCTTAATGATATTAGGTCAATGAGATAATCTCCAAGAAATTCAATTTGAGTATGAGCTCTTTCCTCAATCTTAAATTTCTCCCAAACATATTTTAAAGGTTTATTCTCCTTAATAGTTATTTGTAGGAGATCTTCAAATGTGTCAGACCTATGAGTAGCCCACACATATTTCATACCATCCACTATTTCACGATAATATCCATGAGGATCATACAATATCCAACTGAGTTATGGGAAAATGTACTCACCCATTCTCTATATTGCTCTTAACAAGCTTGGATATCCTTTGAAAACATATGAGCCCATTTTACAGGGGATATTAAGCCAAGGAAATCTTCCCACCTTCTTACCAATCCTCATTTTGGCCTCTTCTCCAACATGTATGGAAATTTCTATTAGCTATAGAGAGGGGACAATATAATGGGAGCATTTTTGGGAGGAATATTGGGCTCATATAGTCTGATGTATGCCAATTTTTAGTAATGAAAAATTCCCTACTTTTTTCTCACGCAAAAAATTTACAACCCTTGTAACCATTCTACTAGGAGAAAATCACAAGGTATTCATGGATCAAGGTTAAGAATCTTCCTAAGAACTAGGCATGATAGGAATCTCCCTCATGAATCTATGGTAATCTATCTTACACATCAAGATATTTAATTTTACTTCTATCCAAATACCTAACAAATAAATGAATTAGGATGGAGTAATACGTGAATTGGGGCATTACTCATTTTTCCTCTTTGATTGCTTTTTGTAGTGCCACCAGTTTTTTATGTATTTTTTTACTAATAACATTCTCCAAATGGTACATGGATGTTTGATATTTTCTATTGCATTGAATTATTAAATACACTACTTCTTTAGATAATTTGGATAAATCTTGGGAGGCTAATGCTATGTTGATCATGTCAGTGTAATCCATAGCCCAAGGTTGTAAAATATTCTTTTTAAGAGGCATTTCATAAGACACTTCTACATCATACCTAAAAATATTGGGGTAGGAGTCTATGAACAAAACCTAGTTGGCTTGAGTTCTCAGCACTACCTTATCTAATGCCAAGTAAGCTTTGTCTAAGTTGAATACCTTTTAAAACATTTCAGGTGTGATCCTCACAGAAGGCCAACCATCATGTTTAATAAGCTGCATCCTATCAGATCATAGGGTACAAATAGCCAAGACATTAGGTTTATTGAGAAATAGACGTTGGGACAAGTCAATCTATCTAAATTGTTGGTCCATTGATTTTTGTGCGACTTGTGGCTATTTTGATGCCATTGAGCCTATTTAAATAGACCCATGAGAAGAGCAAGGTATTTTTTCATTCTATTCCCATTGTTGGGTTGAAGTGATGTGGTTGTCAAGCCTAGAATCTTGTATGTATTTAAGAATTCATTTTGTATTGGCCTTCCTCGAAAGCAATTGGTATGGGTTATCATCAATGAGTTACCTAATGCTTGTGACCACACCTTTAGGGACTACATGAGAACTAGAGGAGGCCATGCTATCCTGATTATAGAATCCTTCTCAATATGAGTTTGATGTTCTTTGGCTCTAGTTGTTTTCTATAAGATGATAAATTACAGTGAAGTTTTTCTAATATTCAAGCCATATACCTATAGCTAGTTGATGGGATTATTTGCATGATTTGGCTTTTATTATACTCAACCACTGTATTTATTCTTTTCCACCCTACATGAACCATATTAGCATATTTAATGGTATGTATTTGTTACTTTACCATTGGCTCATCAAAATTTGAATCATGTGCCATCAATTTAGAGGTAGATATTTGGTACATGATCTTAATAGCTAATGATTTATCAATACCCCAAATCAAGCTGTCAAAAAGGATTTATATTTTCTTATGTATTTTTATTCCCAAAAAGGAGTATTTTGTCGTGGTATCATTATTCATAATGAAAATCAAGCAGTGGTTAGCCAAAAAAAAATAGAAATTAAATTCTAATTTGTCAAGACTTATAGGCTTATTATCAATAGTTTTTATTCATTTGTCTTCTTTGTTTTTGGATATTTTATTTCATTGACCTTAGGAAAAATCATGATTCTAGCTAAGGGGGAATGTGTACATAGGACATAAGGGTATTTTGGACCTAGAAGCTAACGTGAAAGGGAAAATTATATCATGTGTTAATTACCCATGAACCTTAGGTGATGGAAGACATTATTTTTTGGGGGACTTCTTAGGCATGAATTTTACATGGTAGTATGAAATGCGAAGGGGGAAAAATATGTATGAATGACCTAAGGCTTAGGACTTTGAAATAATAATCGATGAAGCTTAGGTTGAGGGACTTATGAGGAAAAATTAAAAGGGGGCCAACGACTATATATTTTCAAAGGAGACTTTAGGGGCCATAGAGAATTTTGAGGGACTAAGAATTTTTGACTTAGGCATTGTCTTAGAGAATTTTTAGTCTACTGGTTGTGTACTCTAATCACCATATTTTCCAACTATATTTCTTGATCATAATATCTCTCAAATAGGATAAAAATTAGGTCTCAAATTTGTTAGGATTCAAAGAGATGATATAATATTGATACAAGAAAGAGTACAATATATAGGCATAAGCCTATATGAAAATGTGACAAGTGTCAAGAGAAACTAACAAGTGTCAAAATGAAGGTATAGTGCATAATAATATTCTAACATTCCCTCTTAATGTGCACTATCCTAACTATAGAAAAAAACAAGTCAAAATTAGGTAACATTCCCCCTTAATGTTGACTTATCTAAAAGAAACCTATCATCCTCATTTATTACATGATTTGGTCTAGGCTCATGCTCTTTGCACTCGGCTCTCCAACTATGAATAATGCTAGATCAACGGTGTATACATCTCGATTTTTTGCCTCAGGGTCAGACACTACCTTGGATCTGTTGCCACTGGGTCAACCAACTAAGTGCCTCAGGATCAACCAATTTTGGATCTATTGCCTCTGTAGGTCATACTCAAGGTATATTGCCTCTCGTAGGTCATTTACTAGATTCACCATGAATATCATCCTACATCATGGTGAAATAAATCTAGAAGGTGTCGGTATCTATAAAAAATTCACCTTAATACAAATGAAATACGAGCCATGAAATACAATAAAATGAGCCATAGATCCAAATGTGGAGGAGAAGAAGAAAGAAGAGAATAGAATATTCTAAAGTGTCTTCATCTATAGTCTTCAGAAGTTGATCCAAAAAATTCCATGAATATAGCCTAGAGTGTCTATACCTGTAGTCCTTAGAGTAGGTGTCCTTATGGAAATATTTCATCCCACCGGAGTACATGGGTAACCAGCCGCTACATCTGCTAGGTCTATAGATAAGGTTACTAGGTACAAGGATCACATATAAATTTACCTTAGGAGTTTTGGGTACAACCGAGAGTGCACTCTAAGGTACAAAAATTTGAGGCTAAAAAAGATAAATGAAACAACCATAAAATTACAATTGGACACCACTAATGTGTTTGTCTCGAAAAAACCCTTTCGATGACTATAAATACCCCTATGTTTGGGTATTAATGGGGCCTTCAACTTGTGGAAAAAACAATATGCCTCTCTTAGGCAATAAAAAACATACTTCCATTTTCCCTCAGAGGGGAAATTACACAGGCCTACATAAGCCATTATCTTTGAAAATTTTGAAAAATACAATAAAGGCCTCGTAGGCCTTCCATTTTATCAAATAAAAATATTCCAAACACTAGAAAAGATTTCCCTTCAATAAAGAAATGCCCCACATTATTTTTCAAAAAACAAAAATTGGGCCCCTCCATATGGTGCTCTCTACCATCGGTGCATTGCGACACTCCTCCACCTCCGTAAGCACCACCATCGCCGTTTCTGCTGGCTTCCACAGATAGTTTTGGTCAAAGAGGTCATACTCTTACCTTCCAAGCAAATTTAAAATATCTCTCCTTATGGTATTATAAAAAAATGCCATGCTTCATTTCCCCACTTATAAATTGCCTTTCTTGTGAGGATATTAATTTGCACATTTCATCAAAGAATATTTTTTAAATATTTAAATCAAGGCTACCTAGCTTTGTCATCACTACTATCATTGATGACAATGGGTAAGGTAATATAGCTATGTAGAAAGCAATAGGAGGACCAGAAGCTCTTATTCATAAGCCACAATGCATGGCAAAAAAACATAGTTGCCACTTTTCCTTTCAAGATCGATGTCATCTGCACGTCAAACAATTGCATAGCTGCAAAAAACCAATTAAGAAAAACAATGAACACTTGTTGCAATCATTTATGAAAAAAAACCCTCCATAGCAGGTTTAGTGGAAATGAATGGACGAAAGGTGGAAGTTTTTGATTCACTACCCACTCACCACTGCATGGGCTTTTCTCGCCACTCACTACTATGCGGATTTTTCTCATTGCTCACTACTACATCACATCATTGAGAAATTCTTGCTAGATTCTATATCAGAAGTATATCCATGATAGATGACAAACATCCCCCCTTATGTCTTTTCATTGACTGGAACTGACTGATTGGAGCCCCTCCTGTGGCACTGTTATACAAGTGGTCCCATGAAATAGGGAATCCTCGACTTCATTGCTCATTGTAAACTCAAACTGAAGCAAGAAGTTATTTTTTCTATAACTACAATGCACTAATTGAATCACCAAACTATCATTATCCATATTGAAAAAAACATCTTTATATTGAAAAACAACATCGCCATCATCTCCATATTCTTTCCAATTTACAACACGATCCTTCGCCTCCATAACATGGGCATGTAAAAAAAAACTCGTCACAACAATGGACAAACGAGACCATTCTCAAAGTGGCAGTCATCGGCATGATCTGAGTGTCAGAAAGATTCATTTGCGTTCTTTATAGGTTTGCCTACCAAAATCACCATTTTCTACTACACAATCTTGAGCAGTGTGCAATATTCCTGCCTTTCCACAAACAAACACTTACAACAGCTATAAAAAAATTGTTCACATGAGTAGTCTTCAAAAAATACAAGTTTTGTCGCCCATATTCATCATCAGGGGGGCATTTACGACGTTGACAGTCTTCATGTGGGTACTAATCTCTGATAGTAAATACCACATCATTAAAACCAATTGCATTTCACACCAACTGCATCATGCAAATCAGAACAGCCCATGCAAAGTGAGATAAATATGTGTCATTTCTTCTGTTCCCATCACAACATGTATCCACCTTGATCTCCATTCTCCACTGCAATCATTCATTATTTATGCCACGGCCCGCTCAGGCTCCATGAAATTGACAAGAAGCTCAATTTTTTTCGAGCGGAGCTCTTGGAAGATGAAAAATTCGATGCCACTATCACCGGTTGCGACAATGTCTTCCATGTGGCCACTCCCATGGACTTCATTTTCCATTGATCTCGGAGATAATGGATCAAAATTTGTTAGTGGGCAGTAATCACTGGACTCACGTGCCCAAAAAACTTCAAGTTCACCTCCAAACTAAAGTCAACAGTTGGCAATGACCAATCTAGAAATCATCAACATGTGGGCTATCGAACCTTCAAGGTGACGAAGAATATCGTAAAATAGGTGGGGTTAAATACTACATCATCACAAAAAAAATGATAATGAAGCAGGCATAGAAATATGAATGTGGTATTATTTCATTCATTGTCCTCCAGAAGCTATAGAAACAAATTTGATTTCTATGGCTTGTTATCACCATAAAAAAATACATTTTCCCAGCCTGAAACGTGACCAGGTAGCCAAAAAATAGCAAAAATACACTATACTATAATTTTTCCTCTAAAAAATGGACAAAATAGGTATAGCAATAGGTGTAGAATCTGGCATTTCAACCATCATCGGTGCAGGTAAAAAAATGGACTGTAGCAAATAAATACTACTAATATTCTTTGCTACATCCAAATGTGCAGGCCAATCCAAAGATATCCACATTTTTAGTCTTGGATTGAATTTAAAATACCACCGATGCATTGTCACCTTCTCTTGAGAGCTCAAGGATTAAAAACAATGGAATATGACCTGAGAGGAAAATCTTTGATGACTGGGGCCTCTTTTCTTATTAAAAAATTTACCGTTCATGCTCTTGGTTTCTCGAAACAAAAATTTACATGCACGTCACGTGGTCAACTTCTCAAAACAACAACCATATACAATATGGCTATTAATAATTATTTTTTTCGAATGTGTGCACAACATGGCATTCCTAAAAAATATAGGCCACTACTCTGAGGCACTATGATCTGTTCCTTCTAAACCTGCATCAAAGAAAACTAAAAAAAAGATAAAAATTCATGGCCTCAAGCATTAAAGCTTTAGAGGCAGCAATGAAATATTCTTCTCCCTTTGGACTTCTGGTTTCTGATCCAAAAAAGTGGAGAGTATACTCCCTAGGATTTTTGGAGAAGGAAGGAATGGAGGAAAAAATGAGGGGGGGGTTATGAGGGAAACCCCCCCTCAAGCTCACAAGGGCAAAGAATTCCTAGAGATTATTTTGCGGTGACTTCAACAAGATCATGCATGTCTCACATGAGAGGGCAAATATATTTTACTTTTGTTTTTTTGAACTTTAATATTTTTTTTCATTGCGAAGAAGGTCATTGATGACTTTGGAAATGGCAAGTCTGCTTACATTGGCAGGAATGACGTAAGAGGTGGGCATAACTCTTAAATAACATTAAGGGCAAGTCTGTTTACATTGACAAGAATGACATAAGAGGTGGGTGTAAGTCTGTTTGGGACTTAACAATAAGGTACTCCTCATATTCACAAGTATGTTTACAATATATAGGCATCAAGCCTATGAGGGAGATATGATAAGTGTCATAATATCCACTCCAAGTGTCAAACTAAAGACATAAGATAAGTTGTAACAACCCCTGTTGTCACTACTTAACCATTCAGATTTTTTTTTTAAATAATCCCTCACTAGACAATAATGAGTGAAAGATATTCATGATCTAAATGAAGACATTGCAGTGGATAAGTAAGTTTCCTTCTTCAACTAACTAAATTCCCATACATTTAGTTAATTAAATGTTTGATTTGCCATTTAGTTTATTTATTAAGGTATTAGTTAGGTTAACTTATAAACCAATCAGAGTTAATCATCATGTATATTTAGTCAACCCATTATCCATAATAGCATCATCATATAATTACAATATTAAGAGATAATATTAACGATCTTAATTCATAGCTCCTATCCATAAAGCAATAAGTAACACAATTACATTTACTTGTAACATTATTCTATTAACACTTCATGTTTACATGATATATTCCATCATAAGCAAGCAACATTTAAACACCATCTCATGATAAACCAAATACATCCTTTATACATAGCATTGAAAGTAATCCATGACATTTAATCAAGATCATTTGCAAACCACAAAAATATAGACTCAGCATATATCTTGGGAACCCTTAGGGGAATAAACCCAACCACCAAAATATGATTCTCCTCTCAATTCATAAACTAGAATATCATAATTACAATTTAGAAGGTATCCCATGGATCCTTTATAAAACAATAATACAATTAAGGAACCCACTGTTCCTTTTTAGATCATGATGCACTTAAGGAAAATTCTATTTCCTTTCTCTAAGTCATCAATCTAAAACTAAGAAGCTTACTCATTCTTATATATGTTTATGAATGATCATTGGACACATATTAAGGAGAATCAAATCAGCATTAAAGGGAACCCCATAAATTCCCTCGAGAATGAATTTCCCATTCATTCTCCTCTTGGCTACAATCCCTTTCTTCCAAGAGTGTTTCTAAATCTCAATTATACATAAACCTATTTTCTCAAACTCTCACAGATTGATAAATGGTTTATAAAGTAGTCTACAAGTTTACCATACTTTAACTACCAATTAGACTAGATTTGTCATCCATTTCTCTTATAAGTTTATTCTTCTATAGACTTCATAAATTTGTTCTCTACAATTTACCCCAAATTACACCACATTTTTGCACTATGGTTCTTACAATTCTGAACTATAATCTTTCACAATATTGATTCTTAGGATACTATCTATTTTTATCAAATTTGACTCATTCAATTATTTCACCAATTAACTTATCCCAAAATTTACTAAAATTGATCTTAATTAGAATTAGGTTCATAATAATTATTCCCAAAGTATATAAACCCTCTCCAATGGTTACATCATTGGTCATTTATCTCTAGAAGTTATCTCCATACCTCCAATGGTACTTATTTCCAAAATATATTAAATCAGGCCTCAATTAATCAAAAGGGAGACTACTTCTATTTAACCACTTAGTAATCTCAATAGAATAGGTTAGTCTCTAAGAATCCCTATTTACACCAAAAGGGAAAGATTAATCTATTAAATCCCAAGATATTTAATTATTCCCAAGAAAGATAAAGGAAACTAAACCTATTAATCTAAAAATCAAAGACCGATTACCAATGGTCATAAATCGATGGTCAAATATGATTTGGACCCAACAATAAAATGTGTTTCTACTACCACCTGAGACCACCACATGCATCGTACAAAGATTAAACAAAAAGTGAAAAAGTGGCGGTGGTAGATTCTAAGTGAAACTAGACACACAATAGAAGGAGTCCCTTTACATAACATGATCCAAGTCAACCCATTAAATTATACTTGTTAGGAATAAAGAGTGCCAACCACTAGTGCAAGGACTATCATATCCACCAAATTATGGATATTTCATTATGGAAGACAACTTTCCTTTAAAACCCTCCCCAATTACCACATATCCCATGTGGGATATTGGAATGGAGGCTTTAGGATACCTCGCCTCACCATTCGTGCCTCTCGAGTGTGAACCCATCGCTCTAAAGTGGTGTTGATGTGGTGGCCTCAAAAATTAACCACCCTTACTAACGTCCATCCTTAGACCTATTTAATTATTTGAGTGGCCAAAGAAATGGAAGTGATGATAGTGCAAAATTTAATCGAAGGTAATGATAAAACTAGGGTGAGATAGCAGGCTTTCACAGAGCTCTTCCACCATGAACAGAGTAGCAGAAAGGATGAATGCAAGGCAATTATGGGCAAAGATAACAACTCATCATATGGAAAACAACCAGTGAGGTAATGACATGTGTCAACACCCAAACTTCCCTTCCATACCTCCAACTGGTACGAACTACTGTGGGTTGCCTTGTTAAAGGTAATATCCCCTAAGTGGATTGAGCATCTTTCAAATACTTCAGCCACTCAAGGCTGGTTCACAGAGGCTTTAATCCTTTCAAAGGGGTCTCAAAACCTTCCTAATATGTGAATGTCAATTCTCATGATGAAGTATTTTAAATATTACCCCCTTCGACACAGTCAAGATGCATCATCTATTAGCTACTAGTTGGTGATTGGTTACTAAATGTTCAAATATATTTTTAGAACTTATAGAGGACTTCACAAAAATGTTGGATAAAAATAGTGGCATCCTTCAAGGCTTAATATGTTAACACAAGGGTTGCAATATCAATTCAGTTGCAATGTATTAAATATATCCGAAATAGATGGTTCTATATGTATTGCTTAAATGTTAATTAACTATGACAGTGGCCTCCCTATGATATGAGCAAAAGATCTCAATTTTAATCCCACCCATAAAGGGTTTGTTATAGAGATACCCAACCAATAGATTCCTCAAGGCCAAATCGAAATGAAAACATAATGATATGGAAGCTAAGGACATATAGGTTTTAATCACTTCATCCCACATTTGTCACGTGGGAGCTTCGCGAGCCTTTAAATGCTTCGAAGTACTTGTAATATATCAACCAACACTCGATGGTCAGGTGGTGACAGAGCATCCTAATTTGGGTGGAGGAGGTTTACTGATTGGTAGAGGCGGTTGTCTATTTGGTGGAAGGTGATATCGATGTTGAAGTCAATGGTGGTTTAATGGTGCCCGAATTAGGGTTATTTGGTGATTAATTTAAAGCATAAAATTTTAACCAAAGTTTTGAAGTGATATAATGAATGCTTCAATACGTGCAGTCCCCTGCATATGATTACTATCAATGACTCCTTATCTAGCATACGATTGGTGCATGATATAGGTAAAGGTTAAATATCAGATTAATCATAGCTCCTGGGTGTTCTTTACAGACCATGTCATTCCAATAAAACCTTATACCACCATCCAAAACATCATGATTTTAAAGCATTAATACACCATGTATGATTCAATTATTTAAATCACAAAGAATCAACTATACATATTCATAAGCAGTTTTATTGGGAGGAGAAAGCTTCCACCTTTTAGAGCTCCTGCAAGGTATTGTGTTTGCTTGCTTGCGTACCCTCCTCTCAATCTCCTCTTAATATTCCAAGAATACCTCCTTCTTCAACTAAGAAATATCTTAAGCCTTCTAGTTTCTGATCCACCAAGGTGGAGAGCATACTCCCTAGGCATCAAGACTTCCTAGCTTCCTTCTCTTCTCACTAGGATCTCTATTTATAGTAGGAGAACACCTCTCATGAGCCCACTAGTGGCCTATTAAAATATTATGCAAGAGGTGTTATTTTATTAATCCCCACCTCCCTTATGTGATTGGGAATCAATGTATTCATTTTTAATTTGGGGAAAGGTCCAAGATAGGTGGGTGCATGCACCTTCTTGTCTTTGTGTCCCCTTTATGGCCAACATCCTACATTCTTGACCATATTTAAAATATAGGGAGGAATATTTCTTTTATTTCCACTAAACATATTAGGCCATGAGGTGATTAAAATAATCATTCAACATTTAAATAATCCTAGTGCCTAATTTGATCCAATCAGAATTGGACACCTAATTTGAATTCATACTATTACAATTAATCTAATATAGCATGATTAACTAATATCAAACCCAAGTAATTTCCTACAAAATCCCTTAATTAGAGTTTTGTAGTAATATTTCGGGTTAGAATATCCTTAGATGGGTATTAATTGATCTCCATGATCAATTAATATACCTTGAAAGGGTTTAAGGGAAATGGGTTGTGACACAAGTGGTAGAAGACAAATGTCAAACTATCAAGTGTAGGCATAGTGCACATTATAACAATATTCTAACATTTCATCTTAATGTGCACTATCCTAACTATAGGAAAAAAAAGTCAACATTAGATAACATTCCCCCTTAATGCTGACTTCTATTACATACATACAATAATTTTCTAAAATGAGAAAACTTGTCTTGCCCAAGTGATTTGGTGAAGATATCAACCACTTGATATTGAGTTGGTACATACTCCATGTGTATAATGTCTTCTTGGAACATTTATATGATGAAGTGATGATGGATCTCAATGTGCTTTTTTCTAGCATGGAAAACTGGATTCTTGGTCATCTTGATGGTACTTTTATTGTCAAAATATATGTAAGTTGGACCATCTATGAATAGCCCAATATCCTGAAGTAATTGCCTCAACCAAATTGCCTCCTTAGTTGCCTCAACTGCTGCTCTATATTCAATCTCTACTGAAGATATTGAAACTGTGTTCTACTTCTTTGTGCTCCATGAAATAGAGCCTTGTCCCAATTTAAAGCAATAACATGATGTGGATCTTGTAGTTTTAGGACAACTAGCCCAATCTGAATATGTGTAGCCAATCAATGAAATGCCATCACATGATGTATACATAAGGCCATGATGAGGTGTGGCCTTGAGGAATCTTACAATCCTCTTAGATGTTATCCAATGGCTCTTCTTAGGATCCTGCATGAATCTAGAAATAAGGCCAACTAAATAGGAAATATCTGGTCTAGTTGAATTTAAGTAGATCAAACATCCAACTAGTTTCCTTTAGAGAGTGCCATAAATCATTTCTTCATCATCATTATTAACCAATTTCAATTTGGTTTCCATGGGAGTGAGGGAGGGCTTACACTCCTCCATGCAAAACCTCTCCAAAATAGACTGAATGTATTTAGCCTATGAGATAAAAATCTTACCAGGTTGTTTCCATACCTCTATGCCTAAGCAATAGTGGAGGAGGCCTAAATATGTCATCTCAAAATTCTTGCATAAGTCCTCCTTGAGAAACTTTATTCCTTATGTGTCATCACCTGTAATGAGAAGGTCATCCACATACAATGTAACCAAAATGATGTGGTTCCTCCAATGTTTCACATAGAGAGTAGATTCTACTACAGATCTAGTGAAACCAAGGTTGATGAAATAGGAGTCAATTTTTGCATACCAAGCTCGGGGTGCTTACTTCGAACCATATAGAGATTTCTTCAATATAAGGACTTTGTTTTCTTGACCTTTAATTGTGTACCCTGGTGGTTGTTTCACATACATTTCCTCCTTCAAGTGACCATTGATAAATGCACTTTTGACATCCATTTGATATATAGGCCAATGATTTTAAGTTGCCATAGCAATAACTAACCCGGTTGTAGTCATATTTGCCATATGAGAAAAAGTCTCCTCATAATAAATTCCCTCTTGTTTCTTGTAACATTGAGCTATAAGGCAAGCCTCGTAGCAATATAGTGAGCCATATGCTTTGTAATTTAGCTTGTACATCCATTTTGTTCCAATGGTATATTTGCCTTGGGGTAAATCAACCAACTCCCAAGTATGATTCCTTTCAATGGAATCCAATTCTTGATCCATGGCAAGCACCCATTTGGAATCACCAAGTGCTTCTTTGACATTAGAAGGTTTAGGTTGGCTAAGGAATTTGGCCATGAGGGCATAATTCACTTGGTGTCTTAGGGCTGAAGGCTATTTTCCTATATAAGTGGGTAAATAACTTTGGGCTTCATATATGGTTGTTTTAACCCACTTAGGTAAAGGATTGGATGATGTGGCTTGATAATTAGATGGAGGAGGAGATGGGGGACATGAATCATTTATAGAAAGTTTTCATGTGGACCAATTTTTGGATTTATGAGTGAAGGGGAAGGACTAGATGATATTGTATGCATCAAGGGAGCAATTGTTTCATTATTTAATTCAAAAGTGGGGGCCATAGGAGGAGGATTAGATGAGGGGTACTCATGAAAGGTAACATCCCTAGATAGAATTATCTTCTTATAAACATGCTCATACAACTTATATTCATTGGCACTATCACTATAGCCAACAAAGATGCATTTTTAGCTCTTATCATCAAACTTATTTCTTTTATTATGAGGAATATGAGCATAGGCATCACATCCAAAAACTCTCAAATGGACCACATAGGGCATCCTTCCACTCCATGCTTCTTCAGGTGTTTTTTCATGTAAGGACTTTGTGTAGGACCTATTAGTCAAGTATGCAACAATAAGAACAACTTCTTCCCAGAATGAGTTAGGCAATGTAGCAGCATGTAACATTGATTTTTCCCTATTTGTGATTATTTGATTCATACTCATAGTTACTCCATTTTTTTGCAGGGTATAAGGGGTTGTAAATTGTCTCCTTATCCCATGGTGCTTACAAAAATTGAAAAATTCATTGGAGACATATTCTCCACCATTATATGATCTTAAGGTGGATATTTTATAGCCACTTTATCTCTCAAAAAGTGCCATGAATTATTTGAATTTATAAAGAGCTTGCCACTTATATTGAATTAGGTAGATCCATACCTTTTTGCTGTAATCATAAATGAAAGTGATGTAGTATTTAGCCCCAGTATAATATTAAACATATATTGGTCCAAAAATGTATGAATAAATTAATTTCAAAGGTCTATTGGCTCTCCAAGCCTTTCCTGATTCAAAAGGTTGTCTATGGTGTTTGGCTATTACACATGGCTCACAAAAATATTTTGACTCCTTAATATGTGGAAGTCCTTTTACTAAACCTTTCCTTGCCATCATTTGAAGATTATTAAAATTTAAATGCCCCATTATTTCATGCCACATGTACTCCAAATAAAAAGTAGTTGTATGTAAAGATGTTTGTGTTACAAATTTGATAAGGAGGTAGTAAACACCCTCCTTTTTGACTCTCATGTCTTTGACATTGCCATTGAATTCCTGAATGTAGCATTTATATTTTTCAAAATAGACATTATAGCCCTTATCTATAATCTGCCCTATAGAAAGAAGACTCCTTTTAAGACCAAACACATACAAAACATCTATTGCAAGAACATTATTCCCATCATGCAAAGAAAGTGGTACCTCTCCAACACCTTCAATGGGAAGGGTAATTTCATCACCAAAAGTAATGAATTGATTTGAAATAGGCTGAACCTTGGTTAACCAATCCTACCTTCCTGTCATGTGCTTTGCTGCTTCTGAATCAATATACCAACAGTCTTTATCTTCAATATAAACTTGGTTTGCTGCATACAATGTGTTTAGATTATTATTTTATGGACCCCCTTGATATCTTTCCCTCTAATAGCAATTAGTGACATTATGATTCTATTTGCCACAATATTCACACCCTTGATTGTTGTTTTGACCCCCTTGAGGTCTTATTTGCCATCTTGGCTGCTAATTTTGTTGTTGATTATACTGTTGTGGTTGTGGCTAGTACTGATACTACTGATGTGGTTGTTGCTGGTACTATTGATTTGGTTGTTACTGGTACTACTGTTGATGTGGCTACTATGGATATCTCTGATGTTGTTTACCTCTTTGATTCTAATTTTGCTAATTTGGACCCTTGTTTTATCTCGACTATAAATATGCCTTGGTGGAAAAAGCTACTGATGAGGCTTCAATTTATTCATATTTGATTAGGGCTTGCTCATATTTCTTAAGTAGAATCTCAATGTCCTCAAGTTTGGAATTCATTTTTTTACCACTTAGATCTAACATGGTAGCATAGGAGTAAAATTTTGAAGTAAGGCCATGCAACATTATAGGAATCAACTCATTATCTTCAATATTTTTACCAGCAACTAAGAAATCATTCTTAATTGACTTAACTTCCATAAGGTAATTGGTAAATGATCCTTTCATACATAGATTATGCAATTTTTGTTTGAGATACATAATATTCTCTTGACTTGGCCTATCAAATAATATTATTAAAGCATACCATTCTTGTTTAGGTGTTTTTACAGCTCTTACATTTTCTCTGCATTGAATTCTTGTAGCTATCTTGATGAGACTTAAAGATATATTGGAATTCTTTTAAAATTGTGCTTTTTATTTAGGGTCTTCAGGTGCAGTGAGGGAGTCTTCATCAACCTTCCTATCCCTCAAAAAATCCCACATGTATTTCTTCATTAATATATATTACACTTCCTACTTCCAATTTGTAAAATTTTATTCTCCTTTAAGCTTATTATTGAGTCCACAGTATATTTGTAGTACCCATGATTGAGAAAAGGATTGAGAGAAGAGGAAGCTTAAAAAAGAATGAAATAAGAACCACAAATGCCAAATTAGAGCCCTAAAAAAATCTAGGGTACACCACTTAAAATCCAGAGGAGGGTTCACCTAGTTTTTCCACTCTGAATCTTCAAGTGGTTCCAACAGTGGGAGGGATAATTTGAACACAAGTGCCCTTTTTCACTCAAAGAGAGTAAGAATTGAAATGAGAATTTATGATAACCTGCCAGACCTTTATACCAAACTTCTCAATATACCCACCCTTACGTGAGGGAGACTATAGGTATGTGAGTAGAACAATACGTGGAACATAGGCTTCTCTGAAAGGGAATAATATACCAGACCTTTATACCAAACTTCTCAATATACCTACCCTTATGTGAGGGAGACTATAGGTATATGAGGAGATCGATACGTGGAACATAGGTGTTTTTGAAAAAATAATAACCTGCTAGACCTTTATACCAAACTTCTCAATATACCCGCCCTTACGTGAGGGAGACTATAGGTATATGAGAAAATTGATATGTGGAACATAGGTGGTTATAAAAATGCGATGCTTGATTTTTGGTAATTTGTCAAAATAATGTGCCAAAGTTTCAGGTGCTCTATCACAAGATGCTTTTGTATGTTTTCTTACTTGTAAATGGCATAGTGTCAAGTGTGTATGTGCAAAGTGACTACACTTGATTACAATTATATGAACCCAAAAAACATGGAAGGGTTATAAAAAGCATCAAATTGAAAAAAAAACCCAATTGAAGAGAGGCAAGCACCAAAAACAAAGTGGCCAAGAGAATGCCACAAGATGACTCCACCAGCATGATACAAGGGGACGTAAATCACCCCTTGAGTTGATGAATGTATTAGAAACTTTGGCTAAAAAATAGCCCAAATGTGCCTAAAAAAATGATACAAGATCAATGTCTTCAAAGATAAAAATATCCCCAATCTTACCAAATTCTATGAATAACTTGGATTAATATCCCCCCAATGACTTTAAAATTGAGCCCCTCAAAAGTTTGTCAAATTTTCTATTCAAGAGTGTCATATGCAACCGAAAATACACTTTGTTTTACAATATTAACTTTGAATCAAAATTTAGCTGAGTAAATGATCTCAAAATTGAAAAATAATTTCATCAATGGATCCCCCTAAAAAATATATTTCCAACGACTATATATAAGCCTATAGTCAGATACAAATTGATGCTTCAAAATGTCAAAAAATAATAACCTTCTTAAATGTGCGCAGCTCCGGGACTTCCCAAGTGGCCACCCATCCGAGTTGTGCTCTACAAAATAATGTTTGAATTGGAAGATTTTGCAAAATTTGCTATCAGCAAAGCAATCTTCAAACTTGGAGTTTGAAAAAAAATATACAAAGTTAATTTTATATAAAATTTCCCTGAATTTAATATATTATCCCTCTAAGTTTTAAGAGCATAAAAAAATATTAAAATACTCGAAGAGCCAATTGTCAAAATAGTATGAAATGTTAAAGTAATTTCCCTCTTATACAAGGTACAAGATGTAATCCTTATACCATAAATATGGTGGCTTATTTACGATAATCCCAAGGCGGAGCAAACTTAAATAATGAAGTATTAAACTAAAAATTCTACTATGATTTGCGAGTTTACCGATGAATTAACAAGATATGCGTACAAGGCTAGAAAATGTCAAATGCAACATGCTAAAAATACTTGTAATTGGTCACTCATAGTGACATGGGCCCTGAATATTTTAGTGATCGAACCAGTTTACAGAAGAACTGTAGAAAATGTGTCAATTGATTCAATGGCAAGCAACCTCAAGACCAGGCCATCTTGCCATCCACGGTACACACGCTAGGTGAGGTAGCAAGGATTTGAGCCAAAAATTCATTAGAGAAGCAACACCCTACCAGATTTCTATAGCACGAAAGGAAAGTTGGAGACTCAAATATTGAAAAAGAATTTCATCAATGGATCCCCCTAAAAAATATATTTCCAACGACTATATATAAGCCTATAGTCAGATACAAATTGATGCTTCAAAATGTCAAAAAATAATAACCTTCTTAAATGTGCGCAGCTCCGGGACTTCCCAAGTGGCCACCCATCCGAGTTGTGCTCTACAAAATAATGTTTGAATTGGAAGATTTTGCAAAATTTGCTATCAGCAAAGCAATCTTCAAACTTGGAGTTTGAAAAAAAATATACAAAGTTAATTTTAAATAAAATTTCCCTGAATTTAATATATCATCCCTCTGAGTTTTAAGAGCATAAAAAAATATTAAAATACTCGAAGAGCCAATTGTCAAAACAGTATGAAATGTTAAAGTAATTTCCCTCATATACAAGGTACAAGATGTAATCCTTATACCATAAATATGGTGGCTTATTTACGATAATCCCAAGGCGGAGCAAACTTAAATAATGAAGTATTAAACTAAAAATTCTACTATGATTTGTGAGTTTACCGATGAATTAACAAGATATGCGTACAAGGCTAGAAAATGTCAAATGCAACATGCTAAAAATACTTGTAATTGGTCACTCATAGTGACATGGGCCCTGAATATTTTAGTGATCGAACCAGTTTACAGAAGAACTGTAGAAAATGTGTCAATTGATTCAATGGCAAGCAACCTCAAGACCAGGCCATCTTGCCATCCACGGTACACACGCTAGGTGAGGTAGCAAGGATTTGAGCCAAAAATTCATTATAGAAGCAACACCCTACCAGATTTCTATAGCACGAAAGGAAAGTTGGAGACTCAAATATTGAAAAAGAATTTCATCAATGGATCCCCCTAAAAAATATATTTCCAACGACTATATATAAGCCTATAGTCAGATACAAATTGATGCTTCAAAATGTCAAAAAATAATAACCTTCTTAAATGTGCGCAGACTCGGGACTTCCCAAGTGGCAACCCATCCGAGTTGTGCTCTACAAAATAATGTTTGAATTGGAATATTTTGCAAAATTTGCTATCAACAAAGCAATCTTCAAACTTGGAGTTTGAAAAAAAATATACAAAGTTAATTTTAAATAAAATTTCCCTGAATTTAATATATTATCCCTCTGAGTTTTAAGAGCATAAAAAAATATTAAAATACTCGAAGAGCCAATTGTCAAAACAGTATGAAATGTTAAAGTAATTTCCCTCATATACAAGGTACAAGATGTAATCCTTATACCATAAATATGGTGGCTTATTTACGATAATCCCAAGGTGGAGCAAACTTAAATAATGAAGTATTAAACTAAAAATTCTACTGTGATTTGCGAGTTTACCGATGAATTAACAAGATATGCGTACAAGGCTAGAAAATGTCAAATGCAACATGCTAAAAATACTTGTAATTGGTCACTCATAGTGACATGGGCCCTGAATATTTTAGTGATCGAACCAGTTTACAGAAGAACTGTAGAAAATGTGTCAATTGATTCAATGGCAAGCAACCTCAAGACCAGGCCATCTTGCCATCCACGGTACACACGCTAGGTGAGGTAGCAAGGATTTGAGCCAAAAATTCATTAGAGAAGCAACACCCTACCAGATTTCTATAGCACGAAAGGAAAGTTGGAGACTCAAATATTGATCCAAAATGAGTCAAAAGAATCTTAGCCAATAGGCAATGATGAGTCATCTTGGAATGTGTAGGTTCGATTCACATCAAAATTTCCATCGCATTTAAGAGTTTTGCCCACCTCTTGCATCATTCCTACCAATGTAAATAGACTTACCATTTCCAAAGTCATCAACGACCTTATACGCCATGAATTAAAACACATTAAAGTTCATAAAAAAACAAAATCAAAATAGATTTGCCCACTCGTGTGAGACGTGAGTGATCTTGTTGAAGTCACCATGGAATATGCTCCAGGGATTGTGTGTTTGTTCAAGGTACATTTGACGGGTATTTAAATTCGCCATATCTCCCCAGTTAATGGGACTAGATCTCCAAATGTTCACTCAGCTTTGTAACTTCAACTTTCATTCCTCCATGGGAGCCAAGAGCATCACACTGGAAACATAGCAACATGAATGATAAATGGATATTTACAGCAAGAGGAAGAACATCGCACCATGCAAGTTGGCCCTCAAAAAAGTCTTAAAATCCAATCAAAAAACCATCTCAACAGGATTAGATCCCACCAGATTTCCTTGTTTATAAATCAATAGAACTGCCAAGCGAATATGTTGTTAACTTTTGATGGAATATTCACCTATTTTGTGCATATTAACTAATTGCACACAATTCTCCAGTGTAGTTTTGTAGGCAAATCACATGGCCAACACAACAATTTTAATGTTTGCCACCTAGATTGGAATAACAGATGCACAGGCATGTTCAATGTGATTTTCAACTATGCGGGTAGAATGCAACAACAGGGGCTGAAAAAAAATTGTGGGAGCTTCGGGATTATTAAAAAAATTTCCATGGATGCGTGGTCTGTTTTGCCATGCTCACTAGACACAAAAAAACAATGGCCTCTCCAACGTTCGCATCCACATAATTTTCAGCAACTTCTCAAACTTTTAAAAAAATTGCTCACAAATGGAAATATGGAAAGAGGCATGTCCTCGGATGGTGAGGATTGTCCTCTTCTCTATTAACTTATGGATTTTCTGGTTTCTGATCCACTCAATGAGTGGAGAGCATACTCCCTGACTCCATAGACCAATCCCATAGGCGGATCTCACCGCTATGATACCAAATGTTAGGATTCAAAGAGATGAGATAATATTGATACAATAGAGAGTACAATATATAGGCATAAGCCTATATAAAAATGTGACAACTATCAAGAGAAAATTGACAAGTGTCAAACCGAAGGGATAGTGCACATTAACATTGTAACAGACTTAGGTTCGATGTATAGGAGAAGACTTAGGGGAAACTTTCAAACATTAGAAAAGTTTTATGATTATAATAGAGGAGAAATATACACATGAGATATAAAATAATTTTTGGGTATTAGAAGAATAATGACTAAGGGGGTGGATAATTGATTTAGTTGATGACTGGCCTCCAGATCTATCAGTTCTTCTTCCTAGTTGATAGATCTACCAATCATGTTTTTGGGCTATTAGATTTTATAAAATTGCTTGAATTTTACCTGAAAGGGGTGCATAGACATAGGGGAAAATCTAGTCCTTATGATACAACTTAGGAAACAAGATATAATAATAGACATGTATTTAGTTTAGGTCAAAGACTAAGGCTGAAGGGGGAATGAAAATGATTATTTGTACTTAGGTAATAAGATGGTATGAAAGGAAGGGGATTTTAACCTTTAGGAAAGGTGCTTCATGAAATTTTTGAAGACCTTGAAACCTTAGACCTAGATAGGGATATTTATTTACATGAAAAGGACTAAGAACATGACTAATCAAATATATGATGATAATACTTGGGGGTTTAGCAAAATTTCATGGGGTTTATGAGGACTTACAACATATTGAATCTATAAGACTTTCTAACTTCAAATGAAAGAGAATATGGTAGAAAAAAATTAACCTAGACTTATTTTAAAATTTAAAAAATTAGGGGTAAAATCTAAGTTGGATTTTGAGAACACAACATAGGCTCCAACTAGGACAACTTATTAGAATCTCTGGTAATATTTACCTAATCACATAAAAACATATTGAAGAAGGGATTCCTCTACCCAATCACCTAAAAAAAATTTAAAAAAGATATTCCTCTACCTAATAACCTAAAAACATATTGAAGAAGGCATTCCTCTACCCAATCATCTAAAAAAAATTGAAAAAATATATTCCTCTACCTAATCACCTAACAACATACTAAAGGACAAAAAACACAACCTTTTTTTTATGTAGAAGTACAATTTCATTCCTTTATAATGATCCCAAAATAGGGGTTATAAAAGTTTAGATGTTTTCCATTGACAAGGGTCTGTATATATTCTCCTTCCAAGGGTTGCAACTTGTATGTATGATGTCCAACAATCTAAACAATTTGGAAGGGTCTAAGTCATTTTGGCTCTAGCTTACCTTTCTCTCCATGTCTTTCATTATTGGGGTCCCAATATATCACTATACCCCATTCAAGAAATGGTTTACCTTTTGCCTTCTTACTAAAAATATTTACTATTTTATGTGTTTGTTATGTCATTTTTTTCAGGGCTTCTCTTCTATCCTCCTATAATTGTGTAATTTGATCTAATATCCTTTCTAGAACATCTAGATTTTCATGATATTGGAGAAGTAGAGATACTAAATTTCTCTCTATCTAAGGAGACAACAAAGCATTCTCACTAATCACTAACTCATATGGGAACTTTCTTGTGTTTATTTAAACAAACAGTCTATCCGCCCATAAGCATATTTTAACTCATTGTCCCAACCTCTTTTGTTCTCTCCTAGTGATATTTTGATTTTGGTAATCAAATTTATATTTGAGGAGTCAGTTAGACCATTTCCTTGAGGATAATAATTTTTAGCATGAGAAATTTATATACTATACTTGAAACAAAATTCAATCATTTCAAAGGAGGTGAAGTAGTTGTCCTCATTATATGTAACTATATCCTTAGGGACCCCAAACCTAGTGAATATGTTTTCTTCAAGGAATTTATAACCTAAGTCATTGAATTCTTAAGAGGAGCTACTTCCACCCACTTAGTAAAGTATTCTATAGCTTTTATGATCCACCTATGACCTCTAGAAGAGTTAGGATTAATTTCACCAATTAAATTAATTCCCACTGTGTAAAAGGAACTTCAATGACTATTGGATTTAGAGGTATAACTGCTAAATATTTCTTTCCTACAAATACCTGACAACTATGACAACTTCTGAATAATTGATAAACATACTTAAATAGTGTAGGCCAATAATAACCAACTCTCATTATCTTATTGGTTGTGGCCTTTGGTGCAAAATGACCACCATAAAATATAGAATGATACTCTTTCAATACTTGAGGAATTTCCTTTTCAAACAAACAGAGCAAGAGCACACCATATAGATGTTTCCAATATAATTTACCTTCTTGAACATAGTATATTTGGGCTTGTTGTTTGACAGATCTCATTTTATTTTAGGATATACCTCTTGGGAAGGATAATGTCTGAAGATACATCAATATATCATCATACCATTTACACTCAACATTGTTAATTCTTTTGATTTCATGCATTTCATCTACCATGATAGTATTGTTCATATCCTCCCCTTATTTATTATCCATATACTTTGCTAGACCTTATCCTCTAACAATTTGAACTACTTTAAATTCTACATCATACTACAATAATTTAACCATCCACCTTGCAGTACTACCTATGGGTTTAGACTAAGGACATCTTTTATGGCTATGTAAGGAATGCAGGCTATTACTTTGTTTGATCCAAATATACTCTTAAAATACTCCAATGCTCTTATTAAAGCATAAGCATGTTTCTCTATCATGGAATATTTTAATTGAGCTCCTTTTAGTCTTGTACTCATAAAAGCTATGGGTATTTCATTATTCTCATCATCTTTCTAAGATAGAACTGTAGCAATAGTATGCTCTGATGCAAAGGAATATATATTGAAATATTTAGAGTAGTTAGGACAATTTAACACAAGGGCTATAGTAATGGCATATTTAATACTTTGAAAATATTTGATGTTCTCCTCTGTCCACCTTATGTCCCCATATTTCTTAATCATATCATTGATAGGATTTGCAATTTCAGCAAAATTGGGGATAAACCTCCTTACAAAGTTAATCTTGCCAAAGAAATATCTAACTCCTTTCATATTTTTAGGAGGAGGGATTTTAGCAATAGCTTATTTCCTTTGTGGATCAATGTTGATGCCTTCTTTAGAAACAACATGTCCTAACAACTTTCCTTGTGTTGCTCCAAAGATACATTTCTTAGGATTAAGAGATATCCCAAATTCTTTACACCTACTAAATACAATGGCCAAATGTTCAAAGTGATCCTCTAGATTCTTGGAAAATATTGTAATATCATCAAGGTATACAACTACTATTTCAAACATTAGACCTTTGAAAGTAAAATCCATAGCCCTCTGAAATGTGGCACCTGCATTCATTAATCCAAATGGTATAATATATTCAAAGGTTCCCCAAGGTGTAGTAAAAGTAGTCTTATATCTATCTTTTGGATTAACCAATATCTGATTATACCCTGAAAAACCATCTAGTAGAGACATTCTTGCTGACCCAACTACTGCTTGCAATAATTGCTCCATGTTGGGGAGTGGATAGTTGTCTTTGAGTGAACTTTTATTCAAATTCTTGAAGTCAACACATAACCTAATATCTCCATTCTTCTTCCTAACTGGTACTAAATTTGCTATCCAAGAAGAAAATCTCACCTTTCTGATTATTTTAGCATCTAGTAACTTTTGTACTTCTTTTTGCATAACTGGATGTAATGTGGGGTTGAATTTTCTCTACTTTTTCCTGAAAGGCTTTGCATCTTCTTGTAGAGGTATTATATGAGTCATAACATTTGTATTAAATGTCCTCAAATCTTCATAACTCTAGGCAAAAACATCTTTATTCTTTTTTGAAAAACTAACATATTGTTGTTTTTCTTTTCCTAACAAATTTTTATTTAGTTTAACAAGACTTGACTCTTCTTCTATTCCAATATTAACATCATTAGCTTCAAATTCTTGAAAGAGTGGCTTATAAGCTTTGTCAAAATCATCAAATAAACTTTCTAAAGAAATAAACCCCCTAGGGATTCTATTTATTTTCAGTTGGATAACTTCAACTAGCTCTCCAATTACATCCTTTAATTTCTCTTCATCCTCTTCCTCACATATTACATCAGAAAATTGATTTTGAAGAGTCATGAAGTCTTTAATGTCTACATCATCCTAAAATACTTGAAGATAGACAACATTATCTGGTATAGATGGTTTATAAATAAAAATAGTAGGAAATATATCCATGTACTTTGTATCAATTTTTGGATAGTCTACACTAGATGCATTTATAGCTAACAGATCTACAACATAATTCTTTTCTCTTGGAATATACAACAAATTAAATGCTAAAAACTTATCTATCTCAGCTAGCACTACCTTTTTATACTATCTTAATCTTGGATGCTTAGCTTGGTATTTTCCTTTTACTTGTTGAATGATTAATTCTACATCTCCACTAACAATCAAGTAATTGATGCCTAATTCTTTGGCTTTTTTGAGTCCTAATAATAATGCTTCATATTCAACCACATTATTAGTACAAGGGAATTCAAGTCTATAGGGGATACCTAAATAGTTACCCTTAATATCATTCAAATTTATCCCTGCACTAACCCTAGTGTATGACTTAGCCCCATCAAATGTCATAGTCCACATTTTTGAAGTTAGAATTCTATCAGATTCTACATCAACTTTTGCTCTAGTTTTTGGATCCATGCCTTTAGCATTAGGAACTTCTTTTAGAAATGGTGTATGCCAGACTGAGTATACTCCCATTTATTTTTCCTCAATAGAATTAACCAGATTTATCATAGTATCATCAGATTTTCTCAGTTCTACAAAATATTTGTTAAAAGGTTCTCTCCTAAGAGTAGCATTTTCTTTTCCTAATAGTGGAATGGTAGCATAAGACCAATCTAACTGAATAGAGCCACCTAGTTGTTCATCCCAATGTCTACTCAGCAGCAAGGAGAAGAAAGGGTCCACATCCACTACTACTACATCCATTACAATGCCTTTCTTTGGATATTGATCTAGAAATACTAGCAAGCCAGTTATTACTCCCACACATGGTATCTGTCTACTATCCATTACTAAAATAGGAGGAGAATATCTTGTGCAAATAAGCCCTAACTGATCTGCTACTTGTTTAGGCATAATATTATGTGAGGCACCACTATCTAACATGCAATTATGAATGACATATTGGTCTCCTAATTTTGATTTATACCTGAGGGACACATAGAATGGTTTGACTGAAGAAGGTGTTCTTGTCTCATGACTTTTTGGTCTTAGAGCATTACATGTCTGACCTTCTATTTGATATATTAATCCAAAGGCTTTGCAGACATGATCTCTATATTTTGGGACTGTCATTAATTCATCAAAAGTAATATTGACCTTTTGTCTGGTTATTTCTGAACCAACATCAAATTCAATTTTCTTGACATCCAAGTTTCTTGAATATTCCTCTTTTTGTTGCTTATGTAAATCTTCATCTACTTCAACTACTTTAGGGATGACCTTTTTTATCTTTTTATTTTTTATCATTTTTTCTTTATAGGTAGATTTATTCAAACTTGTTTATCCTCTGTTTTCACTAGTAGATGCTTTCTCTACCTTATCTATGACACTGTTCTATTTCTTAAATTAATGGCATGAATCCTTTCTAATGCCTCTATCTCTTCTATTGTTGGTGTCAAATTTCCTTGTTTCATTCTCTCATATCTAGAATCTTGTGATCTCTGCATGATTTCTACATTATCAATGACTAGGATCTTGGGATGATGGTTAGAAGCATATAAATCCATATTTTCTTCAAATATTTTTCTCTAGACTCATCTTCTTGAGTCCAACATACATTAATCCTTATATCTTCCTTAGACTCATCCTCAAGATCTACATTATTATGCATACTTAGATAAATTCCATAGTCAATTAAATTATGAGGAGCATCACAAGTAGAACAATAAAAAGAAAAATTTATAGTTACATTAACAGAAGGGATAGGGTTTGGGACAACATCTAGATCTTTTTCTGTTTCTTTCTTTTCCAATTATTTCCATCGTTTCTATTTTTGTTCCCTTCCTTAGAGTTATTGTTATTATTCCAATTTCTATTGAAGTTTCTTCTGAAAGGAGGTCTATTATCCCCTTATTGTTTATCACCTTGAGAGTGTGAAGTTTCAACATTATTCTCTTTTCCTCTTTCTATCCTTGCTAATCTATTATTCATAGTATTGAACATTTTTGTCATCTGATTAGCTAGCCTTTCCATAGGGTCTTGCTCTATTTTCTTTAATATAGTGAACCCTACCTTCTTTGGTTTCTTATCAGGTTGATTTAGCTCTAAAGAATAAGGTTTCATTTTACCACTATCGATCATATTTCTTTCAATCTGAATTGCTTTGTCCATGCATGCATCAATAGTAGTCACTTGTTCCTATCTTAACTCATAATTGAATTCTCCTAGAAATGCATTCTTGTAAAAATAGATTGATTGTACATCATTGGGTCTTAACCTAGTAGGGATTTTATTTCTAATATTGATAAATATCTTGTTAAAATCCTCTATTGATTCATTCTCTTTCTTCTTCATTGTAGCCAATTCTGTTAAAAGAGATTGTTCATTCTTTCTTTCACCATATTTCTTGAGAAAACTTTCCTCCATCTCATGGAAATTGTGGATAGTACCAGCTAGAATACTATTGAACCATTCTTTGGCATATTTTTCTAATGTTTGTAAGAATAGCCTAAGGACTACATCTTCTTCATTCACTTTGAGACTATCCATAGCATATAAAAAATATCTAATATGATCTTCACCAAATATAGCATTGTTCCCTTGAAACTTGGGTAAATACTTATGAGCTTTTCTAGGTAGGGGATTCAAATTTGGAGGTAAGACAAAAGGGAGGTACCTATTGGTTCTCCATTGATGAATATTAGGTTGTGGATTGGCCATGTTAACTATAGGGGTGGTATTAACAAGGTTCAAGGTAACACTCATAGAAGGAATAATACTAGAGCTAGTATTAATAGTAGTAGAATTGAAATTATTTCTAGAAATAAAACTTTTAGATACAAGTGTTTTATTACGATTCTAGAGAAGTACCTCTAGATTTGATAGCTTTAGATAGATATCTTGAGCACTCCTTGTAGATTCCAAGACAAGTTGCTCCTTCTTTCTTTAATTCTTGAATTTTGGGTATAAACTAGTTGGAGTCGCCAACACGGTATGTGCAGAAAGAACAGGGATGTTCTGGTCAAGATTGCTCGACCTTAATACTCTCAACCTCACAAAATAGTAATACACTTAAGGGATGTGGGTATTGTAGTAAAATAAAGACAAAAATATTTAAAAACCAACAAGACCCATGACCATTGTATTTTGAATTTTTGAAAATTTAAACATACATAGGAAAACCGTGAAAAATTAAAAATTATAAAAACATAGTTCTTCCTCGATAATGGTGCCAAAATCTGTTGTGGAAAATTCTTGTGTCCCTTAATATGAGTCACACCACAATATATTTCTTGATCACAAGCAGTATTACAGACTCTGGTCGATCTACCACTTTAACTTAGGAAAATATTATCAAAAAGACTCTAGACAAACTAAGTAGGGTAAGGATACCCCTAAGGTGAGCTTATAATGTTTCTTTATATGCCCATGCTCATCCAGATAAAAAAATATAAAATAGTTGATGTTATTTGACCAAGATTTACAATAACTCTCTAATTATGCCTTAATAGCATATCAATGCCTTATCCATTATTAATTGTAGCAAAGCTTTAGAATGTTAATGAGAAAGAAAGAAGAAGAAAGGAGTAACTGGGTTAATTAGATCCATTCAAATAATGTAACAGATGTAATTAAAACACATAGTGAAAGAAAGCAATATTCATACATTCAAATGATGTAACATACAAATGTGACCACAGATACATAATTGAGCCAAAGAAATTATCCAAGAGGAAGTTGGATTTGTATTAATTTCTTGAAAAATATTATAATTTAGAGTCTGGCAGAGTGCTCAGATCTCATTGAAAAAATACAAAGGGTTCTCTCTATTCAAATGATGTAATAGAGGAACTCCATTCTTCATCCTAAGAATAGTGATAAAGAATCTCCAAGCTTCCAATCCAATCATTGGAAATGATCTCAGCTAACTGGGTATATCTTGAACAAGACCTACACAATCAAGGGGAGGAATGAGGGATGGAAAACAAGACACAAAAGGAAATACAATTAACAAGGCAAGGGCACTCTTAGTATACCTCTAGAAAAAAATGACTATGTGAAACTTGATCCTAATTTGGTTGCAGTTGCCCATATTATAGCCTCAAGGTGCCCTATTCCTATTATAATTACCTTTATCTAAACCTTCCATTTGATATCTTTCTTTACCCTTGATTAACTAAGTGTGCTAAAACAAAATCATAGTTGTCCTAAGCTATTTTATTTTAAATTCAGTACTTGGTTGCTCCTAGATTTTCGATTCTCAAAATGGAGTATAGTTGTATGGCATTTAGATCTTATGGTTGGCCTACCCCTAGAATTATGTATTTTATTTTGATCCTTTATATTCTTTTGTGGTGGGATCTACAGTATATTGGTTGACTTCCTTCATTTTATCTTTTTCCAAACTCTACCTTTCTTCCATATCCTTTGTCTTATAAACTCTAAGCATTTCAATGGATACTCTAATACTGTTTGTCTTAACATTCTTCTTTTTCTTTGCCTCTATTTGGATATCCTTTATTAATATGTTGATGAGCTCCCATACCTCATCACAAAAGGTCCTAGTAAATTTTAACATATTCAAATCTTGTAATATCTTGAATTTTTGGTTTTTTGACCATTATTTACTCTCTTGAGCAAAATTGCATAGGTGGTTAACTATTTTTGCCAAAAAAATAGTTTGTTTGGCTAATTTTGTATCATTATTTGGATCACTGTTAAGCTATTGAATTCTATTTAGAATGAGATCTTCAACATTAGCTACCTTTTGAAGAACACAAGCTTATACTAAGAGGGGGGTGAAAAATATAAGATAAAACTTTTACTTTTATTTCCAAAGCAGTATTATCCAATATTATCAATTGCAATAATGAAACAATGCATAAATCATCACACACATAAGAGACACAGATTTAACGTGGTTCACCCAATGTGGGCTACATCCATGGAGAAAATATTTCTTATAAATTTTCTCAACAAATCTCTTGGGAACCAATTCCCTATTACAATGTTTATGGGCACCAACCCAAAGGAGACACCAATACCCTATGCTTTAGTTCGTGGACCTCTATCCATATGAGACACCAATCCCCTCTACTCTGGTTTGTGGACCTCTATCCATAGGAGACACCAATACCCTTTGCTCTGGTTCGTGGACCTCTATCCACTAGGAGACACTAATTCCCTTTGCTCTGGTTCATGGACCTCTATCCATAGGAGACACCAATCCCCTTTGCTTTAATCTATTCCAAGATGTACTCTCAAATCTTCTCAAATTTGCTCCAAGCCTACACAAAAGGCTTGCTCAAATATGCTCACCAAAACTTGCTCAAATCTGCTCCAAGCCTACACACAAGGCTTGCTCAAATCTTCTCACCAAAACCTGCTCAAATCTGCTCCAAGCCTACTCATAAGGCTTGCTCAAATCTGCTCACCAAAATTTGCTCAATTCTTCTCACCAAAATCTTCTCAAATCTATGCAAACCTGCTCAAATCATCTCACCAAACCTGCTCAAATATTTTGCTCAAACCTACTCAAATCAGCTCACCAAACCTGCTCAATTCTGCTCACCAAACCTGCTCAAAGATCCTGCTCAAACCTGCTCATAGATCCTGCTCAAACCTGCTCATAGATGCTCCAAACCTTGTATACAAACAATATTCATCTATTCCCAACTCTTGCATAATGATGTCATCAAGTGCTTTATTTATTCTTCAATGTACTTTCCTCAACTAGAGCAATTCAGACATATTCTACCCAAAATTATTTTATCTTCATGAACATATAGAAAATGATATGCACTTAAACAAATGCTCAATATGTTCTTCACTTTCACATGTCTCACATTTATTACATTTTAAAGGTAGCTCTAGTCTAGTACTTGATTACTGACCTGGTAATTGTTGATTTCCACCTTCACTTTGAAAACAATCACCATGCACAAAGCTATCCTTTTCATCTACTCTCAAAATCAATCATGAACACATGCACAATTTTGCTCTCAAACCCTTATACTATTATTCCCAATTTCAATCAAAATAATGCACAACTTTGCTCTCAAACTCTTGCACTTTTATTCTTAAATCCATTCAAAGAAATGCACAAATTTGCTCTCAACCCTTATCAAATTCATATTTTAAGTTCATACATCTAATAATCTCTTATATCTCCCACTTGACACAATCAACAAATCATAATCATATCATACAAAAATATTTCATAACACTTTCATAGTTGCCCTCATAAAACACTTGTCTTTGGAATTTCTATTGCCACACCTTGCTCAAAATATTATGCACTTATTCTCTTGTTCTAACAAAAAGAACTTTCATTCATAAAAACCATAGTGCATTAATAAATTCACACTTTCTTTTGTTTTGTCTTTTTGAAGAAAACTTTCAATCATAACATTTCATCAATAAAAATTTCATTCTCAGGTATAATCAAAAAGACACTTATCTCTTCAAAATATTTTTTCTGGTGCTTCAACTTGAACCCTGGTCTCTCACTCACAACTCTCATTGGCTGGCCATGAACCACTTTAGCTACACCATCGGATGGAAGGTGGTTCCACACCTTTCAACTTGAAGACGTGGACATTACTTTGCACTCCAAAATGTATCCTTGGCTCAATTTTAATCCAAGATATCTTTACATTATTTCTCCTTAATCTCCCATGTATCTAGCACTTTGGCTTCTCATGTTGCTACCTCTTTCATTATCTTTAGGGTTTGGTTCTAATATCACATACAACTATTACTTCCACTACCTTGGTTTTTCATGCAATTCATTGATTAGGGTTTTTGTATGCTGCATTCAAATCCTTGCGCCTTTGTGACTTGCTTTGTCTTTCTACAAGTGCAAAAACTTCCTCACAACGTTAATAAAATATTAGTGCAAATGAATAAATCAGCATGATACCTTTGTATTTATCACTGTGCAATTCTCCCAAGCTCAGATCAAACGTAGTCAAGGATTTTACTCCACAGAGTTGATGATATGTCTTCACTGCCACCACTATTTCCTTTACACTGTGTGCACTCCAACTATGTCATAGACCTCTCTTTTCTTCCTCTTGGAAATGCCAATATGTGTGGGTAATTCGATGCCTCTTCCTCTTCTTTTATGTTGGTTACAAGATGGTTCTTAGCTTGATTTTACTCTAGCAAAGCTTCTACCCAATGTACACTGTAGCACACTTCTTTGAAAGCACTCACTCTCCACAAATGAAAGGCACACCTTTCGCACACGAACACTGCTTCCACTCAGATGCAAAACACACTCCTTCAAATGCAAGCACTCAAGCGATTGACACACTCATGGCACTCAACAAACGGATGCCTCACTGCACTCAAACAAACAGAAGTCTCACTGCACTCAAACAAAAAGAAGTCTCACTACACTCAAATGAATAGAAGTCTCATTGCACTCAAATGGAAATCTCACTGCACTCAAATGAATGAAAACCTCACTATCCAATGAAGGCGCACTCTGGAGCTCACTCTCTCTTTCGAACGAAGACAAAGCATGCGAATGAAAGGTCTTCTTCTTTCTTCGAAGGCAATTGCGAAGGCGCTCACCACAACTCACTCAACCAATAAAGTTAGAACCATATATATATTCAAAAATAAATTTTTGAATCTTAAACATAAAGTCGACCCTTCCATTATTTTAATTATATTTAAATCCTTTTGATTTAAATATATCCCACCTTTAAAACCTTACCTTAATATTTAAATATTTAATTTATATATCAAAGTTAATTGTATTTAATTTACTAAACCTTACCTTAATATTTAAATATCTAATTTAAATATCAAAGTATACATCACTAATTGATATTTGAGATATATATCACCATTTTATTTGTTCAAGCACCATAATATTGTCCATTCATAATTTCATCCTTGTCAATGTTTTTGCCCTTGACAATATTGACAACTTACAATTCCATTCTTGAATATATTCTTGCTTTTGACATCAATGTATATTCCTGCCTTTGACATCAATGACAACTCAATATTTCCAACAATCTCCCCTTTGTCATTGATGGCAACCCTTCAAAAAAATCTTCTTTTACTGCAATTGGATTCCAATATTGCTCCCCTGAGAAGCTGCTCCCCTCACTGAATTCTCTCCCCCTTTGACATCAATGGCAAAGGGCTCCTTGGGGCTAAAAATAAGACACTTTAGCATAGCCCCCTCACCACCTCCTTTCCTTGAGGTGATCAATTTTGGGATGGGAGTAAGACTACTCCCAACTTACAATGCTCTTCTTCTTTTTCAATCTTCTTTTTCCATACCTTTGTAGTCATACCCTTTTGAACATTTTGAGCATCCTTTTTCTTGCTTGTCTTTGGAAGTTCCAAAAACTTTGTTCTACACCATTTAGCTTTATGCCCAAAATTATTGCAATTGAAACACATGATGTTGTAGTCCTTGAAAGGTGCAAATGGTTTGAAATTTCTCTTGGTGAAGCCATAATCATTCTTACAATGAACCCTGCAATGTATAGCTTTATGACCAAAAATATTACATGAGTAGCAATAACCTTGGAAGAGATATTCATCTTGCCTTGGAGGATATGATCGCATGGTTCTTTCTTTGCTTTTCCTATGATAGTCCCTATTCCTTGATGGTGCATTGTTTTCTTCCTCTTTGATGCTTCCGCTTCTCAATTTATCAATATAGGTCTTAGGCTCTTCTTCAAATACCTTCTTTGATGCTTCTATTTCTTTTGAGCTTGACTCCTCTTCTTGTACCTCTTGACCTTCCTCATAACCAAGTCCAATATTCATAAATGGAGATCTCTGTGTTTTGATAATATCATCCAAATATTTTGAGCTTTTCCTAAACTGATATATCTTATTGTTGAATTTCTCAAGTCCCTTCCTTAGAATGTCAGCTTCATGTTCTAATATTTCACATTCTAGTTCTTTTGCCTTTAACTATTCAACCATACCTTCTTCAACT
The DNA here is from genome assembly GCA_028583015.1 of Wollemia nobilis. Taxonomy (NCBI): domain Eukaryota; kingdom Viridiplantae; phylum Streptophyta; class Pinopsida; order Araucariales; family Araucariaceae; genus Wollemia; species Wollemia nobilis. Next base: position 1,885,728 of record JAQPPZ010010110.1, on the reverse strand, counting down.
TTCTTTGCCTCTTCAATATTAATTTTTAAATTGGTGAGATCTTGTAGAAGTTTTGCCTTTGTTTTCTCATCCTCTTGTACTTGATCCTTCAATCTTAAGTTCTCCCTTTTCAACTCTTCAAGATCAAAATCAAGTTCTTCTATATCAACCATGACTTCTTCCTTTTCTGAATATTTCTCTTTTTCTAGGTCTTCAACTATAGGATCATCTTCTTTCTCTTTTTCTTGATATTTAATAACAGGAGCATCTTCTTTCTCTTCTATGGTCAAAAATAGAATTTCTTCTTTTTCATTATCGGAGAAGCTTTCATCACTTTCACTTGAAGCACTGCTTGCTTCTTCAACATAAAAACTCTTCTTGTGCCTTTGAAAGATCTTCTTCTCATGCTTGCCTTGACCATGCCTGTTTTTCTTTTCATAATAAAACTTTCTTTCCTTATTTTTATTGTAATACTTTTCTTCTTCACTGCTACTACCTCCATTTTGTGGATAATTAGCTGCATAGTGACCAATGTTACCACAACTAAAATATTTCATAGTCTACATATTTTTGTGTTTTCTTGGACCCTTCTTATTTCTTCTCACAAAGTTAGCCTCTTCTTCACTACTTGATTCATCACTTGATTCTTGTTCTTTATTCTTTTCCTTCTTTGAAGCTTTGAATGTTGCCTCTCTTTTTGATGTTTGTTCTTTTTCTATCCTCATCTCATAGGCTGTGAGAATTCCATGTAACTCATCCATGCTTAAAGTTTTGAGATCCTTCATCTCTTCTATTGTTGAAACCTTTGCATCATACCTCATAGGGAGTGACCTCAATATTTTTTGAACAATAGTAGATTCCTCAATATTTTCTCCAAGTCCACGAATAGTGTTGACAACCTCATCAACACGAAGTAGATACATAGCAATATCTTCATCATATTTCATCTTCAAGTCTTCAAACTTCCTCCTGTGTGTTTGAAGTTTTACCATTTTGACCTTGTTGTCTCCTTCATATGTTCTCTATAATTTATCCCACATTTCTTTTGCTGAAGTGCATTGCATGACTTTCACAAACTCTGATTCACATAACCCACTCAAAATTGCATTCATTGCCTTGGAATTATCTTCATATGGTTTCTTACCACTTGCATATGTAGGAGGAGTTGTAGATGGTGTGAATCCATTTTCAATGGATTGCCATGTATCATATCCATGTGCCATCAAATAAGTCTTCATCCTCACACTCTAGAAAGCATAGTTAGTCCCATCAAACAATGGAGCCTTATTTGATGAAAACCCTTCCTTATGAGCCATGTGTGTTCTTGTAAGATCTTCCTTCAAGTTGTTAGGATTTCACGAAGGAACCCACTCTGATACCAATTGAAGAACACAAGCTTATACTGAGAGGGGGGGTGAACAGTATAAGATAAAACTTTTACTTTTCTTTCCAAAGCAGTATTATCCAATATTATCAATTGCAATAATGAAATAATGCATATATCATCACACACATAAGAGACATGAGATTTAACGTGGTTCACCCAATGTGGGCTACATCCACGGAGAAAATATTTCTTATAAATTTTCTCAACAAATCTCTTGGGAACCAATTCCCTATTACAATGTTTATGGGCACCAACCCAAAGGAGACACCAATCCCCTATGCTCTAGTTCATGGACCTCTATCCATAAGAGACACCAATCCCCTCTGCTCTAGTTCATGGACCTCTATCCATAGGAGACACCAATCCCCTTTGCTCTGGTTCATGGACCTCTATCCATAGGAGACACTAATCCCCTTTGCTCTAGTTCATGGACCTCTATCCATAGGAGACACCAATCACCCTTTGCTCTGATCTATTCCAAGACTTATCTCAAATCTTCTCAAATCTTCTCCAAGCCTACACACAAGGCTTGCTCAAATATGCTCACCAAAACCTACTCAAATTTGCTCCAAGCCTACACAAAAGGCTTGCTCAAATCTGATCACCAAAACCTGCTCAAATCTGCTCCAAACCTACTCATAAGGCTTGCTCAAATTTTCTCAAAATGCTCACAATATTCTCAAACTTGTCAAAAATTGCTCAAACTCGATCCCGCTCATAGATGCTCCAAACCTTGTATACAAACAATATTCATCTATTCCCAACTCTTGCATAATGATGTCATCAAGTGCTTTATTTATTCTTCAATGTACTTTCCTCAACTAGAGCAATTCAAACATATTCTACCCAGAATTCTTTTATCTTCATGAACATATAGAAAATGATATGCACTAAAAAAATGCTCAATATGTTCTTCACTTTCACATGTCTCACATTTATTACATTTTAAAGGTAGCTCTAGTCTAGTACTTGATTACTGACCTGGTAATTGCTGATTTCCACCTTCACTTCAAAAACAATCACTGTGCACAAAGTTGTCCTTTTCATCTACTCTCAAAATCAATCATGAACACATGCACAATTTTGCTCTCAAACCCTTATACTATTATTCCCAATTTCAATCAAAATAATGCACAACTTTGCTCTCAAACTCTTGCACTTTTATTCTTAAATCCATTCAAAGCAATGCACAACTTTGCTCTCAACCCTTATCAAATTCATATTTTAAGTTCATACATCTAATAATCTCTTATATCTCCCACTTGACACAATCAACAAATCATAATCATATTATACGGAAATATCTCATAACACTTTCATAGCTGCCCTCATAAAACACTTGTCTTTGGAATTTCTATTGCCACACCTTGCTCAAAATATTATGCACTTATTCTCTTGTTCTAACAAAAAGAACTTTCATTCATAAAAACCATAGTGCATTAATAAATTCACACTTTCTTTTGTTTTGTCCTTTTGAAGAAAACTTTCAATCATAACATTTCATCAATAAAAATTTCATTCTCAGGTATAATAAAAAAGACACTTATCTCTTCAAAATATTTTTGTTGGCGCTTCAACTTGAACCCTGGTCTCTCACTCACAACTCTCATTGGCTGGCCATGAACCACTTTAGCTACACCACCGGATGGAAGGTGGTTCCACACCTTTCAACTTGAAGATGTGGACATTACTTTGCACTCCAAAATGTATCCTTGGTGTACTGCGAATCCAAGACGTCTTTACATTGTTTCTCCTTAATCTCCCATGTATCCGATGCTTTGGCTTCTCACGTTGCTGCCTCTTTCATTATATTTAGGGTTTGGGTCTAATATCACATACCATTATTACTTCCACTACCTTGGTTTTTCATGCAATTCATTGATTAGGGTTTCTGTATGTTGCATTCAAATCCTGCACCTTTGTGACCTGCTTCGTATTTCTACAAGCGCAAACACTTCCTCACAACGTTAATAAAATATTAGTGCAAATGAATAAATCAGCATGATACCTTTGTATTTATCACTGTGCAATTCTCCCAAGCTCAGATCAAATGTAGTCAAGGATTTTACTCCACAGAGTTGATGATATGTCTTCACTACCACCACTATTTCCTTTACACTATGCACACTCCAACTATGCTGTAAACCTCTCTTTTCTTCCTCTTGGAAATGCCAATCTGTGTGGGTAATTCGATGCCTCTTCCTCTTATTTTATGCTGGTTACAAGATGGTTCTTAGCTTGATTTTACTCCAACAAAGCTTCTACCCAATGTACATTGTAGCACACTTCTTTGAAAGCACTCACTCTCCACAAATGAAAGGCACACCTTTTGCACATGAACACTACTTCCACTCAGATGCAAAACACACTCCTTCAAACGCAAGCGCTCAAGCGATCGGCACACTCATGACACTCAATGAACGAATGCCTCACTGCACTCAAACGAAAAGAAGTCTCACTGCACTCAAATGAAATGAAAGTCTCACTGCACTCAAATGAATGAAAGTCTCACTACACTCAAATGAACAGAAACCTCATTGCACTCAAACGAATGGAAATCTCACTATCCAACGAAGGCGCACTCTGGAGCTCACTCTCTCTTTCGAATGAAGACAAAGCATGCGAACGAAAGGTCTTCTTATTTCTCTGAAGGCAATTGTGAAGGCGCTCACCAAAACTCACTCAACCAATAAAGTTAGAACCATATATATATTCAAAAATAAATTTTTGAATCTTAAACATAAAGTCGACCCTTCCATTATTTTAATTATATTTAAATCCTTTTGATTTAAATATATCCCACATTTAAAACCTTACCTTAATATTTAAATATTTAATTTAAATATCAAAGTTAATTATATTTAAATCCTTTTTATTTAAATATATCCCACCTTTAAAACCTTACCTTAATATTTAAATATTTAATTTAAATATCAAAGTATACATCACTAATTGATATTTGAGATATATATCACCATTTTATTTGTTCAAGCACCATAATATTGTCCATTCATAATTTCATCCTTGTCAATGTTTTTGCCCTTGACAATATTGACAACTTACAATTCCATTCTTGAATATATTCCTACTTTTGACATCAATGTATATTCCTACCTTTGACATCAATGACAACTCAATATTTCTAACACCTGTAAGCATTCTTCAAGGGAGAATCCCACTTCATTCAACTCATCACTGATTTCATTCTCCCATGTTTCCACCTCTTTGATCCAATTGTGCCATCCAACTCTATCTCTTATAAACATTGATACTGTTGAGAAGCAACACACCCCCACTGAAAAATGAGATTCCATCCTTAGAAAATTTTGAACTTCCATTTTTGCAGCAGGGACCCTCTTGATCATTTTCAGGTTTTAAATCCAAATTTGCTTGCCTCCTTTTTAAAGTTGTGCTTTTTCTTGCATTCTAGCTGTGTTATCCAAGAATTCACTTTTTACATGCTAGAATCATTCATGCACAAGCAAAATCTTGCACCGATACCGAGAAAATCCAGAAAACAGTTGCATAAATTCATGAAAAATCAAACTTTCCATTTTTGGTAGTGTCGCGATATCGCGACACTTCCATTTTCGGAAATGTCGCGATATCGCGACAGGTAAGTCAAAATGCAGCTAAGTCCTGAAAGTGTAGCGAAATCGCGACACTTTCCATTTTTGGAAGTGTCGCGATATCGCGACGTTTCCATTTTTGGAAACCGTCGCAAAATCGCTGCCGCCGGAGGAGAGAGAAAGAAAGCGTACGGAGGGCGCGATTTGACATGTCGCGAAATCGCGACATGTCGCATTTTCGCGATAGGAGAGAGAAAATGCATGAAAATCGGCTAAGTGCCAGAAAGGTCACGATTTCGCGACATGTCGCGAAATCGCGACAGTTTTTGGAGAGAGAAGCAAGCTGTACGGAAGGGCGCGATTTTGCGACATGTCGCGAAATCGCGACATGTCGCATTTTCGCAGGTATAGGAGAGAGAAAGTGGGCTGCAGAATGAAAAATCGGCTAAGTCGCAAACATGTGTCGCAAAATCGCGGTCAACGCGGTCAACGCATGCAGGTACGAAAACTGTCGCGATATCGCGACGTGTTCTAGAATCGCGGCTGAAAATCAAGAAAGCGTACGGAGGCCAGGAAGGTCGCGATTTCGCGACATGTCGCGACATGTCGCATTTTCACGGCCGACGAGGGAAGAAGTTGCCGATGCGCTGGCAGCATCGCGATTTCGCGACATGTCGCAGAATCGCGATAGGAGAGAGAAAGTCATAAGTTGACCTGAAAGTGCATTCCGACGGGAAACAGAAGGCATCCTGGGGTAGCGACACGTGTCAAAGCGTGAGGCAGACATGCAGAGGCCGACATGCAAGCTTATTTTGCGGTTTTTAATCTGTTTTAACCTTTAAAGCTTCTGATTTAATGGTTATTAAAATGCTAATCTAATGCATCTTTTTGTCTTTCATGCAGGATTCCATCTGGCACTTACGGGACAACCGGGAAAGACCATAAAGGCAAAGTTAAAGTGCGGATTTAGTCAAGGACCGCCATGCTAGGAGAGAAGAAGCCGGTGAGAGCATTCAATGACAAATTTATTGCGAGACTTGATAGCATGAAGACAATTTCAACTCGAGGATGGCTTTACGGAGATCAGATTCGATGGAGAAGTGGTGACTCATCCGGCTCACCACGAGAATTAATGGAGGCATTTATTTGCAGCTGCGGATGAATGCAAGTTGCATTTGATTTTATCTTCTCCATTTATGGCAGTTGACTCCCCAGATTTGCCGAAGGGTTAAGTTCTATCCGGACTTTGATTTTAAATGGATTTTTATTGTAAAACCCGGGTCCTAGGGTTTAAGTGCGATAAGATTTAGGGTTTGAAGAAGATATTTTGAAAAGATCAGGGTGCTGTCCCGAGTCTATAAATACAGATTCTAAATGTAATCGCGGGAGGCGGAGACTTAGAAATAAAAGGCTTATAAGCAATTTCTTGCAAATTTTGTGAAATCCTTTGTTTCCGGACTTGGAGTTGATGTGCTTTAGCTTTTACGTGATAGCATGGCCGGGAGCCTAATCTTTTGCAGAGTGTGATAAGTGTATCTTCTTTTGTTATCCGTTCCATTTAAAGTTTATTAGATATATCTTGTAAATCTGAGATTATCAAGTTTAAATATCTTGTTAGGCTTCGGTTGTTCTATTGTACTGCTAGGGGAAATTACAGATTTGAGGTGTAAGTTTGTTCTAATTGCTCTGTCTTCATCTGTGTGAGCTAGGCTATCGGTGAAAGATACCGGTTTTAACCAGATGCCCTTGGATTTATAATTTTTTGCTAGATCTGTTTCACTCTGCCTTGTGCTCTTAGTTGAAAGTGATCTTAGACTGACTGGACACTTTCTTCTTTGATTTGTTCTGTTGTGAAGCTAGTAGCATAGATAAGATTGGTAGTTTAGGGTTTTACAGTTTAATGTTTGATAAACTTCTCTTTCTGCCCTACCCTACCCTCTCTTTGCTTTCGGTGAATGATCCATTTTTATTTTCTTTGTTTGTCTTTTATTTAAATCTGCTGACCCATGAGAGCTAGATCAAGAATTCAAGTTAAATCTGATTGTCAACAACTTTTGCAACTATCGAACAAGTTCAAGAACCCCCTGTAAGGTAACAGAGGAGTCCATATTGAAATCTATTCCAGAAGTGGAAAAGAGTGAATTGCCATTCGACCCAACTCTGTAACTCGCACCTTGGATAACCAACTAGATCCTAAAGATGAGTGGGATCCGTCCCGTGGGTGTCTCCGGAGCTTCCTTGCCTCATCCTTTCCCGGGGTGTGCATGAAAGCCGGACCAACAACCTAATTGGCGCTAGAAGGAGGGCAATTCGGTGATTCTCCTCCTAGCTAGAGGGGGTGAACTCGGTTCAAGTATTGTAAGGGCATAACAACAACATTTGAAGGACCCACAGTGAACTTCGGACAATTTTGTAAATTGTTAGTACAGTTTTCTAAATTGTCAGTGCAGTTTTGAAAGTTGTCAGTACAGTTTTTAAAATTGCCAGAGAAGACCTCAAGTTAAGAGCAGTTTTATCTCCACTTGCAGTTATCCAATTACAACTCAGAACATCACTGTCAGCCAAGTAATAATGGCAAATTGGTTGGGCCCCACTGCTTTGAATATCCCGGGTATAGCCCATGACCTGCCCAGAAGCTCGAGAAAGGTATCTCCCCAGGTATAAACATGATGGGACAAGAACTGTAGAAGAACATCTGCTAGCTTTCAAAAATGCTTTAAAATTGTTGAATATACAACATGAAGATGTTGCCTGCAGATTGTTCCCGTTCACTCTCCAGGAGGGAGCTTATGACTGGTTTTTAAACCTCACCAGCAATTCCATTACTAGGTGGGATGATCTAGAGAAAGCTTTTATATCACAATTTGGGGAAGTGATAGACCCCAGTGTGTTATACCAACAATTTTCCAGCATCAAGAGAGAGTCGGGAGAAACTGTCGGGTCTTTCAATATGAGGTTCCAAAGAGCTTACGGTAGAATGACTGGCCATTACATCCCAAATGCAAATCTGGCCTTAGAAATCTACAAGAATGCATTGGATTCGGTGACCTCTATTTTCCTCAAGAGAGACATCAATATCACAACCCTGGCAGGGGCTTATAAAGAAGCCTTAATTCTTGAAAGACAGTTAGGGCCTCAAATTATGAGCAGTCCTTTGATATCCTATGTTACACAGAACATGCCTATTCCAGACCCCATTCCACATCATGAGTTAGTGCCAACATGTCATGCTCTACCCAAGGAGACTCCGTTAACTGTGACATCCACTCAGCATGTGCAAAATACAGAGAAAAGTTCTGACAAGTTCAAAGTGCGAGTGCTTGAGCCGAACAGTTGTGATCTGGCACCACCCAAATCTGAAGTTTTTTCTGGTGAGTTAAATTTTCCTAGAGATCAAAGAAATATTGATATTTCTAGTTCACCCAAAAATAGTACAACCAGGGTTTCAGATTCTTTCACTTTTCCTGAAGAGACAGAAAGTCTTGTACAGACTCCTGTGGATGAAATGCAAGATTTTCAACAGTCCAAAATGGACAGTTATGACTTGAAATGTGGGAGTCCAGAACTTAATAATGATCCTTCCTCATCAGAGGATGATGAAAGTGAGATTCAATATCACTATGCAGAAGTAACTGAGGAGGATAACATCATTGAGGATATGAGGGAACTTAAAGCTGACATCACCCTCTATGAACTGCCTCAGATTGTTGAACAAAAGGTTAACTTGATTGAGGCTTACTCTGGACCACTTGTTGGATTTCAAGAAAAGGAGGAAAAGATAGTAAATATGAATGTGGTCAGCCAACTTGGAATTGATGAACTGTCTCAACATAAGACTGCAACTTCTGAACATAATGTCAAAGAAAAGGCTATAAAGCGTGTTGATGCGAGATATTGGAGTTTATAATTTGGCAAGCGAGGAAGTGAGAACGATTACAGACTCTAAACCATCACAACAGTGATGAGTTGGATATTGCACATTGATGAGGTTAAATCTAAGCAAGGCTCAGGTGAAAAGGAAAATTGTAAGCATTCTTCTAGAGGGATAAAAATTGAAGTCCTGGATATTGAAGCAGTGCAGCAACCACAAAATGTTCAAGTTGTTAAGAACCAGGGCATACAGATAAAACATGATTTCTTTCAGTTGTCACATAATTTTGAAGATGTGGTGGTCTGTGTCTGTCAAGATTTTAAGGTATTTGATCCTGGGGGTTTTTTTACATTCAGTCCTTTTGAAAGAACTCTGCAAACCCTTCAATTAGAAGCATAAACATGTTATCATATGATTTGTTATTATATGATTTGTTTAATTTGAAGGAGTTGCAGATTTGTTTTTCAAATGGGACAGGGAAGACAGTAAACCCAAGTCTTTCCCAGATAGCAAATTTTTGAAGCACAGTCTGGAGTGCATTTCGTCAACAGGACCTGAAAGGTAATTTTTCTAAATTACTTGCACATGGTCAAAATTTTTTTAAGGCACCATTTCTCTGCTTTCCCAACTGCTGCATTTTTTGAGTATGAAGGGAAGTTGTAACATATGTATACATTGTAAATAAGCTTTGAAGTTTTTTAGTTTTATTTCTTTGTCAGTGCAGTTTTTATTTTTATGTCTGTACAGTTTTAATCTGTTTTAGTTTAATTTTAATGCTCTGCAGTTTTAATTTTTAATTTTTTTAGTTTTCTTTAATTGTTTTTCAGTTTTAGCTTGTGCAGTTTATTTCTTTTGTCAGTGCTTTTTATTTCCTTTCTTTGTCTTTTTATTTTAGCTTGCTTTCTTTTAAGTCTGTAGTTTTTTTTTTTTTCTTTATTGCGTTCTTTTTCTTTGTTTAGTAGTTAATTTATTTCGATTGCTTTAGTTTATTTCAGTTTGTTGCAGTTTAGCTTTCTTGAGTTAGCGTTTTAGTTGCTTTGCTTGATTCTTTTAGTTTATTTCTTTTATTGCTGTCAGTTTTTATTTTCTTCCTTTTCCTTTTCTTTCTTGCTATAGTTTTTGTTTTAGTTCTTTTCTTTCTTTGTTGTTCGGTTATTTTATTGTGTTGTGCTTTAGTGTTTTATTTTGTTTTGCTTTAAAGCTTGTGCTTGTCCTTGGAAGTCTGTACAAAGTCCTTTGGCTTCTAAAATTCTGTCCTTTAACCTCTGCCTGAGCAATCAATGAAAAGTCAGCCTGCTGAAAATTGTTTTATTCCTAGTGATAAATCCAGTTTCCATCCAATGCCCCATGTTGTTCACCATTCTAATTGAGATAGTCTGCTTGCATTGAACTGTAGAACTATTTTGTTATTCAGGACAAAGGTAGAGAGATGATTGGATCTTGTGTCTTACTTGCCACAGTTGTTTTAATGATAGAAAAGCTGCTATGCTGTTTAGTTGGAGGAACTCCCGGGGAATCCAAGAAAAGCTGGTTATGAGAGGGGACTATGGTTCATGCAATTATTTGGGTGTCACCAGAGGCTATCAATGCCTAGACTGAAACAGTTCCGGATTGATCAAATGTTAAAAGAAAATTGTAATTTCTCTAAGGTCTTCCAGATATTGATATATTTCAAAAGAAGAGAGATAAAAAAAAAAAAAGAGATAAAAAGAAAAAGAGAAAAGAGTTGAACAATTAAAAGAGGCATCCAATATTAGATTCTGCCCTACAGTTGTAAATTGGGTCGTGTAAATCTAAAGGGTAACTCTGTCTAGGCTGTAAAAGGCTAAACTAGTAAACCGAGCTCTACTCGGTTTCCCCTTTTACAATCTAGAAAAGCTGATCAATCCAAGTTTATCATTCAATTCGGTCATCCTTGAAGAAAGTTTTATACCCTTTGAAATTGCACATCAGAAATCTTCCTTGAAGTAATCCGACCTAGTATGTCCTTGGGAAATTTTAACGGCTGCGGTTAGCGGTCAATTTATTGTGAAGAATGTCCGTGGCAAGGCATGATGCATGGTCTTTTTGTTTTGAAACCAGAGTCTTGGGTTCTAAAATAGTGCTACTATTTTACCCGTAGATATCGCCATTTGTTGAGAAGCAACACACCCCCACTGAAAAATGAGATTCCATCCTTAGAAAATTTTGAACTTCCATTTTTGCAGCAGGGACCCTCTTGATGTTTTTCAGGTTTTAAATCCAAATTTGCTTGCCTCCTTTTTAAAGTTGTGCTTTTTCTTGCATTCTAGCTGTGTTATCCAAGAATTCACTTTTTACATGCTAGAATCATTCATGCACAAGCAAAATCTTGCACCGGTACCGAGAAAATCCGGAAAACGAGTTGCATAAATTCATGAAAAATCAAACTTTCCATTTTTGGTAGTGTCGCGATATCGCGACACTTCCATTTTCGAAAATGTCGCGATATCGCGACGGGTAAATCAAAATGCAGCTAAGTCCTGAAAGTGTAGCGAAATCGCGACACTTTCCATTTTGGAAGTGTCGCGATATCGCGACGTTTCCATTTTTGGAAAGTGTCAAAATCGTGGGAGGAGAGAGAAAGAAAGGGAGTAAATGTCGCGAAATCGCGACATGTCGCATTTAGAGGAGAGAGAAATATGAAAAATCGGCTAAGTGAGATTTGTTCGACATGTCGGAAATCGCGATTTTTTGGAGAGAAAGCAAGCAGTTACGGAAGGCGCGATTTTGCGACATGTCGCGAAATCGTGACATGTCGCATTTTCACGGTAGGAGAGAGAAAGTGGGCTGCAGAATGAAAAATCGGCTAAGTCGCAAACATGTTCCAAAATCGCGGTCAACGCGGTCAACGCATGCAGGTACGGAACACGTCGCGATATCGCGACGTGTTCTAGAATCGCGGCTGAAAATCAAGAAGTTGTACGGAGGCCGGGAGGGTCGCGATTTCGCGACATGTCGCGAAATCGTGACATGTCGCGTTTTCACGGCCGACGAGGGAAGAAGTTGCCGATGCGCTGGCAGGGTCGCGATTTCGCGACATGTCGCGAAATCGTGACATGTCGCAGAATCGCGATAGGAGAGAGAAAGTCATAAGTTGACCTGAAAGTGCATTCCGACGGGAAACAGAAGGCATCCTGGGGTAGCGACACGTGTCAAAGCGTGAATGAGACAAACAAAAGCCGACATGCAAGCTTATTTTGCGGTTTTTAATCTGTTTTAATGTTTAAAGCTTCGATTTAATTTTAAAATGCTAATCTAATGCCATCTTTTTGTCTTTCATGCGGGATTCCATCGGCACTTACGGGACAACCGGGAAAGACCATAAAGGCAAAGTTAAAGTGCGGATTTAGTCAAGGACCGCCATGCTAGAAGAGAAGCTGCCGGTAAGAGCATTCAATGACAAATTTATTGCAGACTTGATAGCATGAAGACAATTTCAACACAGGGATGGCTTTACGGAGATCAGATCTGAGAGAAGTGGTGACTCATCCGGCTCACCAACAGAATTAATGGAGGCATTTATTTGCAGCTGCGGATGAATGCAAGTTGCATTTGATTTTATCTTCTCCATTTATGGCAGTTGACTGCACTGATTTGCCGAAGGGTTAAGTTCTATCCGGACTTTGATTTTAAATGGATTTTTATTGTAAAACCCGGGTCCTAGGGTTTAAGTGCGATAAGATTTAGGGTTTGAAGAAGATATTTTGAAAAGATCAGGAGTCTGTCCCGAGTCTATAAATACTGATTCTAAATGTAATCGCGGGAGGTGGAGACTTAGAAATAAAAGGCTTATAAGCAATTTCTTGCAAATTTTGTGAAATCCTTTGTTTCCGGACTTGGAGTTGATGTGCTTTAGCTTTTCTGTGATAGCATGGCCAGGAGCCTAATCTTTTGCAGAGTGTGATAAGTGTATCTTCTTTTGTTATCCGTTCCATTTAAAGTTTATTAGATATATCTTTGTAAATCTGAGATTATCAAGTTTAAATATCTCTGTTAGGCTTCAGTTGTTCTCTTGTCTGCTAGGGGAAATTACAGATTTCAGGTGTAAGTTTGTTCTAATTGCTCTGTCTTCACTGTGCGAGCTAGGCTGTCGGTGAAAGATACCAGTTTTAACCAGCTGCCCTTGGATTTATAATTTTTTGCTAGATCTGTTTCACTCTGCCTTGTGCTCTTAGTTGAAAGTGATCTTAGACTGGCTGGACACTTTCTTCTTTGATTTGTTCTGTTGTGAAGCTAGTAGCATAGATAAGATTGATAGTTTAGGGTTTTACGAGTTGATGTTTGATAAACTTCTCTTTACGCCCTACCCTACCCTCTCTTTGCTTTCGGTGAATGATCCATTTTTATTTTCTTTGTTTGTCTTTTATTTAAATCTGCTGACCCATGAGAGCTAGATCAAGAATTCAAGTTAAATCTGATTGTCAACAACTTTTGCAACTACTGAACAAGTTCAAGAACCCCCTGTAAGGTAACAGAGCAGTCCATATTGAAATCTATTCCAGAAGTGGAAAAGAGTGAATTGCCATTCGACCCAACTCTGTAACTCGCACCTTGGATAACCAGCTAGATCCTAAAGATGAGTGGGATCCGTCCCGTGGGTGTCTCCGGAGCTTCCTTGCCTCATCCTTTCTCGGGGTGTGCATGAAAGCCGGACCAACAACCTAATTGGCGCTAGAAGGAGGGCCCAGAACATGTTCTTAGTGCACTTGAGTTGAGACCCACCCCCCCCTAATTGGCGCTAGAAGGAGGGCTGAACTCAGTTCAAGTATTGTAAGGGCATAACAGCAACATTTGAAGGACCCACAGTGAACTTCGGACAATTTTGTAAATTGTCAGTCAGTTTTTAAATTGTCGGTGTTTTGAAAGTTGTCGGTCGCCGTATTTAAAATTGCGGGAGAAGGCCTCAAGTTGGTGGTTTGTTAAGAGCAGTTTTATCTCCACTTGCAGTTATCCAATTACAAATCAGAACATCATTGTCAGCCAAGTAATAATGGCAAATTGGTTGGGCCCCATTGCTTTGAACATTCCGGGTATAGCCCATGACCTGCCCAGAAGCCCGAAAAGATATCTCCCCAGGTACAAACATGATGGGACAAGAAGCTGAGAAGAACATCTGCTAGCTTTCAAAAATGCTTTAAAATTGTTAAATATACGACATGAAGATGTTCCCTGCAGATTGTTCCCGTTCACTCTCCAGGAGGGAGCTTATGACTGGTTTTTAAACCTCACCGGCAATTCCATTACTAGGCTGGGATGATCTAGAGAAATCTTTTATATCACGATTTGGGGAAGTGATAGACCCCAATGTGTTATACCAACAATTTTCCAGCATCAAGAGAGAGTCGGGAGAAACTGTCAGGTCTTTCAATATGAGGTTCCAAAGAGCTTACGGTAGAATGACTGGCCATTACATCCCAAATGCAAATCTGGCCTTAGAAATCTACAAGAATGCATTGGATTCGGTGACCTCTATTTTCCTCAAGAGAGACATCAATATCACAACCCTGGCAAGGGCTTATAAAGAAGCCTTAATTCTTGAAAGACAGTTAGGGCCTCAAATTACGAAGCGGTCCTTTGATATCCTATGTTACACGAGAACATGCCTATTCCGGACCCCATTCCACATCATGAGTTAGTGCCAACATGTCATGCTCTACCCAAGGAGACTCCGTTAAGCTGTGACATCCACTCGGCATGTGCAAAATACGAGAGAAAAGTTCGACAAATTCAAAGTGCGAGGTGCTTGAGCCGAACAGTTGTGATCCGGCACCACCCAAATCCGAAGTTTTTCCTGGTGAGTTAAATTTTCCTAGAGATCAAAGAAATATTGATATTTCTAGTTCACCCAAAAATAGTACAACCGGGGTTTCGGATTCTTTCACTTTTCTTGAAGAGACAGAAAGTCTTGTACAGACTCCTGTGGATGAAATGCAAGATTTTCAACAGTTCAAAATGGACAGTTATGACTTGAGATGTCAGAGTCCAGAACTTAATAATGATCCTTCCTCATCAGAGGATGATGAAAGTGAGATTCAATATCACTATGCAAAAGTAACTGAGGAGGATAACATCATTGAGGATATGAGGGAACTTAAAGTTGACATCACCCTCTATGAACTGCCTCAGATTGTTGAACAGAAGGTTAACTTGATTGAGGCTTACTCTGGACCACCTGTTGGATTTCAAGAAAAGGAGGAAAAGATAGTAAATATGAATGTGGTCAGCCAACTTGGAATTGATGAATTGTCTCAACATAAGCCTGCAACTTCTGAACATAATGTCAAAGAAAAGGCTATAAACTGTGTTGATGCAGATATTGGAGTTTATAATTTGGCAAGCGAGGAGGTGAGAACGATTACTGACTCTAAACCATCACAACCATGATGTTTGGATATTGCACATTGATGAGGTTAAATCTAAGCAAGGCTCAGGTGAAAAGGAAAATTGTAAGCATTCTTCTAGAGGGATAAAAATTGAAGTCCTGGATATTGAAGCAGTGCAGCAACCACAAAGTGTTCAAGTTGTTAAGAACCGGGGCATACGAGATAAAACATGATTTCTTTCGGTTGTCACATAATTTTGAAGATGTGGTGGTCTGGTTCTGTCAAGATTTTAAGGTATTTGATCCTGGGGGTTTTTTACATTCAGTCCTTTTGAAAGAACTCTGCAAACCCTTCAATTAGAAGCATAAACATGTTATCATATGATTTGTTATTATATGATTTGTTTAATTTGAAGGAGTTGCAGATTTGTTTTTCAAATGGGACGAGGAAGACGATAAACCCAAGTCTTTCCCAGATAGCAAATTTTTGAAGCACAGTCTGGAGTGCATTTCGTCAACAGGACCCGAAAGGTAATTTTTCTAAATTACTTGCACATGGTCCAAATTTTTTTAAGGCACCATTTCTCTGCTTTTCCATCTGCTGCATTTTTTGAGTATGAAGGGAAGTTGTAACATATGTATACATTGTAAATAAGCTTTTGAAGTTTTTCAGTTTTATTTCTTTGTCAGTGCGTTTTATTTTTTTTTTTCTTTAATTGTTTTCGTTTTAGCTTGTGCAGTTTATTTCTTTTTTGCTTTTTATTTCCTTTCTTTGTCTTTTTATTTAGCTTGCTTTTATTTTATTCTTTTCCTTTCTTTTCTTTCTTTTTTAATTTATTTGTTGCTTTAGTTTATTTTTTTTTGCTTTTTATTTTATTGTTCTTTTAGTTTATTTCTTTTATTCTTGTTTTATTTTCTTCCTGCTTTCCTTTTCTTTCTTTTCTTTGTTTATTTTTTCTTTTTGGATTTATTCTGGGTTTTATTTGTTTTGCTTTAAAGCTTGTGCTGTCCTTGGATGCCTGTACAAAGTCCTTTGGCTTCTAAAATTTTGTCCTTTAACCTTTGCCTGAGCAATCAATGAAAAGTCAGCCTGCTGAAAATTGTTTTATTCCTAAGCTGATTAATCCCTCCAATGCCCATCTTGTTCACCATTCTAATTGAGATAGTCTGCTTACTCTGAACGGTAGAACTATTTTGTTATTCAGGACAAAGGTAGAGAGATGATTGGATCTTGTGTCTTACTTGCCATAGTTGTTTTAATGATAGAAAAACTGCTATGTTGTTTAGTTGGAGGAACTCCCGGGAATCCAAGAAAAGTTGGTTATGAGAGGGGACTATGGTTCATGCAATTATTTGGGTGTCCACGAGAGGCTATCAATGCCTAGGTGAAACAGTTCCAGATTGATCAAATGTTAAAAGAAAATTGTAATTTCTCTAAGGTCTTCCAGATAGTGATATATTTCAAGAGGAGAGAGATAAAAAAAAAAAAAAAAGAAAAAAAGAAAAAAGAGTTGAATAATTAAAAGAGGCAGCCAATATTAGATTACGCCCTACAGTTGTAAATTTGGGTCGTGTAAATCTAAAGGGTAACTCTGTCTAGGCTGTAAAAGGCTAAACTAGTAAACAGAGCTCTACTCGGTTTCCCCTTTTACAATCTAGAAAAGTTGATTAATCCAAGTTTATCATTCAATTCGGTCATCCTTGAAGAAAGTTTTATACCCTTTGAAATTGCACATCAGAAATCTTCCTTGAAGTAATCCGACCTAGTATGTCCTTGGGAAATTTTAACAATGGCGGTTAGCGAGTCAATTTATTGTGAAGAATGTATGTGGCAAGGCATGATGCATGGTCTTTTTGTTTTGAAACCCGAGTCTTGGGTTCTAAAATAGTGCTACTATTTTACCAGAAGATATCGCCATTTGTTGAGAAGCAACACACCCCCATTGAAAAATGAGATTCCATCCTCTAGAAAATTTTGAACTTCCATTTTTGCGGCGGGGACCCTCTTGATCTTTTTCAGGTTTTAAATCCAAATTTGCTTGCCTCCTTTTTAAAGTTGTGCTTTTTCTTGCATTCTAGCTGTGTTATCCAAGAATTCACTTTTTACATGCTAGAATCATTCATGCACAAGCAAAATCTTGCACCGGTACCGAGAAAATCCAGAAAACAGTTGCATAAATTCATGAAAAATCAAACTTTCCATTTTTGGTAGTGTCGCGATATCGCGACACTTCCATTTTGGAAATGTCGCGATATCGCGACGGGTAAATCAAAATGCAGCTAAGTCGAAAGTGTAGCGAAATCGCGACACTTTCCATTTTTGGAAGTGTCGCGATATCGCGACGTTTCCATTTTTGGAACGTCGCAAAATCGCGCGGAGGAGAGAGAAAGAAAGCGTCGGAGGACATGTGCGAAATCGTGACATGTCGCATTCAGAGGAGAGAGAAAATGCATGAAAATCGGCTAAGTAGCGATGGACATGTCATGGTTGGAGAGAAAGCAAGGACGGAAGGGCGCGATTTTGCGACATGTCGCGAAATCGTGACATGTCGCATTTTCACGGTAGGAGAGAGAAAGTGGGTTGCAGAATGAAAAATCGGCTAAGTCGCAAACATGTTCCAAAATCGCGGTCAACGCGGTCAACGCATGCAGGTACGGAAACTGTCGCGATATCGCGACGTGTTCTAGAATCGCGGCTGAAAATCAAGAAAGTTGTACGGAGGCCAGGAGGGTCGCGATTTCGCGACATGTCACGAAATCGTGACATGTCGCGTTTTCGCGACCGACGAGGGAAGAAGTTGCCGATGCGCTGGCAGGGTCGCGATTTCGCGACATGTCGCAGAATCGCGACAGGAGAGAGAAAGTCATAAGTTGACCTGAAAGTGCATTCCGGCGGGAAACAGAAGGCATCCTGGGGTAGCGACACGTGTCAAAGCGTGAATCGAGACATACGAGAGCCGACATGCAAGCTTATTTTGCGGTTTTTAATCTGTTTTAACCTTTAAAGCTTCTGATTTAATGATTTTAAAAGTGCTAATCTAATGCATCTTTTTGTCTTTCATGCAGGATTCCATCTGGCACTTACGGGACAACCGGGAAAGACCATAAAGGCAAAGTTAAAGTGCGGATTTAGTCAAGGACCGCCATGCTAGAAGAGAAGCTACCGGTGAGAGCATTCAATGACAAATTTATTGCAGACTTGATAGCATGAAGACAATTTCAACACAGGGATGGCTTTACGGAGATCAGATTGATGGAGAAGTGGTGACTCATCCGGCTCACCAGCAGAATTAATGGAGGCATTTATTTGCAGCTGCGGATGAATGCAAGTTGCATTTGATTTTATCTTCTCCATTTATGGCAGCTGACTGCACAGATTTGCCGAAGGGTTAAGTTCTATCCGGACTTTGATTTTAAATGGATTTTTATTGTAAAACCCGGGTCCTAGGGTTTAAGTGCGATAAGATTTAGGGTTTGAGCAAGATATTTTGAAAAGATCAAGGTCTGTCCTGAGTCTATAAATACAGATTCTAAATGTAATCGCGGGAGGCGGAGACTTAGAAATAAAAGGCTTATAAGCAATTTCTTGCAAATTTTGTGAAATCCTTTGTTTTCGGACTTGGAGTTGATGTGCTTTAGCTTTTACGTGATAGCATGGCCGGGAGCCTAATCTTTTGCGAGTGTGATAAGTGTATCTTCTTTTGTTATCCGTTCCATTTAAAGTTTATTAGATATATGTTGTAAATCTGACATTATCAAGTTTAAATATGTTGTTAGGCTTCAGTTGTTCTCTTGTCTGCTAGGGGAAATTACAGATTTGAGGTTAAGTTTGTTCTAATTGCTCTGTCTTCATTGTGTGAGCTAGGCTGCCGGTGAAAGATACCAGTTTTAACCAGTTGCCCTTGGATTTATAATTTTTTGCTAGATCTGTTTCACTCTGCCTTGTGCTCTTAGTTGAAAGTGATCTTAGATAGTGGACACTTTCTTCTTTGATTTGTTCTGTTGTGAAGCTAGTAGCATAGATAAGATTGGTAGTTTTAAGTTTTACAGTTGATGTTTGATAAACTTCTCTTTTCGCCCTACCCTACCCTCTCTTTGCTTTCGGTGAATGATCCATTTTTATTTTCTTTGTTTGTCTTTTATTTAAATCTGCTGACCCATGAGAGCTAGATCAAGAATTCAAGTTAAATCTGATTGTCAACAACTTTTGCAACTACTGAACAAGTTCAGGAACCCCCTGTAAGGTAACAGAGCAGTCCATATTGAAATCTATTCCAGAAGTGGAAAAGAGTGAATTGCCATTCGACCCAACTCTGTAACTCGCACCTTGGATAACCAGCTAGATCCTAAAGATGAGTGGGATCCGTCCCGTGGGTGTCTCCGGAGCTTTCCTTGCCTCATCCTTTCCCGGGGTGTGCATGAAAGCCGGACCAACTGATACCTTTATGAATTATTTAAAGCACTCCATAGTGGTGTCATCTCCTAAGCTC
Organism: Wollemia nobilis; assembly: GCA_028583015.1. Classification (NCBI taxonomy): domain Eukaryota; kingdom Viridiplantae; phylum Streptophyta; class Pinopsida; order Araucariales; family Araucariaceae; genus Wollemia; species Wollemia nobilis. Next base: position 1,866,089 of record JAQPPZ010010110.1, on the reverse strand, counting down.
ACTTGTACTTCATTCATTCCTTATAGTATTTTTTAAACTATCAAAATATGAGATATATTATGGTTAACCTACTCTCTATCTATTCCAAAAGGTGCTTCATAATTTTTGTAGGGCCTTTAATTATATTAAGATTGTGAAATATATCCTCCAAACCTTCTATCTTATCTTGTATTTTATTGATCACTTTTTTATTATTTTTGGTGATATAATATGAATAATCAATGCTCTTTATTATGATATAGGGTTCTACCTTTTGAGTGGCCACTTGAGGGGCTACTACTAGTTCTTTGAGCTTCTGTAGTTTAACGTTAAGTTCTTTGTTTTTCTTAAGTAGTAATATTGATGTGGCAGCATTTAGTTGTTCTCCTAATTTCACTATGGCTTCTATGTCTCCCATAATGTGCATTTCCATATTTTTAGGTTTACTTGGATTTCTTGTAATTGAGGTATGGGTATGGTAACATTTTCTACTAATGTTTGAGATACCAACTCTTTAGCTGTGCATTAGATGCTCCTAGGATATTTTCCTTCATCCATAGCCTACAACTATTCCTCATCAAAATCATCTATGGAGATTACTTCTTATGTTCTAACTAGATTGATGCTCTTTATACTCTTTGCAATAGAAATAACTTCAATTTTTACCCTTTTATGATCTAGATATTTAGAAGGACTGGGCATGCTTACTTGATGTTCTCTAAGGAGGGTAGTTAATCCTCCAACTTTCTCAATTTTCTTTTGCATAAAATATGATATTTTATTTTTTTAATTGTCTATTATCATGGCCTTAGGCACAAACTATGGCCTTTGCATTACTATTTTGAGTTTGTCTTCTTGATACATTTGGCTCTCGATGGATACTTGAAAAATGGGTTGCTCTTGATATGAAGTAGAGGAATTTTTTTTTTTTTTAGAGAATAACCCCTTGTGGGGTCGCCTTGGTCTGAGAGACCACACCCAGGGAGTTCTATACCATCAAAGTCACCCGGGAGTCACGCTCGACCATGCCCACAACAACATTATCAATTGGATTTTGGGTACCCAATTCAACTTTTGGTAGGGTGGAGATCTGAACCTAGGACCTCCCTTGGAGGATTGCCCTCTCCTCTCCAACTCACCTACAACACCTGGGTTAGAATTAGAGGTAACTTATTTACCTTTATCTGTTGTTATTACTTCAAGAGGTATGACTTCAACAAATGTTATGTCAAAAGGTATTACTTTAGGAGGAACTAAAATGTTCTCTAAACTAGTCAAAGTTGGTAGGACCACCCTAGCTATTCCCTTAGTTAAATTTACCATATCCATTAGGATCTCTACTTGTTGAAAATTGATGCTGATAGCTTCCAATACTGGATCCTAAAAATCTTCTGGATGCATGGCTAGAATTATGGGTGCATAAGATTCAACTAAATTTCTTCTTAATGATATCACGTTAGTGAGATAATATTCAATAAATTCAATTTAAGTATAAGCTCTTTCTTCAATATTAAATTTCTCCCAAACATATTTTAAATGTTTATTCTCCTTAATAATTATCTATAGGAGATCTTCAAATGTGTTAGACCTAAGATTTACCCAAGCATATTTTATATCATCTATTTTTAATGATAATAGCCATGGGGGACATATAGTCTCCAACTAAGTTTTGGGAAACTATACTCATCCATTCTCCATATTGTTCTTAACAAGCTTATATATCCTTTGAAAATATATGAGCTCATTTTACAGGGGACATTAAACCAATGAAATCTTCTCGTCTTATTACCAATCCTCATTTTAGCCTCTTCTACAATGTGTTTGGCGATTTCCAAGACAACTATAAAGAGGGGATAATATGATGGGAGCATTTTTGGGAGGAATATTGACCCCATATAGTCTGATGTATGTAAGATTTTTAGTAATGAAGAAATCCCTAGCTTTGTTCTTACGCATAAATTTTGGTACTCCTAGATATTTAATTTTACTTATTTTCAGATACCCAACAAATAAATGAATTAGGATGGAGTAATACATGAATTGGGGCATTGCTTATTTTTCCTCTTTGATTGCTTTTTGTAGTGCCACCAATTTTCTATGTATTTTTATTGATAATATCCTTCGAGTCATACATGGATGTTTGATATTTTCTATTGCATTAAATTATTAAATACACTACTTATTTAGATACTTTAGACAAATCTTGAGAGGCTAATGCTATGTTCATCATGTCAGCGTAATCCATAGCCCAAGGTTGCAAAAAATTCTTTTTAAGAGGTAATTCATAAGATACTTCTACATCATACCTAAAAATCTTGGGATATGAGTGTATGAATAAAACCTGGTTGGCCTGAGTTCTTAGCACTATCCTATATAACACCATGTAAGCTTTGTCTAAGTTGAAGACCCTTTGAAAAGCATTGGGTGTGATCCTCATAGAAGGTCTACCATCATGTTTTATGAACTGCATCCTATCAGTATCATAGACTAAGGTAGCCAAGACATCAGGCCTATTGAGAAATAAACTTTGAGGTAAGTCAATCTGCCTAAATTTTTGGTCCATCGATTGTTATGTGACTTGTGGCTATTTTGATACCTTTGAGCCTATTTAAATAGACCCATGAGAAGAGCAGGGTATTTTTGTTCATTCTCTTCTGCCAACTTTTAAGAGTATATGGTAATGTTATCCGCTTCCCATTGTTGAGTTGAAGTGATATGGTTGTTAGACCCAAACTCTTATATGTATTCGAGTATTCATTTTATATTGGTCTTCCCCAGGACTAATTGGTATGGTTTGTCATCAGTGATGTCATGACCCTCCCTTGGCAAGCTTTTTCATATGATGGACTTATGAATTGTTATGTTGTTTTGAAGATAGATTAAATGGAATTATGTTGATTATTTGCAATGTATGATTGGTTTATTTAAGAATATGGTATTGTTGATAGTCTGCATTAGTCTGCATGGTTGCAGGAATAGGAATCCTTCGGATAGAGTGGACGAGGGAGTCACCACTAAGGATGAGAAAGAAGGAAAATATGGATGAAGATCCATAATGGTCTTAATGATGATTTAATATTAATTACAAGTTTAAGTAATTAATTGTGATTAGCTTTAATTAGATGATTTGATTATTTAGCCTATTTTTGTAAAATAGGAAATTGAGTTGGAATTGGGTGACAAAGACCCCTTCCAAACCAAGGGAGGAGAAAGAGCATCTTCCCCTTGGAATAAAATAATAGTTTACCAAATTGACCCCTCCTCCAAATGAAGGGAGGAGGATTGGTATCTTTGCTAATGGGAATTTAATATTGATTAAATTAAGGCATCTTACTATTTCAATAGTAGACCTTTTGAATTTAGGAAAAGGGCCAAAAAGAGAAAGGGCTAATGGATTAGGACTCCCCTCCAAATGGATGGAGGAGGAAATAATAATGGCTAGGAATATTATTATTATAATAATATTTAAATAATAAATAATAATAATAATAATAATAATAATTAATATTATATTAATAATATTAATAATTATTATTATTATTATATAATTATAATATTATATAAGTTAAATAATATAATATTATAATATTGAGCCACCTTCATGACTCATAAAGGTAGAGAATTGGCATAATTAGCTTAACTTATTAATGATGTTTAGCATTAATAAGAGGGTTTAATTAATTGTCATAAGGGATTGTGCTATGACAAAGACCCTAACCATGCCTATTAAATCCCTATTTTTAATTCAAGGGTAGAGAATTGGCATCTTTCCTTAGGAATTAAATAATGCTTTTCAAAATAGACCCCCTTTCCAAACCAAGGGTGGAGAAAGGGCATCTTAATTAAAGCATTATTAAAATAGGAGGCATAAACCCTTTTGATGGCAACCTTCTCCAAATTAAGGGAGGAGAGTAAAAGGGGGCCATAATGGAGGATATTTCTATCATTTAATATTAACTCACCTTTATGACTCATAAAGGGAGAAATTAATAGTTTAATAAAGGCATCTTTCAAGAAGGCCTTTATATAAGCCTAAGAGGGCTTAGTTGGGAGTTAATGAAGCACAAGGAGAAGACTAGGCTAAGCAGAGCATGAGGAGGACTTGGAGGCTAGCATGAGAGGGCAAGCATGAGGAGGCAATCTTGGAAGGCAACCTTGGGAGTATTAGAAGGAGGCCTATTGGAGGAGAAGGAGAATTCAGGTGGACTCCTTTCATGATTTTAATTTCCTCCTAATTGCTTTCATATCTAAAGGATTGTCTTTCCTTCTATGCTTTGAATGTTTCCCATTAATACATGCTTTGTCTTTGATTAGTGATATAGAATATCTTCTCCTTTAATACATGCTTTATACTTTGGTTTGTTCATAATTGATGGATGCAAGTTTAGGGAAATCTAGGGATTGATTTTTAGGTAAACTTATTATAAAATTATGATAGGTATTAGAGCCATTGTATTACCTTTCAGCCAACTGGGTTCTCCAGCTTTAAATAAAAAGTAACTTTGGATAGCCATTGGCTTTAACTCTAGTTCATACCATCCAAAGTTAAGAATTGTAAAACTTAATATGACCTTTGCCTAGAAGGGGTGTCTAGGAGGTGTTTATTGTATTGAGAGGTGTTTGGGATCCTCTCAAATCCATGTATTCTAAGTTGAGTATTGATCTTGCTTATGGGAGAGAATAGATAGTGAATCTATTCTTAGTTAAGTAATGGATGCACTCAATGGGTTGGAATAAATGGAAATTATTGCTATGTGAATTGATTGGAAAAAGTTGTGATATTGCTATGCACCTTTATGATCATTAAATTGGAATTATGTTTTGGAAGGAATGGATGGGAGATCCATTCTTGAAGGGATTAATGGACTAATCCTCTTATTTTGGAATAATTTGAGATTAAATGGATTAATATTCTCTTTTGGAATAATTAGAGATTAAATGGACTAATCTCTTCTTTTGGAATAATTTGAGATTAAATGGATTAATCTCCCCTTTTGGAATAATTAGAGATTAAATGGACTAATCTCTTCTTTTGGAATAATTTGAGATTAAATGGATTAATCTCTCCTTTTGGAATAATTAGAGATTAAATGGACTAATCTCTTCTTTTGGAATAATTTGAGATTAAATGGATTAATCTCCCCTTTTGGAATAATTAGAGATTAAATGGACTAATCTCTTCTTTTGGAATAATTTGAGATTAAATGGATTAATCTCCCCTTTTGGAATAATTAGAGATTAAATGGACTAATCTCTTCTTTTGGAATAATTTGAGATTAAATGGATTAATATCCCCTTTTGGAATAATTAGAGATTAAGTGGATTGATCTCCCTTTTTTATTAACCTCCTCTTGGATTTACTAAGAGATTAAGTGGATTAATCTCCCTTTTGATTTAATGAATGCATATTTTTTTGAAAGGCAAGTTTTATTGTATTTTGGAAAATGAAACTTGGTTTTCCTTACAAATGAGAAGGTCTTGTTTTGTAATGAAAATAGTTAATGAATATGGATGACTTAGATGAATGTATTTATGTTTCCAAATGATACGATTAAGTGCTTGAATCTATGCTTAAATTTTGGTTAAGGAAAGATAGATTGTCTAAGAAAAGTATGGGTTTCTCTTAGAGTGTCCCTTAGAAATTAAATGAATGTCTAAGAGAAGTAGGGGCTTCTCTTAGTATGCCATTTAATCATGGTTTGCTTATTGAATGGATGTAACCATTCATATATAGGAACTAGGAAAGTTCTAAGTTATGATAGAACTATGGAAGTTCTAAACTAATGATAGAACTGTGGAAGTTCTAAGATGATGATAGAACTATGGAAGTTCTAGGTTTTTGATAAAACAATCTTTGGGAAAGAATGAACGTGGAGTTCATTCTTGAAGGGATTATAGGGTCCCTTCTTGAAATTTATTTTATACAATATGATTGTTGAAAACATGATACCTTGTTTGATGAAAACAGGTTGTTACTGAATATATTTGGAAAGAATGGTGTTCTTTCATAACATAAAGAATTGTGGAAATTCTTATGTAATATATGGATGCTTTTGGAAAATGGAATTGTGGAAATTCCTTAAATTGATTGTATTGGAGAAAATTATGATTATATAATGAAAATATATCTTTGAGGCTGGGTTTTTCCCTTAGGGGTTTTCCCAGGATAAATGTGGTGTTATCTTTGATACTTGCATCTACTATTTTAGTTTATTGTATGCTCTTTAATGAAAGGTTATTAATATGAAATATGCATAGTATTTTGCTAATATGGAATATGAATGAATTCATGTCTTGTTTATATGATGTAAATATTATTGCTCCTTAAAGGTGAAGATGGATATCTAATGTAAGGATTTGGAATTATGAAATATTTACTTTGAGATATTTTTAAAAGTGTAGTTATGTAATGGAATCGGTATATTCTTTATATTGCTTAGATGGAGAGCCTTTTGGGCTTGTGTATATCTATATGATGCAATATTAGTATTACATGCATTGATTAATAATTTAAGAAATTGATAGACTTCTCATAAGTTATGTAATTTCCTTGTTCATAATTAGAGATGTTCCTTGAAGGTTCTTATTTAAGAATAGAGATTGTGGGTAGATCTCTTAGAGGTTAATAATGAGAGTAGAGACTCTTAATACATTATAAAACCTAAAACATGATGTTTCCAATACTTGAGGGGAGTTGCGGTAGGCAACACTCAAGTCTCCTTGCGTTTGATTACTCTGGGTGGCGTAGCCCAGAGGGTTCCCAAAAGTGGGTTAGCTTTGGGAAGGTCCTAAGCGGGAAAGCTTGGACAAGATATCCTACCATGGAGGTATGGAGTAACATCGCAAGTTTGGTGTTGGCACCTTGAATGGGGAGGATCAGGTGGCCAAGCTATTTATCATGAGGAGTGATAAATACCTTAATTAGCTAGTTTAGTAATTAAGCACTAAGCACTAGATAGCTCACCGTGGAGGTGTAGGTATCTAGGATTCAAGGCATTATGCTTAGATCCATAAGTTAATATAGGATGTGGCCACATCCTGACCACTTGAGTGTCATCTACAGTGACTAGTCTCAGTTGTGGTATGCCTAGGAATGAAAAAGAAATTTGGAATACATCTAACAGTACTCTAGGTGGTGTAGCCTAGGGTGGGTATTTTATACATCTATGTGAACTTTATCTAATGAACTTAACATGTGTTGTTAAAAAAAATTATTAGTCTATCAATGGGGTTTAGTTAACATTGGGGTTGTTACAAGTAAGTTTCCTAATGCGGGTGACCATACCTTTAGGGAATACTACATGAGCACTAGAGGAGGCCGTGTTCTCCTAATTATAGAATCCTTCCCACTCTGAGTTTGATGCTCTTTGGCTCTAGTTGTTCTTCTATAAGATGATAAACTACAGTGAATTTTTTTTTATCTTCAAGCAATATAATTATAGCTTTTTGACAGGCTCCTCATGATTTAGATTTTATTATACCCAACCACTACCTTTCTCCTTTGCCACCCTACATGTGCCACCTTAGCATATTTAATGGTATTAACTGCTCTTAGTACTATATTTTTTGCTTTACCATTGGCTCATCAAATTTTAAATCATGTACCATCACATTAAGGTAGATATTTAGTGCATGATCTTAATATATAATGATTTATCAATAACCATTTCAATCTATCAAAAAGGATTTATAGTTACCTATATTTTTATTTCCAAAAAGGAGTATTTTATCGTGGTATCACACTTTACAATGAAAATAAAGCAATGTTTAGCCAAAAAATAATAGAAATTAACTTCTAATTTGTCAAGATTTACAGGCTCCTTATCAACAATTTTTCTTCATTTATCTTTCTCTTGCTTTACAAAAAAAATTGATTCATAGATATATTGGGTGGATTTTGAGCCATTCATTTCAAACTAATAGGATGAGTGCATCAATATTTTTAATAGTTTTTGAATTTTGACAAACCTGATAAGCTTTTATAGATTGCAAATGTGTTTGGATAATCGAGGTCATTGATGAATAAGACAAAAATACCACTTGGCACCTTAGAGCTATCAAATCTATCGACTATGTTTTCTAGCTGTTCAATTTCTTGGCTATGCTTCCTAGCCATTAGACTTGGTGAATGAAACTTAAGAATCATCTAAGGCTAATATCATTGGGTCTTCCAATCTACCAGTTATGATTCCTAATCATCAGATCTCTCATCTATGTTTCCTAGCTGATAGATATTTTGGATAAGATCATTTTTTTTACTTAGCCTTAGGCACATAACCTTGGGCTTTTTTGATCTATTGATCATATTTCCAAGTCATCAAATATTTTGAATAATACAAAACCTTTTGACTCAGGTACTACCTTGGAGACTTTTTGGTCTATCGACTATGTGTCCTAGCCACTCAATCTTCTGACTGTGACTCCTGGCTGTTAGATATTTTGAATAAGAGAAAAGCTTTGACTTAGCCACATTATAAGTCACCAGTTATGCTTCGTATCCACTTGATCCCCCAGATATGACTCCTAGCCGTTATATATTTTGAATAAGACAAAATATTTGACTTAGCCATATTATAAGTCACTGAATATGCTTCCTATCCTCTCAATATCTTAGTTGTATTTTGTGGCCATTAGATCTTAGCATGAATAGGACAAAACTTTATCTTCAATGTAAAATATTAGGGAATATTTTTGGATGCTTTTTTTCACCGTCCTTAGGGAAAATCATGACCATAACCAAGGGGGAACGAGTGCATGAGCCATAAGGGTATTTTGGACCTAGAAGCTAAGGCAAAAGGGGAAATTATCTCATGTGCTAATAACCCATGAACCTTAGGCGATAGAAGGCATTATTTTTTGGGGGACTTCTTAGGCATGAATTTTACATGGTAGTACAAAATGCAAAGTGGGGAAAATATGTATGAATAACCTAAGATTTAGGACTTTGAAATGATAATCGATGAAGCTTAGATTCAGGGACTTATGAGGGAAAAATTAAAATGAGGCCAATGGCTATAGATTTTTCAAAAGTGACTTTAAGGGCTATAGAGAATTTTGAGGGACTAAGACCTTTTGAATTAGGCATTGTTTAAGATATTTTTTGGTCTATAAATTGTGCACCCTGATCACCAGATATCCCAGCTATATTTCTTGATCATTAGATATCCCGAATAGGATAAAAATTAGGCCTCGACTTAGGTTCAACGTATAGGAGAATATTGGAAATTTGAGGTATTTTATGTTGTCATTGATGTCACATGGATCATTGATGTCACATGGATCATATTTGGTTTTGGTGGCCAAAGTATTTCATAAATAAGCATTTATGACATCTTGGAAAGCATGGAAATTTATAAGGTTTTTATGAAAACCATGGCAGGCAAAATAAAAGGTTTTATTTAAAACTATGGTGGGCTTATGTAGAAAGGGTTTTTCTTAAAATTCAAGGTGGAATTTTGTTTCATCGAAAAAGGACCTCCGGTGATGAAGATATTAAAGTTTAAATTTTAAGTTTAAATTAATGGAGGGCCGACCTATGTGCAATTAATGGAGGGTACATATATATATGTAAAGGTTTCAATTTATTTCGGAAAGGGGGAATATTATATATCATCGGAAAGCTTATTTCGAGGGCTATTTGACTAACTTATTTAAAAGGAGAAATAAGGCATTTGTATGGATATAATTCTGATTTTGCAAAGGGGTTCCAAAAGTGAAGTTTGCCTTATTTTTTTTTTCAAGAGGATTAATTCTTTCATAAGGTGACAAGGTATGCAATATTGTGATTTATTTTATTTTATGGCATAAGTGGTTTTGGGAATTAAAAGGTTATGCAATGTTTTTTTTTATTTTATTTTATGGTACAAGTGGTTTTAGGAGAGATAAGGAAGTTGTGCAATTAAAGGCCTTGGTGATGATTATTGAAAAGTGGAGTAATGTTGATTATTTTGTGATCTACTAACCCTTGTGAAGATGGGAAAAATAATTTTGTGATTCTGGAAGATTTACAAAGAGGTTTTTTCATCTTCATAAAAGGTATGGGCACATTCTTCTATTGATTATTTATGGTGGTTGATTTCTGAAATATCATTGGAGGGAAAAGGATTGTTTGTGGTTTCCTTTTCGAAAGTGGTTGATTGAATGCATCAAGGTTTTCTGAATTGAGAGTTGTGTTTAAACCTTGTGTTATAAGCATTGTTATTGAAGCCCATTGGTTGTGAAATAACTTGAGTTAGAAAATATCATGAGTATCATTGCTATGTGATATTTATGGTTGAGCATTGTTGAAAATATTTGAGTTGGTTGATACATACTTGGACTAGGGTTGTGTGAGAAAGAGTTGTTCCTTGTGATGATTGGTTGAGTTGAGTTGATTGAGCCTAGTCAAGTGATGTGTGAAGTGATTGTTCAAGTTCTATGAAACAAACTATTCCATAATTCTATGTTGAGTTGAGATTAATGTTAGAACATATTGAGTCTCTAACAATTCTCTTTATGGTTCTATAAGACTTGAATTGAGTTAAGGTTGATTTGAGTTGAGAGTGATATTAGAACATATTGAGTCTCTAAAAATTCTCTTTATGCTTCTATGAGTTGATTTGAGTTGAGTTGAATTGAGATTGAGATTAGAACATATTGAGTCTCTAACAATTCTCTTTATGCTTCTATGAGTTGATTTGAGTTGAGAGCATTGTGGATTATTGTTGTAATTCATTGAAGAGTACATGCCATTCATTGTTGAGTTCATATTTGAGCTTTGCCTTGATAGAGTTGTGGATGAGTTTTGAGTGCTACTTGAGCATGATTGGTTCAGTATTTGAGAAGATCTTTGGGATAGAATTTTGGACAGATTTATGATAGTTTGTGTATGATTGATTGAGCCTTTGGGAAGGCCCTTGTGGATAGTGTTGGGACAGATTTGTGGATAACTTTATGGATTTATTTGTGGATAGATTTGTGGACAAATTTGGACAAGTTCTTAGTGAGATTGTTGGAGCAGATTTGGGCAAGTTCTTGGTGAGTTTTCTAGAGCAAATTTGGGCAAGTTCTTGGTGACCTTGCTTGAGAAGATTTGGGCAAGTTCTTGGTGAGCTTGCTAGAGCATATTTGGGCAACTTATTGGTGAGCTTGATAGAGCAAATTTGGGCAAGTTCTTGGTGAGCTTGCTAGAGCATTTTTGGACAAGTTCTGTGTGAGCTTGTTATTCAACATTGGACAGGTTCTGTGTGAACTTGTTATTCAACATTGGACAGGTTCTGTGTGAGCTTGTTATTTAGTTTTGTACAAGTTCTATGTGAGCTTGTTAAGTATGTTCTGTGTGAACCTATTGATTAGGTTCTTAGTGAGCCTATTGATAGAGCTTTGGAGGTGACAGAGTACAGAGGAAAGAGTCTCAATGGATAGATATCCAGTAGCCAACATAGTTGAAGATATATCTGAGTGAGGAGTATTCAAGTGGAGAGAGGTCCACCAGTTAGTACAGTAGAGAGACATATTCTTCTAGAAGATCACATAGCCAGAGCATAAGGGGAAAAAGTTCTCTTATGGAAGATATCCATGAACTCAAGGGATCAGCATCTCCTTTGGACATAAATCCATAAATATTGTAATTGGGAGTTATTCCCAAAGAGATTGATTAAAAAAGTTTTAGTAACAAATTTTCTCCGTGGAGTAGCCCACATTGGGTGAACCACGTAAATTGTGGTGTCTCTATTGTGTATGGTATTTTATGCATTTCTTTGATTATTGCTATTTATACACAACATAATATTGAATTGGAAGAAAAAGTAAAAAATGGTCTTATAATGTTCACCCCCCCTCTTAGTATAAGCTTGTGTTATTCAATTGGTATCAGAGTGGGTTCCTTCAGAAAGACTAACATCTTGAGGGAATATTCTACAAAGAACACATATGGCTTCAAAGAAAGGATTATCTTCAAATAAGGCTCCATTATAATGTTGGTCACGAATCTGCCACAGGAAAGGATTTTCTAAAAACTATGCACCCTAGACCCGGCCAACATTGAAAGGCTGGGAGAAAGAGATGTCTCCCAGACCAATCTCCAGAGAGGGTTGGTTCCCTTACTAAAACTAAGTTTGATTTCAGATTAAAGTTGCTGGAAAGGAATTATAAATGTGCAGAAAGAAACAGGAAATACATGGAAAGAGATGGGAAATATAGCCGTAGGCCGAATTTGTTAGATCGGGAAGAAACTCAGCAAGAATTAAACCTCAAGTGTATGAACAACATATAATAATAAAAACTACAGTGTAATCCAGTTACGATCTTGCGCAAACAACCTTCAGAATTGCATTCCAGAACTCACTTTCTTATAGCAACATTCAAACTCAAATGCAGAATTTGAATCTAACAGCAAATTAGAAAAACGAGCATAACTGAGAAATACATGAAACAGAAGGAGATCACACAGAAAAATGTTTGCCAAATCAGAGGCCAAGTCTCTTTCATTCATGCAAAACAACTTGAAAGCTTTCATGCAACACTGTCTCTCAAACTCCCGATCCCTTTTTCTGAGATCTACATTGCTTTATATAGAAGTCTTGCTTCTTTACAACATTTAAAACTTGCAACGGACTTCCTCGAGATCTACAACCTATGTAACGAAAACAAGGAAATGCTCCTCTTAAACCAGCCTCAAAACAAGGAGTCGATCGTCTTCATTAAATGGTCATTCTTGAAATATGCTTGGACCGTTAGAAAAACCATGAACAACCGCTTTGAATAATGGAAATCTTTAATTCTGATGGCTTGGACACGTTCTTCTACCTTGCTCGCATCGAAAAGCAGCAAAACATTTAATTCTGGTGTGCTTTGAATCATCGAAACTCACAAAACTGCATCGGGCCATTTGAACTGCATTCTGGCATGAAACTGTAACAGGTCGCAAAAACGTGACAGGTCACGAAATCGCGACGTCTTTCTGCTCCGTACACTTTCCTTACTTTCGGATCGTGAAAATCAACCATGTCGCAAAATTGCGACATATTCGGCTCCTTTGTCTCCTTCGCTACCTTGAACCGCGAAAACACGACGCGTCGCGATTTCGCTACGTTCCATACAATTATGTTCCTTCTCTGCCCTGTTGCCGCGAAAATGTGACAATGCATGATTTCGCTACATCTTCCTGTCGGCACCTTCATCGTTATCTCCGGGTCACGAAAACCAAGCAAGTCACAAAATCGCTACACTATCTCGTCGCTGCTCAATCTTCTCTTCTAAGTCACGAAAATTTGACATGTCATGATTTTGCTACAACTTTCTGCACTTGGTCCTTCTTCAACAATGTGTCACGAAATCGCGACGTTTTTCTGCGTTCTCTACTGCTACCACTTCCTGTCGCGATTTCGCGACGTCTGCTTCGTGCTTGGTCTCATTTACAAAAGTGTCACTAAATTGCGATGCCATTCGTGCCTTCAACTTTTTCATCCACCTTAACCGCGACCATGCAACACGTAGCGATTTTGCTTTCTGTCGCGATATCGCTACCAAGTTGAGTCTCATTGCCTGTCGCTGAGTTATGTCACGATTTCGTGACGGTTTTACCCTGCTCTGCTCCATGCCATTATAAGTCGCGAAAACGTGACATGTCGTGATTTCGCGACAATTTTGCTGCGCTTCCCTCGTTGACCATGTTGACCATGATTTTGGAACACGTCGCGAAATCGCGACAGTTTTTGACTTTGCTCTTTTCTGCCCTTTTGCGCCGTGAAACTGTGACAAGTCACGATTTCGTGACACCTTTGGCTTTTGTTTTCTCTCTCCTCGAAAGACCCATGATAACGCGACATGTCGCGATATCGCGACGGTTTTGAAATTTTGTCCTCCATGCTGCTTTTTGTCGCGATATCGCGACAGTCTTCGGACTTAGGCATTTTTTGCATCAAAACCTGTATAGAAGTGAGAATTTCAACATCTAATGCATGAATAAACAACAATCAACACAATGTGGCAAAAATGCCAACATTCTTGGCGGCTCGTGGGGTATACAGTTCTGCTGTATGCACGAATCCCAGGCCTGAATCCATTGGGCAACAGAGTCAAGAAAATTTGAGAACAGAAAGCTAGCTGATGGGGTACATCTCGACGGACTGCTGCAACAACTCTTGCTGAATGATTGAAACTTCAAGTAAATATCTATTTAGCTGAACTGACCATGGAATGGAAATGATGGATGATGGAATGATGGAATGGAGGGAAAGTGAGGTGGTAGATGCAGGAATAGAGTGCTTTTGTGCTACCGACTGGCTATGAAAGGGAAATGAAGGTGAATGGAAGAAACAGAATGATGATCAACAAATGTGTAAGCTATGGAATGAGAGTGGAATGGGAAAATGAACTATGGATAAATGCTTAAAACAATAATGTAGTTAGAAGAAAAGGAAAAGAAGAACCGGGAATATTAGAAAAGGAGAAAAGAAACAACAGTAGTGGCTTGATTACTTGCAGAGGAAAAATGAGTAGGAGAAGGAGGGAATAAAGAGGGGAAGGGAAGAAATAAAGAGGAAGCCACTAACTGCTGGGAAAGAAGAAGAAAAAGAAAGAAATACGTACCTACGGGCTCGCATGCAAAAAGAGCCGAAGTTGATAAAGGAAAACAATACTTTTTTTTTTCTCTTTTTATTTTTTTTATTTTTTTTTTTTGCTATATACAATAGTTTACGACATGATTGGCATGTCGTCACCAGAAGCCCAGTTTTCGAAGGTTATCCGGTGAATCGGCAGTGTCCTGACCAGATCCGATCATACTTGAGTCGATCCTTAAAATTGGGATGACCTCTTGAAATTCTCCATGTTGCAGACATGGGCAAGTTATCCTGCATGCCAGTACCCACACAATTGACAAATAATGTAGCAAAGAAATTTACCATATGACGGACTCCTATAGGTACCAGTTGTAGTAATGACTGAAGCCAATACCACCATCTTGAAGGGTCCCCTGGTTGTGGACTGAGAACGGGTTCCTCCAACTCCAGGATCCGATCACGGAAATTGTCCAAGAACAGTCCTTTCTCCAGGATCTCTTCGGGCTCTTCCTCTTGATGAGGCATGCTCAACAGGTTCTGGCTAAATACTTGCATGTTGTGCATGGTTATGCCCTCCTCAGGTTCTGGAACTTGAATCTGTTTCTCTCCTTGGCTCATCTCCTGATAGACATTGCAAGCAACCATATGGTTCATTGCTGGGAAAGTGCTTGCATATTCCCATCGTTGGCTTTGGATGAAATCTGCCCCTTGAGTTCCACACAACTGCATTTCAGGCCCCTGCACAGTATGTGGGATCTGCCATGATGAATACTGTGTTGGATAAACAGGAACAGCAACTACTGGATAAGGTAATGGAGTTTCTCCCCATGGTAATTTTCCTGATAGGAGCAAAAGCTGCTCCGCTCGCACTGCTTCCTCAAATATTTGAGGGAATCTACGTTCACCTGATTGCAGCAAGAGGAGGCCTATGTCCGGATGAAAAGCTCGAACATAGAAGAGGTGGGCTTGGGTGGGTGTCGGTCGGATCTTCTCTGGAATTCTCTTCCAACTTCTCAAGAATCGGACATTGAAGTCCATGATGCTCTCCAGAGGTGCTCTCGTGATGTACATTAGGAGCTGAAAGGGATCCTGAGAGCCATTAAAGGGATCTTCGTCAAATCTTTTGATTAGTGCTCCCGCTAGATCATCCCATGAGCTGATGCTTTGATGCCCGAGCAGTCTGTACCACTGCAACGCCCTTCCTTCCAAAGACAGAACCAAAAGTCTGATCATGACATCTTCATGAACTATATCATGTATGGTTGACAAAGCAACAATATCTTCAACATGCTCTAGAGCCATGCCCTCGGTGCCATCATATTTTGTTAGGGCTTTCAGGGCACTTTTGGGAATCTCATGCCGAATTTGGAGATTCATAGGGCCAGGATCATCCCATCTAGGACAAACCCTTGCCATTATAGGGTCGAAATCATGGCTATCGCCATTAAGTCGAGTCGCCAATGAACTTCTTTTCTTGTAAGGTCAAGGCTACTCACCAAACCTTGATTCCTCTGGGGTATCTTCTTTTAGCTTGAAAAGCAGGTGTCCACGATCAAGAAATTCGGATCTTCAACTCAGCAAAGTCGCCAGATGAACTTACAAATCTCCGCTATGAGGTCAAGACAGCTCATCAAAATCTTGATACCTTCGGGTGTTAAACAATGAAACATACAATCTCACCGATTATGGATCTTTTGAGACAGAAGAAGTCTGTCCCACCGGGCGTGCCAAAAACTATTGGTCACGAATCTGCCACAGGAAAGGATTTTCTAAAAACTATGCACCCTAGACCCGGCCAACATTGAAAGGCTGGGAGAAAGAGATGTCTCCCAGACCAATCTCCAGAGAGGGCTGGTTCCCTTACTAAAACTAAGTTTGATTTCATATTAAAGTTGCTTGGAAAGGAATTATAAATGTGCAAGAAAGAAACAGGAAATACATGGAAAGAGATGGGAAATATAGCCGTAGGCCGAATTTGTTAGATCGGGAAGAAACTCAGCAAGAATTAAACCTCAAGTGTATGAACAACATATAATAATAAAAACTACAGCGTAATCCAGTTACGATCTTGCGCAAACAACCTTCAGAATTGCATTCCAGAACTCACTTTCTTATAGCAACATTCAAACTCAAATGCAGAATTTGAATCTAACAACAAATTAGAAAAACGAGCATAACTGAGAAATACATGAAACAGAAGGAGATCACACAGAAAAACGTTTGCCAAATCAAAGGCCAAGTCTCTTTCATTCATGCAAAACAACTTGAAAGCTTTCATGCAACACTGTCTCTCAAACTCCCGATCCCTTTTTCTGAGATCTACATTGCTTTATATAGAAGTCTTGCTTCTTTACAACATTTAAAACTTGCAACGGACTTCCTCGAGATCTACAACCTATGCAACGGAAACAAGGAAATGCTCCTCTTAAACCAGCCTCGAAACAAGGAGTCGGTCGTCTTCATTAAATGGTCATTCTTGAAATATGCTTGGACCGTTAGAAAAACCACGAACAGCCGCTTTGAATAATGGAAATATTTAATTCTGATGGCTTGGACACGTTCTTCTACCTTGCTCGCATCGAAAAGTAGCAAAACATTTAATTCTGGTGTGCTTTGAATCATCGGAACTCACAAAACTGCATCGGGCCGTTTGAACTGCATTCTGGCGTGAAACTGTAACAGGTCACGAAAACGCGACAGGTCACGAAATCGCGACGTCTTTCTGCTCCGTACACTTTCCTTACTTTCGGATCGTGAAAATCATCCATGTCACAAAATCGTGACATATTCGGCTCCTTTGTCTCCTTCGCTACCTTGAACCGCAAAAACGCGACGCGTCGCGATTTCGCGATGTTCGTACAATTATGTTCCTTCTCTGCCCTGTTGCCACGAAAATGTGACAATGCACGATTTCGCTACATCTTCCTGTCGGCACCTTCATCGTTATCTCCGGGTCGCGAAAACCAAGCAAGTCACGAAATCGCTACACTATCTCGCCGCTGCTCAATCTTCTCTTCTAAGTCATGAAAATCTGACATGTCGTGATTTCGCTACAACTTTCTGCACTTGGTCCTTCTTCAACAATGTGTCGCGAAATCGTGACGTTTTTTTGCGTTCTCTACTGCTACCACTTCCTATCGTGATTTCGCGATGTCTGCTTCATGCTTGGTCTCATTTACAAAAGTGTCGCGAAATCGCGACGCCATTCGTGCCTTCAACTTTTTCATCCACCTTAACCGTGACCATGCAACACGTAGCGATTTCGCTACGTCTTCGTCTTTGCGCTGTGATCAAATTTTTGTCGTGATATCGCTACCAAGTTGAGTCTCATTGCCTGTCGCTGAGTTATGTCACGATTTCACGATGGTTTTACCCTGCTCTGCTCCATGCCATTATAAGTCGTGAAAACACGACATGTCATGATTTCGCGACAATTTTGCTGCGCTTCCCTCGTTGACCATGTTGACCATGATTTTGGAACACGTCGCGAAATCACAACAATTTTTGACTTTGCTCTTTTCTGCCCTTTTGCATCGTGAAACTGTGACAGGTCGCGATTTCGCGACACCTTTGGCTTTTGTCTTCTCTCTCCTCATCAGACCCGCGATAACGCGACATGTCGCGATATCATGACGGTTTTGAAATTTTGTCCTCCATGCTGCTTTTTGTCGCGATATCACGACAGTCTTCGGACTTAGGCATTTTTTGCATCAAAACCTGTATAGAAGTGAGAATTTCAACATCTAATGCATGAATAAACATCAATCAACACAATGTGGCAAAAATGCCAACAAGTAACAATTATACTTTCTGGAGCATCAGAATGAAGAACTACTTGATATTACAAGGATATGAGGTATGGCAGATGGTTGAAAAAGAGCATAGGGTTGAAGGTGATCCCGAGGAAGATAAGACTACCAGGAAATTGGTTGAGATAAATGCAAGAACAATGAATTATATTTTAGTGGGCTACGTGAGATAGATTTTGTAAAGTTCATGGTATGTACTTCAGCTAATGAGATGTGGACCAAGTTGAGGAATACTTATGAAGGAGATTCCAAGGTAAATTTGACAAAACTACAAACTCATAGAAAAATATTTGAGGAATTAAAAATGGAATATTATGAAGATATTGCAAAGTTCTTACTTCGAGTTGATGAGATTACTAACACTATGAGAGGCCTAGGTTTTGATATGAAATAATCATAAGTTACTCAAAACATTTTGAGATCACTTCCCATGAAATATGCTACAAAGATTTCAACAATAGAAGAAACAATGGATATAAACAAGTTAACAATGGAAGATTTGCAAGGTACTCTCACAAATTATGAGATGAGGGTAAGTAAGCATCAAGCTCCAATAAAAGATATTGCTTTCAAGGCTTCCAAAAAAGAGAAAGGGAAATTTTCATAAATAGATAGAGTTTTAGAAAATGATGAGGAAGCTAACTTCATCAAAAGGAATAAGGACTCTAGGAATTTTAGAGATATAAGGAAAGTTAGGTGCTACAAGTGTGGTGATCTTGGTCACTATGCATACAATTTTCCACATGAAGAAATTAGTGATGATGAAAAATAGGGTCATAGAAGAAAAGAAGATGGAAAGCATAAGCATGAAAAATATGTTAGATTCAAGAAAAACAGGTATGAGAAGAAGAAATGTTTTCATAAGGTAAAGAAATCTAACTACATTATAGAAGCAAGTGATAGCTCAGATCATAGTGATAGAGACAATTCAGATGATGAAAAGGAAGAGCATTTATTCCTAGGAATAGAAGGTGAAAGAGAACAATTTTTTGTGTGTGGTCAAAGAGATCACAGATCAGGATATTGCAATGGTTTCAGTGATAGTGAAGATGAGATGACAAATCAAGGTAATAGGTATGGTCAAAGAAATATTGAGAGTTTGTTTTCTATAGAAGATTATAATTATCTTAGTGACAATGAAGATGAATAAGGGTTTTTCTATGGAATAATAGAAGTAGAAGAACATTCACTCCAAACTATTGAAGTTAAAGAAGAGGATGTGCCTATTGAAGAAATACATGAAGAGCTTTCCATAGCCATTGAGCAAACAGGTAGGTACAAGAAAGGTCTAAGGATACTAAAATGCTTCATATGTGGAGATTTTGGGCATATAGATGATGATTGCATATACTATAGCAATTACAACAAGAAAAGTGTATTTGAAAAAGAAAGCAGCAATTCTAGTGACAATTACAGTAGTAGTGAAAACAAAGAAGTATCATTTTTGGTAATAGAAAAGGAAGAGGATGAGCCAAGTAAAAAAAAATCAGAAATCAAAAGTTAAAATAAGAATACAAGAATATTGAAAACAAGATTCGAACAAATGTCAAAATCAGAGAAGAACTACTTCAAACAATCAGTAATCTCAAAATGCAAAAAGGATAGAAGAGAGGATGAATGAAAAACTAAGGGTAACAACGACAAGACATGATACATTAGATGAAAATATTAAAAAAGGAAAGGAATTTCTAAAATATGAAAGCAAGGAAGCACCTAATATTTGTGAGGAAAGTTCCAAAGTTCCTATGGCTTCAAATATTCAGTTTGGTTCTTGTTTTGAGATAGGTGAATCAAGCTCAAAGGGAAAATAAATTCTTGAAGAGAAAGGCAAGGAAGAGGTTTTAGATGCTACAAAGAAGGTTCAAGAATGCAATGCACAAGTTGAATATGATCATAAGGATAATGGTCAAGAAAGGTATGGTATGAAACTAAATAGTGCGGAAGGAGGAATCATTTTTATATTGAATCGCTTTTTGATTGTAAGGTAGAAAAACCCACAATAGACTTAATTAATATATTTGTTCGATGATGCCTTATTATCATATTTGGATTGCATTTAAATACCTAGTCTAATAGTTGTAAGAGTGAAGGGTTGTGACCCTAAAATATAATTAATAAATAATATAAGTATTAGGGTATGTTAGGAGGGTCCTAACATGCCACCCCCCTTAAAGGAGCTTTGTCCTCAAAGCTGGAAATTTGGAAATTGCTGCTGGATATCTTGAAAATTTTCCCACGTTGCGTCTTCTAAAGGTAGACCTTTCCAATGGATTAAAACTTTCGTGATATCGCGAGTACGAAGGTGACGAGAGCGGCGATCCAAGATAGCTTCTGGCTCGACTAGAAGTACTCCATCATCGGAGAGTTCAGGGAGAGTGGTTTGTGTCGTGATATGGGCTCCAACTGCGAGCTTAAGGCAAGATACATGAAATACGGGGTGAAGTTTGGAAGAGGGAGGAAGCTCTAGTTTGTAAGCAACGGTCCCAATACGTTGGAGAACTTTATACGGCCCGTAAAATTTGGGTGCTAACTTCTGAGAACCTTTTTGTTTAAGAGAGGATTGACGGTAAGGTTGGAGACGTAAGAAAACCATATCACCCTCGTGGAAACTACGTTCGCTTCTATGTTGATCGGCTTGCTTGCTTCATGCGATGTTGGGCGGTGTGTAGGTTCTCTTTTAGGATCCGTAGTATGTCATCTCTATTAGCAAGTTCCGTTTCCACCGCATGGACTTTTGTAGTCCCTGGAATATAGGAAGTGAGGGATGGTGGTGTTTGACCATATAGTGCTTCATAAGGAGTCATTTTGATGGACGTATGGTATGAAGTGTTATACCACCATTCCGCTAGTGAAAGCCACTTTACCCAATGGAGTGGTTGAGTGGAAACAAAACATCGAAGGTATGTTTCCAAGCATTTATTTACAACTTCTGTTTGGCCATCGGTTTGAGGATGGTAAGCGGAGCTCATACGAAGTTGAGTACCTTGTAATTTGAACAATTCCTTCCAAAAGGTGCTAGTGAAAGTTGGGTCACGGTCACTAACAATTGTGGAGGGCATACCATGTAATTTAAAGATGTTATCTAGGAAGAGGTGGGCTATAGTGCTAGCGGTATAAGGATGAGCCACGGAACAAAAATGGGCATATTTAGATAAACGATCAACGACTACGAAAATGGTTGTTTTTCCTCCTGATTTTGGTAATCCTTCAATAAAGTCCATAGAAATATCTGCCCATGTTTTGGTGGGTATAGGAAGAGGTTGAAGTAATCCTGGAATAGCGAGGGTCTCCCCCTTTTGTCTTTGGCAAACTTCACATTCTTTTACAAAGTTTTTGATGTAATTTTTCATTCCTACCCAATAGAAGGAGGTAGTGGCTCTTTTATAGGTTTTTAAGAACCCTGAGTGGCCTGCGAGTGGGTGAGGTATGTAACTCATGAAGAAGTTTTTCACGATAAGTTGAATTGGGGGTGAGGACCATCCTCCCTTTGTATCTTAATATATTGTCCTTCCAAGTGTATGGAGGTTTGCTACTAGGATTATGTTGAAGTTGTTGAATTAAGGCGTGGATAGTAGGATCATTTATCCATTCTTCATGCACCTCATCTACCCATTTAGGAATAAGGGAGGAAAGAGCATGGACTTGAGGCATATCTTCAAATTTTCTAGAAAGTGCATCGGCTGCCATGTTGTCCTTTCCCTTTTTATATGTAATTTCATAATCATAGCCAAGAAGTTTAGTAACCCATTTTTGTTGTTTCGGGGTATTAGTCCTTTGTTCCAAAAAATACTTCAAGCTATGATGGTCAGTGCGTATAATGAAATGTTGGCCAATAAGGTAAGGCCTCCAATGTTGAATAGCATGGACAATCGCCAACATCTCTTTTTCATACGTAGAGCGAGCTAAATTCTTAGGAGAAAATGCTTTGCTTATAAAAGCTAGAGGCCTTTCATCCTGCATGAGTACGGCTCCCATTCCTATTCCTGAAGCGTCACTTTCAATGACGAACGGTTTAGAAAAGTTGGGCATGGCTAGAACAGGGGTGGTACACATTGCAGTTTTCAAGGTGATAAAGGCCTCATCCGCTTTAGACGACCATTTGAAAGCATTTTTCTTAAGTAATGTTGTTAGAGGAGCAACGATTTTACCATAATTTTGGACAAATTTTCTATAATATCCCGTTAGTCCAAGAAACCCACGTAGAGCTTTTAAGGTTTTTGGAATAGGCCAATTTTTCACCTCCTCGATTTTGGAAGGATCTACCATAACTCCTTCCTTTGAGACAATATGCCCTAAGTATTCAATTTCTTGTTTTCCAAAGGAACACTTTGATATTTTTGCATAAAGTTGATTTTCCTTCAAGATTTGGAACGCTTGTCTAACATGGTCCAAATGTTCTTCCCATGTTTTGCTATAAATCAAAATGTCATCAAAGAAAACTAATATAAATTTATGAAGAAAAGGGTGAAATACCTTATTCATTAGACTTTGAAAGGTAGAAGGAGCGTTGGTCAGGCCAAATGGCATCACCAAGAATTCGTAGTGCCCTTCGTGAGTGCGAAAGGCCGTCTTAGGAATATCCTTTTCATTGACTCGTATTTGGTGGTAGCCTGACCGTAAGTCTAACTTGGAAAAATAAGCTGCCCCGTGGAGTTCATCTAATAGCTCGTCTATGACCGGAATAGGAAATTTATCTTTGATGGTCATTTTATTAAGCGCTCAAAAATCGACACATAAACGCCACGAGCCATCCTTTTTTCTAACTAAAATAATTGGAGAGGAGTAAGGGCTTTTGCTAGGTCTAATGACTCCTGCCTTAAGAAGCTCTTGTACTAATTTCTCTATTTCGGTCTTTTGGAGGTATGGATAATGATAAGGTCTAATATTAGGAGGTTGATGCCCTGGAAATAGTGGAATAGTGTGATCGTGACTTCGTTGTGGAGGTAGTCCTTTTGGTTCATTGAATACCGCCTTATGGTGGTCTAAAATATTTTGTAACTTCGGTGTCTCGTCTTCTTTGTGACTAGGTTGAATTGAAAATAATTGGGCGACCATTCCTTTGTTTCCTTTTCGGATAATTTTCTCCATTCTATGCGAGCTGACGATTTGGGAAGGTCCTGATTTCGGGCCTTGGATAATATAGGTTTGGTTCTTTGCTGTGAATTTCATCCATAGTTCATCAAATTCCCATTGGACTACGCCCAAGGTTCGTAACCATTGTACGCCTAGTACAATGTCGCACCCACCTAGGGGTAGGACGTACATGTCGCCTTTCATGTTATAAACCCCCATAGTTAGTTTTATATTTCTGCATTTTCCTTTGCATGCAATTTTTCCACCGTTTCCAATCATCACTTCGAAGTTATTGCAAGGGTATATAAAACAATTTGCTTGTTTAGCCACCTTTGGATCGATAAAATTGTGCGTGCTACCAGAATCTAGGAGCACGGTAAGGTTTTGTTTCTTAAAATACCCTTTAACTCGCATTGTTTGAGGGGCAAAAAATCCGGCAAGGGCGTTGAAGGAAACCTTTGGTGCATTTTCTTCGTCACTTTCAAGTGTGTTGGATAATACCTCTACTTCGAGTTCAGGTTCCTCTTCAGTAGAATTCCCTTCCTCTGTGGCATCTAGAATATATAATTTTCGTGAGGCACATTTATGATTTCTGTCAAATTTCTCATCGCAATGGTAGCAAAGACCCTTAGCTTGTCTTTCCTTCATTTCCTCGAAACTCAGACGCTTAATTGGTAGAGCGGGGTTAATTTTGGGGGCTGTGTAGGAGTTTTGGGTTCATCCATTTTGCATTGGTTTGGGGTTGGTATAAGTGTTTGATGGTTTCCCCCAAGTTGGTTTTGTGAACCGATTTCGTGCCTTGATTTTGTCCTCCGCTAATTTCGCCAAGCCGATGGTCTCTAACATGTTTGTAGGGTTATACATTTGCACCTCTATTCGAATTTCTTCTTTTAATCCATTGACAAAACATTCTTGAAAGAAGGCAACGTCTAATCCGGATGTTCGATTAGCTAGCCTTTCAAATTCTGCTTGGTATTCGCTTACCGAAGTGGTTTGGCATAATTTAGTGAGGGCCCCTGTAAAGCTTTGAAACTTGCTAGGGCCGAATCGCACTAATAGATTCTGTGTAAAGGTTGACCACGTCGGAGTGCCGTTAGTTTTCTCGAACCATTGGTACCATTGGATGGCATCGTTTTCCAAGTGGAAGGAGGCGATATGCACTTTTTGCATTTCCAGAATTTGATTTAGTGAGAAATATTGCTCTGCTCGGTAGATCCAGTTTGTAGGGTCTCCTCCTTCAAATTTTGGGAAGTCTAATTTGGTCGTCCATGGTAGAATGGAAGTTTGTGGACCTCCTAACATTGCTCGGTTTGATGACCCATTGTTGGTTGAATTTGCATGTGGTGTTGCCTGATTTTGATTGATGGCATCAAGTTTAACATCCATTGCAAATATTTTCTCGAAGAGTTCTCTTGTGTTACGGGTATTCTCCTCTCTTTCCTGTTGAACTTCTTCAGCGAGCCTTTCGTGTTTCTCATGAATGGAATCCAGTGATCGTCGTCCTTCGACCATTGCGGTTGGTGTAGGTAACGATCAATATGACTTGGTACAGGTGAGCAAAAAAAAAAAAATAAAATTTGGTGGGCAATGCCCTATCAACTTTTTGAATTTGGTGCTCTCTGTTATTTAACAGGTAGCTTGTAGAGGCGTCAGGGTCGAGAGCGCACGGCGGTCGAGCGAGGCGATAGAGGCGGAAGGCGACCGAGCATAGCGAGCGAGCGAAGCGGGAAGAGCGAGACTGAGCGAGGGTGGCGAGCTGGTCTCGAGGCGGAGGCGTGACCGAAGTCACGTTCTTCCTTGTGCCTTTTGGCACTTATAAAGCGCTACAAAGACGTAGCACCGCGAATGTGGGACTTTAGTCCTTAAAAAAATTAATTTTTTTCCTTTGCATTTCGGACGTCGAAAACCTTGATGCTGCGTTGAAGATTTTAGCTTTTTCAAAATAGCCACCGGTCACCACGTGAAAGGTCGAGCAATTTGGGTGTAAGACAACTTAATTCGTACCTTAGGAGAAGGTTTAATTTTCTACGAGGATTATGACACGGATCCGTGAAGCGTGAATGTTGTTTGCGTCCTCGCGAATGTGGACTGGCTGAAATGTGCGGTGGGAAAAAATTTTAATGGTGAATTTGCTCCTTGATCTAGCTCTGATCCAGATGGTATGAAACTAAATAGTGCGGAAGGAGGAATCATTTTTATATTGAATCACTTTTTGATTGTAAGGTAGAAAAACCCACAATAGACTTAATTAATATATTTGTTCGATGATGCCTTATTATCATATTTGGATTGCATTTAAATACCTAGTCTAATAGTTGTAAGAGTGAAGGGTTGTGACCCTAAAATATAATTAATAAATAATATAAGTATTAGGGTATGTTAGGAGGGTCCTAACAAGGTATGAGGAACCAAGGCATGAACAAAGGGTTTTTCAAGGATATTATTTTTCTTGTAATGGATTTGGACGTAGGGCTATACATTACAGGGTTTATGAATAAAATAAGTTTTATTTTGCTAGAAGAAAATTCAAGGGAAGAAGGTATGATTTTTAGGGACATTGTTTCTCATGCAACAATATTGGTCATAAATATTTTAAGTGCAAAGGAAATGAGCAACATGGTTTTGATTTTAGATCTTCACAATACAAGGTTCAAGAAAGGAATGGATATGGAAATTATTTTAAGAATAATTTCAAGACATGGGCACCAACCAAAGGCTATAATATAAAGTATTTTAATTACAATAACTTTGGGCATATTGCAATATGGTGTAGGACTCAATTCCAAACAAGTTCTAGACAAGAAGATCAAGTAATTCATCAAGAGAAGGATATCAGAAAAACATGGAAGGAAGTTGATAGAGGAAAGAAACAAAGTGATATGGGAGTAAAAGTACTCCTACCCCAAAATTAATCACCTCAAAAGATAAGGGGGTGAGGGGGCTAAGCTTAAGAGTCATATATTTTAGCCCCATAGGTGTCCCTTTGGCTATTGATGTAAAAGGGGGAGAGATTTGAGTAAGGGGGAGAGCATTGAGTTAGGGGGAGTAGCCTCCAAAGAGAGCATTGAGTTAGGGGGATCAGCCTCCAAAGAGAGTATTTAATTAGGGAGAGAAACCTCCATAGAGAGTATTGAGTCAAGGGGAACAACTTTGATTCTCAAAGATGGTTTTTGTAGTGATTATGGTGTTTGCATTAGAGGTGTTTCAATCAATGACAAAGGGCTATATTATTGGTAATTTGAGGTATTTTATATTGTCATTGATGTCACATAGATCATTGATGTCACATGGATCACATTTGGTTTTGGTGGCCAAAGTATTTCATAAAGAAGCATTTATGACATTTTGGAAAGCATGGAAATTTATAAGGTTTTTATGAAAACCAAGGTAGGTAAAATACAATGTTTTCTTTAAAACTATGGTGGGCTTATGTGGAAAGGGCTTTTCTTAAAATCCAAGGTGGAATTTTGTTTCATCGAAAAAGGACCTCCGGTGATGAAGATATTAAAGTTTAAAGTTTAAGTTTAAATTAATGGAGGGCCGACCTATGTGCAATTAATGGAGGGTGGCATATATATGTAAAGGTTTCAATTTATTTCGGAAAGGGGGCATATTATATATCGTCGAAAATATTATTTCGAGGGATATTTGACTAACTTATTTAGAAGGAGAAATAAGGTGTGTGTAAAGAGATATTTCTGATTTTGCAAAGGGGTTACAAAAGTGAAGTTTGCCTTATTTTTTTTCAAGAGGATTAATTATTTCATGAGGTGACAAGGTATGCAATATTGTGATTTATTTTATTTTATGGTATAAGTGGTTTTGGAAGTGAAAAGGTTATGTAATGTTTTGATTTATTTTATTTTATGGTACAAGTGGTTTTAGGAGAGATAAGGAAGTTGTGTAATTAAAGGCCTTGGTGATGATTATTGAAAAGTGGAGTAATATTGATTATTTTGTGATCTACTAACCCTTGTGAAGATTGGAAAAATAATTTTGTGATTGTGGCAGATTTACAAAGAGGTTTTTTCATCTTCATAAAAGGTATGGGCACATTATTCTATTGATTGTTTATGGTGGTTGATTTCTGAAATACCATTGAAGGGAAAAGGATTGTTTGTGGTTTCATTTTCGAAAGTGGTTGATTGAATTCGTCAAGTTTTTCTGAATTGAGAGTTGTGTTTAAAACTTGTGTTATAATCATTGTTATTGAAGCCCATTGGTTGTAAAAGAACTTGAGTTAGAAAAGAACATGAGTATCATTGTTATGTGAGATTTATGGTTGAGCATTTTTGGAAACATTTGAGTTGGTTGATACATACTTGGACTAGGGTTGTGTGAGAAAGAGTTGTTCCTTGTGATGATTGGTTGAGTTGAGTTGATTGAGCCTAGTCAAGTGATGTGTGAAGTGATTGTTCAAGTTCTATGAAACAAAATATTCCATAATTCTATGTTGAGTTGAGATTAAGGTTAGAACATATTGAGTCTAACAATTCTCTTTATGGTTCTATAAGACTTGAATTGAGTTAAGGTTGATTTGAGTTGAGAGTGAGATTAGAACATATTGAGTCTCTAACAATTCTCTTTATGCTTCTATGAGTTTATTTGATTTGAGTTGAGTTGAGATTGAAATTAGAACATATTGAGTCTCTAAAAATTCTCTTTATGCTTCTATGAGTTGATTTGAATTGAGAGCATTGTGGATCATTGTTGTCATTCATTGAAGAGTACATTGCCATTCATTGTTGAGTTCATATTTGAGCTTTGAATTGATAGAGTTGTGGATGAGTTTTAAGTGCTACTTGAGCATGATTGGTTGAGTCTTTGAGAAGATCTTTTGGATAGAATTTTGGATAGATTTATGGCAGTTTGTGTATGATTGATTGAGCCTTTGGGAAGGCCCTTGTGGATAGTTTTGGGATAGGTTTGTGGATAACTTTGTGGATAGATTTGTGGATAGATTTGTGGACAGATTTGTGGATAAATTTGGACAAGTTCTTAGTGAGCTTGTTGGAGCAGATTTGGGCAAGTTCTTGGTGAGCTTGCTAGAGCAGATTTGGGCAAGTTTTTGGTGAGCTTGCTAGTGCAGATTTGAGTAAGTTATTGGTGAGCTTGCTAGAGTAGATTTGGGCAAGTTATTGGTGAGCTTGGTAGAGAAAATTTGGGAAAGTTCTTTGTGAGATTGCTAGAGCAGCTTTGGACAAGTTCTATGTGAGCTTGTTATTCAGCATTGAACAAGTTTTGTGTGAACTTGTTATTCAACATTGGTCAGGTTTTGTGTGAGCTTGTTATTAAATTTTGGACAAGTTATGTGTGAGCTTGTTAAGCATGTTTTGTGTGAACCTATTGACCAGGTTCTTAGTGAGCCTATTGATAGATATTTGGAGGTGACAGAGTATAGAGGACAGAGTAGATATCCAGCATCCAACAAAGTTGAAGATAGATCTGAGTGAGGAGTCTTCAAGTGGAGAGAGGTACACCAGTTAGTGCAACAGAGAGACAGAGTCTTCTAGAAGATAACATAGCCATAGCAGAAGGGAAAAGAGATATCCTATGAAAGAGGTCCATGAACTTAGGGGATCAGTATCTCCTTTGGACAAAGATCCATAAACATTGCAATTGGGAGTGATTCCCAAAGAGATTGATTGAGAAAGTTTTAGTAACAGATTTTCTTCGTGGAGTAGCCCACATTGGGTGAACCACGTAAATTATGGTGTCTCTATTGTGTATGGTATTTTGTGCATTACTTTTATTACTGCTATTGATACTGCTATCTATACACAACATAATATTGAATTGGAAGAAAAAGTAAAAAGTGGTCTTATACTATTCACCCCCCCTCTCAGTATAAGCTTGTATTCTTCGGAGAAGACTTAGGGGAAACTTTTGAACATTAGGAAAACATTATGATTATAATAAAGGGGAAATATGTGCATTAGATATAAAAGTATATTTGAGCCTTATGAGAATAATGACTAAGGGGATGGATAATCAATTTGGTTACTGACTAGTCGTTATATTTGTCAATATTGCTTCCTGGTCATTAGATCTATTGGTTCTACTTCCTGGCCGTTAGATATGATGAAATTGCTCAAAGTTTATCCAAAGGGGGTGTATATACATAGGTATAAATCTAGTCCTTAGGATAAAACTTATGAAATAAGAGATAATATTAGGCATGTATTTATTTTGGATTAAAGACTAAGGTTGAAGGGGGAATGAAAATGATTATTTGGAATTAGGTAATAATATGGTGGGAAGGAAGGAGATTTCAACCTTCAGAAAATATGCTTCATGAAATTTTTGGAGACCTTAAAACCTTAAACCTAGATGGGGATATTTATTTATATGAAAAGGACTAAGGACATGACCAATTAAATATATGATGATAATGCATAGGGGTTTAACAAAATTTCATGGGATTTATGAGGACTTATAATATATTGAATTTTTAGACACCAAAACCTAGGCATTTACAAAACCCCATTTGCACCCCACCATCACAATCCTGCATAATAAAATTATATATACCTAAGTATAAAATTAGGTGTATAAATCCTACACATTATCCTATTTTTTATATTTTAATAAATTTGGACATTTTGCCTAGGATACCTTACCCAATCACTAGACATGTGTCCTAGCTATCTCACCACCCCACCTTGCCACATCTCACACACTCATGTCACCCTTGTCCCTTCAAATGGGACATCCCTTACACCTCACTCCACTTGCACTCACCTATTAGACACATCACCCCAGTTAAGTGAGACACCTTAGGTGACTCACTATAACTACCCCTTCCATTTGGTAGCTCTAAATTTACACTTGGCAATACTGGTTTGCCACCTCCATTTTCTCTCCAAAATCCTAAGGGGCCTATAAAGGTACCTTCACCCCATAAACAAAAGGAGGCTGAGAACATACACCATTAGGCTACCTAAATCACACTAGGAGCTCACATGTTTCCCAAGGAAAACAAAGAGTCAAATCCTTGGAGTTCCTATTTGTAGCTTTCTACCATCCAGTATTAATCACTTATCCATGGTTACATAGTAGCAACCACCCTCCCACGGTTACCTAACCATGCGTACTTAGTTAACCAATCTCAATCGTGCATTCATGGTTACTCAGAACGTAGAAAAAAATGGCAAACATAGATTAGTAATGTGATTTTTAGCAAGGCATATTAGGTTTTTATTTATCTATTTTTTGTACCATATTCCATGTTTCTACAGCTAGGGTTTATAGTAGTATTTTCTATCTTGATCAATAGGTGCTACTGACCCTTGTTGGATTTCTATGTATGCAGGAGATAGGTACTTGGAGAGTTTTTGAAGCTGGAGCGGTCCTCTTTCTAGATACCAAAAGCCCACTCACCCTTGAAGTTACAACAAAAGAATGAAGGACACCAGTTGACTTGCTTGGAGAACCAAAAATTGTCATTTGAGCATTTGTACTTCATAAAAATAAAAGCGTAGTAATATCTATCCCCAAGCATTTGGGAATCAAGCATTCTCGCAAATCTCCATGATACAAAAGTTGTCCTAGTAGTTTCAAATTTATCAAGGACCAACTATGTGTGCAATGATTGTTCATTTCCCATTATGAGTAAGGTTAGATTGATCAATTGTAACTTATGCCAATAAGCTAGCTCATCCATGAGCATCCATAGATCTATACAAAATAAGGTCACTAATGTGATAGACATGGCACCATGTGTAAGGATACCCCATTTCCAGGTAGGTTTCATTCAACCCATTGTTGTAATGAGGATCACCCCATGATTTTTGAGACACTAAGACTTCTAGGGATTCAAGCTCCATTCCTTCTTTTATTGCATTGTATTTTTTTTGGGATTTTATCTCTGAGTTTGCTCATTTTTTTAATGGAGCAAAATGCATTTTTATTGCTTCTTGGATACTTGCTCATTTTGAGGAAGAGCAAGGGTATTTTATTACTTTTTGGAATGCTTTTGGGATACTTGCTCGTTTTGAGGAAGAGCAAAATATTTTATTTTCTTTTTTTTGATGAAGGTGGAGCTTGTCCTTTTGTCAACTCTTAGCATTCTAGACCATGCACATAATTGGATGAACAGGGGAAACCTTTCACTTTATGGAAATAGCAACTCATGACTTCGTCATTCCTATTTTTCATAATGTTTTAATGTGTTTTGATGTGTGTGGTCCAAGAGGAAACTTGATTGACCAGGAACAACTTATTGCATCTAAAGATTATTTGATTTTTAATTGAGGTTTCTCAAAACACTAGGAGTGGCTGAGTGATTGAAAATATTTGGATTTTGCTTATGGACTAATGTGCTATGTAAGATTTTGTGATACCTTCACTACAAGATTTTGAAAGTTAAAAAGTGCACACAAAATAGTTAGTGGTCGCATAATCATTATTGCTAATGATTATACGGTATCTATCCTACTTTATGTGAACCCCTTAATCATCAAAATATCATAAGGAAAGCTACAAATTATTGTGATTGATGGAGTGATGAGTAATGTTTGATGTAAGGTGCCCCTGATTAAGGCAACAAGACATAGTAGACTAGCGATCATCCAAATTGACCAAATGATCCCTAATATGATGAATGATATGAACAAATGCCTAAAATGCACCTATGTAATATAGATGGAATGCATGGATGGATGTATGAAATGCAATGAAATATATAATTTTATAAATAGCCATGTATATGTACATATGTATAAACTTCACTATGCATAGAATGCCTTCAGGTGTATAATATTTAATGGCTTAGGTTCTAATATTCCCTCTAAATTTGCAAGTCTATATGTTCCTGGACCCAACTTCTTCTTAACAATGTATGGACCTAACCAATTAGCCATGAATTTATCTCTCAAGTGCGACAATGCATTGGTGTTCTGTTGATTCTCTTTAAGAACGAGATC
This sequence comes from Wollemia nobilis, assembly GCA_028583015.1. Taxonomy (NCBI): domain Eukaryota; kingdom Viridiplantae; phylum Streptophyta; class Pinopsida; order Araucariales; family Araucariaceae; genus Wollemia; species Wollemia nobilis. The sequence goes on along the minus strand of JAQPPZ010010110.1, from coordinate 1,833,761 downwards.
TCCTACTTGGAATTCATGAGGATGGACTTTTGCGTTATAGGTATGCTTGATGCGATCTTGATATACTCATAGATGTTCTAAGGTATTGATTCACCTTTCATCAAGGAGTGTAAGTTGGTCAAGACGTGCTTGTCTAGTTGTGTCATCATCCATGAATTCTTGTAATGCAACTCGTAAAGAAGGGATCTCGAGCTCAAGAGGTATGATTGCTTTGGCTCCATAGACCAATGAAAATGGAGTTGCCCTTGTTGGCATTCAGATGCTTGTTCGATAAGCCCATAATGCCAAGGGGAGTTGAGTATGCCAATCTCTATGGTTTTCTTTGACAAGTTTCTTGAGAATGGCTATCAAGGTCTTATTGGTCGCTTCAACTTATCCATTTTCTTGTGGGTAATAAGGAGTCAAGAAACTATGTTGGATATTGTACTTGTTGCATAATGCTCGAACATCCTTATTTTTGAAAGACTTGCCATTATCAAAAATGATCTTTGAGGGAATCCCAAAATGATAGATAATGTGCTAGAGTATGAACTCCACAATTCGAGGTCCAGTCGTAGTGGTCATTGGGATTGCTTTGACCCATTTGGTGAAGTATTCTATGGTAGTTATGATGAACTTATGTTGTCCCAAAGAGGTAGGTGAAATTTTGCCAATCAAATCTAGGCCCCATTGTGAAAAGGGCCAAAGGATTTGAATGGGTTGTAATGCTTGTGATGGTACATGAGTCAAATTGGTGTGATGTTGATATTTTTGATATTTCTTCACATATTGACAACAATCATTTTCCATAGTGGGCCAATAATAACCCATGCATAAAATATGCTTTGCAATGGCCATTCCACTAAAGTGGCCACCACAAGTACCATCATGGGCTTCAGTTATGGCTCTTTGTGCCTCTACGGGATCTAGGCATCGAAGTAAGACTCCATCATAGCCACGTCTATACAACATGTCCCCCAAGAGAGTGTAATGAGCTGCTTTTTGTTTGAACATTCTCTTTGTAGTTCACATCAAATCTGATGGGAGGGTCCCAAACTTGAGAAAGTCTCTTATTTGATCAAGGCAAGATTCATATGGTTCTGCATGGATGAAACAAACACTCTTCTCACCTTCAGATTCTTCTCATGCGATTATAGATTTGGACATTGTTGTGATGATAAGCGGTTGGACTTCTCCATTTTTGTTCTTTGGAATCAATGATCCTAAAGAAGCCATCGCATCCACAAATCTATTAGTCGAATGAGGCAAGTTGTCAATCTCGTACCAGTCAAACTTTGCTAGCAATTTCATTGCTACTTCATGGTATTGTTTCAAGATTGGCTCTTTACATTGGTAAGTTCCTTTCACTTGGAAAATGACAAGCTGGGAATCACAAAAAATGCTTATATGCTTAATTCCCATAGCTAATGCTGATTGAAGCCCCAAGATTAAGGCTTCATACTCTATGTTATTATTTGTGCATGGAAAGTCAAGTTTGAATGATAAAGGAATTGGTATTCCTTTGGGTGTATAAAATACGACTCTAGCACCTTGTCCTTTTTTGCACTTTGACCCATCAAAGAAGAGAGTGATGTCAACATCATCCTCAGGAGGGACTAGTTCTTCTTGTTCAGTGATGGAAAAGACCAAATCATCTGGAAGCTCTATAAGAAGAGGTTGATCATTTGGAAGTGGAGCTTCTATGAGTTGATCGACTATCACCTGACCTTTGATGGATTTTTGGCTAATGAATTTGAGATCAAATTTCGTTAAGAGCATTATCCATTTTGTGGTTTGGGTGTTGTTGTATGTGTGAGTCATCATGTAACGTAGAGGATTTTCTCTAGCTATGACATAGGTAGTGTTACTTAGCATATAATATTTGAGTTTCTTAGTGGTAAAAACCACTGCTAAGCACAACTTCTCAACATAAGCATATCTTGTTTCATAACTCACCAATGTTTGACTAATGTAATAAATTGCTTGCTCTTTCTGATTTTCATTCTTTTATGCAAGCATTGTCCCTAATGCAAAATCTGTTGCAAAAATGTAAATGTGAAAAGGGACTCCTGGATGAGGTGACGTTAGTATTGGTGGTGAAGCTAGATATTTCTTGATATCATAAAAAGCCTCTTGACATTCATTTTTCTAGGAAAAGGTCACCCCCTTCTGTAGCAAGCGATTGAATGACCTGCATTTGTCTGAGAGTTGTGCAATGAATCGATGAATGGATTGAATATTTCCTTGCAAACTATGCAACTCTTTAAGATTTGTTGGAGGTGGCATTTCAATAATGGCCTTGACCTTATCAGGGTCCACTTCAATGCCTCACTTGGAGATAATGAATCCTAGAAGTTTACCTGATGTGACTCCGAATACGCACTTCTTAGGATTTAACCTCACTTTGTGTTCAAGCAATCGATCAAAAACTTTTTCTAGTACTTCAATGTGCTCAAGATGTGTTTTGGATTTTGTGATTAGATCATCCACATAGTCTTCAATGATTTTGTGCATATAGTCATGGAAGATATATGTCATGGCATGTTGATAAGTAGCTCCTACATTTTTAAGACCAAATGGCATCACCTTGTAACAGAAAGTCCCCCAAGGTGTAGTGAATGTTGTTTTGTGTTGGTCCTCAGGATTGATTCGAATCTGGTTGTATCCTAAAAAACCATCCATTAAAGAAAGCATTTCATGGCCTGCATAGGAGTCTACAAGTTGATCGATGTTTGGTAATAGAAAATCATCCTTGGGGTACGCTTTGTTTAAATCTCAAAAATCTATGCATACGTGTACCTCCCATTCGGCTTACAAATGGGTACCATGTTTGAGAGCCATTCGGGATAATCAATGGGTACTATGAAACCCACATCTAATAATTTTTGTAGCTCTTCTTTGACAATGAGTGCTATGGTAGGATGAAGTTTCCTTAATTTTTGCTTGAATGGCTTAGCTTTAGGAGCTAAGGTGAGGTTGTGGACCACCAAGTTGGGGTCAAGGCTAGGCATGTCCTTGTATGACCATGCAAAAATCTCTTTCTTCCTTGTTAAAATCTAATCATACGCTCTTTCTCTTCTATGGATAAATATTTTGCTATTTTCATGATTTGAGGATTATCCACATCTTGACTTAGGTTCACATCGATGGATTCTTCAATAAGCATATGAGAACCTTCTTCCAATTGATGTGGAGTAGGGATGAGATGAATATCATCCTCCACATGCTCAAAGGACTTGGGTAACACCTCCTCTACTTCGGTTTGAAAAATGAAAGTAGGTGAAGGTGAAGATTGCTGAGGGATGTAAGCGTTTGAAGCTCTTAGCAATTCTTTGGATAGGATGAATTTGGCTATGGATGGTGGGGATGAAATCCTATCCATGGTGATAAGGCTAGTGTCGATTGGAATCGACTTCACCAAATCATATGGGTTATGGAGTGGGGTGAACAAGTCAACAAAAATCATGTTAACTTGGTGGAAATGAGGTGGCTATGATTTGAGGAGTGAACTATCTCACTCACTCTCTCTAGGGTGCAACTGACCTATGATGGGTGAATAATGATTTTGTGAATGCAACCAAGGTGGTGGTGGTGGATCTGGTTCAGGTCGCTCACGCTCTTTATTGAAGTGAAAGATGGAGTGATCTATAGGAAACATTGTAGTGTAGCACTCATCTCTCTCGATGGGCTCTATAGGGGCCACATCTTCTTGGGGACCATCAAAAATGTGATTGATCATATCTAGGTTTGGTCCCATTTCTTGAAATTCCTCAAAATCCTCATCGAAGATGTAATCATCAGAAATATAATCGATCATAGTTGTATGCAATGTTATCTCTAAAAAGGCCTCATGTAAATAAGGCGCAAAGTTAGGGTCCAAATACTCATCATCACTATCATCACTGGCTTCGCTCTCCTCATCCTCCTCTTCGGACTCTAAGGTGAGTCATTGAAATGTATGCTCGAAAGAGGAGTTTGAGGTTGATGGCCTATATCCTAAGCTAGAGCGATCATGCACTTCTTGATATTGGGGCTCAATGATGTGATGCGGACCCTATTCATGTCATCCAAGACCAAATCCCTACCAGTTAACCCTACAAAAATATCGCAAAGGAAAATTTGGGTTGGATAGATATTCTAGGTTAGCACAAAATTCTTGTATGGGTTCCTCATTAGGAGGAGGTGGATTGGATAAAGAATCCACTCCCCCATATACAAAGTTGATCCTATTTGGCTCGAAACCCATTCTATACACTACACCTATAGCTAAAGGTGGGTCACATGGGTGACCATAATATCTGATAGATTGGATAGGTGGTGTTATTGTGACACTCTCAACTATGTACTCACCAATACCTAGATTGGTGAGATTGACTACAACTTGGGTTGGTTGGGATGTAGATGATTCAGGTGCTGAGGTGGATGCTTCAATGGTGGTTTGTGGCTTGGATGGAGGCAATGGTTCACTCAATGATGGTTCTTCTTGGATAGGTGATCCTATCTGTGAGATAATGGGTGGTGAGGTTTGAGGTGGATTTGGTTTGATGGGATTGTTAGTGGTTGGTGGATTTGGTTGGGATGAAAAGATGAATGGTGTTTGCGAAGTGGGAGGTGTGGCTAATGAAGATGATGGTTGGTTAGCAGGATGATCAGGTGTGATGGAAAAATGATATGAAGTGGATGAGGGTTGACTTGGGTTGATGCTTTGGGATGCAAAAGTAGGATCCACTATTGGCAAGGCCTCTAGGATGGGTGCTTTGGATGAGGTGTTGTTAGTTGGGGTGGTTCAAACAATGAGGGGCTGAATGGAAAGATGGGTGGATGGAAGCAATGGCTCATATGGATTGGATATCAAGTTGCAGTACTTGAATGGCTCAATGTCAGCTTGAATGCAATGGACTTTTCCCTCGTGCACATATTTCAAACATTGGTGTAATATCGAGGGAACACACTTCATTTCCCTAATCTAGGGATGTCCAAGAAGTATGTTATACTGCATGGCCCCTTCCAAGATGTGGAAGAGTACATGGATTGTCTTCACCCCCACTATTATAGGTAGAACTACATTTCCCATAGTGGAACACAAAGCATCATTGAAGGCCCATAGGGTGAAGGTGGATGTGGTGATATGGGATGATGGTAGGTTGAGATGCTTGATGGTTGGGGTGGTGATGAGATTGATGGAGGAACCGATGTCGATGAGCACTCTTTTAAATGGTTTTTTATCAATATGAGCTACAATATGCAATGGAGGATCAGGTAGCTCCGATGATATGCTCTTCTCTTCAAAGTCATAGAATGTTATTGAAGGTTCCATGCAATTCTGAACACTCCCCACAAAAGTGTTGAAGGCATTAGGATATTCTATTTGTAGTTCGATGGACTTTAAGATTTCCATCAATGCCTCACGATGTGGGGGAGATTATTGTATGAGCTCATATATTGATAACTTGGTTGATGCCATCCTTAGGCTCTGTGTCAACCAACTTCTCAAGGTGATGATTGGCCTAGGTGGATGATTTAGAATATGAATGGGTGGAGGTGGAATGGTTGGGCCTAGTTGTATGGGCACATTTGGTTGTGCTACAAGAGTTGGTGCTACTTGGGTTGTCTCATTTTCTTGTGTGCGATTTATTTTTCTTTTCCCTCGGGTGACTACATGAATAGCCCCCATAAAACCTTGGTATAGTTGCGACACATGATTAACTTGATTGGGAGGAACTGTAGAAGTTGATGCTCCCACTACTTTTTGATTTACCTCATGATGAGGTAATGGTGTTTGATATATTCCAAGGTTTTAATTTGGTTGGGCTAAGGGGTTATCAATCTTGATCTTTCCCTTTTCAAGTAAATCTTGCACAATGTTCTTAAACCCAAAGCAAGTCTCGATGTCATGACCTTTCTATCGATGAAATATGCAGTATAGATGCTCTCTGTAGTTTCTAGGTTTTGGCTTATTAGGATCTTCAGGCTTCATTTCTGGCAATGTGAAAGCCTGTGCCTCATACAACTTTTAGAAGATGGATGAATATGGTTCAGGTAATGGGGTGTAGATGTGTTTAGGCCTGAATTGATGTTGTTGATTTTCTATAGGTTGAGCTTGGTTTTGTAGCTGTTGTGGGGGTGGAACCACTTGATAATTCTGTTGTTGTGGTTGTTGTTGTTGTTGTTGGGGTTGTTGTACTTGGACTTGGGCTTGTTGGATTTTCTGTGAAGGTTGGCCCAAGACTACTTGATTAACCTGGCTGGCCTTGGATTGATCATGGTTATTCCCCTTTTGATTCTTGTTCTACCATTATTTCTTTTTTGGTTTTATCTCACCCTCTTGAATATTGATTTCTTCTATTACTCGGGCTTGGGCGAGTGCTTCTTCGAATGTTCTGTATTGTTGTAGCTGTAATAACAAGGAGATGGGTTTGGCACAACTCCTCATGAATATTCATGTTAATTCTACCATAGGGAGGGAGAATGGTAGTTTGGTCATGACTTCCCTCCAATGGTTGCCAAAATCATAGACCGATTCATCATCATATTATCGTAAATTCAACAAATCGATCAATGTTGTCTTCTTTCTAACATTTAGGGAGAACCGCTCCAAGAATTGGTCCGCTAGTTGCTTGAAAGTATAGATACTTTGATGTGGTAAATGGTTGTACCAATCCAAGGCATCTCCCCCAAACATCTAAGGAAAAGTATGGAGCATGAGTGCATCATTGTTTTTTATTCTAAAGCACGCATTAATGAATCCAGTTACATGCTCTTGGGGGTCCTCATCCCCCTTGAATTTGTCAAACTTTGGTATTTGAAAGTCTTCCAAGTAGGGTGGTGATGGTATCGAAGCATGAATTGGATGATTGAGTAGCTACCTTAGAGTAGGTTTTTGGTATTGCATACCCGGTGTTTGCATGGCTAGGCTATCAATCTAACTTTACAAAAATTGGAACTTTGGATCTTCTAGAGGGTTAAAACCCTGATTGATTTGTTGCTACTAGAAATAATGTGAAGAACACAAGCTTATACTAAGAAGGGGGTGAATAGTATAAGATAAACTTTTAATTTTCTTTCCCAAATAATATTATCCAATATTATCAATGGCAATATCAATAGTAGTAATCAAAGCAATGCACAAATCATCACACACATGAGAGACATAAATTTAACGTGGTTTACCCAATGTGGGTTACGTCCATAGAGAAAATATTTTGTCTAATTTTTCTCAAAAAATATCTTAGGAATCAATTCCTTATTACAATGTTTATGGACCTCTGTCCAAAAGAGACACCAATCCCCTATACTCTGATTTGTGGATCTCTCTCCATAGGAGAACTCTATCCCCTTGCTCTAGTTCATGTAACTCTCTCCATAGGAGAAATATTTCTCCTTTGCTCTGGTTCATGGATCTCTCTCCACAAGAGAACTCTTTCCCATTTGCTCTAGTTCATGGATCTCTCTCCATAGGAGAACTCTTTCCCTTTGCTTTGGTTCGTGGATATCTCACCACAGGAGAACTATTTCCCATTTGCTTTGGTTCATGGATCTCTCTCCATAGGATAAATATTTCCCCTTTGCTCTGGTTTTTGGATCTCTCTCCATAGGAGAACTCTTTCCCATTTGCTCTAGCTGGTGAACTTCTAGAAGACTTTTGTCCCCATTGCTTTGGCTTGTGGATCTCTCTCCATAGGAGACATTTGTCCCCACTACACTGGATGATGGACCTCTATCTACTAGATATCTCTGTCCTCTCTGATCTTATCACCTCCAAAGTCTACTTTCAACTCTGTCTCAAATTTGCACCAAACCCTGTACTCTAAAATAGCAAGTAATTTTTTTATTAAAAATAATCCTTATGACTCCCTAAAATTTAAAAAAAAAATTATAAAAAAATTTACCCTTACCAACATGCTACCATGGATATTCGAACGTATGATCTTACAGATCCCATGCTCTAGTGCTTGCTAGAGAACTATGTGGGCTAACTACCCATACAACAATCACAATGCACAAATTTCACCTTAACCTGTCATGAACCACTGATCAACAAAACAAAACACACAACTTGTCACCACCGAGACTCGATCTTAGAACCTCCTCCATACCACACCTTACGTGGAGTTTGCCTGCCAATTGAGCTACCCTCTCGATTGAAAAAAACCACGCACCTTCTTTTACTTCAACCTCATGCACGTCCACTTGCAAAAGAAACATGCATCTCTTTTCTTTTGATCGACCATCGTGCACTATAATTTTGAATGGGACACAGAAGAAATTCAAATTTCAATCAAAAAATTTCACTCATCCTTCCAAATGATTTTTTAATCCACCTTTTATATGTGTTTTGACTTAGGGAAAAATGACATCGATGCTTTTTCCAATTTAAAAACAATTTTAATTTTGGTGCCATAGGTAATTTAAATTATTATTATAATATTTAATTTTTTAAATTAAATATTATAATTAATCTTCTTAGAACCTTTGTCTTTTGCCTTGGGAACTTCTTCAACCTTGCAAATAATGAACCTTTTTCAATGGAGCTTTGTCTACCTTGTCTTCCTTTTTCAATGGAGATATTTGCCTTGTAAAATTAATATTTCAACCTAGAATATGATTTTCAATCATTTTACCTTTGACATCAATGACAACCAAAATACTCAAAATTTCCAACATAATGTGCATAATTGGTGGGGTTTTGCTGATGTGGTATGTTAGCATGAAATGGATTATGGTATGGTTGTTGATGATTTTTATGGTGATGAGGGGATGGAGGTATGTTGGCATGCTGACTTGAAGAGTTAGCATACATTTGATAAAGTGGATTAGTGGCTATGGTTGTGGTTGGGGGGTGCAACACCCAAGATGGATCTTGAGCGAAGGTGTGTGGTTGAGATGTGGATGGTTGGTTTTGATTCACTCCTTGTGACTATCATTGTGGGTTGGGATTAATGCTTCGATTAGTATTATCAATGATCAATTATTGTAATTGTAGGAAGTCTTATTGCATGGTAATTACAAATGAGGATGGTATGGACATGTAGGTATTAGATGATGAAGTTAGTTAGGTGGCAACCATGTTAGTGGATGTAGGTGGAGGATAGGTGGCAAACGGTATTGCCATTGAATGAGGGATGTTATGATGTTTGGGATACACATGTGTGGTGGATGGGATGGATGTAGGGATCTACGAAGCAACATTATCTAGCACTTCATAGAAGGGGGTTGGTACAAATGATGTTTTGATTTGGCAAGACAAAGGGTTGTTGGTTAGATGATGATGGATTATTATGGGCCATGGTGGTAGCAATCAATTCAAAGAGTGAATTCATGAATATTTGGTTGGACAACTGTGGGTGTGGAAAGGTGGTTTATTTATGGAATGAGGGCATTGTGTAGGGTGGAATGGTAAGTAGAGGTAACAATGGAAAAACCAAACCAAATGCATTAAAGTATAGTCTAACGGTTTCCATGTCCACATATGTGACACGGTCATCTGATGGCATGGGTGGCTCACTCCTAGGAGTCTCAAGGATGGTAGTGTGAGTATCCCTCTACATTATATTTGTTATTGAAATAGGGGTGCCACTAGATGTTCTAGAATTCAGGTTTAAGGACACAGTCGGGGCTACACTAATTTTTCCTACCAGTAAAGTGTTAGAGGTTTGACAAGGCTAAGATGGAGGCTCCATGGAAGAAGGCAAATGACTTTGCACTTGGGCTAATTTTTTGGCTTGGATACAAGTTGTTACCATATGCTAAGGGTAGGATGAGGTGTAAAATATTAAGGTATATGTGTTAATGTGTAATGGAAGTTCAAACAAACAACACACAAAGCAAACAAACAAACAAGTTTGTTCCTAAGTTTTTGTAAAGTTTGATTTTTTGATTTTTGATTTTTTTTTTTGAATTTTGTTTTAGTAAATGATGTGCAATGTTTAGTCCTAAAAATTAATCTACATACTTCACCTAGATACTTTCACACACTAACCTGGTGATGAAATCCAAGTTGTGAAACTCACCAGGACTTGGTGATGAAACTCAAATCCAATGAGGGAGCCTAGGTTCTACCAACCCTCACATAGTTCATCGTGGGCAGTGATACACCCTTTTAAGAGGAGTGTGTTCTACTTTCCATGGATATGAAAGTTCTTGGATTGGTCTTGGCCAAATGATGGGGTAATATATTAGGGGTTGATGGTGAAGTCCAACCTTTACCAATGTTTATGTGAAAGTGTGTGAAGGCTATGTTTATTATTATGTGATGCAAACTACCATGCAAATCTATTTATTGCCTAAATGCAGAAAGAAAAAACATACAATAGTATATAGAAATAGAACAGGGGTTGAATGGCTAATTCCAAGCAAGATCTACCAGAGTTATGAAATATAGAGTCAACCGTTGATGGGAATTTAGGTCTGGTCAATCATGATTGCACGGTTATCCAACCATGCATGCATGTTTTGGAGTTCCTAATCGTGGACCCATGGTTTGAACTGTATACTAGAAAACAAGGTAGAGCAGGTCTGAAACCCTAAATATGCCTAGACTATTTCTAATCAAGCTTATGCAAATGCTCTGCTAATTAATCTAAAATGTAGATTTCTTTGATTTCCTTTTTTTTAATTTTAGATATGCCTAGCCTAAGACCTAGATGCAAACAAGGGAAAACAAGGACAAAGACTCCTATTTAGCCTAATGAAACCATAAAGTAGTAGAAAATAAAAGAGGGGCTTGAACATACTAACCTATGATACTTTCACCTCTCCTTCCAATTCTTTCAACCATCGATATGTGATTTCATAGTGCTCTAACCATCGATGTGCAGTTCATAAAAAATACAACCATTAGTATGTGGTTCATATGATCTATAACCATGTGCTCATGGTTGCTCAAGTGTAGAGCCAAATTGACATGAGCTCTAGATCCGTTGATTTTTAATTTCCAATATTTGTGTGATTGAGCTCCAAAAATATACAATCACAAATAGACACAAATCAGTAACAAATTTTAGCAAGGCAATGACAAATAGAACCCTTAGGGGGTCCCACCATGATCATTGTAGCAAAAGAATCAACACAAAAATACATACATGAAAATGAACACTTGCAATAAAAAGAATGCTTCTTTTGTATTAAAACATGGGAGCCTTAGTCTCCCAATTTACAATGCTTGATGCCCCAATGTTTGGGGATAGATATTACAATGCTTTTATTTTTATGAAGTATAAATGCTCAAATGATAATTTTTGGTTCTCCAAGTAGGTCAACTGGTGTCCTTCGTTCTTCTCCTACAACTTTAAGGGTGAGTGGGGTTTTGGTATCCAATAAGGGGACCACTCTAGCTTCAAAAAATCTTCAAGTACTTGTATCCTACACACAGAAGTCAAACAAGGGTTAGTAGCACATGTTGATAAATATGGAAAATACTACTATAAACCCTAGCTATAGAAACATGAAATATGGTGCAGAAAATTGAGAAGTATAAACCTAATATAACTTGCTAAAAATCACATTACTAATCCATGCTTACTGTGTTTTTTTGCATTTTGAGTAACCATGAATGTGCAGTTGTGGCTGGTTAACCATGGAGGCATAGTTAGGTAATCATGGGAGGGTAGTTGCTACTATGTAACCATGAATGGGAAAGATACAAATGGGCACTCTAGGTCTTTGAATATCTGGTTTTATCAGGATACGTGTGAGCTCCTAGTATGATTTCAATAGCTTGATGGTGTATGTTCTTAGCCTCCTTTGGTTGATAGTTAGCTCCCTTTTCAAATGCTGAAAAAACCCATATCAGGATCCCATATCTCCACTAGGGCTGATAAGAACTCGTCTACTCGCACGGTCTCAATCCACCCACACCCAGCCAACCCCACGGTATTCAATAACTTCCACTCATCTTATGAAAGGCCCTTCTTCACCCGTGAGATAATGCAAGGCCATTGATATCGCATCTCAATAAACTTAACCTGCAAAAAGAACAAATAAAATATATATCAGTGCAAACATAAAAAAATATAGAAAACATAAAAACATTTCATGCTTTACTTTCATTTTACAAAAATAAAAAACACAAAAAAAAAAAAATTCATGCATTACTTTCATTTTTCAAAAAAAAAAAACTTTCACCTTCCCCTTTATCATCATCATAATATTTTTTTACTATCCCCTCTTAGTGTGTTAAAAAAAAACCAACAACAAAACAAGCAAAACAAAAACACAAAACAAAACAAAATAAATCTAAGCTAAAAGGTTTCAGAAACCTACCTCAGCATAGTGGACTCTGGATTCCACTGCATCCAATCCTCCAGCCTCTCCTCTGCTACCTGATCCACTCGTCTCACCAGCAACCTCCATAGATCTAACTCACTTCTCAACCACTAAAAAATAATCAACCGTAGAAATTAAAATCCTTAATTTCATTTCACCTATTTATAGCCACTTTTTGTAGGCCTAACTGCATGCCCGTATTTCATGAGCATGCATAAGTGTGCACCCGCATTTGACGAGTGCCCACATGGTTAGCTAAAAAAATAAATCAAATTTATCATAATCATCATCATCATCATCACATGCATAATCACAAACATCATCATCATCATTCAGTGACCCTTGTATCTAGTGACTTATCCTACATACCTAGTGGTTGCAGTGACTTGTAATCCTTACAATATGGTAGGATGGGTAGTTCACCATAAGGACATTTATTTATAATCATCCAATATCATCATATATAGTATTAAATCAGCTAGGTCCCTTGATATTTTAGTGTGGCTCTGTTCAATCTAACTTGCACAAGGTTATCCTAAGCCCTTTTTGTTGGGTTACAAAAGCTGAAAATATTCAATCACAATTTGGTAACAATTACCGAAATCACTACGAGTGTCAAATTCCCAGAGCACCTAGTTACTAACACCACAATAGGAATTCTTACAGTCGCATGGGCACTTGAACTCCCAATATGGTTGGTGATTTTACCATAACATTTTGTGCATCATCAAAACCATAGATAAATTTGGAATAGCAACCATCCCAAATTTGGGGCATCCAACTTGATCTTCAATGTCATACATTTGCATCCATCATATCCACCCATTTTTGTCATCCAAATTTAGTCAATTGGCTTATGGGTTTCATTCTTTACCCATTCACCAATTGAGGGGGTAAGCAAACAAATCAAAAATTTCAAAAATCATTCATTCTTGAGCATCAAGAAGATTTGAGTCCATTTATCCATCCAATAAAGACAGGTGTCTTTTGTTTTTGCATCGCATTGTGTTTTACACAACACGGTACAAAAAGGGGCATCTGTAGACACCAAAACCTAGGCATTTACAAAACCCCATTTGCACCCCACCATCACAATATTGCATAATAAAATTATATACCTAATTCTAAACTTAGGTGTATAAATCCTGCATATTATCCTATTTTTCAGATTTTAATAAATCTAGAAAAAATGCCTAGGATACCTTACCTAATCACTATACATGTGTCCTAGCCATATCACCACTCCACCTTACCAAATCTCACACACTCATGTCACCCTTATCCCTTCACATGGGACATCCCTTACACCTCACTCCACTTGCACTCACCCATTAGCCACATCACCCCAGTTAAGTGAGACACCTTAGGTGACTCATTATAACTGCCCCTTCCATTTGGCAGCGCTAGATTACCACTTGGCAATCCTAGTTTTCCACCTCCATTTTCCCTCCAAAACCCTAAGGGGCCTATAAAATCACCTTCACCCCATCAACCAAAGGAGGCTGAGAACATACACTATCAAGCTTCTAAAATCACACTAGGAGCTCGCACACATCCTAAGGAAACTAGAGATTCAAAGCCCTAGAGCGCCTATTTGTAGCTTTCTACCATCCAGTATCAATCACCCGTTCACAATTACACAATAGAAAACACCCTCCCATGGTTACCTAATCGCACGTTTGCGGTTAACCAGTCCCAACTGCACATCCATGGTTACTCAAAATATAGAAAAACAAGGTAATCATGGATCAATAATATCATTTTTAGCAAGGCATCTTGGGTTTTATTTCTCTATTTTATGCACCATACTTCATTGTTTTGCAACTAGGGTTTACAATAGTATTTTCCATCTTGATTAATAGGTGCTACTGACCCTTGTTTGAATTCTATGTGTGCAAGAGATAGGTACTTGGAGAGCTGTTAAAGCTAGAGTGGTTCCCTTTTTGGATACCAAAAACCCACTCACCCTTGAAGTTGCAGCAGAAGAATGAAGGAAACCAGTTGACCTAATTGGAGAACAAAAAATTGTCATTTGAGCATTTGTACTTCATAAAAAGAAAAGCATTGTAATATCTATCCCCAAACATTGGGGCATCAAGCATTGTAAATTGGGAGACTAAGGCTCCCCTATTTTAATACAAAAGAAGCATTATTTTTATCGCAAGTGTTCATTTTCATGTATGTGTTTTGGTGTTGATTATTTTGCTATAGAATATATAAGACTTTATAATAAATGAAATAGAATATGTTGGGAAAAAATTGACATAGAATTATTTTAAAAACTTAAAATATAGGGGTAAAATCTAAGTTCTTTGATTCTTCCCTAGCCTAGATGCAAAACTACATGCTCTTTTATCTTGATGCCTAAAAAAAAAAAACTTATTTGAACTTAACCTAAGTTCTTTGGTTCTTCCCTTATTATGTGCTACGAAAGCAAAAATAGAGGCTTATCTAAGCATCAAATAGTAAGAAAATAGTATATAGGGAACTAAAACTACTAACAAAAGGGTAGGGTTGCTTGTATCGACCACTAAGACAAAATTGTTGATTCATGAATGTATAGCTTCTTGAAAAAATCACTCATACTTCCAATGATATCATTCTATCCTATAATAATAGAGGAACTCCTACCAAGTTGAGAAAAGCAATGAGTTTTCTAGCTTGACTAGTCAAGCCATACAATTATTAGTTAAAATAAAATATTTAAATAAATAAAGGGTACCTACATGAGTGATGAAATTGTTGCTTGTACCAATGATTTTATTTTTATAATTGTTGATGATAAAAATAAAATATAAAATTTTTACATTTAAATGAAGTAGAAAATTGCAAATAATGAAATCACTCCCTGTGGTAGCGATATCTTTCATGAGAAACTTATATAATGATATAGAGCTTAAGTATGAAAAGAATTTGATAAGTTTTTGTGATAATATTACTATTCATAGTAGTGATTTTGTTATTCTAATTATAGACAAGACATTATATTACAAAACTTGTTATAGCAAAAATAAAGAAAAGTTAGTTAAGATGAAATCACTGATAGAAAGTCAGAGGTTTAGCAATTTCATTACTATAATAAATATGGGTAGCTTGAAGGTCATAATTAGGCTAATATAATTTAAGGTGGAAATATATATCCGAAAGACTAGTGAGAGCCTAAGATCCTTGCAAAACAAGGTGGACTATAAAACACAATGGAGATTAAACTTGCATGTAGAATAAAGAATGAAATGAAAACTAAGAAAAGTAAATGGTAAATAGAGAATCAAATAAGTAATAATAAATAGATATATGGAGTTAGTGGCAAAAAAAAAAAAAAAAAATTAAGCTAAAGAAAAACAAATAATATCAACAAATAGATTGACCTTTCCTCTACCTTTTCCCTTCCCTTGCACACTAAGAGAACTTTGAAGTCTTCAAAACCTTGGATGCAAAATGAGAGCATGAGAAAGCAATTGATAAAACAATTTGGTAGAGTTTTATTGCATTAGAGTATTATTATTGAGATACACCCCAAGGATCCAATTTCTAGAATTTTTAGGGCCGTGGGAAGAGGGAGGAGCATTCATGGTGATATGAGAGGAGAAGGTAACATTTTGAATTTAGAATCATGAGGGAATCCTTAGGTTTGGGGTCTTCCTCAAGGTGGATGTAAATAAACAATAATATTTGGGCTTATTAATGGCATGGTATTAAGATATGCATGTACCTAAGGTTTTGTACACATCAAGACAAAATTATTATCAGACAAAATTACAACCAAATATTTTGTCAATCAAAGATTTCTTAATTTTTATCATTGCAGGTCAAATTGGGTGTGTAAGGTTGAGTTTAAGTGGAAGAAGCTAAGTTAATAAAATAACTACTAGGGTGATAAAATCACTACTACAAATTCACTAATAGGGTTATGAAATCATTAGTACAATCACTACTAGGGTGATGAAATCGTTGCTTGCAAAATTGCCACTATAGTAGCAATTTTATTGCAAACATTGCCTATGTGTTGTTTCTTCAATTTTGAGGAATTGATTGTTGTAGGAGTATAGGCATAGATATACTCATTGGAAATCTCTTTCTAAGTCCATTTTAGTGTAAGTTATTTTGTGAAGTTTTGTGAATATTTTATAGGAAAATTATTGCCCCAAAATGATGTTACTTTTTGGAGCAATAAGTGCTCCAAATATGGGTATAAGAAGATCACAAAGGGTCCAAAAACCTATTTCTCCAACACTACCCTTGCATCCGCTTTCTATTGAATACATCTACATTCAAATCAAATGTCATGAGAACACATAGTGTTCATATGAGAGCTCAAAGTGCACATAAAAATGAAATTGAAAATGAAACTTTTTATCCCTATTTATATTTTTGAATATTTTACTACATATAATTTTATTTTTGATATGTTTTGAAAATATAACAAAAGGATAGTGTTTCTAGGGATTTTGGCATGCTCCGAAATGATCTTCACATTTAATTCTGGCTAATTTTACTCTTGACTAACATTTTTTAGTGCTTTGGAATTTTTTATAAGTATTTCATTCCTAACCACATGGAGCAAGCATAAATCATTCTCTTTTAGATAAAATTTATAGGCACATCTATAAGTAAGTATCAAGTATGTTTTCCTCTACTTTTGTATTTTTTGGCTAATTTTTTACATTATTTTTACCATTTTGTTTTTGCATTTTTACATAGACATTAGAATTAAAAACTACAAAATGCCTATCATAAATATTTGGTTATTATTTTCCCTCTAAAGAATATAGGTAACTCTATGTAGCCCTATCATCATAAGCATATTTGAATTTTGTCTACACTAGCTTTAAATAATATTTGTGGGGTCAAATCTAGTAGATTTGAGATGGTCTTCCTACAAAAGTTATTAGGCATATAGCATTGTAGATATCATTAAGAGTAGCCAATGAGAGAGTGAATTTGGTAGATACACAAGTCATATCTTTGCTCTTGAATAAGGAATATCAATAGTGTGAGGGAGACTATCCATAGATGATGGGATTGCATGCATTCACCAACATGTGCAACAAATTCTCTAGCACCTAGATTCATTTCAACATATGCTTTGATACCAATGATGATAAGCTTCAATTATTTTATTGTTAAGAATGGGCATATATTTATACATGTTGAACATAACTAATTTACTTATTAATAACCAAATTATTTACAGAATCTAGATTGAATTTCTCATTATGTACTAGATAACATATGGTAGACGATTAACTAACTAATAATCTAATAACCACACTAACAAAATGTATATGATGGAATATTTTCTAACATCAAACAATTTTGGATAATATAATGTCTTATACAGATAGTTACAATTGTAGGTTCTTAAACATGGTTAAAAGAACCAATTCAAATAAACAATATTCCTTATATATATGATGTTATTTTTAAGATTACAAGTAGGCATAACATCTAAATTTGAATAAATTTGTATTTTAAATGGTATGATAAATTTGTATTTCATATTTATAAATGGGATAAGGTTTGTAGAGAAAATAATATAGAAGCAAGCTTAAAATATTGTATATAAATGAGTTTGGGATTAGGATAAAACTTGGTTGGAGATAAAGACCAAGAAAATTGTTGCAAAAAACATGTTGAGAAAAATTATATAATCTCTATGAATGCAATAAAAGTGTTAGCAAAATGAACCCTACCTATGGGAGTGAAAACATTGAACTTCATAATGGAGAGTTTAGAATTAATAAAGACACATCTTAGGTGGTTTTCCAATGAGGGTTTTCTAATAATTAATGATATATCACTTGATTTAAGTCTTATACTATAATTATTAAAAATTGGATCAAATCCTCTTTAGTCTATATGGGTTTAAATATACAAAACTGTGTTGATTTGAGTTGTAATATTAGATCTTGGATTTTCATTGGTAATTTGATTAAGGAAGAGGGCCTTGAGCAAATAATGAAGGAGCTCCAAAATGTCTTAAAATATTGTGGATACTTTTTCAAATTGATATGGAAGGGTTTGAAACAATCAAGATTATATACTCTTAAGCACTACTTAGAAGAAGTTTTTTATTAATATGAAGATATCCCAAAATAGTATTGATCCATAGGGATGACTAATTGAGGATTGTGTAAATAATCCAACATTAAAAACATTGGAAAATGGATGTTTAAATTTTCTTTACCTTTAGATTTAGGTTGGATCCCCACCAAACTATGCTAATCTAATGCAAAAAAAATAAATATTATAAGGAAAATACAACTAAACATCATAGTGAGGCTAGTGTGTGATCAATTGTTCCATAAAAGAAGATTGAATAATAGCAATACAAATTCATCTCAAGAATACATATAGTGGAAAAAATGATTAATAGGCAAACATAAGGGAACCACCATAAATATATTCATATAGATGGAGGTATAACCAATTAGAACATAATCTTGTAAGATATCCAAGAACAATTTCCATTAATTAAAGAATAAATATTATAATTGGAGTGTAGTTCTAGCCTTTCTTAAAATTACCAAAAGATATATACAATTATCCCTAGGCTTCTATTTATAGTGGGGTATTTACCCCTTTCACCCCAAGAGAAAATATTCCATTGTTATATTTTTAGAAAAATGAGAAAAACATCTTTCAATCTTCAATTCTTATTGCAAGCCATAGTTTCATTGATTTAAAAGACTGACATATTGATAATTCAATGGGTTGTAGTTCAATAGATCATAAGTTTCTTGAATTGGATGTTTTTGTTACTTCACTATTAGGGTGTCACAAAATCAATATTGATTCTAAAATTATCTACTCCTCACTTGTTTTGCTTGAGGCTCATTGTCGCTTATACCTATTTTATTCTATCAAGTTCTATGCCATTAACCAACGGTAGTGCCTCATGCTATATGTCTCATGAATGACAAGGATGCTAAGCTCTATTGGAAAAAAACACCTAACTATCTTATCCATAGGTTATGGATTCATTAAAATTTTAAAATTGTTTACAAGTTCTCATTTGGTTGGCAAATTCTATAAAGTAGACCATTCTACAATGAAAGGGAATTTAATGCTTTCCAACTAGGCCATTGCTATTGTTAGGTCATAAAAATATTTTGAAGGCATATCCTCCTCCAACTTTGGTATAACCTTCACATATTCTAATAATTTTTTGAGCTATGAAACGATATTAGGATCATTGGCTGTTGCATTTGTTAGAGAAGCTTTTTTTACTTGAGAAATTGCCTTCTTTTTCCAAATATTTTTCCATACTCTTATTTAGATATTATAGTTCCTTGATATAAGAGGGGGTTAGGAAGTCCTCTCTAGACAAGTTGGGTAATGTGTCTTTTTAGGTTCTTTGTAGCTCACTTCAAGTCATCATAGGATACTTTATAGGTGAAAATGATTTGCTACTAAGGGGTATATTCATAAGCTCCACCTAGATGACCTTATTTATTGCAAGCCCTATTTGCTATAGCTATTGGATAGTGGTTTTGTTGATCTACCTCATTATTTACATGTGGTTTATTTTAGAGGCTAACGTAGGCTTTAGATTGTTGATGGTGGAATCGGTCTTTGACAATAGTCCATTGCATGCTTGGATGTGTTGCAAATAGAGATTTGTGTACTTGAACTCTTTCAGGATATTATCCCCAATATTTTTTATAATATCCATGGATAATACATTGGACTTGATGGAATTTATCTCTACGTTTTTACTCTTTTTCAACTACTTCAATTGGGATATTACATCATCCTTCTAATTTAGAGCCTCATCCTTCTCTTGTTTTCACTTTTATTGCTCTTATTTCAATTTATAGCTACTCTAATCATCTTTGTCTTCTCTTTAGGCTTACAAATTTATCTTCATATTCTCTTTTTCCTCCCTACCTAGCAGGGTTATGCATAGCAATGAATTATTGTTAATTAATGAATATTTGGATTTTTGAAACTTGAAATTGGCAAATATGGGGACCCTTGATTGGGGCCCATTAACCCAAAATTTTTGGCTTACCCCAATTTTATAATAATTTGATCGTTTTAAGTTTAAATCACCAACATTACCTCCAATAGTAGTGGATATTTTTACCTTGAAATTATAAAAAAATTAATTAACACCAAAAAAATCGCCTAATATACCCCTAGTTAGCAATATATATACTTAATGAGATACATAGAAAGATCCCTAGAATCTATGTGAGGCATGATGGTCATGCAAGCCCATGCAGGCCCACACGAAGCCTTGGCCATGGCGCATCTATGTGAGACATGCAGGTCATGCAAGCCCATGCGGGGCCTTGGCCATAGTGCAAGCCAACATAGGGCCTTGTCCACGATGTGCAAGTCGGGAGAAAATAAATAAAAGTCCATGAATTTAGTTGCAATGTATTGGAAGGCTATTTATTATTTATGTTTTTGTTATCTAAGAGTGAAGAAATAGTTTTTTTCCCTTAAATAATGTGAGCTTAGGCTATGTTTTTTTTGTAGAATTTATAGTTACAAGCTAGAACAATGCATTCATTAGCATTGATTTAAATGAGATACTACAAATATATTGAAATAATTTCAAATCTTAGTTGTTATTGTGAGTATAGGTAAGTTGGTCATTGTTAGAATCTTAGGTTTAAATTTAAGCCTAAGAAATCACTTTAAACTAAAACTTAAATAAAATTTTAGTACATTTTAGGTTTAAATTTTATTTAAGTTCCAATTAATTGATATTGATAACTTGTTTCTCCTTTATTGATATTGAATTAGAATTTACAAGAACTATGTAGTGTATGATAAGATTTGCAGCTGGGTTTTGGGGAGTATTTGCACTCCTTATTGCCAGGAATGGATGGAGGAGAAAATATTTTTAGTTTTTAGATGACATTGTTTTGTATCTAGCTAAGTTCTTCAATTGTACAAGATAATCCCATCAACTATTGAAAATATTTGGTATTTTTAAGAGTCTATGTGAGTAGCATGTGATATGGGTTAAATTCCCAATTATTATAACAAATATTGTTGAACTTAGATGAAATTTTTATTTTTAGAATATATTTTTACAAATTTTATTGATTGTCTTATTTATGCATGTGAATTTCATCAAATCTTGCTAAAAATATTTGTTTGTTATTAATATTTATTTTGAATGTATTATTCATTCTTAAAACATTATATATTTAGGGTTAAATATTATTTAAATTCATCCATTAGTCTTTCTACATTTTAGAGTTTGAAATAATAGCTTTTATAAGTTTATATTAACAATAGTGCAAATCATTGTCTTATAATTATATAGATGACATTATTTTGTATCTAGCTGAGTTTTTTGATTGTACAAGATAAACCCATCGGCTATTGAAAATATTTGTTTTTTTAAGAGTCTATATGAGTAGCATGTGATATAGGTTAAATTCTTAATTATTATAACAAATATTGTTGAACTTAGATGAAATTTTTATTTTTAGAATATATATTTTTTAAATTTTATTGATTGTCTTATTTATGCATATGAATTTCATCAAACCTTGCTAAAAATATTTATTTGTTATTAATATTTATTTTGAATGCATGATTCATTCTTAAAATATTATATATTTAGGGTTAAATATTATTTAAATTCATCCATTAGTCTTTCTATATTTTAGATTTGTTATTAATATTTATTTTGAATGCATTATTCATTCTTAAAATATTATATATTTAGGGTTAAATATTATTTAAATTCATCCATTAGTCTTTCTACATTTTAGATTTGTTATTAATATTTATTTTGAATGCATTATTCATTCTTAAAATATTATATATTTAGGGTTAAATATTTAAACTCATCCATTAGTCTTTCTACATTTTAGATTTGTTATTAATATTTATTTTGAATGCATTATTTATTCTTAAAACATTATATTTTTAGGGTTAAATATTATTTAAATAAATCCATTATTTAGAGTTTTAGAGTTTGAAATAATAGCTTTATAAGTTTATATTAACAATAGTGCAAATCATTGTCTTGTAATTATATATATATATATATATATATATATTAGAATTTAAATTATAAGAGATCAAATAGTTAAAGTGTTGGGATGTAAGGAGGAAAAGTTCCCTATCGTCTATCTTGGTTTACCTTTGTTTATAGGCAAGATGAAATATGAATTTTGGAATCCAATTATTGATAAATTTAATAGGAAACTTCAAGGTTGGAAAGGATCTTTGTTATCCTTTGCAGGGAAAGTACAACTCATAAAACACACGCTTCAAAGCCTCCCTATTTATTTCATGTCTTTCCTAAGGATGTCAAGGAAAGTGGAAGAGACTTTAGAAAGACTACAAAACATTTTCTTATGGGATGGCACTGAATGCAAAAAATGTATACATCTGGTAGCCTAGGATACCTGTTGCTAGCCTTTACAGAATGGGGGTCTTGGTCTGAGGAAGTTGAGAGATCTAAATAGATCCCTTCTAGCTAAACATGGTTGGAGGCTTTGCATTGGAGCATTAGGGAAATGGGCTAGCATAATCCAAAACAAATACTTGGAGGGCAAAAACTACTTTATCAATTGTTCTAATCCTCCATGTGTGTCTATTTTCTGGTAAAAAATAATTAATAGCAGGAAAGTTCTATGGCAAGGTCTAAAATGGAGAGTAGGCAGGGGAGACAAAATTAACTTTTGGAAAGATCCTTGGATTCAAGAGGAGCCTTTATCAAACTACATAAATTTCAAAGATATTAAAGAACATTTAACCAAAATCTATGGTAAGAAAATTAATGGTTACATTCATAGGGTGGGTGAGTTTTAGGAGTGGAAAATCATGCAAGAAGATATGCAAGGCCCAGGGGGTAAATATATGCAAAACCTCCTAAGGAGTTACTATTTAGGTAAATGTTTAGAGGAGGATAAAATAATTTGGGGAAGAAACTAGCAAGGCCAGTACTTGGTGAAGGATGGATATAGAGTCTTGGGAAAAGTAACTTTAGAGAAACCAGAGCTTAAAATAATTTGGAAGCTAAACATCATCCCTAAGGTTGCTATATTTTTTTGGACTGCCATTCTCAATAAGATCCTTACAAAATATAATATGTTCAAAAGAGGAATTGTGGTTCCAACTGTTTGTGTCTTATGTAACAAAGCGGATGAGTGTGTAGACAATCTGTTTGTAACTTATGATTTTTTTTGTGATATCCTAAATATGTTATTGAGAGAAGTTAATGTTTCTTGGGTCATTCTATATTATCTAATCAGGATTTAGGAACAATGGCACTTAGGAAGCAGTATTTTTTGGCAAAAATGCATTCCACATATTTGTTGGAGGATTTGGTTGGAAAGAAACAGACGAGTGTTCAAAAATAAAACCAGAGGAATAATTGGGGTTTATACCAGGATAAAAATAGCCCTATTGGAGGATTGTATTAAAAACATTATTGGCCAGAAAAATCTTGTCATGATCCTCTCTAGAGAAAAAGACATCTTAAATATGGAAAAAATCAATAAGGTGAGACTAGATACTAGATGGAACATCCCCACAAAGAATAGGTAAAAATTAACTTTGATGGAGCTACAAAAGGTAACCCAAGTCATGCTGGTGGTGGGGGCCTTATTAGGAATGATAGAGGTCAGGTAGTGGTTGCATATGCTGAGGATCTAGGAATTACCACAAATCACCAAGTTGAAGCAAGGGCAATGCTTACAGGCCTCCGAATTGTAGTGAATTTGGGTTTTAGGAGAATTTTTCTTGAGGGGGATTCCAAGAATATTATAACTTCCCTTCAAAAAGGGGAGTTAAATAATTCTAAAATTTTTCAAATAATTACAGATGCGAGGACTATCTTGGGAAATCTAAAAAAAAGTCAAGTTAAAAATATTTATAGAGAGGGAAACAAAGTTGCCGATAAAATGGTGAATATGGTAATTAAATCTAAGAATTTCAAGGTCTGTTCATATGCCCCCATGGAGTTGGAAGAGATTATAAGAATTGATAATGAAGCCAGCAGATAAAGAGGGTAGAGTAAAGCAGAAGCACACTAAATTACATTATTGTCAGTAGTTTCTTTATCAGTTATGTAAAGCATTAAGCACTGTATCAACCATGTTAAATAGAAGGATAGTGGGAGGAATATTATTTTAGCTTCTGCATCAACAGGTTTAGCCCAGGTTTGTTTGTTTTACTAAGATAGGGCTATCTTACATTTGTATGATCTTCTCTAGTTTTTTATTGAACATATTTTGAGCTCGGTGTAAAGGGTCGGGGCCCTTCAACCCCTTTGTTTATCAATACAAAAAAAATTATAATTTAGAATTTTAAAAATTGAGAAAATATTTTTAAATTTAGAATTTAAAATACTGAGAATATATTTTCAATTTTTAGATGACATTGTTTTGTAACTAGTCGAGTTCTTCGATTGTACAAGATAATGCCATCACCTATTGAAAATATTTGGTATTTTTAAGATTCTATATGAGTAGCATGTGATATAGGTTAAATTCCCAATTATTATAACAAATATTGTTGAACTTAGATGAAATTTTTATTTTTTAAATATATTTTTATGAATTTTATTGATTATCTTATTTATGCATGAGATTTCATCAAATATTGCTGAAAATATTTGTTTGCTATTAATATTTAATGCATTATTCATTCTTAAAACATTGTATATTGAGGGTTAAATGTTATTTAAATTCATCCATTAGTCTTTCTACATTTTTCAGATTTGTTATTAATCTTTGAATGCATTATTCATTCTTAAAACATTATATATTTAGGGTTAAATATTATTTAAATTCATCCATTAGTATTTCTACATTTTAGAGATTGAAATAATAGCTTTTATAAGTTTATATTAACAATAGTGCAAATCATTGTCTTATAATTATATACATATAATTTTAAATTTTAAAAATTGAGAAAATATTTTCAATTTTTAGATGACATTGTTTTGTATTTGGTTGAGTTCTTTGGTTGTACAAGATAATCCCATCAGCTATTAAAAATATTTGGTATTTTTAAGAGTCTATATGAGTAGTATGTGATATAAGTTAAATTCCCAATTATTATAACAAATATTATTGAACTTAGATGCAATTTTTATTTTTAGAATATATTTTTACAAATTTTATTGATAGTCTATGAATGTGAATTTCATCAAATCTTACTAAAAATATTTATTTGTTATTAATATTTATTTTGAATGCATTATTCATTCTTAAAACATTATATATTTTGGGTTGAAAGAATTTGTTTGTTAAAAAATAATCTATGTGAAGTTGAGTTTGAAGAAGACAACTATACTTGGACCAATAACAAGAGAGGCTAGAACCTAATAGCAAAAAAATTAGACAGATGCATTCTATCAAATCATTGGCTAGATGGAGGAACTTGTGTTAAAATTAATACCTTAACAAGGATTGGTGCATATCACTAACCAATAAGAGTTAAAATGATGGTAAGTGAATTCAAAAAAAGATCATATTTTAAATATGAGTAGATGGCGGAAGATCGTCCTCAATTTGTTGATATGATAGCTCAAACATGGAATTATTTAGGTAATAGTGGGTTGTATGCTCTTCCAAACCAAATTAAAGCTATGACATCTAGATTAAAATAATGGAACAAGAACACCTTTGAAAATATTTTTGATAAGAAAGAAGAACTAAAAGATAAACTTTCAAAATTCCAAAAAGGTGATAATAATAATTCAAGCTTAGAGGAAAGGGAGTTGCTTAGTGAATATCATAATATTTTGAGTAAGGAAGAAAATTTTTGGAGATTAAAATCAAGACAGACTTTGTTAAAAGAAGATATACAAATTTTTTAATAGGATGGCTATAGTACAAAGATCAACTTCTAGAATTGGTAGAATTAAATCAATAGAAGGGGTTTGGATTAAATATTAGAGTGATATTAGAAAAGAGAAAAAATCATTTTATCATAATATTCTAGGTTCAGAGGAGACCGAAGTTCTTAATGATAAACTTCTTCAAGATGTTCCTTCAGTTATAATGAATGAAGACAATAAAAATTGATGGAGTCTCTTACTCTAGAAGAAATTCATTTAGCTCTTTTATCTTTCAATAAGGATAAATCCCTAGGTCTATATGGGCTCTATGCAAATTTTTACCAATATAACTGGGATATAGTGAAGGATTTTTTATTGGTGGTAGTGGATCGGTCTAGGGTAAAACAATACATACCTTATAAAATTAATGCAACATATCTTACCCTAATTCCAAAAAAGAAGGATGTTGAATTGTTTGATTATTTTAGACCCATAAGCCTATGTAATATGGCATATAAGATTATTTTCAAAGTGATGACGAATAGATTAAGGCCATTGTTAGACAAAATCATTTCAGAAGAGCAAGGAGGATTTGTGAAAGGGAGACAAATTTTGGATGAGATCATAGTAGCTCATGAAGTTATACATTTAGCAACTTCAAGAAAAGAGAAAAAAATGATCTTAAAACTTGATATGAGTAAAGCCTATGATAAGGTTAAATGGAAATTTTTTTTTTTTTAGATAAATTTGGTTTAGAGAAGAAATGGGTTAGATGGATTAAAGCTTGTGTCTCTATAGTTTCTTATTTAGTGTTGGTCAATGGGTTACCGACACGATCTTTTAAAGCCAAGAGAGGCCTTAGACAAGGAGATCCTCTATCTCATTATTTATTCATTATTATGGTAGAAGTTTTGAGTATGAACTTAAAGAAGGCTTGCAAAGATGGGCTTATAAGTGGACTTAAGGTTAGTAATGACATCGATAACATCACCCATCAATAGTTTGTAGATGATACAACCCTTTTTGGAAGGATAAGGATAAATGAGGCCAAAGATTTGAATAAACTTTTAAAAGAGTACAAAAGAGCTTTAGGGGAAAAAGTTAATAAGACTAAATCCAAAATTTACTTCCTTAACACTCCTGCTAATATCAAAGAAAGAATTTACTAGTTTCTTCAAATGGAGGAGGTAAATTTACCAACTTATCTAGGGATGCTTTTATTTGAGGGAAGAATGAGGATAGATTTATGGAATCTAGTTATTAGTAAAGTTTAGAATAAACTTCCAACTTGGAAAGGTAGATGTTTATCGTTAGTAGGAAGAGTATAGTTAATTAAGTTAGTTTTACAAGCCATTCCAACATATTATATGTCATTGTATTATGTGCCAAAATCAATTGAAAAAAGTTTAATCCATATTATGCAATCCTTTTTATGGTAAGGATTACACGATGAAAGGAAATTTCCTTTGGTGAAATGGAGCAAGTTGTGTGATGATAAAACTAGGGAAGGTCTTGGTTTAATAGTTCTTATAGATGCAAACTCAAATCTTAGGGGAAATTTTTTTTGGAGATTGTACAAAGAGAGTCAAAGACAATGGGCAAGAATTCTTCTAAGTATGTTGATCCCAATGACCCAAGTTTAAAATTTATTGCATTATCTCTACCATATGGTTCTACTCTTTGGAATGGTTTAAAAATTTGTTGATCTTATGATTACATTTTTAAGATAGATGGTGGAAATTGGAGGAAAAAATATATTTGGATGGATACTTGTTGTGATAAAAAACCACTCAATTTAGATCCAATTTTGAAACCTTGGATGATATTGCTTCAAGATAAATATGGTGATAAGGTTTCAAATATTTTTTACAAGGATCAAGAAGGAAGATACAAATTAAAATAATATTATTTTATAAGTATACAAGACATTGATGCTAGGAGGCAATTGAGTAGAAAGATAACAACTATGATTATTCCGAGGGGAGCCAAGGATAAATTGATTTGGGAGTTGAATAGCTTAGGAGAATACACAACAAGAAGTGGATATAATGTTCAACACCAACAAAATAATAATGTCACTAGAATATGGAGAGATATTTGGGATAGCCCAAGAATTCCTAAAATTAAAATATTTGTTTATCTAGTAGGTCATAGAAGAATTTTATCCTAGGACAACCTTATGAAAAGGGGTTTTCATGGCCCATCTCAATGTGTTTTCTGTAATAAGGAGGAGGAGAGTATAGACCATCTCTTGGGATATTGCTCAATAGTCTAGAATCCATGGAAATATATTCTTAATATGTTTGGTAAATGCATGGTGATAAATAGCAGAATTGAAGATTGGTTAAAGCAATGGCAAAGCACTTATAAAAGTGAGGATTTACAAATAATATGGGATATATCAAAAGATATAATACTTTGGACTATATGGCTAGAAAGGAATAAAATAATATTTAAAGGAAAGGAAAGCAATTTAGAGGTAATGAAAAAGAAGATATGTTTAGCTATAGAGGGCTTTAAACCAACCCTATTAACTCACCCAGTCCTTAATTTGAAAGAAGAGAGCATTGACAGATGGATTCAAGTCATTAAATGGAATTATGATGTTGGGAGCAAGGGAAAAAAAAAGAAGGCAAAGAATATAAATTGGAAACCACCAGATATAGAGTGGGTTAAATTAAATTTTTATGGAGCATCTAAAGGAAATCCAAGACCAGGAGGAGGAGGAATAATTAAAAATAATAGAGGAGAGATTTTGTCTCATTATGCTTTCAATAGTGGATTTAAGACAAATAATGAAGCTGGAGCTTGGGCAGCTTTAGAAGGGTTAAAAATATGTTAACAAATAAAATGGAATAGAGTATGATGGAAGGTGATTCTATCATAGTAATAAATGCAATTTTGATGAAATTAAAGGCTCCATGGAACATACAAAAGATAATTGTGGAAATTCAAGACCTTGCTAAAGAGTTTGAAGAAATTGGATTTACACATATATTAAGGGAAGGAAACAAATGTGTATATAAGCTAGATAATAGAGGGATTTTTATTGAGGATAATGAAGTTAAATTCTTGGCACAGGAGTGGGTCAAAAAATCACAAACAATCTTCTAAAAACATAGAAATTACAATAGGAGCCAAAGCTTTCATATTACTTTTCATAAAAAAAATGGAGATACAGACCATAACCCCTTTACAATTTTGAAATTCCCCTATAATACCTTGTTTCCCCTTTTCCCACCTAGGACAATTCATTTGAAATTTGAATTTTAGAGGTAAAACTTCCTGGGGTCATAACTCCTCGCTCGTTGCTCAAATTGACTATTAGTGCATATTTTTAGAAAGCTCTCAAAAATATCTACAACAATGTCCAATTTTCATCCCTCTATGAGGCCTCTAAGGCCTTCAAATCTCACCTTTAAGTTTTAGTGGTAGGATTTTCACCATATTGGTAGGATTTTCACCATAAAACTTACATATCTCCCAAACTACTCAGGATATTGGGGTGATTCTTTCACCATTAGGTCTATTTTTCCATTCCGCTCCTTGGGGTACAATTTTAAATTCATACATGCCCCTAAAAAATAAACAAACTTAGAATAAAATAAAAATTAATACAAATTTTGGATGATGCAAGATCACTCTTACACCACTGGGTGCTCCTCCATCAATTCTCCTTTCCATGGTTAGAGGAAGTAGAAAGTTTAGTTGAAGTTGAAAAAAAATATTGATTGCATGAATCAATTAATGATTAATATTTACTTTAATGTTTTCCATTGGTAATATCAATTGTATTTTATAACAATAATGTGTTTTCATTTAGCCTATTTATTATAATTTTTGTGGTTGCACTTGTGTTTCAGGAAGGAAACTAGCAATCTAGATCTGGTAAAGCAAAATATGATAGTGTGATGTTTTGGAAATATTACTCTACTAAGATGCAAGGCATAGATAGTAGAGGTGAAGTTTTGGCATTATGAAGAGTGCTATAGGAAAATGTTAAGAAAGAAGCTAAATTCTGGATTAATTGTATTCATACAAAAATTTGAAAAGAACCAGAAAATGAAAAATCAAGAATTTAGATATTTTATGTAAAATGATATAGGTTTTTAGCTATAACATCTCAATTGAGATGATAAGTGTATCTATTTGTAAACTCTCAAGCTCTAAATAAGAGAGATGTAATTTGTCAAGGGTGGGAGACCCGAGTACAACCTCTTATTATCCAACAAAAAAATATTTGTTTGTTATTAATATTTATTTTGAATGCATTATTCATTCTTAAAACATTATATATTTTGGATTAAATATTATTTTTAATTCATCCATTAGTCTTTCTAAATTTTAGAGGCTGAAATAATAGCTTTTATAAGTTAATATTAACAATAGTGCAAATCATTGTTTTATAATGTTTTTTCAATGGATTATATGGAATTGAAATGAGTCCCACTCATATTACTTCATTACCACATAGTGGTGTTACAAACAATCTTGGATATTATCCATGTATTGTTTGGCAAGATTAGAACCTGGGTCTCCTTGAAATGTTGAAAAATCTAATCAGTTGAGCTAATGCCACTTGATCATCATTGTCTTATATATATATATATATAATTTAGAATTTTAAAAATTGAGAAAATATTTTTTATTTTTAGATTATTTTGTATCTAGATGAGTTCTTCAGTTTTACAAGATAATCCCATCAATTGTTGAAAATATTTGGTATTTTTAAGTCTATGTGAGTAGCATTGTGAGTAGCATACATATATATATATATATATATAGTATATATATATATATATATATATATATATATATACATATATATATATGTATATATATATATATATATATATGTATATATACATATATATATATATATATGTATATATACATATATATATATATATATGTATATATACATATATATATATATATGTATATATACATATATACATATATATATATGTATATATACATATATACATATATATATATGTATATATATGTATATATACATATATATATATATATGTATATATATATATATAATTTAGAATTTTAAAAATTGAGAAAATATTTTTTATTTTTAGATTATTTTGTATCTAGATGAGTTCTTCAGTTGTACAAGATAATCCCATCAATTGTTGAAAATATTTGGTATTTTTAAGTCTATGTGAGTAGCATGTGATATGGGCTAAATTCTCAATTATTATAATTACAAATTTTATTGATTGTCTTATTTATGCATGTGAATTTCATCAAATATTTCTAAAAATATTTGTTTATTATTAATATTTATTTTTAATGCATTATTTATTCTTAAAAATTAATATATATTTAGGGTTAAACATTTTTTTTATTGATAAAGGGGTTTTGAAAGGACCCAAAACATTTTATAAAGAGAAACAAGTGTGAACCCAACTGGGATCAACATTAAAAGTCAAACAAAACATAAAAGCATCCGGAAAAACCTATAGCCAAACCATCCAAAAAGACAAAAAAGAGAAACATAGCAATTCCCAACAAGCTCAGCAAACCTAGAAAATGAATAGGAGAAACTATCAAAAAAATCAAACCATGAATAGGAACCATGCAAACTAGAATAGGAAACCATAATTATCACTTGAGTTGACATTGACCTACATCTTAGAATTCTCATGAGGAATCAAATACCACGCGAGAAGTGATTACTCCAAAGCTAGAGGCAAGGGAGTCTCATTTGGGGTCCAATAGGCTTAATTGGACCACTAAACTTGCTAAAGTAAACAAATTCCATCACCATGGTTTACCTCCATGAGTCCCACTAGGAAGTTAGACCACAAAATACGAAGGGATTCTTTAAAACTCTTTTGTTTGCAAGTAAATTTGATGCTTTATTTCCTTCTCTATACACATGTTGAATAATGATGTTTGTGTATCTGCCTAGTAAGATTTTGCATTCATTAATCATATTGTGAACACTCCATGGCAGGACTTGATTTTATTTGAGCCAATTGATAGTAAGCATGGAATCACCTTTAAAAATGATGTGGTCACAATCATACTCCTGCATAATTATTAGACCTTGGTACATGGCTCTCACTTTTGCAATATTTTTGGACTGAATCGCAACATTATTTACATAAGCAAAGATTATTTGACCCCTATCATTTTTTATAATGCCCCCAACACTGACCAGGATTCTCTTTTGCCACACCATCAAAATTTAGTTTTAACCAACCATTCGAATGAGGATTCCACTTAATAATAGATCTATCACTGCGGGTTTTGGAGGCCATAAAAGGATTGTAATTAAACTTGAACATATTAAACAAGTGAGTTTCAAGGCCAGGATTAGTTATCAAGTTTGAGTTCATGTTCGAATTCGAAACTCTTAAAGTTTGAAATAAATTTGACATGTTCAAAAATTTGAAATAAAATTTGACATAAAATTTGATATATTATAAATATATATATATATATATATTCATTTTTTTTTGTCGAATGCAAAGCAATGTGCCAAGAGGTCATTGATGCGGTATCAATTTATAGGCACACATGTAATTCTGGTCACAACCATAACCAATGTCTAATTAATGTCATTTGGTTAGTTACAACACCCAATTAGTTTGGGTTGTTCCTCTATCAATCCAATTACCCGGAGTTATATTCATTTACTAATTTACTCAGACAAGAATTGGTATAAATCTACGATTGATATGTTTCTTTACTAATTGTGGCATTTACTGTGTGGGTTTGTGCCAATCATAATATTTTCAAACCTAGGTGTTGTATAGGCTTGAAGTTTGGTGTCACTAGATTTGT
This sequence comes from Wollemia nobilis, assembly GCA_028583015.1. Classification (NCBI taxonomy): domain Eukaryota; kingdom Viridiplantae; phylum Streptophyta; class Pinopsida; order Araucariales; family Araucariaceae; genus Wollemia; species Wollemia nobilis. Next base: position 1,800,946 of record JAQPPZ010010110.1, on the reverse strand, counting down.
GGATCAAATTTATCACCTTAACCTTATTTTATATTTTAAAGGTAATAACGATTTAGTTTTGGGTATCCAAACTACCAATACACAAATCAAGTAAACTTGTTTAATTTTTTAATTAATATTAAATACTATTTATACATAATGGTTAAGGTTGTGAGCTTTATTTTATGAGACTCAGGTAAAAAATATGTATATGTATGGGGCTTCGATGTCCTCCTTTATAGATCATTTGCAGTTAATAAAGCCTACAACAACAAATGTGATCTGACCAGGTTGTTTTAATGAGTGATACACGTCACCATAATTGGTTTTACATATAAATTCTCATTCGTGCCATACCACACCACACTTTGAGCAACGGTTCATGACCATAAATTCATATGGCTCCTTTTTTCACCCTTGTAATGTCGATGTTGATCCGCTTGCACCTTTCTTCCATGTCGTACTTATGTCTGACAGTTTACACTGCCTTGCAACTTCAAACATCCACCATTAAAACAATTTTAAAAACTAACAGGTCGACATGTACATACCTACGTTCAGAATAAATAAATAAAATGACTTACCCTGTGCCAATGCTAAACTGAAGATGACCGCATGTAGAACTAGAAAAAAGGAGAATTCATAAATATCAAACTTATTTTTTGCCAATTTTTTTTTCATGTCGAATTTAAGGTTTGTTCGTCTAATTTATTCGTGAGGGTTTTAAATTTGATGAACTTCCAATTTTATCTCAAAAATTCAATGAATTTGATAACTAAGAGGGTAGGTTTAATGACTTCAGATGTAGAAAAAAGTTGGGCATTCTCTAAGGCAAGAGTGATGACATGGTGGAAGACAAACCAAGGATTTTGAATCAAACTATTAAACATTCTATTATTATGCTCCAACCATACTTGCCATAGGTAATTATGTAGACAAGTACACCAAAGGAACTTTAATTGGGGATTGGAAAAGGGATTTGGGTATTGTTCTAACTATTGACAAAGGGATGATGGCTGAACTCACACAATGCTAAAGAGATCGAAGAGGGAGTTCAGTATACCAATGGAGAACAAATATTCCAAGAACAAATGAATGGTTGACTCTCAATTAGACTTCTAGAGAACACAACAATTGGTGATGTACATGCCTCTTTCAGTATTTCTACATCTTATAGTTTGAAATAATAGCTTTTATAAGTTTATATTATCAATAGTGCAAATCATTATCTTATAATTATAATTATATATATAATATAATATAATATAATATAATATTTTTGGATGGTCAAACATTAAATATATACAATTTTTAAAATATAATGAAGTTATAAAAAGAAAAGTTAAAAAACTAACTACAAAGTAATATATTTTACTACTATGTATTTTTAATTAAATAATCAAGAACATCAAATATGGTACATTAAAAATATCCTTTAAATATGTTAAGCTTTTATTTTTTATTTTTATTATTAGGGTAGTGTGAGAAACCCTTGATGTTCAAGGATGGGCATCTCCATCCCAACCATGACCATTACCTCTCATAATGGTAAGATATGAGCTTATCAATAAGGGCCAAACACATAGCCATACACACCCACCCTATCACACACTCAACCATACTGTGGTTTGAACCTTGGACCTCCTGAAGAAGAGCCAAAGCCCAAACCATTGTGTTGTTCCCCCAAGACTTAAGCTTTTATTTTATATTTACACTTATAAAGATACTTGGAATAAGATATTTTTCTAAGTTGTAAGTTTTTTAAATCACTTTCAAAACCTCTTATGTAAATAGGCAATACAGTAGGCCTAATATTGTAAAATATGTATAGGTTTTAATTGAATGTCTACATATAACATAAGGACCTAAGAAAATACTAAAAAAAATCTACGAGCATTGTATTTTGAAGAGCAAGAGACTAGTAAGAGTTGGATTTATCATATTCTTCCTTTCTAATAGTTTTTAATTATTAGGTTGATAATAGTGGGGAGATTGTATTCATTGATTTTCTTGTAATGTTGTTCATTAGGAATAAATTCTTGATCTTAAACAAATATCTACAAATGAAGACTATCATGATTTGTAATAGAATTAGAGAAATTAGATATTTTATTATATTTAGTTATTTGTGTCATGTATGTGTACATAGTTATGACCTTGCTTCTTACATTCTATGCAAAAGGTTGGCTTATTCTCATATTCGATAACCTAGCATCATTGACTGAAATTTGAAATAATATTGATACCAGTGGGTAGTTTCATTTTTAAATTTATGTTAATAAACATTCACCCATAAACCATGCAAGTTTTTGCTTTGGTGGTGTTGGTCACAAAACTGTCTAAGTACAAAATATTACTATTTGTGCACCCTAGACCCAACCAACATTGAAAGGCCAAAGGAGAGAGATGTCCTTCGGGCCAATCTCTAGAGAGGGCTGGCTCCCTTACTAATCTAATCTGGTTTAAAGCTTAGGGTAACAGGAAAGAAATGGGAAATGACAGAAAGAGATGGGAAATATGGCTATAAGCCGAAAAAGTGTAGTGGGGATAAACTAACAGCAAGAAATCACATTAAGTGCTAATTAGCATGAAACATAAAGGTAAGCATAGGAACCACTCACAGTTTGTAGAGACAACATCCCAAACACATTTTAGTGTTCATTCCCTTACCAGTAGTAATCAAATTCAGATGCAAAATTTAAAAGCAGCTAATAATGAACACAAACATAAGCAGAAATGACAAGCAGAAAGTGATCAACCACAAGACTATTCAAGGAACCATAAGCCGAATATCTTTCTATTGATGCAGAAAACTTAAAGTATTTTTCTGTAGAATGTCTATCCTCCTTATTACATTGAAATGCTTAGTATTTATAGAGGATTTTACCTCTTTCATTAAATGCACAACACAACAAAATGTCGGCTGGTCAAAAATTCATGGCAGCAATTTCATCCTCGGTAATGGTGATGCTCGAATCAGATTATTCTTCAAGGGATAATGATCCAGCTTTCAGGGAGTGCACTTGGAAAATCAACAAAAATGGATGATAGAGAGAACATTCCAAGCATCGGTGCATTGAGACTCAACAAAGACACGCGACAATTGAGAGCTTGAATATTAAATCTTGGGCACCATTACATTCTTCCCTACCTTGGAATCTTACCCTTGCTGGTTGAAATCAGTGAAATTTAATTCTACTTTGAAAAGGAATGAAGTCCATGGAAGGCGCCTCAAAAATCATCGGGATCGCACCAGATTTGAGGACGTAGCATTTAATCCTTGCAAAAATTCTAGATCATGGCTCTTTGCTGCCCCAAGCATTCAATTTTATCAATCTTCGCCTTTCTCAAAAATATCTGCTGTTATGGCGCTTCTGAGAAGAACACTATGTTGATGGTTACCTCCAAAGCTGGAATTTCACCTTTCTATTTTAATGGATTTTACCCTTGACTTCTTTTAGTTTGAATGGCAATCAAAAACATGAGTTTCACCCTTAAACCTACTTTCACCTGCTTCCTAGGTGATTTCACTCCAAAAATGATAGAGAACATCTTCTGCAAAGGAGGAGGGAAAAAGTAATTGATTTCACCCCTGGAAGGGGCGACAATGATTTTTGCCCCTAGTCTAGGGGTGACGTTGACTTTGACCAGCAAGAAGACTACATTTTTGGGGACTTTCACCTCAAGTTGTTTCCTCTTGGATTTTCACCCCATTTGAGGGGTGAAGTTGACTTTGACTTCCCCTTTTATGCCTGAACGATGTCATCCTCATGCTTGCACTTCGAAAACTGCTTTTATTGGAGTTTCACCCTTGAAAGGGGTGAAAATGATTTTTGCCCCTATCAAGGGGTGATTTTGACTTTGACTACGCCCAACTCATTCTCCTTTCTATTTTCGGCCCGAAGAAGCTATTGCTTGGATTTTTACCCCTGAGAGGGGTGAAACTGATTTTCACCCCTTTCCAGGGGTGATGTTAACTTTGACTTCTCCTTCACTTGCACATTTTTTCCTTCTCCACTTTCAATGGGTGAAATCACTTATCAAGATAGTTTCACCCCAAATGAGGGGCGCAAAGGACTTTCACCTCCCCATGGGGTGAAAATATCTTTACTTCAATTTTTCTGGCGCTTTCACCTTGAATGGACAATACCAAAGTCATAGCTGATTTTCTATCAATTCGTCTATTCTACAACTAGCCCGAACTTATCCCGAAGATGTTCCTTGCATTAATTCTTTTCCTTTTACATTTCGAGCATGAGCACCTTTAATTTCTATAGGGAGAATTTTACAGTGCATTTTTGAAAATGAAATTAACATTTTTATTTTAATGGAAATGCTTATAGGAAGGAAACAAAATATTTCATTAAAATCATAAAAACAGCAGAATTGCATCATTCATCTTCTTCTTTTCCTTTCAAAATTTTACAACAAAATTTAGTGTGGTAAAATTGCCAACACTTTTGGTGGCTCTCGGGGTATTCAGTTCTTCTGAATGCAATCGACCCCAGGCCTTCATCCATTGGGCTCAGTTATCAGTACCACCGGCTGCATCAGACCCATCGTATGTATTATATGGAGTGCTTTATGCAACAACCTCCTTCTTCTCTCTTGTCTCTTGCACCTGCTTCTCCTATCCTTGTTGTTGTGCTTTCACCCATACTTGGACTTCGTGCTTGGTGAGGCTCTCACTTGTAGCTTCATACATGGCAACTACTTCAGCCCAGGCATCATCTGTGAATGCTGAGAATGTACTCAGTGAATCTATGACAAAGCGCAACATCTCAACCTGATCCAGGCTGATGCGGTTAGCTCTCTATTGTAGCTCTAGTAAGGAAGATTCGATGCGGGTGAGCCTCTCCATGCAAGGTAGTGCTTTTTCCTCTATTATTGGCTCCTCCCAGCCATCAATTTTTGAAGTATCTTCCACGAAATCTTGTCAGGTCATCTTCAATTCTTTTGTTGGCAATAACTCATCTTGCTCATCAATGAAGCTCAAAAACCCAGCATCGGCTAGAACCTCAAAATATACGAGCGAAACACAATGCTCCTACTCAAACATAGTTATCAACTTTTGGGCTTCTCTTGCTAGCTCCAACCGAGCAAAATAGCCATGCAATGTCATTCTAGCCTTGGACCAACCACGATCCATCCCGCTCATTGGCTTAACCTAGAAATCAGAATTCACCAATGCTTGAATCTTTAGCGCCATTTCCAGTTTTGGTTCTAGCCTCTCTTCAACATATTCCAAAGTTTTCTCTCCAAGAAAAATCACTACTCGAGCCTCATGAATGTACATGAGAACCTTGAGTGCATCCATCGCCAAAGTCATACAATCTTTCAATAAATGGCGATGAGTCTCTTTGATATTTTCCTTGGAGAAACTTGCCAATTGCATGGCTCTCTCAGCCAACTATTTTTGCACAACTTCAAGTTGGGTTGTTAATGCTTGTACTTATTTCTCTGCCATCTACCCAAGCTGTCTGGTAGCCCTTGGCTTCTTTCTCCCATTCTTCTACCTTCTTCTGCAATGCTCTACCTCTAATTTTATTGTTTCTAGATTGATCTCTACTTTCTGCTAGAGCATTATTCAACTCAATAATCTTTTCCTCGACCTCGAAGAAACTTTTCTTGTAATGTTCACCATGCAAGTAAAGAGAGCTCATGTCCACCTACATATTCCCCAACTTCTCTGTGGTATCAATATTCGTCAGGTCCTCTGTAATGACTTCACAAGTATAATCACTTGAAGTCATTTCTCCTTGAGGCTTTTGGACCTGGAGAATCATTCTCATAGTATGAGACTCCATTGTTTTAGGGTCAAAAGTGACCTTCTTTAATTCCTTTGTTGGATCCTGAGCTTCCTTTCTCTTACGGCTCTTCAACCATTGAGATGCACTTAATCAGGCTTGGTTCATCTTCACTATAATAGGATGCTCTGGTACAATGTCTATCTCTGGCTCTGTCAACACCTACAACTCAAGAAAATGAGTAAGGGGAAGCGAGCTTGCTGAAGTTTTGTCTTAGGAAGGGAAGTGGAAATGGGAATGGTTGATGTAATGAAAGTGGTTAAAGGTGTGGAAGTGAGGGTTTCATCTGTAGTTACACTCACTCGAGGAGGAGCTTGCGTACTTATAATCATGGTGGAAATTACTTGAATGGAGGATGAGGGAAGTAAAAATGGGTTAGGACTAGATGTGAAGGAACTAAAAGAAAGGGAAATAGTAGAAGTGGGAATAGAGGAAGAGGGAGCATCGATGATTAGGTACTAGGAAATAGGAAGTAAAATGGAGGTGGTAGGTATACCAAATGGAGGTGATATAGAGGCAACAACTATATAAATGGGTGCAACAGTCATCGAATTCTCAAGAGAAAGGGAAGGAGGTATAGAGAATGTACCTTCGGGCTTGGACACCTTCTGAGCTAGTGGTGAGGGTGATTGTGATGTTGGCTCACCCTTGTTTTGCCCCTCCTCTACCTCCTTCTCTAGATCTATGACTTCCATGTGTTGGATAAACTATTCTTCCTGAACCAAAGGAGGCTCTTCTGAAATGTTAGCCTGTGTGACTTCACCTATGGGAGGAGGGTTCACCCTAGATGAAGGAACTACTCTTGTTCTAGGATTTTTAGATATCTTTGGGAAGGGAGGCACCTCACACTTATTCTTCTTCTTCCACTAGAGTTGTACTTCTGGTGATGACTGTCTTTCTTCCTCTACAAGTGGTGCTTCTTCGACCACATGTTGCTCATGTTCAACCATGATCTCTTCATTGTCAGACCTTTGAAAAGTTTGAGGTACAATCTTGGTGAAAGAGATTGGTTGGTAGCCATCATAGTACTCATCATAGACATCCAAAAATACCTCATCCATTACCAGACCATAAGGTGACCCAGTTTTCCCTCTATGGGCCCTCATAACCCACTAGTTGGTAATATTTTCTTCAGTCCAAGTTGGTAGTTGTTCTTTCATCCTATCAAACAAACCTAGGGGAGGAATTTGATGCTTGTGAACCATGGGGTTGTACTCAACCTCCATCTCATAATAATCATGCCATGGTGGAAGTGGCATCATCTGATCAACATGCCACTCAAGATCGTGCCCTTCTAGATTATTTTTGTGCCATTGAATATCAGGTCTGGGGTAGCAATGAAATTTTTTGGTGTTAATAAAATTTGTGAACTAACCCAAAGGATCATATTTCCACCGTTGAGGTAACTCCACCATGCCCATATCTGAGAGTGCTTCATTAAGCAATTTATTTTGGCTGACTTGGTCAACTTCGATCCCATCAAAGTGAAATGGCATGGTGCATGTGGTCCTCTTGCCTCATCCTACCCCATAAACTTTGTTGATGTAGTCGGTCTTTCGGATGACTTCCATTGCAAAGAGGCACTCGATAGTGAAATAAGGAAGGAGGAACGACTTGCTAGTGAAGCCAAAAATTTGCACCATGATGCCCTACATCAACAAAAAGATATCTCCTCTCTCCTTAGTGATAATTTCTTCCCTCATTGCCTTGGGCACTCTTTCACTTGTGCAGTAAATGAGTTTGAGGGTGGGTCCCAGGAACATGCGGTTAAAATTGTAGAATGATTCCCCCTTGACAAGCTCGAAGTCCATGAATATACTGGCAGCTTATTGTCTACCTCATCAGTCTATTTTACTACAATAAAAGAAAAATGTTGATGCATATGGAAGAAGAAATACCAGGCCAAAAATGAAGCATGCCTAAACAAAATTGCTTCTTCGCTCTGAATTCTCTCCAACTGGGTATGCATCGCTCGAGCTACATAGTCCACCCAATCAAAGAAAATTGGATTTGTGCTTGCTTGCATGGTTGTAGGGGCATAAAAATCCACTTGGAAAATGCACTGCACCATCGCTGCTTGCCATTTATACACTGTGGTGTCAGTAGGAAGACCAGATACCCAAGCCAACATAGAATACATATCTGGGCTTTTGAATTCCATCAAGGGTTTTGATAAAGCTAGCAACTCTTCGAACTAGGGCACCTTTATAAGTTGATTCTCCATAAATTGGTGCAATGTTACAGTTGATTGGTACCTTTCCTCTTGCTCCTTAAGATTCATCTTCTTAGTCATGACATCTGAGGAAGGCTTCAACCCACAAGCAAATGCCTCTCTGATTGCACCAGGTGAAATAGTAAACAATTTATCTCCCTTTGCATTGTGGATGGCCCTTGTTGTAGGTTGGTAAAACTTTGCAATTGCTACCACCATATCTGGGTAAGGATGCATATGGTGTACACAAGTACCAGGAAATCTATGCATGGTAAGCAACTATTAATGGGCTTTCCAATGTCAAACCCTGCCTAACTACATTCTCCATGTCCAGGCACAATTTTTCTATGCCTTTGTTTGAGATTGAACAATCTCCAATATTGGCCAGTGTATCTGAATATGGATCAAGCTTGGTATATTCATGCCACCTAACTTTCTTAGCTTTTTTACCACCTTGTGCTTTTTTTGGCTCTGTAACTTTCTTCGGATCAGCTATCTTCTTCCCCATATTTGTATCATAGCTCCCACTAGAATAGTCTGGAAAACCTACAATAAAATAGTGCTTTGAACAGAAAACTTTACAATACTCATAGAAAAATATTCTTGCTCTACAAGCTTCCACTTCACCTTTCTTATATCTTTCACCCTCAACTATCGAATTTATTGTAGGTGGTGCGCTCAAGGGATTCGGATGAACATGCATCTTGGTTCTTGTGCCCTGCACATTTTTTAATAATTTTTTGAACTACCCCTTAACTGTAAATAACTTCCTTTCACCTAAAATCTTCTTCGAACCTCGTGCTCGACCACCTTTAACTTCAAAGGGTGCAATCTGGATATCCAACGACTAATTTCAGGAAAGTAATTTGCCACGTGTGAGCAAAGGGCACTTTTAGGAATGAAAATATTGAATTCTACTTCTCGAGGATGTCAAAATGTCAACCAAGGTGAAAATAGGTGAAATAAATTTGCTCTGGGTGCTCCAACTCGACCAATGACATCAATCGGGCGCTCCAACTAGAAAAATATTTTAATGGGTGAAACTGATTTGGCAATGCACTCCTCCTTTTCACCTATGCTCTCAAGAATTGTCTTCTTCTCCCGCCTGTTGAATGTTATGCTTTGAAACCCTCCTTTTAAAATAATTTCCTTTCTCATATTTCACCCCAAATTGGAAAAAAATTGATAGTGCTTTATTAAAAAGCAATTAAAAATCGATTTCGCCCTCCTTTTCTAGAAATAACCTTGATAACTTGGAGTTTGCCAAAAAGCATGCAATTTTTAAATTATTTTTGCCTTTTCTTTTTTGAATTTCACCATGTAATTTAATTTCACCCTTAAAATAAAAATTTCATGGCAAAATTAAAGAAAACTTCTTATTATTATATATATTTTCTTTTATTTTTGCTTTTCTTTTTTATATCTCCTCATATCCTCTGATTTTTCTTTTATTTTTTAGCAATGAATAATTGAGGCAAAATTAATTTTAATGCTTTCCTTTCCCTTTTTTTTTTTTTTAATTTGCCCTCTTTCATCCGAAAATGCTTGCTAAAAAATATTTTACTTAATTTCACCCAAAACTAATAATGCACTCCTTAATAACCTTTTCGGGGTGAAATTGATTTTTGGATAATGAGAAAACATTTTGGGGGTGAAAATGATGCTTCGGGGTAGAACGAAGTTCTACTGATGGAGTCATTTTCATCATATATATTATTTTTATATATATATTAAAGCAATAAAATACTTCTAAAAAATAAAATTAAAACATCTGTACATATATACATACTTGTTTCTGCGATTTTCTCAATGATAATAGGCCTTCAAATGAAGATCGTTTATCGGAATTGGCAACTCTCGACCATCCATGCCTTGGAGATGATAAGCATTAACTGAGTTCACCCCTAAAATTTGAAATGGACCTTCCCAAATTACCTCGAACTTATGGTGCTTTCCTAGCTTTGCTTTATTCTCATTCCATTTGAGCACCAAATCACCAATTTTGAATTTTTACTCAGTTGTCCTTTTTTTGAACCACTTCTGCGTCATCTTGGCATGTTCCATGAAAGCATTATATGCTTTCTCTCTCTCTTCCTCAAGTTGCAGAAGTTGGGCTAACCTTGTGCTCATAGGATCAGATTCATCATTTTCATCATTGAGCATTTGCAAGGTTCGGAGAACTAGGAGCTCGATATGGATGGGCAGGACTGCTTCCTTGCCATACACTAGGGAGTAGGGAGAAGCTTTGATCGATTTCTTAACCGATATGCGATCCACCCACAAGGCTTGATTCAAAAGTAGATGCCAACTTCTCTTGTTGCTTCCAAGGGTTTTTTTCAAAATTCTGAGCAAGTTCTTGTTTGTGGACTCGACCAGACCATTTCCCTATGGGTAATAATTAGATGAAGTTTTCAAATATATCCCATACCAACCCACAAATTCAGTGATCTTCACCCCAATGAAGGGAGTCCCATTATCTATCATGATTGCATCTGGTACACCAAAATGGGTGATCAATCCCTTGAGGAAAGAGATAATCGTTGTCTGATCTGCCTTCTTGGTTGGAATGGCCTCTGCCCATCGAGTAAAATAGTCAGTTGTCATCAAGATGTATTTGTGTTCGATAGAAGAATGGGGATCAATGACCCCGATAAATTCTAAGCCCCACTATTGAAATGGAGCTTCCACTTGGATTGGGTGGAGAGGCAAATATGCCTTCTTGCTCCTACCGACATACCACTGACAATTATCGTAACTCTGACTAACTTTATGTGCATCTACGAAAAGAGTAGGCCAAAAGTAACTAACTCTGATGATCTTCAATGCCATAGGCCTCCCTGCATAGTGGTCGCCTGATAAGCCAGAGTGGAACTCCTCCAGAATCTTCTACTTTTTAGATTCCTTGATGCATCTGAGGAGTACTCCGTCTATGTTTTTATGAAATAAACCACTTGGTAGCAAGACGTATCTGAGGGCCTGTAACCTGAATCTTCTTCTCTGTGAGGAGTTCAAATGTGGTGGACACCTTCTCGATGTAAAGAATTTGACAAGGTCCTCTGTCTAGTCATGGTCACCTATCACTTGATTTGCAAGATTGCTCTCATTGATAACTTCATCGTGTAGTGGTATCACCATCCAAGACGTGGCACTTTTAGCTAGCTCTTGACAAAGTGCCCGACTAGTGAACCAATTTGGTCGATCGAATCTCAACATCATACTCCTGGATCTTTGAAACCCAACTTGCTCTCTTGTCACCCAGTTCCCCTTGAATAATGAAACTCCTGACATCTGGATGAATGACGTAGACTATAGTCTTACTCTGTGAGATAAAATGTCAAAACTTTTTCAAGGATTTCATAACTACATAGACCTATTTTTCAATGAAATTATATTTTTCCTCATGTGGCTGAATAACCTGGCTCAAAAAAGCAATTGGTTGTTCATCTCCATCCTCTCCTTTCTATGTGAGCATGGCAACATAGCTTTCCTGCTCACCCATGATGTAAAGGATAAAATCCTTTGAGTAGTCCAGATTGATCAAAATAGGTGCTTGGACAATTCTCTCCTTGATCTCCTAGAAGGCCTGCTTCCTCCACTCTATCCACTTAAAATCTGCATTCTTCTTAAGGATCTCGATCATCGGCTTCACGACTTGAGCGAAGTCTGCAATGAATTTTTGGATAAAATTGATTTATCCAAAAAATGACTATAATTATTTCTTATTGGCTGGTAGTGGCAGCTTCAAAAGAGCTTCAGCTCTAGCAGGATCAATGGCCAACCCATCCTTTGAAATCACATGACCCAGGAGTTTCCCCTCTTTAACAACAAAAATTAATTTCTTGGGGTTGATAGAAATTCCAAACTCTTAGTATTTCTCAAAAACCTATCTCAGGTGAGAACCATGCTCTTTCCTATCATGAGAAAAAATAGTCATGTCATCCAAATATATCACAATAATATGATTCAACAACTCACCAAAGGCTACGTCCATTGCTCTCTGGAAGGTAGCGCCAACATTTGATAGACCAAAAGGTATTCATTGGTAGGAAAAAGTGCCCCACTTAGTGGTGAACATTATTTTGTGTTGGTCTTCATCCTTCACCCAGATTTGGTTGTAGCCAGAGAAACCATCTAGTAATGAGAATATTTGTGCTCTAGCAACTACATGAAGAATCTAGTCGATCTACGATAAGGGGTAGTGGTCTTTCAGTGACACTTGATTCAAATTATGAAAATCCACGCACAAGCGAATGTCTCCATTCTTCTTTCATACTGGGACCAGATTCACCACCCAAGTTGAATGTTTGATAGGATATATGATTTTTACCTCCAACATCTTCAGTAATTCTACCTTCATTAGCACTTCAATATTTGGATTAACAAGTCATTGTTTCTATCTAAAGGGTTTTACTCCTTCCTGCAACTCAATGGTATGTTGGATCACATATTTGTTGTAGCCTTTCAGATCATGATAGCTCTAGGCAACAATATCTAGGAACTCATAACATAATTTCTTAATTTTCTCGAGCTCATCTGGAGTACAATCTATTCCAACTTTGATTATCTTGTCAGATTCCAACTGCAGCTCAGTATACTCTTTATCATCTACTTTGATCCTATGCTTTTCTGCTCTATCATTCTGATCAAAGAGGTTCTCGAGCGTAATCAATCCTTTTGGGATATGATTATTCCTCAGTTGGATTAACCCTTCAGCCTCCTCCTCATCAAGCGTTCTCCCTTCCACCGTACTAGCTTCTCTTACCAAAAAATTCACAATCTGTTCATCATTGTCAAACACTTGCCAAAAGATATTTTTTTGGGGACTGAAGGTCTGTATATCAACCTCACAGTCTTAGGCTTTCTCACCACATGCTCCACTGGGAAAAATTAGTGCCAAGGGAGGCTAGGAGATCGGCATGCTTGTTTTTCTCCTGCGAGATTGCTTGGATATTCAATGTTGTGTAAGCTTCAAAAAGGTCCCATACCTTATTTTGGTATACCTTCAAGTAATGTTGCTTGGAAACACACTTACTAGTTACCTGGTTGATGATTAGCTCAGAATCTCCAAAGATCTGCAGTTGCTTGATCCCAAGCTTTTCTACCTTTTTAGACCCAAACAGAGTGCTTCGTATTCGATGACATTGTTCGTGCAGCTCCAAGTCAACCGGTAAGAGTACATTTTTTATATGCCATAAGGAGAAATGAGGATAATTCTAGCTCCTGCACCATTCTTACACCTTGCACCATCAAAGTATAACTTCCATAATTGATTCAAAGTAGGACCTTCATCATCCATCACTTTTGCTTCAACTTTTTTAGGTTTAGTGATGGTGTAGCAGCCGATTTTGGTTTCCATCATGGCATTAAAATCGAGCATTGAAAATTCATCTTCTATTCGGAGCTCATCCAAAGTCTCCTCCATCAGGTCCAATTCTTCCAATTCTTCTATCATCAAGTTGATAGAACTCATGGGTGTATCTTCTTCTTCAATCTTCTCTATGTGATAAGTTGAGGGCTTCTCATTATAAATTCGGATTCTCCTCCCCTTGATAGAAATTTCCAAATGAGAATAGTCAAGAGAAAGGTAGCCTCCCAACTTAGCAGTAAACTCCTATGACAGGCACATGCTGAAGTAAGGCTCTAGATCGACCACGACCACTTCTTGGATCATAGTTATCTGAGGCATTTTATGCAATACAATGGGGATATCCTTGATGACCCCCACTATCCTTATGGGGGTTCCATCTAACTACAAGATGCTAGGGTTGCTCCTTGTATATTCCATACCCATAACATCGCATACTACCTTTGGCATGATAATCGTTGTAGTGCCTGAGTCAATCATGCAATTGTGCACAATCCAACCTTCCATCCTGAGGGATAGGTAGAAAGGGGGAGGTCTATTCTTTCCAATGGTAGAAGTTGTCAGTGTTTGAGCTAACACTATCTGAGTCAGATTCTTCCCCTTGTCTTTCACAAATTTTAGTGATTCTTGCAACAAATCCACTTGTCCAGGCAATTGTAGTGCATCATAGAGACTCACCTTGGTTGGGATCCTCTTCAGTTCTTCGACAATATTAAATATGGATGCACAGGACTCTTTGGCTTCATTGGCAGTTTCATATCTACTCCGATATTATTGTGTGGCCTCCACCCTCTAACGTTTTGTCAAATATGGGTATTTAAGCTTTTCCCTGGCTTGCTCTTCTATTTTAGCTCTCGCCTTGAAGCCTTTTCTTGCACTTTCTCTCTTGCTCATTGAGGCAAAAGATATTTTAGCAGGATGGGTGCATCTAGCTTGGGCATTGGAACAACTACCTTTGCTTGTACTTGTTTCTTCTCATTTTGCACCTTTGAGTCAGTAGGTACCGTTGGAGCAAAATCTGCCTTTGGTTACGTTTACGCCCAAGACTTTTCCAACATTGAAATACCAAGTTAACACAGAGTTTACCTGGTTCAATATCTAGAGGAGGCTGGTTCCTTGCTTCTTTTAGAAAAAATGAGGAAGAGAGAAATGCATAAAGAGAGGGAAATATAGTGATGGCTAGAGAGTTAAAGCGATACAGATTAGGTAACAACAAAGAAACTATTACAACCTTTTGTAGAGAAGCATAACAGAGAACCAAAACAGAGAAACTAAAACTTATGGTGAAGATTTATTTAAGTGCAAGCTTATATATGAAGTTAATTGTAGATCCAAATGAACTTTATTGCAGGAATTTAGAATAATAATTAATGTAGGTTACATTCAATTTAGACTTATATAGCAATCAAAAACACATACATACTTGATTTAGAACACTAGTGAGCCAAGAACCAGAATGGATGATATTTATTAAGCTTTTAGAATTTGTATACATAGCCTTGTAAACACCTAAGAGCTGACCATTTGTTTAGGTTTCTCATTCTATATATAAGAGTTTTACATAATAGAAAACTGAAAGTTGCTACAACAGTATACCCGTAGGCTCATTCTGGTAAAGAAGTAGTTAAGAGAGCATGGATCTTTCAATGGGAAGTGGTTGAGATATCCTGGTTATGGTGATCTTATTTAACCTCTTCAAATATGTCGTGTTCCATATGGCCTTAAAAATATCATGCCATCATGAATTTTCACCTTGGTGATGTCTTTGGCCTTCAAAATATCGTGTCATCGTGACTTTTCACCTTGGTGATACCTTCGGCCTTCAAAATGTCACGCCATCATGAATTTTCACCTTGAGTTGACATTTGGCCTTCAAAATGTTGCGCTATCATGAATTTTCACCTTGGTGATGTCTTTGGCCTTCAAAATGTCATGCCATCATGATTTTTTGCCTTGGTGATGTCTTCGGCCTTCAAAATATTGTGCCATCGTGACTTTTCACCTTGAGTTGATCTTTGGCCTTCAAAATGTTGTGCTATCATGACTTTCTACCTTGGTGATGTATTCGGCCTTCAAAATGTTGTGCCATCATGAATTTTCACCTTGGTGATGTCTTCGGCCTTCAAAATGTCACACCATCATGAATTTTTACCTTAAGTTGATCTTTGGCCTTCAAAATATCGTGCCATCACAACTTTTCTCTACACTTAGCAAAATATTGAAAGATTACTTATTATTTTCCTAGATGTGGTCATTTTGACCAACATTCTTGGTGCCTCCCGGGGTAATTCTATCAACAAAATGTTAGAAGCTAGAGCCTTTATCCATTGGGGAATGGAGTAAAAAAAAAAATTAATAAAAAGAAGGAAAAAAAGGGGAATGATACCAAGCACCAAAAAGCTTCCTGCTTGAGTTTGATCATTCTTCTAGAGTATCTTCTTCATTAGATTTTTTTGCTTCACCTTGACTGGGAGCTGCTGCATTGCTTGAGGAGGTTTTCTTAGCCTTTTTATATTTTTTCTTCTAATTTACTAACTCATTATAGGTGGTGCAGGTCTTCCTCCAAGTTTCTTCATCTATATCTATTTTTCCTTGAAAGTAATGTATAGATACTCCAAATATTCAACCTTGTCATATGATAAGGTTATTGATTTCATATACATATCATGTAGGCAAGATTTCATCTAGGTAATATCCTGAGCCATGTTAAATATTTATTCTTCTTGAACAGGATCTTCCCAGCTATCAATTTTTTATTCATCTTCTACAAATTTCTTCCAAGCGACTTTCAATTCATCTTTTGTTAGAATATTTGAATCCTTGTCCCAGAATATAGGCATGCCTTAATTTTTAGCTATTATTACATATTTTAGAATTGGCTTAGCTTCTGCTTTGAGCTCCTACATGAGTTTGGAACTTTTGGTTACCAAATTATGCCTTTTGAAGAAGTTTCTGGCAACTAATTTGACCTAGGACCAATTCTTATCTCATGCTCTATATCCAATTATTGCTTGTGTGCTATCCACCAAGACTTAAATTTTTATAGCTACTGAGAGCCTTGTTAACAAGAGTTTGAATGATACTTTGAATTCATCTTCCACTTGCCCTAGAGTATTTTTTATTTTGAGCAGATAAGATAGTGTGGGCCTCGCTTTTGGGGTCATCTTGTTGATGCTCCCAATCATGTATCTCCTAACTATCCTAACTTTTTCTTTAGATAGCCCACTGGTATTATTAGCATTATCTACGAGCTACTTTTTAAGGTCCACAACCTATTGTTGCAACACTTGGATCTGCTATTTGGATTTCACCACTTTTTATTTGTAGGGGGTCGCTTCATTTAACATCAACTCCCATTTCTTAGCTTCATTTTTTAAAGCCTTTTCTGTTATTTTTTGTTGGTGCAAGGCTTCTTCCAAATGCTTTTTTGATTGCTCAGCTTGGAGGTACTTTTATTTGTAAAACTCAGTATTTAGATAAATAGTTCCCATGTGATTTTGAGACTTTCCCCACTCGTCGTCCATTGGTAGCTAAGTGATATCTTCCATGGTTACGTCAGCTTGGTAGTCCTACAGGATCATCTCTTTCTCTAGCTTTTGAATGAGTGGGGTCATCTTCATAGTGGAATACTACATGTTAATGGGATGTAGTACTATTCCTTCTATAACATAGGCTATATCTTTAGAACTTCAGGAGCTCTATGACTTTAGCCATGTAACAACATTCAGGGTGGCCTTTTTCAAAATTTTGAATTTAGCAATGGTAGGATTGCTTTCAGGAAAAGCAGCATGAATGGTTTGGAAGCTTATCAAGTTAGTGGAGTAGGGGAAATAAGCAGTAGCCAAAGAGATCTCAACATTTTATTATTCAGTGGAAGAACCTGCAGGAGCAGAGGAGGATGCTGGTGGAGTTTGTTGAGTTGATGGTGGAGATGGTGGAGGTTGATGAGTAGAGGTGGGAGATGCATTGCCATGACCTTTAGAATGGGAAGGGGAATTATTCTGGGAGTGAATGGAGGAAGGAGTATCGATATTGATAGTAGATATACCTAAGAATTTTTGTGGGTTGGTATCTCTGGTTCCATGTGACTTCTCTGGAGCTTCTGTGTAAATATCTACTATTTACTTTAAACTTGAAGCATCGATACCAATCGTCACTTTTTGGTGGGACCTATTCCGTGCTAGGATTTTCTTTGGTGGGGGGGGCTCTTCAACCATATCGACTACTTGTTCATCTATATTTTGATATTTGGAATTCTACTCAGAGCTTTCTCCTGTTACTTCCTGGTTCCCTATTCTTTCATGTTCTCCTAATTCTTTGTGCTCCTATGATTCTTCATGTTCCTCTAATTCTTCATGTTCCTCTAATTCTTAATGTTCCTCTAATTCCTCAAAGGGTGTTTCTTCCCTTTTTATTTTCTTTTGGTCTCCTCCCTTCTCTGGTTCTGCTTTTCATTTTCTTGATTCTACTCTCTATCGCATGTGTTCAAGTTGGGCATCATCATCAAACTCTGTGTCTAATCCAGAAGGGGGAATGAAAACTAAACATTTCCTTTTAGGGAGTTCTATTTTCTCAGTAGCAATTTATTTCCCCTTGTCCTTTTCAATATTACTTTCATTTTTTTTGATGGGGATGCCATTAATTCCTAGAGGGAATTTATCCACCAAAGTTTCAGACTGTTTATCATGGTTCACATCATACTTCTCGAAGAATTTCTTGTCAATCTTTGTCCCATACATGGAAAAAATTTGTATGTGGTATCTCATTTACCACCACACTAATATTTTAGCGTGATCCCAGTATTCCCCTCTTTTCTTGGTACTTTCAATGGTCTTGTTACTTAGCTTGTGGGTTGGGTTCACCTCAGGGCACCAATCTACCAAGTGCAAATAGAAATCATGCCATGGGGCAGTGGCTGCATTTTTCAATGTGCCATTCTAATGGTCAATATTCATCATTATTCCTACCCTGCTTATTGATTTGTCTGTTAGATGATTGAAATTGCTTAAAGGGGATTTTATTCAGGGTGGCTTGCCTCTGAGCGAATTTCTTCGCAGGGTCACATTTCCATTTTTACGACAGCTCTATCAATTTGAGATTTCTTAAAGCTTGAGCAATTTGCTTGTGGTCCCATTTTTTTGATACTGTAACTCCATACTGAAAAGGCATGAGGCAAGTACCTATCTTCAGAGTTCCTGTACCAAATTTATAGTTGATGAATTCTATTTGCCTTACATACTCCAGAGTGAATAATCGCTTAGTAACGTAAAAAGGAAACAAGAAGGGCTTCTCTGTGAAGCCATAGAGCCTGGTGACCACCCCCTATGTCAGAATAAACCAATATTCTTCCTCTACATGGGGGTCTCTCAAGGTATCTCGCATCTATTGGGGAATTCTAGGCATGACGTCGTACATAATTTTTAAAGCAGGGACCAAGAATTCCATATTAAAATGATAATATAACCCCACATTTGAAAGAAGTGACATCCATTCACATGCAAGCAGGGGGTCTCCCTTTGGGTCTTTTGTAGTGGTAGGGATAAAACTCAAATTCTTTGCTTGAAAGAAGAAGAAAATCCATACTAGGTAAGAGGAAAATCTAAAGGCATCCGAGATATCCTTCTGTATCTTGAAGAGGCCTGCATTCAGTTGTTGGGCCAGGTATTCTGAACAGTCGAAGAAGATTGGTACTCTACTTGGGTCTATACACATCACGTCATAGAACTTGGGGTTGGATATGCATTGTGCTATTATGATTTACCACCTGTAGACCTGTGTGTTTGTTTCTAGCACCACCACCATGGCAATCATGGAAAAGAGTTCCTTTTTTTTTAATCTAGATAGGGGAATCAAGGATTTTGGCATGGCTCTTTCAAAGAGGAAGTCTAAAAAATACTTTTGTAGGAATGCTCTGATGTTTGGAGCATTGGTGTAGTATTTCACAAAATTAGTAGGATCAAACTAAATGGGGGGTACCATAGGATTCCTTCCATAGGCAAAAGTGGCCCTAATTGAGTCAGTGTCAAGCATGAATATGATCGCATTCTTGGAGTTTCTCACTATTATGTTCTTAACATCATAGAATTTTGCCATGGACTTGTTTAATTCAGGGTAAGGGTGGACTTGGGGGTAGACATACCAGTAAATCTTGGAGTGGTAGGAGAACGTGCTCGAGATTGATGGGGAGACGTTTGTGGTGATCCTAGCCACTATATCCTTTCAAATTTATTTTAGTTCCTTCCATGTCAGCTTTGTATCAGTGATGTGGCTATCAGGGTCCATGAAACTACTTTCTTTTATGGTTGATATTCATTTCCACTTTGAATTAGTTGCTGGAGGTGTGGTTGGCATGGTTGTATTCTATTATTTGGTAGTAAAACTAGTTTGGACATGCTTAACAGAGTGTTGCAAAGCTTTTTGAGAGAATAGGGGAGCACAAAGATCAGAAGGTAAATAATGTAGAAGATGAAAAGGTGATGAAAATTTTATGATATAACTGACTGTTCATGCACGTGCCAAGGTGACATGCAATAACTACCAAGGTGTCATGGAATAACTACAATTGGTGGAACACATCCCAATACTAAATTTGAATATTGTTGGGTACCTTGGTTCATGTGCCAACATTGAGGAACCAACTACCATTTTAACTTGGGCCAATTATATTGCTCTACTTCTATCCTGGTCTAATAAATTGGTGTCACCTCTTACCCTAGGCCAATCAGTGGGTATGTTGGTACTTAAAAAAGTGGATCTTTTTATAATGTCGAGAAAACTGCTTTTCCCACCAAAAATTTCTTGGTCGCTCTGAGGTGACCATTGAGCACCGAAATGTTGTGCCATCATGACATTTGTCCTTAGAGTGGTCATTAGTTTCCAAAAAGTCATGAAATCATGAAAAATTACATTGAAGGGACCATTGAGCATCGAAATGTTCCACCATCATGACATGTATCCTTGGAGTGGCCATCAGATGCTAAAAAGTCATGAATTTATGATAATTTACATTGAAGGGGTCATTGAGCATTGAAATGTTGTGCCATGATGACATTTGTCCTTGGAGTGGTCATCGACTACCAAAAAGTCATGAAATTGTGACAATTTACATTGAAAGGTCCATTGAGCACTGAAATGTTGCACCATTATGATATTTGTCCTTGGAGTGGCCATCAACTGCCAAAAAGTCATGAAATCATGATAATTTACATTGAATGGGATATTGAGCACTGAAATGTCATGCCATCATGAAATTTGTCCTTGGAGTAGCCATCGTATGCCAAAAATTCATGAAATCACGATAATTTACATTGAGGGACTATTGAGCATCAAAATGTCACGCCATCACGACATTTTTTGAGGATTGAAATAAAATAGATATTTACATAAAATACATACAAGGTAGAGGGAAAACTTTTACTTGTAGTATAGCTTCAGGTGGAATCCATTGACTGGGATATATTGAACCTAACCCTATTTATTTCTTAGCTGGAAAGAGTTTTGTTATTTTTCTTCTATTACCTCGAAAGGGCCCTCCTAGAACGCATCAAATTTTTTATGATTTATGGGTTTTGACTTCTTTTCATTCCATATTAGGACCAAGTATCCTATCTTGAAATTTCTCAAAGTGGCATTTTTATCAAACCATTTTTTTGTGGCAACCACATGTTCTTGATAGTGGTCGTAGGCTTGCTCCTCTTGTTCTTCCAACTATAGGAGTTGGATCAACCTATTCTCCATTGGTTTTGCTTCCTCTGTACCAGTTTGATTGAGAAGTTTTAGAGTTGGCATCTCTATATGTATTGGAAGGACTGCTTATTTACTTGTTGGAGCCAAATTTGACTCAAACTTTGAAACCCCCAAATTTAAATTTTTAGTTTCATCAAAGTAAGCAAGCATTGTTGGTCCTTTTGCATCTAATTGAGAGAGTTTAATTTCTTATGAGTTTGTTTGATAAAGACTAGTCGTTGTTGTTAATAATGTGTGTCCCTTTTTGATAAAGCTCAATTATCTTAAATAAGGGATAGGGCAAAATTTTATCAGATTTTTAAAAGCCAAACTCTGATCCTCATAAAATAAAGTTTCCCTTGGGCTCAAATCAAATGATAAGTCTTTAAATCCTAAAGTGTTCAAAAGTAAGAGGAAAAATTAATCACATGCCTTGGTCTAAAGCCCAAAAAGCATAACTAATGTCAAAAAATTTAATTAAGACTTAAGGGTATGCACCCCATCTAGTTAAAAATTGAGCACCTTAGATCAAATCCGAGGGCAACGCTCTAATGAACTCAAAGATAAACAATTGTGCATGATCCGATTAAAATACATTTGATTTAATTAAAATACTATGGTCAAAAGCATTAAGGGTATGCACCCCTTTGAAATAAACATTGAGCTAATTGGACTAATCAGATGATAGCGCTCGATCTAGATCTAATCCGATAGTGGCACTCCCATAAAAGGTGCATCAAAAAGGTAAAAGCCCCATAAGATTAATTAAACCTATTAAATAAAATTAGTGAGGGTATAATACATTGGATAATTATTCCCCATTCAGCTTAATCAAAGTTAAAAACATGTGCCCCTCGATAACTAACCCCGCAGGTTGATCAAGATCAACGGTTGCGCCAACATCAATCGAGATCCGACGGTCGCGCCTAAATCGAAACCCAAACAAAGAAATGGTAAGATGTCAGGAAAAATGAAGGTAAAGTAAAAAATTAATTATGCATTAGTGAGGGTATAATACATTTCTAATTACCCCCCTTTGGCTTAAACCAAAATAAAAAAAAAAAAAGCTCCCCCCTTTTTTTTTTGGGGTTTGGGGAAGATCTGACGACAACGCTAAGACGAGCCCAAATATCAATGGATGCGAAGGCCCATGTTAAAAACTTATGGCGATGAATGATTCAAAGTCAAAAAAGGGATAAAACAATCCGAATATCTGATGGCAGCACCCACCCCCACTTGGATCCAACGACAGCACATTGTTTGAAATGATCGAAGGTTAACTCACAAGGTTTCAGTAATATAATTGATCAAATACATAAGGTTAGTACATGAATAACCTCCCCCCTTCCATTTTGACAAAACTTGTACATCTAAGGGGAATCCAATGATCGCACCCCCACCATGGTATCATCTAATGGTCGGGGTGTAGGGAGATGACCCGATTATAAGAATGCCTAAGTTTGAAGCTATGTTATTAAGGTTTTAATCACTAGATTAACTAGGGAAAATGGATTACATTATTTTGCATTTTGGGCCTAAGCATCGCTAACCAAGATTTTTAAACCTTATAAATATGATTAATTAGATTAACCAGGCACAGGTTTATATAAAATGATGAACTAATAGTAATGTAGGTTCTTAGACATCGAACGTTGCGCTAACCCTCCTCAGGATCTGATGGTAGCACACAAATCAAATATTTAATTAATGAGTCGACCACGAGAATCTGACGGTAGCGCTTTGTTGAGATTAAGGGAATCCAATGATAGTGAGCAAGTCAAAGTCAAATACAAGAAGGGCTAAAATAATAGACATCTTCTGATGAATCCAACGGATGCGCTCCATCTCGAAATGATCTAATGATGGCACACATTTCAAAGGTAAGCTAAATGGTAAGATTAAATCGGTACTTGATTAATTAAATTTTAAATACATTTAACAAGGATTTTAAAAGGTTATTAATTACCACCTTTATTTTGATTAAGTCAATACTAAACAAAGAAGGTTCAAAGCATGTTTCTTTTGGTTATATAACCTATAGGTTATAAAATATCCAAGGTAGTGATAGGACAAAGGTTGATCGAATGAATGTACTTGGTCAAACTTTTATCCCAATAGTTATGAAAATATCAATAAGAATAAAATCACCACTGACCCATGTCTTTAGAATTCTGGAAACTAACTCTCTTGCAGGTTTAAGGATACCAGAAGCAACCATGATAGAACCTATGAAAATTGCAAATTAGCAAAATTGGTGGACTCATCTTTAAGAAGGATTCTATATTCTAAGCTCCTAGAGAAGGATGATCACTTCACAAAAATACCCTGAAATATACATCGAGATAGAAAGCAAGGGAGTGACTCATTCACAACAAGGTACGCTAAAAGATGATATGAAGATCAATAGCCGAGATGAAGTCAAAAGAGTACACATAAACACCGTGAATCTAGAAGGATACTCAAGGAAGGAAATATTCGAGCAATCAGAGTAAATCCCATGGATAGTACCTTGATAAGGATAAAGTAGACTAACCAAAAGATAAATCCTGATGCTCAAGCATGCAACCAGATCCTGTATATCTCTTGAGAATAATAATGTACCACAAAATAAGACTACAAGGCATAGTCACAACTTATAAATAGAGATAGTAAGGGAGAGCTAAAGGCATCAGTAAGCGAAATAATGGAGTACAAAGAATATAAAAGTATTCAATTTCTATTCTACAAATACTTAAGATGAAGAAAGCACGTGAAGAATAAAACATGGTTTCGACTTGCAAAAAGTCATTCAATCCGTGCTTCGACGGAATATAGTTATAAGGGGAACACTCTGACGGAGTATAGTTATGGAAGCAACTTATAGATGTTTCTAGATCTTGTTTTCCATTCCCATATTCCTCCTACTTATCGCTACCTCCCTCTTTCTAGGCCTTCTTCCTTAACCACCCTGACATTTTTTCCAACATTGCGCCACCTCACCACCTTCCATTGTGTGAAGCCACCCCCTTTCCTCTTTTCTCCCTTCACTCTATCGCGTGATCAGTGCAATTCCATCCATTTGCCACTAGCACGCCACCCCTTGTCTTCACCATCACGTTGGGTCCCCCTCCATCCCTCATCTAAATTTTGTAATAGCAGCCTGGTCAATCCTTAACAGTAGATCATGGTGACCAGGACAAGCAAAACAAAAAGAAAAAATATGATAATGAATCCTTAGTTTCTAGGGCCAACAAGAGAACAAAATGGCCAAATTATTCAGTCGAAGAGCTCTCTTCAGTCCAAAAATAGACGATGATAGTCAGTTCAGAGCTGCACTAGTTGGACAACATACGTAGTAGGTTCAATCAGATGCTGACAAGTGTAAGGCCATAAATAAACTAAAAATAATAGAATCAAGAACCAACAACTATAAAAGGAAGCAGATAGGTTCAGATTCTGCATCAAGCAATTAGAGAATAGCATTTTTTCTAAGAGGTATACTTGAGTGCCCTTTTGAGTTGTGTTGTTGTATCCCCTTTTGTGTCTATTTTTCTCATTCATTCTTCTTTCTTCCCTTTATTGTGCAGGATTTTGATAGGAAAGTGCTCAAGAAGTTGAGATTATTTCTTGTCCTATTGAGCCTAAGATTCAGAGACTCTATTGTTACCATATTGGAACAAGGAGAGTAGGAGAGACCTGTTACATTATTTGAATAGAGTCTTCTTCATTGTATTGATGTATTTCTTTGAGAAAAATAGAGTTAAAAGGCATCTTGCCCACTCTGCATGTAATATTTTATGAAATCAATACAATTCTGAGTTTCATTCCTGTTATATCTTTGTCTCAGTACTGTGTGTCACTGTATAATGGATTACATTATTTGAATGCATTATATACGTTTCTTTCGTTGGTTAACTTTTAGTTTTATTATGATATTTGAATAAATCTAAGAACACCAATTTTCTTTTCCCCATTCTCTCTGTTCATGTTAAAATTGTTGTTAAATTGCTATAACAACCCAATGAATCTAGGCACCGGTCTACATAAGGCATAACAATTGGTTATTTTCTTGCTTGGTCATTTTAATACATGTAGTGTTACATTAATCTGGAGCATGTAATCAACGTTTTATCATATAATTACCGTTAGGGTTTCCTTACCCGTTATGTAGTTTTCTTTTAGCAATATTTATGTTTATCAGAATAAAGAGGCAGGTTGACCAGAGCCTGTAATAGCTCATTGGTTTCAAACAGATTTTTGTAGCGTGACAATCGAATCCTATGGATGCAAGAATCGGTTCCAACAGTTTTTGTGCCATTGGGAGGACTTGATAGTAAATAATATTTTTTAATTTGTTTCAAAATGGAGAATTTTTACATTCTAAGCCTGGATTTTACGACATTATTTTTTAATCAATGGGTGGCCAGTTAGAATAAAGAACTTTTATTTTAATTTTTACATTTTCTACGTTCTTTATTTTACCCATGTTTTTCAAATTTTGATTTTCTTTACGTTTCTTGATCTTCTTGAAAATTCCTACGTTTCTTGATTTTCTTGAATTATCCCAAGAACCGACTCTTGTGAGGATGAGTGATAATATCAAGCATTCTTGATAAAGTATACGCTGTTCTTTCTGCACCCCGATGTTGGCGACTCTGTCTGCAAACCCAGAAGATAAAAATAAAAAAGAGAGTAGAACGTGCTGGCGAACACCAGGAGAAGCGGTAAGGAGCTATTTCTAGAACTCGAGAATCCAGAGGTATTTATACATACTCAAAAAACTCCACTTTTCAAGAGTACTGCTTATAATAGTAGATCAAATTCTAGCGGTAAAAAGTACGTAAAGAAAAATCAGAATACTATCACTGTAGATGAACATTTGAATTCTATTATAGAAGATACATGTGATTATTTTTATTGTCCAATAATTAATACTGAGGTAGATAATCCATTAGATTACATTCAGGCTACCCAGAACCATATTCCTGTAGGTACTGCTATTGTGAATTTGAATTCTACAGTAACCATGGCCCAAGCTAATGTTCATTTATGGAGGACTAATAGATATAGGCCTTTTGTGTTACCCATCAATTTAAATGCCTTACCCAGTAAAGCTCACAAATACCTCCCAAAATTCTTAGGAAATAGTGCAGTAACTGGAGAAGATCATATCAAAAGTTTCTTGTATGCAATGGATAGTCTGGAAGTTGAACATGAAGATGTAGTATTGAGACTATTTTTACAGACTTTAGAAAAATATGCTAGAGAGTGGTTCAATTCCCTTCCAAACAATGATATCCCAAACTTCACCAAAATGGAAACTGTGTTTTTAAAGAAATATGGTGAAAGGAAAAATGAACAATCTCTGTTAACTGAATTAGCCACTATGAAGAAAAAAGAGAATGAGGTTGTTAGTGATTTCAACATAATATTTTCAAAGACTAGGAACAAAATCCCTGCCAACCTTAGGCCTAGTGATATTCAGTCTATTTGTTTTTATAAGAATACCTTTCAAGGAGAGTTTAACTATGAGTTGAGGCAAGAACAAGCCACCACCATTGATGGTTGTATGGAAAAAGCATTGGATATAGAAAGAAATATGCTTGACAGTGGTAAGATGAAACCTTACTCTTTAGAAGTCAACTTACCTGAGAGGAAACCTAAAAGAGTGGCATTTGATATACAAAGAAGAACTGAAATTGATCCAATGGAAAAGTTGACTAGTCAAATGACTGAGATGTTCAATAACGTGAACAACAGGTTAGCAAGAATTGAAAGAAATAATGGAAATAATGGTGAATCTTCATAGATAGAGTGACCTCATGTTGACAACCGTCCTCCCTTCAAGAAAAATTTCAATAGGAATTGGGGAAACAACAATGGTTCTAAAGAAGGAAATAGGAGTAGAAGTAATGGGAATAATAACTAGAAAAACCGAGAATCTGATAGAGATCAGAATAGTATTCCTAACCCCATATCATCTGCCAATATAGCAGAAGGCTTTCCCTATTTTTTCTCTACTTGTGATGCACCTCATAACCCTGATGCATGTGGAATTCACCTAAGTGACCAATGCAATGTAGATTTACATGTTGAATCAGAAGAGGATATAAGAATCAATGCTTGTTGGTCTATGGAAGATGAGTCCAGGGAAAGGATGTTTGAAGAAGATATGGATAAGTATGCTTCAAATCATCATCCTCAAATTTTAGTAGCTGAAGGAACTAAAATCTTGCAGAAATCACATGAGTCAAGATATGATAAGATGAAGCAAGGGAAATTAATCCCCATTGCTCAAGAAGTTGAAGAATTAGAAGCTACCCATGTTCTGAATTTAAGGAATAGAACAGTCCCAGATAAGGCAGAGAAAGCCTCTACAAGTGAAACAAGAAAACAAACTTTCACCAATAAAAATATCAATAAAGAGAAAACTGATAGAATCCTCAAAAAGATTACTCCTGAAGTAATAGAATCAGAGGAAGAGATTCCCAAAGAAGAAAGTAATAAACCACTGGATATAAAGAAGATAGAATTTGATGTTGGGTCAGAACTCAGTAAGCAAAAGGTTAATATCACATTTGGAGAACTTATGAAAGTTCAACAGTATAGAGAACAAGTCTGCAGAGCATTTGGATTAGTGGAACAAAAAGAAGACCCAACTTGCCATGCTTCTAGACAAAATCAACATGATACAAGATCACCATCCTCTGTCAGACCCTTTTATGTATCATTAAGATACAACTCACATGAAGGAGAAAGATATGTCATTCATAATTGCATGTTAGACAATGGAGCCTCACACAATATCATGCCCAAATTAATAGCTGATCAAATGGGATTAATCTATACTAGAGATTCTACCCCTATTTTTGTAATGGATAGTAGACAAATTCCTTGTGTAGGGGTGATAATTGGATTGTTAGTTTTCTTAGATCAACACCCCAAAAAGGGCATTGTCATGGATGTTGCAGTAGTTGATGTTGACCCATTCTTCTCACTATTACTCAGTAGACATTGGGCAGAACAACTAGGAGGTTCAATTCAACTGGACTGGTCCTATGCTACAATCCCAATATCAGATAAGGAGAATATAATTTTGAGAAGGGAACCATTCAACAAGCACTCCGTAGAGTTAATTCAAACTGATGAAACAATGATAAACTTAGTAAACTCTATGGAAGAAAAAGGGATGGGAGTTTATTCCATATGGCACAACCCATTCCTGGTGGAAGTACCAGAAGCAAAGAACATGGATCCAAAAGTTATGAAAATAGTAGATGTTGAATCAGATAGAGTATTAACTCAAGAGATGTGGACCATGTCTTTTGATGGAGCTAAATCCCAATCTGGAGCAGGTGTAGGTGTTAATTTGATTGATATTAAAGGAAATTACCTTGGTATTCCTTATAGACTAGAATTTCCTTGCACAAACAATGTAGTTGAGTATGAAGCTTTATTGCTAGGATTAAGGAAAGCAAAAGAATTAGGTATTAATTACCTAACTGTAATAGGGGATGCAGAGCTTATTATACTACAAATCAAAGGTAAATATCAGACTAAGCACCCTAGGCTTAAGCAATATAAAAATGCAGTATTGGAAGAAATTGATAAATTCTTAGCTTTCAATATCTCTTATATTCCAAGGGAACAAAATCATGTTGCAGATATTTTAGTCGTAAATGCCTCAGGCCTAGATCACCCAGAGATAACTACAGAATATATGGATAGATTCCCAACTATTTCAGTCTATAAACCTTCTGTGCTAGATAACATAGTCTATCTACAGGTCTTTCAAGATGATATAGATATTAAAGATTTTATGACTCTGCAAAATCAATATGTAGATGTAATCTGTGATGAAAAGGATGAAGAAAAGCTAAAAGACCAAATAGGAGAGCCAGTAGAAGTAATCCAGTTGAAAACAAATAAAATACCCAAAGGATTAGTTTCTCTAGAGAGTCTATTTGATGATTTTGACAAAGCTTATAAGCCTTTAAGCAGAGATGTAATATCTGAAGATGTTAACATTGGTTCAATGAAAGAACCTAGAATAGTGAAAGTAGACATGGCCTTACCTGCTAAAGAAAAAGTTGGATATATCAGTTTCTTGAAAAAGAACAAAGAACATTTTGCTTGGACTTATGAAGATCTGAAAACTTTCAAAATAGATGTAATGACACACATAATACCCTTGAAAGAAGATTCCAAACCATTTAGATAGAAACAAAGGAAGTACAACCCAACTCTGCACCCAATAATGCAAAAAGAGGTACAAAAATTGTTGGATTCTAAAATAATCAGAAAGGTAAGATTTTCTTCCTGGATATCCAATTTAGTACCAGTCAAAAAAAGAATGGGGATATTAGACTTTGTGTAGATTTTAGAAATTTAAACAAGAGTTATTTAAAAGACAATTACCCATTACCCAACATGGAACAATTATTGCAAGCAGTAGTTGGCTCAACTAGATTGTCTCTGTTAGATGGATTTTTAGGGTACAATCAAATTCAAATAAATCTAGAAGATAGACATAAGACAACATTCACTACGCCTTGGGGCACATTTGAATATTTAAGAATACCTTTTGGACTGATGAATGCAGGTGCTACTTTTCAGAGGGCAATGGATTTTGCCTTCAAAGGATTAATGTTCAAAATTGTAGTTGTATACCTGGATGATATCACAATATTTTCTAAAAATCCAGAAGATCATCTAGAACATTTGACTACAGTTTTTGCTCGGTGCAAGGAATTTGGAATTTCTTTAAATCCCAAGAAATGCATATTTGGGACTACACAAGGAAAGTTATTAGGACACATAGTTTCAGAAAAAGGAATAAGCATTGACCCAGAAAGAATTGAAGCCATTTCCAAAATTCCTCCTCCCAAAAATTTGAAAGGTGTCAGGTCATTCTTTGGCAAGATAAACTTTATTAGAAGATTTGTCCCAAATTTTGTAGAGATGACCAAACCCATAAATGATATGGTTAAAAAAACTGGAGAAATAAAATGGACAATTGAAAATATGGAAGCATTTAACAAGATCAAAGAAGCCATATCAACCACTCCAACCCTAAGCTGCCCTGATTATGCAAAAGATTTTAATATCTATTCTTATGCATCTGAACATTCTATTGCTGCAGTTCTTTCACAGAAATATGATGAAAATAATGAAAGGCCAATAGCCTTCATGAGTTCAGGTCTAAAAGGAGCACATCTTAAATACACCTTACTAGAAAAACATGCTTATGCAGTCATCCAATATTTAGAACATTTCAAAGGTATATTTGGGTCAAACAAAGTTTATTGTTGTATCCCTTTTATAGCAATAAAAGATATTTTTTCTCAATCAGAGCCATTAGGAAGACCAACAAGATGGATGGTAAAGCTTCTGCAATATGATGTTGAATTCAAAATAGTTAAAACTATCAAAGGATAGGGTTTGGCTAAACTGTTGGCTAACAAAGAAGAAGAAGGATTTGAAAATGTTCTCACAATAGATGAGGCATATGATATCAGAAGAATCAATAATACCGAATGCAAATGGTATGAGGAAATTTTGTCATACTTACAAACCCTGTCATTTCCTAAAGATATGTCAACCAACAGAATGAGGTCAGTCAAGCTTCAAGCTCAAAAATATTATATACAGGATGGTGTGCTATATTGGAAACACCCTGATGGAGTATTATTAGTCTGTTTATATGAAAGTGAAGTCCCAAAAATAATCAATGAATTTCATGATGGTTTCTGTGGAGGACATTTTTCTCCAAGAGCTACAACTAATAAAATTATGAGAGCAGGATATTATTGGCCTTCCATTTTTAAATATGTATATAAATATGTTAGGAACTATCATAACTACCAAGTTTTTGTAGGAAAGAAGCAGTTGGCAGCCATGCCCCTCAAGCCAGTAATCATTGAAGCACCATTCACCCAATGGGGTATTGACCTAATTGGAGAGATCAAGCCTAATTCATCTGGCCAACACAAGTGGATCATAACTGCAACAGATTACTTTACAAAGTGGGTAGAAGTTGCACCCCTGAGAACATCCACTACTGCCACTATCATCAAATTCTTGGAAGAAAACATTCTGACCAGGTTTGGAGTTCCTCAAAAACTGGTTACAGATAATGCATAGTATTTTGTTTCATATGAAATGGTAGAATTTTGTGCTGAATATGGAATTGAATTATCCCATTCTGCTAATTATTACCCCCAAGGAAATGGTCTTGTTGAGTCATCAAATAAAAATGTAATAACCAGAATAAAAATATCATTGGGTAAGAACAAGAGAGGGTGGGACAGTGAACTTAAATTTGCTTTGTGGGCTGATAGGTTATCTGTTAAAAGAAACACAGGAAGAACCCCCTATGAGATGGTTTATGGAGAGAAAGCCTTATTACCTTCAAATATAGAGAAATTGGCACTTTCCCTCTTATTGCAAGACCATGAAGACCCCAATCCCATACAGAGAAGGCTTGACCAAATTGTCCTACTAGAAGAGCAAAGAAGAGAGACCCTTAATAGAATGATGGAACAAACCCAGAAAACCATGAAATTGTTTAATAAGAAAGCCAAGGGTACTCCTTTTTATCAAGGAGATATAGTCATCTATTGGGATCCTAAAAATGATAAGCATGGTGAAAAGGGTAAATTTGAACCTAAATGGATTGGCCCATACCAAATAGCCCATGTTATAGGGTAGAATACATACAAGTTGCAGACCTTGCAGGGTGAAATGATGGCTATCCCTATTAATGGCCAACACCTCAAAATGTACAATCCCTGTTGAAGGTGAATAAAATAAAAGAAAAATAAAAAAAAGTGGAAAAAACAAAAAACCCAAAAATAGAGTGTTTTATTTTTAGCTCTTCTTTTCTTGTTTAGTTTAATTTTGAGTTTATTGTACACATGATATTCTTAGTTTGATGAGTATATATTACTGTTGATTCCACCAAAAACAATAAGAAAAAAGGAGATTTATTTTAGACTCTGATGAGGTTTACAATTTTCAAAATATGAGTGTTTATGCAATAGTTGTTTGATATGAGATAAAACAGAAGGAAAACAAAGTTGATTGAAACATCATGTCAAAGCCTCACATTACAAATGATACTTAAGGTGACTTCAAAGGTCCAAAGAACCAAGTTATCTTTGAGAGGGTGGTTGAGCCAAAAATCATTACACTCATCTTTTATAGCCAGAAACTAATCCTCAACTCAGGCATACTCTTTGCACAATTTGCTTATATATCCAAGTACTTCTCTCACGAGAAAGAAAAATAAAAAATAAAGTAAAATTGAGTCACTGCTTGAGATATCTTGGAAAACCTCTACCGGGGCTATAGACGCTTGACTGGTAGTAGGGTAAAACCATATGGGATTAGAAGCAACTCCATCGGGGCTATAGATGCTTGACTGGCAGTGGAGCCCTATAGAATGGTGAAAATTTTTAAGAGTGAAATCACATATTAGGCTTAACTATTTTGCTCAGATATGGCAAAGTTCTGAAAGACTTAGAAATCAAAATGAATACACAAACACACACATGGGCTTAAACATGATGAAGCAAAAGGTTTTTGACAAATTTTGTGTAATCATATCTTATAACTTAGCTAGAACAAGCATTACAATAATCTCAAAAGCTCATCTGTTTCTAAAATTCTGGCCCTACTTTTCCAAAAAGTGAATAAAAGGAAATTACAGTTTTTCAATACTCTCTAACTCTGATGACCTGTCGCTAATACAATTTTTTAGTTTTAAAAAAATGGTAATGTTTTGTTATTTTGTTTATCAACCTTGATGATTTGAATTTTTGTCCAATTTTTGCAAATAAAACCAGGAGATTCTGTGGTTCTCAAGTGCCTCATGTTTTCAACACATTGTCCCAGATAGAGCCTATGTTGGAGCCAAATTTGACTCAAACTTTGAAACCCCCAAATTTAAATTTTTGGTTTCATCAAAATAAGCAAGCATTGTTGGTCCTTTTGCATCTAATTGAGAGATTTTAATTTCTTATGAGTTTATTTGATAAATACTAGTTGTTGTTGTTAATAATGTGTGTCCTTTTTAATAAAGCTCAATTATCTTAAATAAGGGATAGGGCAAAATTTTATCAGATTTTTAAAATCCAAACTCCGATCCTCATAAAATAAAGTTTCCCTTGGGCTCAAATCAAATGATAAGTCTTTAAATCCTAAAGTGTTCGAAAGTAATAGGAAAAATTAATCACATGCCTTGGTCTAAAGCCCAAAAAATCATAACTAATGTCAAAAAATTTAATTAAGACTTAAGGGTATGCACCCCATCTAGTTAAAAATTGAGCACCTTAGATCAAATCTGAGGGTAGCACTCTAATGAACTCAAAGATCAACGGTTGTGTATGATCCAATTAAAATACATTTGATTTAATTAAAATATTCATTAAAATACTATGGTCAAAATAATTAATGGTATGTACCCCCTTTTAAATAAACATTGAGCTAATTGGACTAATCGAACGATAGCGCTCGATCTAGATCTAATCCGACGGTGGCGCTCCCATAAAAGGTGCATCAAAAAGGTAAAAGCCCCATAAGATTAATTAAACCTGTTAAATAAAATTAGTGAGGGTATAATACATTGGATAATAATTCCCCATTCAGCTTAATCAAAGTTAAAAATATGTGCCCCTCGGTAACTAACCTCGCAGGTTGATCAAGATCAATGGCTACGCCAACATCAATCGAGATCCGACGATCACGCCTAAATCAAAACCCAAACGAAGAAATGGTAAGATGTCGAGAAAAATGAAGGTAAAGTCAAAAATTAATTATGCATTAGTGAGGGTATAATACGTTTCTAATTACCCCCCTTCGGCTTAAACCAAGATTAATCAAATAAAATAATGCACCCTCTCGGCTATTTAGTATGCAGCTTGTAGGAGATTTGACGACAATGCTAAGACGAGCCCAAATATCAACGGATGCGAAGGCCCATGTTAAAAAATGATGGCGATGAATGAGTCAAAGTCAAACAAAGAGATAAAACAATCCAAAGATCTGATGGCAGTGCCCACCCCCACCTGGATCCAATGACAGCGCATTGTTTGAAATGATCGAAGGTTAACTCACAAGGTTTCGGTAATATAATCGATCAAATACATAAGGTTAGTACATGAATAACCTCCCCCCTTCCATTTTGCTAAAACTTGTACATATAAGGGGAATCCAACGATCGCGCCCCCACCATGGTATCATCTAACGGTCAGCATGTAGGGAGATGACCCGATTATAAGAACGCCTATGTTTAAAGCTATGTTATTAAGGTTTTAATCACTAGATTAACTAGGGAAAATGGATTACATTATTTTACATTTTGGGCCTAAGAATCACTAACCAAGATTTTTAAACCTTATAAATCTGATTAATCAGATTAACCAGGCACAGGTTTATATAAAGCGATGAACTAACAATAATGCAAGTTCTTAGACATCGACGACTACACTAACCCTCCTCAGGATCTGATAGCAGTGCACAAATCAAATATTTAATTAATGATTCGACCACGAGAATCTAATGGTAGCGCTTTGTTGAGATTAAGGGAATCAAACGGTAGTGAGCAAGTCAAATTCAAATACAAGTAGGGCTAAAATGATAGACATCTTCTGATGAATCCAACAGATGTGCTCCATCTCAAAATAATCTAATGGTGGCGCACGCTTCAAAGGTAAGCTAAATGGTAAGATTAAATTGACACTCGATTAATTAAATTTTAAATCACGATAAATTGAGCCTTAACACATTGTTTTTTTTTTTGTATTTACATGGTGGAATCGGTAGCCGCCATGAAATCGGGCAAGCTGTCCAGCTTTTATGGCCACCACAGTATTCTACATTGTCCGCCCCGAAAGCCACCACATAGATCTTCGTGTAGTCCGCCCCTATAAACACCATGCCACAATCATTTTAAACCTTTTACGCCGCTGAAAGCACCAGGAAAGGGACAAGAATTCAGTTTGGTGAGGCCCAAGATTTGAACCTTGGACCTCCGCCCCCATTATGGGGTTTGGATGAACCAATTGGTCTACACCTCGGACCCCAAAGAAAAATCCTTAACACATTGTTAACCACCACCTTTATTTTTATTAAGTCAATACTAAACAAAAAAGATTCAAAGCATGTATCTCTCGGCTATCTAACCTACAGGTTATAAAATACCCAAGAAAGTGATAGGACAAACATTGATCGAACAACTGTACTTGAACCATGGATGTTGCAGTAGTTTATATTGACCCATTCTTCTCACTATTACTCAGTAGACATTGGGCAAAACAGCTAGGAGGTTCAATTCAACTAGAATGGTCTTATGCTACAATCCCAATATCTGATAAAAAAAAAAAAATTACAAAGAGAACCATTTAACAAGCACTCCATAGAGTTAATTCAAACTGATGAAATAATGATAAACTTAGTAAATTCTATGGAAGAAAAAGGGATGGGAGTTTACTCCATATGGCACAACCCATTCCTGGTGGAAGTACCAGAAGCAAAGAACATGGATCCAAAAGTTATGAAAATGGTAGATGATGAATCAGATAGAGTATTAACCCAAGAGATGTGGACCATGTCTTTTGATGGAGCAAAATCCCAATATGGAGCAGGTGCGGGTGTTAATTTGATTGATATTAAAGGAAATTATCTAGGTATTCCTTACAGAAGCTCTATTTCTAGGATTAAGGAAAGTAGCTGAGTATGAAGCTCTATTTCTAGGATTAAGGAAAGCAAAAGAATTAGGTATTAATTACCTAATTGTAATAGGGGATGTAGAGCTTATTATACTACAAATCAAAGGTAAATATCAGACTAAGCATCCTAGGCTTAAGCAATATAAAAATGCAGTATTGGAAGAAATTGATAAATTCATAGCTTTCAATATCTCTTATATTCCAAGAGAACAAAATCATGTTGCAGACCTTTTAGCTGTAAATACCTCAGGCCTAGATCACCCAAAGATAACTACACAATATATGGATAGATTCCCAACTATTTTAGTCTATAAACCTTCTGTGCTAGATAACATAGTCTATCTACAGGTCTTTCAATATGACATAGATATTAAAGATTTTATGACTCTACAAAATCAGTATGCAGATGTAATTTGTGATGAAAATGATGAAGAAAAGCTAAAATACCAAATAGGAGAGCCAGTAGAAGTAATCCAGTTGAAAACAAATAAAATACCCAAAGGATTAGTTTCTCTAAAAATCCTATTTTATGATTTTGACAAAGCTTATAAGCCTTTAAGTAGATATGTAATATCTGAAGATGTTAACATTGGTTCAATGAAAGAACCTAGAATAGTGAAAGTAGACATGGCCTTACCTTCTAAAGAAAAAGTTTGATATATTAGTTTCTTGAAAAAGAACAAAGAACATTTTGCTTGGACTTATGAGGATTTGAAAACATTCAAAACAGATGTGATGACACACATAATACCCTTGAAGGAATATTCCAAATTGTATCGCTCCAAATTTTTCACATCCCTACCTTCAGGCTATAGGATCCGTGCCCGGAAGGAGGATGGGAAAAGGATGGCGCTGGTACCTCGGACTGAGAGGCCTTGCGAAGGTCCCGCCTCTCAAGGGAGGTGTATTATGGTGATTTTTCGACGGATGGTGGGTTCACCAGGAAACATTTAATGGCAGTTTCCACGCCTAGGTTGGGAATGTGTTTTGTGTGTTCAATTTTATCCTTAAACATCCATATCCTAGGTTTGGCCAAAATGCGTCTAAGTTATTCTATATGAAGATGCAGATTAAATGAATACAAAAAAGTAGATTAGGACAGAAAAATAGAGAAATTAAGCAAGATTAAAAATCATACCTGATCCGGATGTCTGATGAAGATTCTGATTCTTGAAGCAGTCAGGATCGCCTTTGATTTGACAGGATCGTCTGCTATCAGACAAGATCATCTGAGATCTGACGAATTCATCGAAGAATTCGTCAGAGACCTGCAAACAGAGAAATAGGTGCAAAACACAGAAAATACAGCAATGCTAACAGAGGGAAATAATGTAAAATGACAATAAGAACATCAAACTGAAAACTATAAACAGAAACATGAATGCATCATACTGATTAAATAATAATTATGACTTAATTATGCATTTGATCTAGATGGGTGAACTCCAAGATGCAAGATAACATAAAATAACAAATAAACTAGCTAATTGTAGAATAAAACAACAGATTGAAGAGAGGAAAATGCAAACTTTGGGCATCGATTGCCTCAATGTTGATTGCAGTCGAAATCGTCTCGCATTGGTACGAAATCATCTCTGATTCGACAGGATCGCCTCCGATCTGAACGGGATCGTCTGCGACGATGTAAGCTTGCTCCGGCTGAAAAACACTAAGGTACCTGCAACAAAATTTGAATAGAACTAATGCAAATAACAATTTGGGATGCCTTAATGCGTGTGAAGTCGGTTTACAGAGAATTTCAGCCAGGGGGGTGCTAAGGGGAGGGCTTAGGATTAAATAAGCTTAGGAGGGAGGTTAGGAGGTTGGAGATCATCCCTATTTGGGAGATCTCCAATGGGGAAGGGTCTCTAACGGCGCGAGACACGCTTACGCCGGATTAGAGACGTCGTTGGAACAGAAGCTAATTGTGCAAAATCAGTTTTGGGACAAGATCGTCCGGACGTCCTAGCCCAGACGAAATCGTCCGATCTGAGGCGATATCGTCTGATCGGCGACGATATCGTCAAACGGTCAAAACAACCTCTAAAAATGGCGCGGGAAAGGAGGAAACGGATTACACGACGGTTAACGGGCGGTTTGGGAGGTTAAAATTTGAATTTGAATTATTTACTAGAGTAAATGTAATTATTAAGGTTTTACTGCGCCAATTTTAGGGTGCTACATTTTGCCCCCTCTTTAGCGAATTTTCTGAAGAAAATGCGTTAAAGATGAGTTCTTCTCGATCTACGAGAAAGCAAAAAATTATTCCCATTTTTAGGCGACGATTCTTGGTCGAATCGTACGACAGCTTACTATGGTGCCCCCTCCGTGTTTTTACCCAAATCGAACGTTTGAGGTAAAAACATGGAAAAGCAAAATTATTTTTAATTATTTTTGAATAAAATTAAGAAAAATAGGGTAAAACCCTAATTCATTTTTATTGTTCATTTTTCTGGTTTTTAGAGCTCTGCAAGCAAAAAATGGTGGAGACAACGCACAGATCGACAGAGGTCCAGCACGGGCTACGGGTAAGAGTCTAAACTTAGCTTAGAATGCTTGAATTTGAATTTACATGCTTGTTAGGTGAATTTTGATCAATTTTTGAGCATCGCGGCCATTTTTGGGCCGTCGACGTCATCGGGATGAAATCGTCTCGATTTCGATGAAATCGTCTCAAGTTCGTCGATTTCGTCTAAGGGCGAAATCGATGAAAGGGGGACGATTTCATCAAATTAGGGATGATTTCGGCTTGTGAAATCGGAGACGATTATGCTCAAATTGGGGACGATATAGTCCAATTGTGGACGATATCATCAGTTGTATAAAATTGAACTTATTTTAACTTGCATTTTTAATTAATGATTTGTTTTTTATTGTTGTTTATGTTGCAGAGAGGTTTGCTAAAGAGCAGAGAATGGAAGTACGGGGGGTTGAGAGATGACTTGGCCGCTCTAACATAGGCAGAGCGGGATCAGCTGGCACAAGCCGGCTTACAGCATGTGGCAAAAATGCCACAAGTGTCTACAGACATGGGGCTACTGACAGCCCTAGCAGAGAGGTGGTATCCGGGTTCTTCTTGTTTTTGGCTACCGACAAGGGAGATGACTCCCACATTGGAGGATGTATGGAGGATTCTGAGAATCCCCATACAAGGACGGTTGATCACTCCTACGGCCAATCAGGGCCATGCTATGATGCGGTTGTGTGGTGACCCGAGCTTCGCCCTGGAGAAGGGCGGAGTTAACATCGAGGCGCTGCGTCAGATGCCTGGGGCATCTAGACTCACACGAGTTTTGGTCGAAGTAGTTGGTGGACTTCCGCTGTGCCACCAGAGTGGGTGCAAGGTACCATGGGTGCTAGCAGATGTGATCTACGACATGCGAGACCATGGCTATAGATTCTCTTGGGGCAGTTTTGTTCTATGTCGACTGTACAGGATCTTGCATGGGGTCGTGTACAAGGGCGGCCGATGTCTGGTGATGACATCGCTTCTACAGGTTTGGTGCTGGGAGCACATTGCAGTGCGGAGGCCGGTAGGGCTTCCTTTGATAGGGATTGATGGGGAGAGGCCCCGAGTTTTCTACTGGTGGCTCCGGAGAGGGGCACAATGGCGGATTGACCTATCGATGTCCCGGAGACTGCTTGGATGACCTTGTCCCGGACCAGATCACCTGGAGGCCATGGAGAGAGCATCCAGGGTGGGCCGAGGATGGACAGGAGCTGGCTCGCATCAGGCGAGTCTGCTGGCTATGGATGGAGAGGGGAGAGGTGGAGCTCCATCGCTACGACCGAGTTTTGCGACAGTTCGGTCTACAGAAGGGGATCCCATCTCTCAGGGATTACGAGTTTTCTCGGACTATCCGGGATAACACCATGGTGAGCGGGGCTCCAGACATGTAGCGATTCTGGAGTCAGGACTCAGACGATGCCCCCATTCGGCCGGTGGATGGGGATGACATAGGGGTAGCCAATGGCTACGATGCCTAGTACATAGGCATCCGCCCTCCTCGGATGATGAGGGCTCAGGGTCCGATACACGCGGTTGTGCATCGGATAGGGAGGCGGTGCCAGGCGGCTATGGAGGCGGCCCAAGGTCATGGAGGGAGAGAGCTGAGGGGACCACAGGCACAGGAGAGGCCACGACAGCGGGAGAGGAGGGCGGAGAGACCCCCTTCTCCATAGAGAGAGAGGCCACCATCGCCCGATAAGGGCAAGGGTGTCGACACTAGGGAGAGTAGCGAGACAGCGACTCTTCGAGCGGAGACAATCCATCTCCAGGCACAGGTGCAGACCCTACAGGAGGAGGCTGCACGACACCGAGCTGAGGTGACATAGCTCAGAGATGAGATTGCACGCCTCAGAGCACGAGGCGGAGGGGCGAGCACTGGGGAGCTGACACGGGCTATTGCCCAAATCACTTTCTACCAGACATTATACTATCAGATGGTGCCAGAGGAGGATAGACTACCACTGCCAGCTAACATCGCAGATCCGATCCGGATCGGGTCGTCGAGGACTTCGTCTCGATCGACGACTAGGACTCGTAGTACCACTCATACTGCGATGGGGCCACCTCGTCCACCTCAGGGCGGGGGAGGAGATGAGGCTGAGAGCTCGAGGGGTTCTCGAGGCTAGACTACTGCACGACATTGTACAGATTGATATGATAGCATTTATTATTTTTTGATATAGAGGATTGAGTATGCCGAGGTACAGATTGTGGCATACCAATCCAATTTTGATATGATGTATATATACTGTTGATATATATATGAGATGAGATATGTTTTTGATCATATGACTTGTGTCTTATGTACTTTTATGATGCTTTTAATGTTTTAATTGATTAATGTGATGATTCATGTAATTATGTCGTTGGAAATATTATGGTTTGAATGTCATGCTGTAAGATTTTAAATGAAAGAATCTGATGTAACAAATTGGTTGTTTGATGTGATGTGATAAAAGATAAAAAGAGACTTCTAACAATAATTTCAAAGGACATTGTCGCTATTATAGACCATTTCATGGAGTCGCCGCTCACTCGGTCGTCAAGCTAATCCCAGTATAAAAATATTGTTTAAAAAGTAAAAGAGTGCTTAAGAGACTGTCTTAAGACTTTGGTGCAATGGTGCAAATGATGATGATGATGGTTTGTTTTCAGATTTTCATAAAAATAGTATGCATGAAATAATGTTAAAATGATTTTTGCTAGGCATAAATTCCTAAGTGTGATAAATTTTTTGGATAATTCCCTAGGAATTATACCATCATTGCAAAATTGAAGGTTGACATAATGACATGAAATAGTGATAATGTGCATGCTTTTTGTTTTGAAAACATAATTGTATAACAGAATGATTTAAGTCATATGGTTTTCATGATTTTTAAATAGATGGGGAATAAAAATTGTTACAATGGTTTGCGCTAGGCATAGAATATGTAGGTATAGACTTATACCATCATCGCGAAATCCAAAAAAAGAGATAGTTTTATTGCATGATTGATTTTTAATAAACAGAAAATATGAAGAGGAAGACTTGCGCTAGGCATAAAATTCCAATTTTGGTTTTAGAACTATACCATCGTCGCGAAAGTCGACAATATGTGTTGTGATTGTAGGGTTTTGAAAGAAATTTTTGATTTTTGTGATTATGTATGTAGTTGTCTTTAGACTAAACAACTGTATTTTTAAAGAAGAAAATGAATTATTCCAAACAATTGGCAAAAAATATTTCAAAGTATCTTAAAGACAAAAGTTAGATTTATAAGGAATCCCATGTGCATATGTGAATTCATTTCCAATCTTGATTTATCATAATGATACACAAAATCTCTCAAATACAAAATGTGTGTGCAATTGCATTGTTCATTTACCAGTTTGAGCAAGGTACTATGATACAAGTGATTTGAATGAACCAAATAAGTGTTCATTAACCATGATGTAGATGCATATAACCATACTAGACTACTATGTAAGTCGGATTATCAAGAGCTAGCTAATCCATAAGCAGACATAGGTCTGTACAAAAGAAGGTCGCTAATGTGACGGACATATCGCCACGCTAGGAGTTACCCAAGGCCAAGCAGGTTGGGCACAAACCACCTGTTATGGGGCTTACCTCACAGTTTTCGAATAATTGAGAATTCCAGGGATTCAAGCTCATCAACCCTTCTTTTCTTTTCAAAGGGTAGGGAAAGGGATTTTATTGCTTTCTTTTGCTTTCTTTTTTTTCTTTCTTTTGTATTTTTGCTTGATTTTTGAGATAATGCTTGAAACATTGCTGTAATGATATAAAATAACATTTTTCTTTTTCTCTTTTTCTTGAACTTTGCTTTTCTTTTTTTTTGTCTATACTAGGGATACTTGCTCGGATTAGTTGTAGAGCAAGGGATTTTTATTCTAGGTAGGGGTGAGCTTGTCCTTTTGCCAATTCTCAAAGATTCTAGACCATGTGCATGATAGGATAGCGGGGAAACTTTTCGCTCAAGAAACCACTTCTACTATGTAGCAAAGCATGGAAATTACAAATATAATCATTTTATTGTGAAAAGATGTGCTTGGTTTAAGTAAATAACAAGATCAATTCTCTGTGCTCAAACGTTATTTAATTGAATTTTGTGGACTTTGATATAAGAGAGATTAGTAATCATGCCAGATAAAATCAAGATATTTATTTTTGTGAGTGTGAAAGTGAGGGATTCCAAATAAATGCTAATTTATCCAAAATAATTTGAAACATATAATTGCAACATTTGTAAGCAGATATATATAAATAAATATTATTTTTGAGAAGCTTTGAGAATGTTGACTCTCTCTTTCTTCTTTATATTATTTTGGTTTCGAAAGAGTCAAGAATATTGTTGTTTTGATTTTTATTTATTATTTTTGAAAGAATTAACAAGTGCCATAAATAAATGCAACAAATAGTTTTGAAGATTTTGATGATTATGAATGTTTTTGGTGTTTTTGAATTTATAAATTGAAAGAAATACAAGATAGTGATTTTGAAATATTTTAAACAAATATATACAAGGATGAAATGACCAAATTTATACATAGTAACGTTTAAGATGCAAAATATTCATGGGTTCTTTAAGTTCTTTACCATCTAAGGTAGATAATTTGTATGCTCCCGATTCAAATTTAGCGAGTGATAATGTATGGTCCAAGCCAGTTGGGCTCAAATTTACCTTTAAGGTCCTTAGTTGCATTAGTATTTTTTTGATTTTCTTTTAAAACAAGGTCGTCGATCTCAAAGGATCGATGACGAACTTTTTAGCATATGATCTTTTAAGCTTGTTTTGGTAGGCACGGAGATGCTCCAAAGCATTGATGCATTTTTCATCTAGGAGTTCCAGTGGTCGAGTCTGCACGACTCGATATTCATCTCCTACTTCGGTATCTTGAAGTAGCAGAGCCAAAGAAGGAACTTCTAATTCAAAGGGAAAAACGGCTTCAGCACCATAAACCAAAACAAATGGTGAAGTTCCCGTGGGGGTTCGAACACTAGTTCGATAGGCCCACAAGGTTGGATATAGCTGAATGTGCCAGTCACGGCCAGTTTTATTGACCAATATTTTAAGGATTTTGATTAAGGTTTTGTTAGATGCTACGCTTGACCATTACCACTGAGGATAATAGGGAGTGGACCGGCGATGTTGAATTTTGTATTTTTGGCATAATTTTTTAACATCTTTATTTTTGAAACAAGTTCCATTATCGAGAGATGAGATTTGCAGGAATTCCGAACCTACAAATGATTTGATTAAAGATAAATTTAGAGACTTGTGTGCCGGTGCGGGAAGCTAAAGGCATAGCTTCAACCCACTTCGTGAAATACTCGGTGGCGGTTATGATGAATTTGTGTCCATCGGATGACACGGGATTAATTTTGCCAATAATATCTAAACCCCATTTTGAAAAGGGCCAAGGAGATGAAATAGCCTGCGGCTCTTGTGCGGGCGCATGGACAAGGTCAGCATGTTTATGGCACTTGTCGCAATGGCGCACATAATCATGTGCATCCTTTTCCATGGTAGGCCAAAAATATCCTATCCGAAGGAGCTTTTTAGCAATGACACTACCACTGAAGTGTCCTCCACAAGATCCATCGTGGGCTTCACTCAAGGCTGATTTGGATTCTTCTAAATTCAAACATCTTAATAGGATACCTTCAAAAGATCTCCTATATAAAGTATTGCCAATTATTACAAATCGACTTGCTTGTCTACGTAATAACCGATGCTGGTTTCTATTAGAATTGGCAAGGAAAGTCCCATTTTGGAGAAAATCAAATATATCCGTATACCAAGGTTCCAGAGTAGTTTCATTGATTAGAAACACATCCAAAGGTTCTAAGCATGATTTATTTGAAGCGGGTTCCTGGAGTCGACGAATAATGATAGTAGCATATTCGTCATCTAACTCCAAGGGGAGGAGAGATGCGGTTGCGGCCATAGCATCAGCCGCACGGTTGCAAGTTCGAGGAATAGCTTCCAAGGTAACTTGATCAAATAGAGACATTAATTGTAAAACATAGGCTTTATATGGGAACAGTTTATCATCTACGGTCCGATAAACTTCATTAATTTGGTTTATAACCGGTTGAGAATCACCAAAAACTAACGATATGTTTAATTTTTAGTGCCAAGGCAGCTCGTAACCCAAGGATTAGAGCTTCATATTCAGCGGTATTGTTGGTGCAAGCAAATGTTAAT
Source organism: Wollemia nobilis (assembly GCA_028583015.1). Taxonomy (NCBI): domain Eukaryota; kingdom Viridiplantae; phylum Streptophyta; class Pinopsida; order Araucariales; family Araucariaceae; genus Wollemia; species Wollemia nobilis. The sequence goes on along the minus strand of JAQPPZ010010110.1, from coordinate 1,756,429 downwards.
TTAAAGGACAGAGGAATAATATGTTTTTGCGGGGATATTAAAATAATACCCGCACCGACCCCACTCATGCATCGGGCTCCGTCAAAGTATAAGGACCATTGTTCAATATGGTCTGCCTCTAATTGAAGGCATTCATCAGGAAACTCAATGATGAGGGGATGGGTAGACTCTAAGGGTGCAGCAGCTAATTGATCTGCTATGATTTGACCCTTAACAGACTTCTGTCCTATGAATGTGAGATCAAACTCACTTAGAGCAAGAACCCACTTGGTTGTGCGACCCGATAAATAAGGTCGACTCATGAGATACCTTAAGGGATCGTATTTAGCAATGACATAAGTTTTCTGACTAAGCATATAATGGCATAATTTTTGCGTAGCAAACATGACTGCTAGACATAGTTTCTCTAATGTTGTATAGCGGGTTTCATAACTGATGAAGGTTCGGCTAATGTAATAATTAGCACGTTCTCTCTTTTCATCATCAAGCTGAGCTAACATAGCTCCTAAAGCAGAATCTGAAGCTGAAATATACAGGAGGAATGGGCGATCAGGTTTAGGCGGTGAAAGCACAGGTGGATTAAGGAGGTATTGCTTGAGAAGTTCAAAAGCTTCTCTACATTCGTCGTCCCAATTAAAAGGGACATCCTTCTTAAGAAGTTTAAGAAAGGGACCGGTTTTGTCCGCGACTTATCGATGAAGCGACGGATGGCTTGAAGCTTACCTTGTAAACTTCGTAACTCGAATATATTAGTAGGTGCGGGCATATCAGTGATAGCCGCAATCTTGAGAGGGTCAATTTTGATACCACGTAAAGAAACTAAAACCCCTAATAGTTTATCGGACTTAACTCCGAATATGCATTTTGCTGGATTTAATCGAATAAGATATTCTCGTAATCGATTAAAAACTTTTCTCAAATCATCTAAATGATTATCTTCATTAATAGAACGGGCTATAATATCATCTACATAATCATGTAGGATATCATGCATCATATCATGAAAAATATAAGTCATAGCTCGTTGATATGTTGCACCTGCGTTCTTTAAGCCAAATGGCATCACTTTCCAACAAAAGGTACCCCAGGGGGTAATGAAGGTTGTTTTAGCCTGATCTTCAGGAGCTATCCTGATCTGATTATAACCGGAGAATCCATCCATTAAGGACATCATCCCACTCTCGGCAGTAAATTCAATGATTTGATCCATGTTTGGAAGAGGAAAATCATCTTTAGGGCATGCAGCGTTAATATCTCTAAAATCTGTGCAAACCCTAACTTTGGTGGCTTCTTTCTTGGTAATTGGAACTACATTTGAGATCCATTCAGCATAATCAATAGCTTGTATAAAAACAACATTTAGGAGTTTTTCTAACTCCCCTTTGACTAGCAGAGCCACTTTGGGATGCATTTTTCTAAGTTTTTGTTTAACAGGTTTAGCATCCGGATGGACCACTAGATGATGCATGACTACAGAAGGGTCTAGACCTGGCATATCTTCGTATGTCCAAGCGAAGACATCTTCATACTCTTTAAGGAATGCAATATATTGTTCTTGTTTTTCTTGACTTAATTCTGATCCAATATTGATTATGTGAGGACTATCCTCAGTTCCAATATTAATTTTAATGACGTTTTCTACCTCCATGTGTAGATCTCTTTCAAAATTAGGTGGGGCGGGTGAAACGCCCAATTCTTGTAATTCTTGTAAGGTTAATTTGGATAATTCATCTTGAGGATTAGTGGCCTCAAGTTGGGCTATAGTTGGTATAGAACCATCAAAATAAAATCCATTGTGTAACATCTCTTCAACGGAGACGTCGTGGAAGATATCTCCTTCCAACTCCTCATCGGAGTCAACAATCATTTCGGGGTAAGCTATGGATAGCATGTTACATGTAAATGGCTGATTTTTTAGAGGCAAATCATCACACCTATCCAAATAATCTTGATAACATATGAGTTGATCATCATCTTCAAAAGGAAAGGGTTGACCCTTACTAGGAAATAGGCCCACACCACAGTGGGCAGGCCACGGTTCTACCTCGAAAGGTTCTTTCATGCCATTTTGGAAAGGTCCCAAGCCTTTCCCTTTATATCCCATTTTAAGCATTATGGGTTTAGCTTTAATATATTCATTGGTAAAATAACATCGAGCATATCCCTCATGATGAGTTTTAATATTCTGAGGGATTCTTCCCCAATCATATCCTTTATAAATGAAGGCACAACTCCCGACTTGGTAAGTACTTCCCATAGGTTGTGGGAGGCCCAAAGTACGAGGAGATGGCGGCAAGTTATTTAAAAGAATTGAATCTTGCATGAAAGCATTTGTTTTTATGATATTAAGATTGTGGATAAATCTGGTAAAAGTTCATCTAGAAAGAGCATAAGATGTAGAAGGATCATTCCCTATATCTTTAGATGTGGAAGGTATGATAGATGTTGATAATGTGGAAGTGTTAATAGATGGGTCTATAGGTTTTGAAATTATAGGGATAGAACATGAAGGATTGGTTGTAGATTGAAGATCTTTTTGAGGTTCTAGAGTGGTTTGTTTAGAAGATTGTTGATCTATATAGGAGGATGAAATTAATGGAGGGAAATAGGTGAAGTTATGGGTGTGTGTTTCATAGTTTTGGATGAAAAATAAGAGTTAGGATGTGTGGATGACAGAGCAGGGCAAAATTGCACTCCAACAGGTTACGCCAAAGCACACATATCAAAGGGTCTAGGGTCACCATGGATAGTGACCAACTGATTTTTAAATTCGAATTTAACACATTGGTGTAAAGTTGATGGGACAGCCCGCATTGCATTGATCCAAGGACGACCCAAGAGTATATTGTACGATGCGGGGCAATGTACAATAAACATAGTGGTATCTAGAGTTCGAGGACCAACTTGCAATGGGATGGTAATAACTCCACACGTTTCTTGTGTTTCGTCATTAAAAGCTTTGATAATCATGTCAGTTTTCTTCATTTCATCACTTCTAAAGCCAAATCGTTGGTAGAAGTCAAGAGTGCAAATGTTTAGAGATGAACCATTATCAATCAGGACTCGTTTAACAGCTACATCTCCAATTAGAGCAGTAATATATAAGGGATTATCCTTATGTAAACTGTGTTGTGGGATATCTTTATCTCGGAAGTCAATACAATCAACTTCTCGAGTGATGATAGTATTGGCCATGGCTTCAGGTTGAATGTTTTGAGGTACCATCATTTGGCTTAATGTAAGCATCAACTCATCCCTATGGGTAGGAGAAGATCTTAACAAATCCAAAAGGGAAATTATGGTTGTAGTATTGGATAATTGCTCATTAATATTGTAAGGGGGTTTAGGTTGAACATTGGAAGCATGATTCCCTTTATTGGGATTTTTCAAAACAAATGGAGCTGATCCATCATTATGGTTTGGTTCTTGTTGAGAATTTTGAGCCTGTTGTCGGGTAACGACTCCAATGGTACCTACAATGTTATATTGAGGACGTTGAACTGGCCTCGGTCGAGCGTTTATGGCTTGTTCATCAGGGAGGAATTGATTAGAAGAAGGTCGAGTAGTAACTCTTCTAGGAAATGGTTCTTACGGAACCATAGCATCTGTGATGGGTTGAATAGGATCTGATTCATTTTCAGAACTATTCGATTGGTTTGAAGTGATGTCTATCTCACTTTCAGTATCGATTCTATATCACTAGAATCTGAAGTTGGAATATTATGTAAGGGCCTGGTCGTAACCATGGATAAAGTTGTGTCAAATATTTGAGGATCCTGATTAGGTAATTGTCCACTAATGGTTCCTACATATCGGGTAGGAGGAGGAACATTATGATGTTCGATTTGATTGGCCACCTCTTTACCATGTCTTGGTAAAGGGTGTTGAAATATGTCTAATGTTTGATTAGCATTTTGATTTTGATTTTGGGGAATGTTCTTTTGAGGATTATTAGGAGCATTTTGTTTAGGTTGGAAGGCTTGCACCTCCATTTCATTATTATCAATTAGATCCTGTATTTTATGTTTCAACCTTTTACAAGCGTTGGTAGAGTGTCCAGGTCCTCTATGGAAGTCACGGTGTAAGTCAGCTCTGTATCCGGGTATAGTTGGATCAGGTTCCCGGATAGTTGGTAATTGGATCAAACCTCTTTCGAGTAATTGAGGTAAAATAGTTGATAACGGTTGATTCAATCTAGTAAATTCTCGAGGAGGCTTATCAGGAGGTTTCAATATAAATTTTTTTGTTGTTTTCGTTGCATTGATATTAGCAACATTTACTGCTGTCGAGTGACTCCGTCACCAACAACTTGTTTGTTTTTATATTGATTTCTGGATGTTTTCTCATCATCCTTCTTCCTAAGTTGGCCTCTCCTAATGAGGGCATCTTCTACTCTTCGAGCTAAATCTATAGCTTGATCGAAGGTAGTTAAAGTAGCGATTGATAGCTCATAAGATATTTGTTCTTGTAAATTATTGATAAAAATGTCCAACATTTCCCTATAAGGTAGCACAAAGTGCGGTTTTCCTATCAAGCTGCCTCCATCTAGCTAAGAAATCGGCAAAACATTCATCCTTATCTTGTTTTAAGTTGTATAAATCTTTAATGGTTACATGCCTCTCGATGTAGGCACTAAATTGATGGACAAAAGATTCAATTTGTTTCTTCAAAGTTTCTCAAGGAATGAGTGGGCAATTGATAGTACCACTCTAATGCCATTCCACCTAAACTTTTTGGGAACATTTTTAGTAATAGCAAGTCATCATGTGATATATCATGACATGCTATCCTAAACATGCGAAGATGCTCTATGGGATCTTCGGTTCCTTTATATATAGGCAAGATAGGCATGGGAAAATGCTTAGGGTATGGTTGTGCTACAACTATGGGATCCAAAGGTTGACTACATATCTCTCGATAATTATACGAGGGACGGTAAGGATCTATCTGGTCCATACGCGAAGCTAACTGTTTCACCATGGCTTCCAGATTACTAGTTTGCCCACCATATTGGTTCGGTAGGGCATTGATATGGGATTTGTGAGCATATGATGGAGGGACATGAAGATTAGATGCTATGTTGCTATTGTGTAAATTGTTGGTAGGAAAGGTGTTATGAAGGAATTTTGAAGTTGTATTATGTTGTATTCCAGATTGTTGAAAATTGGTGTTTGACTTCATTTTAGGTTTTTGTTTACTTGAAGCATATTGATCAATAGTTTGGCGAAGTAAAGCAGTGAAGGAAGTTTTCTTTTGTGTGGGAATGATTTTGGGCTGAATAACAGGTTCCTTAGGAGGTTGGGTAACCTGTTGTTTTGACATGTTTTGAATCATAGTGACCATATCTGTATTGGATGGTCCAGCCTTATCACTTTCTTGATCAATGAAAGACAAGGGATTAGTGCGCACATCAAACATATGTTCCATGGCTGCTTGAGTGTCACTAATTTGCCCTTTATCCATACGAACTGCCATATTAAGGACACCAATGTTATTATGGAAAAATTTCCAGAAATGATCTACGTTGTCAAAAGCAATAGTTCCATCTGGAGCTACTCTAGGGGATGAGGATCCATCCTCTTTAACATTTTCTTCTTGTTCATTGTCTTCACCTAGGTCATCTTCCGGTTGATCTAGAGTTTCTCCTTCCGGAATTGGATCTTCGGGGAAGGACATTTGGGTCTCTAGTTTTATCTTCTAACCAATCTTCTTCTTCTCCTTCAGTTTGTTTACCATTCCTAAGTTTAGGCATTGTGCTTAATTTTTAGATTTCAGCAAATATATATATATATATATATATATATATATTTTTTGCAACAAGCTTAAGAGGTATATATTAATTATATACCTACTACAATATTTAAAATGAAAGGTTTTGGTTTTTCTTTTTATGTTTTTTTTTTAGTTTTTCTTTGTTTTTGAAATAATATTGTAAAGATAACAAATAACACAATATGCAAGAAATAATATTGAAAACAATGATCTAATTTTCTATAAACAATTTATAAATATCATTAATAGGCTCGAGTTCTTCAGGAGTCATGAAGTGTTCTTCTTCAAATTGAAAGTTTTCCTTCAAAAATTTAATGAAAAGAGCTATAGTGATATTATTTATCTCAGATCTTGGTTGATAGAAGTAAAGCTCGTGGCAATACTCTCGATATAACATAGCTCGAGGAACTCTATTCCATATTCCCCTAATCATAAGAACAACCTCTTGGTCTTCTACATGACCTAGGAAGTGGTGTACCAATGGCTGCGTTCTCGAGGTATTCCTCGAAGGTGAACAATTTTGAAGATACAAGAGCTCTCCTATAAGCTAACCATCTATGGCAGGCTCTCTGAAGTTCATGATAAAAGACGAGTTGATGAGGATCCGGGATTCTATCTAGGACTAGCCTCTTGATTTGTTTAAGTTTTGTTGACCTAGATGAAATGACACTAAGTCTTCTATCAAGTTCGTCCCACAAGAGTTGATTTCTATCTGTTTCAGGCACACTAAGCACAGAATTGATTTCTATGGCTGCCAATTGGTTTTCAACATTTATAGTAGCTTGCTAATATTTTCTTAGGAGCTACCATCTAAACATGACATGCAACTTATTAATTTTAAATGATTTGAAATGCATCTATGTTTTGGTTGTTTTTATTTTTATTTTGTTTTTGTTTTCAAAAGGTTTAAAATGTATTCACGTCGGGTTCACCAAAATGTATCGCTCCAAATTTTTCACATCCCTACCTTCAGGCTATAGGATCCATGCCCGAAAGGAGGATGGGAAAAGGATGGCGCGGTACCTCGGACTGAGAGGCCTTGCGAAGGTCCCGCCTCTCAAGGGAGGTGTATTATGGTGATTTTTCGACGGATGGTGGGTTCACCAGGAAACATTTAATGGCAGTTTCCACGCCTAGGTTGGGAATGTGTTTTGTGTGTTCAATTTTATCCTTAAACATCCATATCCTAGGTTTGGCCAAAATGCGTCTAAGTTATTCTATATGAAGATGCAGATTAAATGAATACAGAAAAGCGAATTAGGACAGAAAAATAGAGAAATTAAGCAAGATTAAAAATCATACCTGATCCGGATGTCTGATGAAGATTCTGATTCTTGAAGCAGTCAGGATCGCCTCTGATTTGACAGGATCGTCTACTATCAGACAAGATCGTCTGAGATCTGACGAATTCGTCAGACAAATTCGTCAGAGACCTACAAACGAGAGAAATAGGTGCAAAACACAGAAAATACAACTATGCTAACAGAGGGAAATAATGTAAAATGACAATAAGAACATCAAACTAAGAATTGTGAACAGAAATATGAATGCATCATACTGATTAAATAATAATTATGACTTAATTATGCATTTGATCTAGATGGGTGAACTCCAAGATGCAAGATAACATAAAATAATAAATAAACTAGCTAATTGCAGAACAAAACAGCGAGATTGAAGAGAGGAAAATGCAAACTTTGGGCACTTGATTGCCTCAATGTTGATTGCAGTCGAAATCGTCTCGCATTGGTACGAAATCGTCTCTGATTCGACAGGATCGCCTCCGATCTGAACAAGATCATCTGCGACGATGTAAGCTTGCTCCGGCTGAAAAACACTAAGGTACCTGCAACAAAATTTGAATAGAACTAATGCAAATAACAATTTGAGATGCCTTAATGCGTGTGAAGTCGGTTTGGAGAGAATTTCAGCCGGGGGGTGCTAAGGGGAGGGCTTAGGATTAAATAAGCTTAGGAGGGAGGTTAGGAGGTTGGAGATCATCCCTATTTGGGAGATCTCCAATGGGGAAGGGTCTCTAACGGCGCAGACACGCTTACGCCGGATTAGAGACGTCGTTGGAACAGAAGCTAATTGTGCAAAATCAGTTTTGGGACAAGATCGTACGGACATCCTAGCCCAGACGAAATCGTCCGATCTGAGGCGATATCGTCTGATCGGCGACGATATCGTCAAACGGTCAAAACAACCTCTAAAAATGGTGCGGGAAAGGAGGAAACGGATTACACGACGGTTAACGGGCGGTTTGGGAGGTTAAAATTTGAATTTGAATATTTACTAGAGTAAATGTAATTACTAAGGTTTTACTGCGCCAATTTTAGGGTGCTACACAAACCATTTAGATAGAAACAAAGGAAGTACAACCCAACTCTGCATCCAATAATGCAAAAGGAAGTACAAAAATTGTTGGATTCCAAGATAATCAGAAAGGTAAGATTTTCTTCCTGGATATTCAATGTAGTACCAGTCAAAAAAATAATAGGGATATTAGAATCTGTAGATTTTATAAATTTAAACAAGAGTTCAATAAAATACAATTACCCATTACCCACCATGGAACAATTATTGCAAGCAATAGTTGGCTCAACTAGATTGTCTCTGTTAGATGGATTTTTAGGGTACAATAAAAATTTAGATAAATCTAGAAGATAGGCACAAGACATCATTCACTATGTCTTAGGGCACATTTGAATATTTAAGAATACCTTTTGGACTAATGAATGCAGGTGCTACTTTTTAGAGGGAAATGGATTTTGCCTTCAGAGAATTAATATTCAAAATTATAGTTGTATACCTGGTTGAATCACAGTATTTTATAAAAATCTAGAAGATCATCTAGAACATTTGACTGCAGTTTTTGCTCGATGTAAGGAATTTGGAATTTATTTAAATCCTAAGAAATGCATATTTGTGACTACACAAGGAAATTTATTAGGACACATAGTTTTAGAAAAAGGAATAAGCATTGACCCAGACATAATTGAAGCTATTTTCAAAATTCCTCCTCCCATAAATTTGAAAGGAGTTAGGTCATTCTTTGGCAAGATAAAATTTATTAGAAGATTTATCCCAAATTTTACAGAGATGACCAAACCCATAACTGATATGGTTAATAAAAATGGAGAAATAAAATGGATAGTAGAGAATATGGAAGCATTTAACAAGATCAAAGAATGCATATAAACCACTCCAGCCCTAAGTTGCCCTGATTATGAAAAATATTTTAATATCTATTCTTATGCATCTGAACATTCTATTTTTGCAGTTCTTTCATAGAAAGATGATGAAAATAATGAAATTCCAATAGCCTTCATGAGTTCAGGTCTGAAAGGAGCACATATTAAATACACCTTAGTAGAAAAACATGTTTATGCAGTCATCCAATATTTAGAAAATTTCAAAGGTATATTTGGGTCAAACAGAGTTTATTGTTGTATCCCTTTCATAGCAATAAAAGATATTTTTTCTCAATCAGAGCCATTAGGAAGACCATAAAGATGGATGGTAAAGCTTCTGCAGTATGATGTTGATTTCAAAATAGTTAAAACTATCAAAGGACAAAGTTTGGCTAAACAGTTGGCTAACAAAGAAGAAGAAGGATTTGAAAATGTTTTCACAATAGATGAGGCATTTGATATCAAAAGAATCAATAATACCGAATGCAAATGGTATGAGGAAATTTTGTCATACTTACAAACCCTGTCATTTCCTAAAGATATGTCAACCAATAGAATGAGGTCAATCAATATTCAAGCTGAGGAATATTATATAGAGGATGGTGTGCTATATTGGAAACACCTTGATGGAGTATTATTAGTTTGTTTATATGAAAGTGAAGTCCCACAAATAATCAATGAATTTCATGATGGTTTCTATGGAGGACATTTTTCTCCAAGAACTACAGCTAATAAAATTATGAGAGCAGGATATTATCAGCCTTCCATTTTTAAATATGTATAAAAATATGTTAGGAACTATCATAACTACCAAGTTTTTTTAGGAAAGAAGTAGTTTGCAGCCATACCCCTCAAACTAGTAATCATTGAAGCACCATTCACCCAATGGGTATTGACCTAATTGGAGAGATCAAGCCTAATTCACCTAGCCAACACAAGTGGATCATAACTGCAATAGATTATTTTACAAAGTGGGTAGAAGCCGCACCCCTGAGAACATCCACTACTGCCACTGTCATCAAATTCTTGGAAGAAAACATTCTAACCAGGTTTGGAGTTCCTCAAAAACTGGTTACAGATAATGCACGGTATTTTGTTTTATATGAAATGGTAGAATTTTGTGCTGAATATGAAATTGAATTATCCCATTCTGCTAATTATAATCCCCAAGGAAATGGTCTTGCTGAGTCATCAAATAAAAATGTAATAACCAGAATAAAAAGATCATTGGGTAAGAACAAGAAAGGGTGGGACAATGAAATTAAATTTGGTTTGTGGGCTGATAGGTTGTATGTTAAAAGAAACATAGGAAGAACCCCCTATGAGATGGTTTATGGAGAGAAAGCCTTATTACCTTCAAAGATAGAGAAATTGACACTTTTCCTCTTATTGAAAGACCATGAAGATCCCAATACCATATAGAGAAGGCTTGACCAAATTTTCCTGCTAGAAGAGAAAAGAAGAGAGACCCTTAATAGAATTATGGAACAAACCTAGAAAACTATGAAAATATTTAATAAGAAATACAAGGGTACTCCTTTTTATCAGGGAGATATAGTCATCTATTGGGATCCTAAAAATGATAAGCATGGTGAAAAGGGTAAATTTAAACCTAAATGGATTGGTCCATACCAGATAGCCCAGGTTATAGGGTAGAATACATACAAGTTGCAAACCTTGCAGGGTGAAATTATGACTATCCCTATTAATGGAAAACACCTCAAAATGTACAATCCCTGTTGAAGGTGAATAAAATAAAAGAAAAATAAAAAAAAGTGAAAAAAAAAAACAAAAACCCAAAAACAGAGTGTTTTATTTTTAGCTCTTCTTTTCTTGTTTAGTTTAGTTTTGAGTTTACTGTACACATGATATTCTTAGCTTGATGAATATATATTACTGTTGATTCCACCAAAAACAATAAGAAAAAAGGAGATTTATTTTAGACTCTAATGAGTTTTTACAATTTTCAAAATATGAGTGTTTATGCAATAGTTGTTTGATATGAGATAAAACAGAAGGAAAACAAAAGCTGATTGAAACATCATGTCAAAGCCTCATATTACAAATGATAATTAAGGTGAATTAAAAGGTTTGAAGAACCGAGTTATCTTTGAGAGGGTGGTTGAGCCAAAAATCATTACACTCATACTTTATAGCCAGAAACTAATCCTCAACTCAGGCATACTCGTTGCACAATTTGCTTATATATCCAAGTACTCTTACGAGAAAGAAAAATAAAAAATAAAGAAAAATTGAGTCACTACTTGAGATATCTTGGAAAACCCCTATCGGGGCTATATACGCCTGACTGATAGTATGGTAAAACCAGATGGGATTAAAAGCAACTCCATCGGGGCTATAGACGCTTGATTGGCAGTGGAGCCCTGTAGAATGGTAAAAAAATTTAAGATTGAAATCACATATTAGGATTAACTGTTTTGCTCATATATGGCAAATTTATGAAATACTTAGAAATCAAAATGAATACACAAACACACACATGGGCTTCCAAATGATGAAGCAAAAGGTTTTTGAAAAATTTTGTGTAATCATATCTTATAACTTAGCTAGAACAAGCATTACAATAATTTTAAAAGCTCATCTGTTTCTAAAATTCTGGCCCTAGTTTTCCAAAAAGTGAATGAAAGGAAATTACAGTTTTTCAATACTCTCTAACTCTGATGACCTGTCGCTGATATAGTTTTGCAATTTTAAAAAAATTGTAATGTTTTGTTTTGTTTATCAGCCTTGATGATTAAATTTTTGTCCAATTTTTGCAATTAAAACCAGGAGATTCCGTGGTTCTCAAGTGCCTCATATTTTCAACACATTGTCCCAGTCAGAGCCTATTTTGGAGCCAAAATTGACTCAAAATTTGAAACCCCCAAATTTAAATTTTTAGTTTTGTCAAAATAATCAAGCATTGCTGGTCCTTTTGCATCTAATTGAGAAAGATTAATTTTTTATGAGTTTGTTTGATAAATTATAGTCGTTGTTGTTAATTACGTGTGTGTCCCTTTTTTATAAAGCTCAATTATCTTAAAGAAGGGATGGGGCAAAATTTTATCTGATTTTTAAATCCAAACTCCGACCCTCATAAATAAAGTTTCCCTTGGGCTCAAATCAAATGACAAGTCTTTAAATCCTAAAGTGTTCAAAAGTAAGAGGAAAAATTAATCACATGCCTTGGTCTAAAGCCCAAAAAAACATCTCTAATGTCAAAAAATTTAATTAAGACTTAAGGGTATGCACCCCATTTATTTAAAATTGAGCACCTTAGATCAAATCTGAGGGTAGCACTCTAATGAACTCAAAGATCAACGGTTGTGTATGATCCAATTAAAATACATTTGATTTAATTAAAATATTCATTAAAATACTATGGTCAAAATAATTAATGGTATGTACCCCCTTTTAAATAAACATTGAGCTAATTGGACTAATCGGATGATAGCGCTCGATCTAGATCTAATCCGATGGTGGCTCTCCTATAAAAGGTGCATCAAAAAGGTAAAAGCCCATAAGATTAATTAAACTTGTTAAATAAAATTAGTGAGGGTATAATACATTGGATAAAAATTCCCCATTTATCATAATCAAAGTTAAAAACATGTGCCCCTCATTAACTAACCCCGCAGGTTGATCAAGATCAACGGCTGCACCAACATCAATCGAGATTCGACGACCGCGCCTAAATCAAAATCCAAAATAAGAAATGGTAAGATTTCAAGAAAAATGAAGTTAAATTCAAAAATTAATTACACATTAGTGATGGTATAATGCATTTCTAATTACCCCCCCTTTGGCTTAAACCAATATTATTCAAATAAAATGATGTGCCCTCTCGGTTATTTAGTATGCAGCTTGCAGGAGATCTGATGACAATGCTAAGATGAGCCCAAATATCAATGGATACGAAGGGCCATGTTAAAAACTTATGGCGACGAATGAGTCAAATTCAAAAAAGGATAAAACAATCCAAAGATTTGACGACAGCACCCACCCCCACCCGGATCCAACGACAACACATTCTTTGAAACGATCGAAGGTTAACTCACACGGTTTCGGAAATATAATTGATCAAATACATAAGGTTAGTACATGAATAACCTGCCCCCTTCCATTTTTCTAAAACTTGTACATATAATGGGAATCCAACGATCGCTCCCCCACCATGGTATCATCTAAAGGTCAACATGTAGGGATATGACTCGATTAGAGGAACGCCTAAGTTTGAAGCTATGTTATTAAGGTTTTAATCACTAGATTAACTAGGGAAAATGGATTACATTATTTTGAATTTTGGGCCTAGGCATAACTAACCAAGATTTTTAAACTTTATAAATGTGATTAGTCAGATTAACCAGGCACAAGTTTATATAAAGCGATGAACTTAAAATAATGCAGGTTCTTAGACATCGATGACTACACTAACCCTCCTCAGGATCTGACAGCAGTGCACAAATCAAAGATTTAATTAATGATTCGACCATGAGAATCTGATGGTAGTGCTTTGTTGAGATTAAGGTAATCCAATGGTAGTGAGCAAGTCAAAGTCAAATACAAGCAAGGCTAAAATGATAGGCATGTTCCAACGAATCCAACAAATGCGCTCCATCTCAAAATAATCTAATGGTGGTGCACGTTTCAAAGGTAAGCTAAATGGTAAGATAAAATTAGCATCAGATTAATTAAATTTTAAATCACGATAAATCGAGCCTTAACATAGTGTTAACCACCACATTTACTTTGATTAAGTCAATACTAAACGAAAAATATTCAAAGCATGTATCTCTCGGCTATCTAACATACAAGTTATAAAATACCCAAGAAAGCTATAGGACAAAGGTTGATCAAACGACTGTACTTGGTCAAAATTCTAGCCCAATAGTTATAAAAATATCAATAAGAATAAAATCACCACTGACCCATGTCTTCAGAATTTTGGAAACTAACTCTCTCATAGGTTTAAGAATACCAGAAGCAACCATGATAGAAACTGTGAAAATTGCAAATCAGCAAAATCGACAGACTCATCCGTAAGAAATAATTGATAGTATAAGCTCCTATAGAAGGATGATCACTCCATAAAAACACCTTAAAACATACATAGATATATAAATCAAAGAAGTGACTCACTCACATCAAGGTACGCTGAGAGACACAATGTAGATCAATAGTCGCGATGAAGTCAAAATAGTACACATAAACCCCATGAATCCAGAAGGATATCCAAGGAAGGAAATATTCGAGCAATCAAAGTAAATCCCATGGATAGTACCTTGATAAGGATAAAGAATACTAACTGAAAGATAAAACCTAATGCTCAAGCATGCAACCAGATCCTATATATCTTTTGGGAATAATAGTGTACCACAAAATAAGACTGCAAGGCATAGTCATAGCTTATAAATAGAGATAGTTGGGGATAGATAAAGGCATAAGTAAGCAAAAAAATGGAGTACAAAGAATATAAAAGTATTCAATTTCTATTCTACAAATACTTAAGATCAAGAAAGCACGTGAAAAATAAAATATGGTTTCGACTTCCAGAAAGTTATTCAATTTGTGCTTCGATGGAATATAGTTATAAGGGAAACTCTCTGACGGATTATAGTTATGGAAGTAGCTTATAGATGTTTCTAGATCTTGTTTTCCATTCCCATATTATTCCTACTTATCATTGCCTCCCTCCTTATAGGCCTTCTTCCTTAACCATACTGACATTTTTCCTAACGTTGCGCCATCTTACCACCATCAATTGTGTGAATCCACCCCCTTTCTTCTTTTCTCCCTTCACTCTATCGCATGATAAGGGAAATTACATCCATTTTCCATTGGCATGCCACCCCTTGTCTTTACCATAACGTTGGGTCCCCCTCCGTCCCTCGTTTGAATTTTGTAATAGCAGCCTGGTCGATTCTTAAAAGCAAATCATGATGACCGGGACAAGTAGAATAAAAAGAAAAAATATGTTAATGAATCCTTAGTTTCTAGGGCCAACAAGAGAACAAAACGGCCAAATTATTCAGATGAAGAGCTCCCTTTAGTCTAAAAATAGATGATGACAGTCAGTTTAGAGCCACACCAGATGGACAACATACAGAGTAGGTTCAATCAAATGCTGACAAGTGTAAGGCCAAAAATAAACTAAAAATAATAGAATCAAGAATTAACAGTTATAAAAGGAAGCAGTTGCATTCAGATTCAGGATCAAGCAATTAGAGAATAGCATTTTTACTAAGAGGTATACTTGAGTGCCATTTTGAGTTATGTTGTATCTCTCTTTTGTGTCTATTTTTCTCATCCATTCTTCTTTCTTCTATTTACTATGCAAGATTTTGATAGGAAAGTGTTCAAGAAGCTGAGATTATTTCATGTCCTATTGAAGTACTTTATAGTTTGGAAGTACCTAATTAATTTTTCTGCCCAATAAATTTTCTTCGAAGGTTTATCATTGTCTGATGATGCCTCCTGAGTTTGGCAAGCTATGTATTCTGATGAAGCTTGCTTGGTGAGCTCTTGATATAGTGCTCTACCTCTTACCAAATTGGTTGGGCGTATTTCTATGTCATCTTCTTGTATTTTTGTCACCCAACCAACTCTTTTATCATCGAGTTCCCCTTGTATGATGAATTTTTGTACGTTAGGATGAATTATGTAGAAAATAATCCTACTCTACGATCAGAAATGCCTAAATATTTTTAGGTACTTAATTATTACATAGATCTATTTCTCAATGAAGTTATATTTTTATTCATGTTCTTGCATATTCTGACTTAGAAAAGCTATGGGCCTTTCTTCATTGTTATCTCCTTTCTATGTGAGCACTACAGTGTAGCTTTCTTGTTCACCTACGATGTACAATATGAAACCCTTGGAGCAGTCTGGATTCACTAATATGGGGGCTTGAGCTATTTGTTATTTAATCTGCTAGAAATCCTGTTTCCTTGTGTCGATCCACTTGAACATGACATCCTTTTTCAACAACTCTATTATGGGTTTGATGATTTGTGTGAAATCAACCATGAATTTGTGCATGAAGTTGATCTAGACGAAGAATGACTACAAGACCTTTTTTTTAGGGGGAGGGAGATATCTATCAGTGCTTTCATCCTGTTAGGGTATATAGCTAAACTGGACTTAGAGACAACATGACCAAGTAAAAGTCCTTCTTCCACAGTGAATGTATATTTCTTGGGATTTATGGATATACCAAATTCTCTGTATTTCTTGAACACACTCTTGAGATGCACTATATGATCCCCCTTCTAGTGAGATAACATTGTCATATCATATAGATATATCACTATTATTTTATTGATAAGTTCTCCAAACACCACATCCATAGCTCTTTGAAAAGTTACTCCGACATTGGATAACCCGAAGGGCATTCTATGGTAAAAAAATGTTCCCCACTTGGCTGTGAACATGGTCTTAAATTGATCTTCATATTTGACCCATACTTGATTGTATCTCAAGAATCCATATAGGAGCAAGAACCTTTCTGCTTTGGCTACTATGTGTAGGATTTGGTCGATATATGAGAGGAGGTAATGATATTTCAGTGAAGCTTTTTTCAAGTTGTGGAAGTCAATGTACAGTCAGATATCTCCATTCTTCTTTCTAACTAAAACTAGGTTAGCGACCTAAGTCGAATGCTTGATTGGGCAAATGATTTTAGCTTCAAGTAATTTTAGCAGCTCTTGTTTTATCAAAGCTTTGATTTTAGAATTTACCAACCATTTCTTTTATCGAAATGGCTTTGTACCTTCCTCAAGTTTGATTGTATGCTGGATCATTTCTTTGGAGTAGACCTTCAAGTCACCATAAGTCCAAGTAATTATGTCTAGAAAATCTTTACATAATTCTTTGATCTTATATAGTTCTACTTCCATAGTGTTCACTCCTACTTTGATGGCTTTATCAGGTCCCATTTGAGCTTCTTTGTATCTGTGCTTGTCAACTTTCATTTTATTGCCAGTTGACCTATCATTGTTATAAAATAAGCTCTAAAGGGTGACCAACCATTTTGGGATGTGGTTGTTCTTTAACTGGATCATACATGTATCTTCTTTATTGTCAGTTGTCCTGTTGCTAAAACAGTTCATCTTGTGTATGAGTAAGTCCACTATCTATTTGTCATTCTCAAAAACTTGCTAGAAGGTATCCCTGTCTGGCACATAAGACTTGTATATTAGTCTAACTATTTTTTACTTTTGGATGACATTGCTGATAGGACAAAATTCACCCCTACTAAATCCAACAAGTCTGCATATGTATTTTTCTCTCTTGGAATTACCTTGAGGTTCAAAGACTCAAAATATTCTAGAAAATCCCAAACTTTATTTATGTAAGCCTTAAGGTAATGCTTCTTGTTTACACATTTCTTAGTTACTTGGTTTACTATCAGTTTGGAGTCACCAAATATCTGTAGTTGCTTGATACCCATATTTTTAGCCTTCTTGAGTCATAAGAAAAGTGCTTCATACTCTATTTTATTTTTAGTGCAACTCCAGGTTAATCGATAAGAGAAAACTTTATCTTCTCCTGTTGGAGAGATTAGAACGATGCCTGATCCAACTCCATTTTTACATCTAGCACCATCAAAGAAAATTTTCCACAATTGATTGTTAGGTTGGTCAACTTGAGGGGGAGGAAGAAGGCCATCTTTATCAAGTTTTAAAATCATGTAGCTCCTTATATCTGTCTTGATCATGGATTTTAAGTCTTTAAGGGAGAACTAGTCTTCCTCTTGTAATAAATTTAGAGCTTCTTCCATCAAGTCCAGGCCTTCTAGTTCCTCTATCATCATGTTTACACTGGTGGACTATTTGTCTTCCTCCTCAAGTCTCCCGATTTGGAATGTTGATGGCTTTTCATTAAATATTTTCATTTTTTTCCCTTGAATGGGATTTTTAGATGCGAGAAATTTAGCAACACATATCCTCCTATCGTAGATGTGAACTCATACCAAAATAGGGCTCCAAATCCACTACTACCACTTCTTGTATGACTATGAGCTGAGGTATTCTGTGGAGCACTATTGGGATATCTTTGATTAGCCCTACCATTTTTATAGGGGATTCGTATAATTATTAGACATCGATACTTATTCTTGTATATTCCATACCCATGATATCACATACTGATTTGGGCATCACAGTGGTTGCAGCTCCAAAATCTATCATACGGTTGTGAACTACCCACCCTTCCATATGGAGAAATAGATAAAAATGAGGGGGTCTATTTTTTCTTGAAGTGGATGTCAGAATAGCTTGTAAAGAATCCATATGATTTGGGGTCTTATTCTTATTCTTCATAAACCTCAAACATTCTTGCAATAAGTCAATCTATCCTAGAAGCTACAAATCTTCACACATAGTGGTCTTGGAGGGGGTTTTCTTCATTTCCTCGACTATATTAAAAGGAAGGGGTTCAAAAAAATTATCCTTCACTATTGTGTCATATTTATTCTTGTACCCTTGGGTAGCATCTATCCTTTGGCATTTAGTCAGTGAGGGGTATCTCAATTTGTCTCTGGCTTGTTCCTGCATTTTTGCTTCTTTTTATTGAGGCGTTTCCTTATGAGTTTCTACATCTTTCTGGCCTAAACCCGGGGGATATTTTTTGTAAGACGTTATTTTCTCAATAGGGTTCCTCATAGGCAAAGGGACCTTCAGGAGGTTGAGCTCTTGGGGATCAACTTATAAGGGCTTCTTTCTTGATTTGGTAATAATAGCTACTTGTTCAATAGAGGGCATCGTGAAATTCTTATTCTATTCTCTAATCATATTAACCTGACACTTGAGGCTTCTTTCAGCCTTATCAATGGCTATCTTTTAAACCTGATATTGGTGAATCATGCAAGAATTTTTTCCATGGGGTTCATTACACCTAGAGCACCAAAAATTTGACTCTATAAAAATATTACTGGGTTTGCTATCTTCCTTGGCATAAACAGTGTTAGATTTATCATAGCTTCTACCACTCATGGATGCTTGATATTTTGTCACTTGTGGGAACCTTCTTGGCTAGAAATTCCTTTCTACTTCTCTTCTTTCCATCGATGTGAATTTAGTTTCTAGATTTTTAAAAGAATTTTGCAGATCCTACAACATTGCAAGTTGAGGATCTGGGGTTGATGTAACTATTGCTACAGGGAGTGCAAGAATAGGAGGGATCATTGGAGGGGTAATGGATGCCTGTATTACTGGTATTTTAGGCTATCCAATCCATTTGGGAAGACTGGTGTTAGAAGCTGAAGTAGGAGTTGGAAAAGCAGTATTTGATACTTGAGGAAGATCTAGGAAAATATGCATCATCATTTTGGTTGGGAATCTCTTAATAGCGATCAGGTCTCTCTCTTCCTTCTGTGGTTCTTGATAAATCTCAAAGAAGCTAAACATGTGATATTGTCTAATTGCTATAATTATATCTGAGTTAAAAGGTCTTAGATAATAATGCATTGCCTGCTCATGCATTGGTCTCAAACCGTCAGGTACTCTCTACTAAGTCCGACTGAATATGATATTGAAATCTATAATATCCTCTTGGGGGTGTTTCTGGATAATAGTAAACTAACATAGCAGGAAGAAAGAGTCTACCTGCTCATTGAATTCTTCCATTAGTTTAGTAGCGAGTTGGGCCCAAGTAGATATGGTCTAATTTTCAAGAGCTCTGTACCAATAGAGCATTTTTTCTTTCAAGGAAATTACCAATAGCAATCTTATCATAACATCTTCATGGATGTTATGTATCGAGGCTAGTGTAGCTACGTCTTGACAATATTTGTAAGTCATATTTCTAGTACCATTGTACTGGGGTAGTGCTTTCAAGGTCATCGTAGGAATTGTATGTTGAGCTTCCAGGTATAAGGGACATGTGTGGTTCCATACAGGGTAAGGCAGGATTGTCTGATTTACGACCATTGATATAATTTGGGTAGCTATGGTTAAGGTCCTACTAGTAGAAGTACTAGGGAAGGATATAGGGGAAATGTTAGCAGATCCTATATTATGGGTGTATGTAGAAGTTTTTCTAGCAACTAAAATAGGATTATCTTGGAGGCTACCAAGGTGCAGTTTGAAGAACTCTATGGGTTCTTCTAAATTTCTTGCTTTAGATCTGGTTATCATAAAAGATGATACATAACCAGATGCTAGGTAAAGGTTTTTTTAGGGTCCCTTTCTGATGCGAAGTCACCAAGTGATTAAAAAAAATTGAAAGGGCAAAGCTATTCACCAGGGCTTTGATTTTTATACTGTGTAGGATTTGTGTCCCACCGGGTGTGCCAAAAATTGTTGAAGAAAAATATTCCTTTGGTTACGTTTGCGCCCAAGACTTTGCCAACATTAACACAGATTTTACCTAGTTCAATATCCAGAGGAGGTTGGTTATTTGCTTCTTTTAGGAAAAAGGGGGAAGATAGAAATGCATAAATATAGGGAAATATAGCAATGGCTATAGAGTTAAAGTGATACAGATTAGGTAACAACAAAGCAACTATTACAATATTTTGCAGATAAGCATAACAAAGAAGAAAAATAGAGAAACTAAAACTTTTGGTGAAGATTTATTTAAGTGAAAGATTATCTATAAAGTTAATTGTATATCCAACTGAACTTTATTGCATGAATTCAGAATAAGAATTAATGCAAGTTACATTCAATTTAGACTTATATAGCAATAAAAAACACATACATACTTGATTTAGAACACCAGTGAGCCAAGAACCAGAATGGATGATCTTTATTAAGATTTTATAAGTATGTATACATAGCCTTGTAAACACCTAAGAGCCAACCATTTGTTTAGGTCACTCATTCTATATATAAGAGTTTTACATAAAAAAAAACTAAAATTTGTTACAACAGTATGCCTGTAGGCTCATTCTGGTAAAGAAGCAGTTAAGAGAGCATGGAGATTTCAACTAGAAGTGGTTAAGATATTATGGTTATGGCAATCTTCTTTAACCTCTTTTGATATGTCATGGTCTATCTAGCCTTCAAAATATCACGCCATCATGAATTTTTGCCTTGGTGATGTCTTCGACCTTCAAAATATCATGCCATCATGAATTTTCACCTTGGTGATGTCTTTAGCCTTTAAAATTTTGTACCATCATGAATTTTCACCTTGGTGATGTCTTCGACCTTCAAAATGTTATGCCATCATGAATTTTCACCTTGAGTTTATCTTTGACCTTCAAAATGTCACGATATCATGACTTTTCACCTTGGTGATGTCTTCGGCCTTTAAAATATCATGCCATCATGAATTTTCACCTTGGTGATGTCTTTGGCCTTCAAAATGTCATGCCATCACAACTTTTCACCTTGATTTGATCTTTGGCCTTCAAAATGTCACACTATCATGACTTTTCACCTTGGTGATGTCTTCAGCCTTCAAAATGTCACACCATCATGAATTTTTACCTTGGTGATGTCTTTGGCCTTCAAAATGTCATGCCATAATAAATTTTCACCTTGATTTGATATTTGTCCTTCAAAATGTCATGCCATCGTGACTTTTCTCTACACTTAGCAAAATATTGAAAATATTATTCCTTATTTCCCTAGATGTGATCATTTCGACCAATAGTACCTTCAAGGGCTCCAACTTAGCTGGGTCCATAGTAACAAGATTCCTTTGAATGGTAGTGAACTAATGTAGTGGGTAGAATGGGTCTGCTTGCTCATTTAATCCTTTGATTAACAATTCAGCCAACTAGTCCCAGGTGGCGATGGTGGTAGTTTGCAATGATCGGTACTAGTAAAGCAATTTGCCTCTAAGAGAGAAAACAAGCAATATTACCATTATATCCTCATTTGTGATGTCATGGATTATCACCAACATAGCTACATCTTGGATATACTCATAAGCCATCTTCCCCATACTATCATAGGTAGACAAAGCCTTCATCATCGCTTGTGGGATTGGGTTCTGAGCTTGCAAATTTAAAGGTCTAGAGTGGTTCCATGCTGTAAACTACCTTGGTGGCTGTGGTGGTGGATTTTAAGCCATGTGGACTAGTGTATGTGATTGATGAGGTGGAAAACTAGTGGATGTGCTAGTAGGACTCAAAGGAACAGAGAACACACTAGCTAACTATGAATATGTAACACTTGATGGGACAACTGGAGTGACTAACCTAGGGTGTTCTCCTAGCACTCAGGTGTCAATATCATAAAATTCAATAGGGTCTTCTAGATTTTTGGCCTTGAATCTTGTGATCATGAAGAAATATTTTTCTCACTTCATGTTCGGAGGCTTTTGGGTAGAGTTGAGTCACTAGATGTTCTAATAATACAGTACAAAGGTGAACATCAAACCTCATACTGTTGAAAGTGGAAATTTTTGAGAGTCCCATCGAGCATGCCAAAAATTGTTGATGATAAATCTGCCTAAGTACAAATATTACTATTTGTGCACCCTAGACCCAACCAACATTGAAAGGTCAAAGGAGAGAGATGTCCTTTGCACCAATCTCCAAGGAGGGCTAGCTCCCTTACTAATCTAATATAGTTTTAAGGTTAGGATAATAGGAAAGAAATGATAAATGATAGAAAGAGATGGTAAATATAGCTATAAGCCATAAAAGTGTAATGGGGATAAACTAATAGCAAGAAATTACTTCAAGTTCTAATTAGAATGAAATATAAATGTAAGCATAAGAACCACTCACAGTTTGCAGAGACAACATCCTAAATGTATTTCAGTGTTCATTCCCTTACTAGCAGTAATAAAATTCAGATACAAAATTTAAAAGCAACTAATAATAAACACAAACGTACATAGAAATAAAAAGTAAAAAGTGATCAACCACAAGACTATTCAAGGAACCATAAGTCGAATATATTTATATTGATGTGAAAAAATTAAAGTATTTTTTTGCAGAATGTCTATCCTCCTTATTACATTGAAATGCTTAGTATTTATAGAGGATTTTGCCTCTTTTATTTAATGCACAACACAAAAAAATTTCAGCTGGTCAAAAATTTGCAGTAGAAATTTCATCCTAGGTAATGGCAATGCTCGAATCATATTATTCTTCAAGTAACAGTGATCCAGTTTTCAAGGAGTACGCTTGGACAAACATAGATGATAGAGAGAACATCCCAATCATTGATGCATTGAGACTCAGTGATATCATGTGATAATTGAGAGCTTGAATATTAAATCTTGGGTTCTATCACATTCTTCCTTTCCTTGGAATATTAACCTTGTTGGTAGAAATCAACAAAATTTAATTCTGCTTTGAAAAGGAACGAAGTCCATGGAAGGCGTCTTGAAAATCATCAGGATCACACCAGATTTGAGGACCTAGCATTTAATCCTTGCAAAAATTTTAGTTCGTGGTTCTTTACTGCCCCAAGAATTCAATTTTATCAATCTTCACCTTTTGCGTAAATGTATATTGTTATGGCACTTCTGAGAAGAACACTATTTTGATGGTTTCCTCTTAAAGCCAAAATTTCACCTTCTATTTCAATGTATTTCTCCCTTGACTTATTTTATTTTAGTTCGAATGGTAGTCAGAAACATGAGTTTCACCCTTAAACCTATTTTTGCCTACTTCCTGGTTGATTTCACTCCAAATATGATAGAGAATATCTTTTGCGAAATTGGAGGCAAAAAATAATTAATTTCACCCTTGGAAGGGGTGACAATGTCTAGGGGTGACGTTGAATTTGACCAACAAGAAGATTGCATTTTGGGGACTTTCACCTTAATATATTTCCTCTTGAAATTTTACCCCAAAGAGGGGTGAAAAGGATTTTTGCCCCCTCTGAGGGGTGAAGTTGACTTTGACTTCCCCTTCTATGCCTGGGTGACATCATCCTCATGCTTGAGCTCCGACAACTACTTCTATTAGAGTTTCGCCCCTAAAAGGGGTAAAAATAATTTTTGTCCCTATCAAGGGGTGATTTTGACTTTGACTACACCCAACTCATTCTCCTTTCTATTTTCGGCCTGGAGAAGTGATTGATTAGATTTTTCCCCCTGAGAAGGGAAAAACTAATTTTTACCCCTTTCCAGGGGTGACGTTAATTTTGACTTCTCCTTCACTTGCACATTTTTTCCTTCTCCACTTTCAATGGGTGAAATAACTTATCAAGATAGTTTCACCCCAAACATGGGGTGCAAAGGACTTTCGCCCCCCATGGGGGGAAAACACCTTTATTTCATTTTTTTTTGGCACTTTCACCTTGAATGGAAAATACCAAAGTCATAGGTGATTTCTATCAATTCGTTTATTCTGCAACTAGCTTGAACTTATCCCAAAGACATTCCTTGCATTAATTCTTTCCATTTTACATTTTGAGCATGAGCATCTTTAATTTCTACAAGGATAATTTTATAGTGCATTTTCAAAAATGAAATTAACATTTTTATTTTAATGGAAATGCTTATAGAAAGGAAACAAAATATTTCATTAAATCATAAAAACAATAGAATTGCATTGCATCATTCATCTTCTTCTTTTCCCTTTCAAAATTTTACAACAAGATTTAGTGTGCCAAATTTTCCAACAGGTGGTTGGATCAAAGACCACTAAATATCTTGTAACTTTGGCAATTCCATGCAGGATTTCTTCACTCCAAAATTGAATAGGAAGACCTAGAAGTCTAACCCATGTTGGTGCAGAGTTGATGCACTAGGTTTTAGGGTTGAAATTCACTCTCTATTTTGCGAGAAAAAGGCTTCATATTTCAAAAAACTAGTGTCCACCCATGAGGATGTGACTTAATTCCTCCATGTTGTTCAACCTGATAAGGAAGAAACCTTAAGGAATGGCTATCAGCTCCATGTGATCCTGAGGCCACCATTTTGAGAACGCCCATTTTTTATTGACTCAATGTCGAGTCTGGATCCAACAAATTTCCCAATGAGAGAGAAAGCTTCATTAAAAATATTGGAATACATGAGTGAAGAAGGAATCAATAAATTTACTTGATCATGGAGAAGGATACAACCTTTGCTCTTTGAAAAGGGGGGTGAAAAATACCTTGACTGTTTCCACAAAGGAAATTGGACACACATTTTGAGAGACTATTGGACAATCAGGTTTGGGAGGAGGATCCCCCTAACCCCTGTGACCTCCACACCTCCCACCGAGTCATCTGGAGAGTTAGAGTCATGGTCCTTGCCACTACCACAATCATTGGATGAGTTCCTGCCCAAATCGGATTTGAAATTCTGAGTGTAGATGCTCGCCATCACCCACCCAAAACTTATTATTTCTATGGGTTTCATTATTTATCAATTTATAATTATTAAAATTTATATATTTTTTAGAATATTTGTATTTTCAATCTGGATCTCAATTACTAGGAAATAATCTAAATAATAATAAATAAAAACTTCTCACAACCAAATTTAGTATTTTGATATTGAAATCCAAAAGCCACAACAACGTGTATCAAGAAATATTTGCTTGATATAAATTGCATGGATGAATTTGAGTGTAAAACACATTTGAAATATTTTTATTATTAATTATTATAAAATTCTGCTATTGCTCCATAAGTTATATTGATGCATACTTTGGATGATTTATGATGATTTACCTAGAAAATGAATTTCTAAATCGATTCATGCAAGTAAATATATAAAATATTATTATTAAGCACTAGGCTATCTTTTCAAAATTATATTTAAAAAAATATTCTTGCTTTTATTTGTCTGTCCTTAAATTTGTTGTTGGTGTCTTTGTAGGAAAACTCCAACAGTATATCATTGGTGTTTCATCTCCATGACCTCGGTTTGAATCACGAAGGAGGCTTTCTATTTCTTTGTCCCAGTAATGTGATCCTAATTATACCACCCATTATATTATTTCAAATATTATTATAAATTTACCACATTTTTATATTTTTTTATGGAAAAAAAACATAACTTGCCATATCTTCTACATGAGTTTGGACACTATTTGCTTGAATTTCAAAACTGATTTACCCCATTTTTATAAATCCATTTTGGTGTCGACCCCTTATGCATAAACCTACTACCTAGTGTATCTTGATCTTTGCCCTCTCTAGTGCCATGTTGATTTTATTATTTTATTTGGTATAGATTTGGTTCTTGTTGGCATTTTTTCCACACTAAAAGAAATTTTAAAATTTTATCTAAGTGTTCAATAAGTTTCATTTTGGGTGTTTTTGGGAAAAAAATTCATTTTTGAGCTTCGCCTTGGTGAAGACCCATTTCGGGCTTATGCCTTAGAAAAATCTCCTTTTCACCCGTGCCTTGGCAAGTTCCACAAAATCACATTTCAAATGATAGTTTTGTTTCGGTAGCGAAATTCCAATTCATGCTTTGCCTTTGCAAAAGCTGAGCAAAATTCTAGATCGTGCGAAAGCCTTGGTGAAATTCCTTTTCAAGAAAGCCTTGAAAATATTCTATATCACATGAAAGCCTTGGTGAAATTCTTTTTGGTGAAAGCCTTGCCAAAATTCCAGATTGTGCAAAAGCCTTGGCAAAATTCTAGTTCGCATGAAATCCGAGTGAAATTCTTTTTTGCGAAAGCCTTGGTAAAATTCCAGTTCATGTGAAAGCTGAGTGAAATTCTAGATCACACAAAAGCCTTGGTTAAATGTCTTTTCATGCGAAGACTGGGAAAAACACCTTATCACACGAAGGATTGACAAAGACACATTTCGAAGATATAACTTGGAGAAAGCCCTTTTTGGGCTTTGCCTTGTCAAAATTAAGTTTAGCCATTTTCTCCAGTTGGAAAAATTGTCAAAGGTGCTCTAAGTGAAGATCATATTGGAGGGGATTTCAAGGCCAGTGAATTCAATTTTTGGGGCAAAAAGGTTTAAGTTTCCGGAATTGCTGCTAATAAAAATCAAGTTCTATAGATAACCAAAATATTACCCAAATTAAATGTCATCCACTCTTGAATTTGGTGTGATCTTGCTATTTTCGAAGCGCCACCATGATAAATAAATTTTGTTGATGGTTTTGGCTAGGTCCCGATATGCCATATCTCAAAATTTATCATTGCTTCCCAAGGTATCACCAGTTTAGTTCGTTGTTACCACTGAGGATAAAACTGTGACCGATAAATCTATCATTTCACATCAATTTTATTTAATAAGCATTTAATTTTGGAGGTGAAATCCTCTATAAATACTAGAAAACTTGATGTAAAAAAGGAGATGGACATTTTGCTTGTGAAACTCTCTGAGTTTAAATGTTTTTTGTGATATAAAGACTATTTGGCTCTGCATTCCTGATCATTTCGTGTATGTTTATACTTTTTGCTCTGCATTTCTATTGAATTTATATCATCATTGGTGGATTAAATTTTGAATCTGGATTTAGTTTTCAATGAAGAATGAATGTTGGAATACCATTGGAAGTCATGCTTTATGATATGATCTGAGTTCAATTTCTATTTTGTCTTTCTATTGAATGTTTTTAGTTTAAATTGGGTTGTTAATCTTGTTGTTAGTTCATCCCTGCATTATCTCTTTGGCTCACAACCATTTTTCTCGTTTCTTTCAGTTATTTTCTAGTTCTTTTTATTAATTTATTTTCCTAAAACTTCATACTAGTTTTAGAATAGCAAGGGAGCAACCCTCTCTGGAGATTGGCCTGAAGGACATTCCTTTCTTTCAGCCTTTCAATGTTGGTCGATTCTAGGGCACACATACATTTTATCCTTAGAAATATTCTTGTCGGAGGAACCCAAAAGTTCCACCTTAAGCACTATTAATATTTGATGTTCATATTTTACTATTTTATTAGAACATCTGGCAATTCAGTTTTATCCAGAATCCTCAAAACGTGAAGTTGGTGAAAGCTTTACTTCATGATCACAAGATCGAAGGCCAAAAATTTAGAAAATCCTATTGATTTATTTGAGCTTGAAACCCAAGTCTTAGGAGAGCATCCTAGATTAGTCACTTTGAATATCTCATCAATCGTAACATCTTCATAGGTAGCTAGTGTATTTTCTATTCCTTCAAGTCCCTTTAGCACTACCACTAGTTTTCGTCGAGCAAATTCTTTAGTCCAAATGGCTCAAAATCCACCATGATAGTTTCTAGCATGGAATCATTTTGAAGCTTTGAATCTGCAAGCTCAGAATATGATCCCACCAATAGCATTGAAAGCTTTACCTACTTATGATGGTACGGGAAAAATAGCTTATGATCATGTGCAAGATGTGGCTTCTTTGGCAACTATTCATAGCATCACAGATGAATATGTCATGGTTATATTACTCGTGCTCTCTCTTATAGGGAAGTTGCTTTACTGGTACCAATCCTTACCACCTGCCACTATTACCACATGGGACCAGTTGGTTGAGTTAATGATAAAAGGATTCAATGAGCAAGTGGATAAATTTTACCTATTGCATCAATTCATTAATATTTAGAGGTATCCATAAGAGGAAATCATTGACTTCAATGTTAGGTTCACTCAAAATTGGTAGATAGTCACTACAGATATTTGGTCGACTCCCAAACAAGCTACATTCTATTATCTTCGAGCCTTCAATTCCAATATTAGCATGGCCATACATCAGTCTAACATTGATACATTTTTGGTCTTGTACTCCCAAGTACAAAATGCTGAAGCTGATTTAATTGCTATTGTAAGCTCTCACTGAAGATGATGATGCCTATATTCCCTGATCTCCCATAGTATTTATATTCCAATGCATTTTCTTAGTCTTTACCAATATCCCCCATTTATCTAATCCCTTCATGAAATCCTAGTTCATCTTAAACCTTTATAGTTTTTGTCCCAAAACTGCATGATCCTTCTATTCCACAACTGCTCATTCTAGTTCTATTTCAAATATTTTTATCTCCACCAGTACCACTACCATTAATAGCTCCTTTAGCACCCTCAAATATTGATCCTCAAGTGAATTTGTTGCAAGAGATGCAATAAATGCACTTAGTAATGAGAGCAATGACAAATAATATCACAACCATTAAGAAAAGGTAAACTAAAAGAGATTTCCAACCTATGATATTTCAACCTGCACCAATCACCAGAGAGCAAATAGCTTTGACCAGCAAGATGCCTGAAAGGAATCCAACCAAGTTGATGAATGAAGAAGCTGACCCATCAGATAAAATGTATTGGTGTTCTACCTGCAATGATCCACATGGAAAATAAACTTGTATGGTTCATTTGAACTATGTGCAAAAATTGGTAGATGACTCTTTCGACGATCAGATCAACATGATTAGATAAGTTTATTATAACTTTATGATACCTACTATAGAAAAAGTTTAAGTTCTCATGATAACTAGGAAAAAGTTGATCATCATGGACCTAACTGAGATGGAACCGTTGAAGGTACCTATTGTGCCAAAGGTGCAGAATGAAAAGATACAAGCATAGGTGAAGGCACCTGGCTTAGTGTCTAAGTTGGAAGAACCTATTATTTTAAAATATTTTTCCCACGCAAGAAAAAGAAAGAATATCTCAAGATAAGGCATCAACTTCACAAACATAATTTGAGACAAAGGAACATGCAAAGAATACCTTTAATACCTATATTTGACCAAGCATCAGAGGGTGAAAACCATGTAGTAATATCAGAGCAAGTATGAGGCTACTAATGAAGGAAGGGAATCTAGTTCATCCATGTACAATATTGTTGAAGAATTAAAGAATACTCCTACCAAGGTTAGTCTCTATGATGCCTTGCAATTGCCTAGAAAGGTTGATTTATTGCAAGAATATTTGAAGTCTATTAAATATAAAAAGAAAAATCCCACTCAGATTGTGTTAGCTCAGATACTTACAAATTTGACTACTGGAAAGAATAGACCACCATAATGTTTAGATACTTACAAATTGATGCCTTGTTCTCCCTAGCCGAACACATGATGCAAAAACCAAATACTGTGAGAATTTTTTATAGGCCTTTAGTTCCTGATAAGAATATCCATTGGCAAGTGTTCAATAATGATGAAAAAATTATGAACTTCTTGATAAATGCAGCTAGCAGTATTGAAGGGAGAATATTTTATGAAGAAGAACCTAAGGGATTGATCCAGTTGAAAACTAATCACATCCCAAAAGGATTAATTTCACTTGAAATTCTCTTTGATCAAAATGATAAAACAATAAAGCATAAGGTCAAGGTGGATGAAAAGGAGTAAAAAGAGTTACGTTCAGAACCTGGAAAATCAATCAAGGTTGGAACCGATTGCACACCTGAAGAATTCACGTAAATAAAGGAAATGTGCCAAAAATTCCCATACATTATCACTTGGAGTTATCATGACCTCAAAGGGTATGATAAAAATGTTATCTAGCATACAATTGAACTGTAGGAAGGGGTAAAACCTTTCAGACAAAAGTAGAGGCCAGTCAATCCCAAAATTGAGACCCTGATGAAAGTAGGACTCTTGAAGATGCTCAAAGCAAATATCATTTATCCTATCAAGCACTCTTCCTGAGTAGCAAATTTGGTCCCCATGCGGAAGAATAATGGAGATATTCGCTTATGTATTGATTTAGAAAATATTAATAAGACTTCTCTAAATGACCACTATCCTTTGCCACAGATAGATCATATCCTCTACATGGTTGCAGGAGTGCAGCATTTATCTCCTAGATGTATTCTTCAGGTATAATAAAATATGGGTCAAGGATGAAGATCAATACAAAACAACATTCACCAAAAAGTGGGGAACATTTGCTTATTAGTGAATGCATTTTGGCCTCTCAAATTATGGAGAAACCTTTTAGAGAGCAATGGATATAGATTTCGGTGAGTTACTAAACCGAATCATTATTATTTATTTGGATGATATGACAGTTTTCTCCCATAAAAGGGAGGAACATGGTTTACATTTACGACAGGTATTTGAGAAGTACTGAGAATTTGGGGTATCCATCAACCTGAAGAAGTCCATATTCACTATAAAAAAGGAAATCTCCTAGGCCATGTGATTTTTGAGAAAGGATTAGCTATTGAACCAGCTAGAGCCAAAGCTCTCTTAAGGTTCCCATTACTGGCTAACAAAAAAAAAATTCAATTTTTCTTCGACCAAATCAACTTCATTAGGAAGTTTATTGCAGACTTTGCTCAAGTAGTTAAGCCAATGACTAAAATCCTAAAAAATAATTCCAAGTTCAAATGGATGGAAAAGAGAAAGGAAGCATTCAGAGAAATCAAGGAGAGGATTTCTTAGGTTCCCATCTTGGTGAATCCTGATTATTCTAAAGATTTCATCCTTTATGTTGTCGGTGAGCAAGAAAGTTATGCGGTTGTCCTTACACAGAAGGGATAATATGGAAATGAATGGCCTATTGCATTCCTAAGTCAAGTGATTCAACCGCATGAAGAAAAATATAACTTCATTGAGAAGCAAGTGTATGTAGTAATGAAATATCTAAAGAAGTTTCGACATTTTATTTCATAGACCAAAAAAATAGTTCATGTTGTACATCCTGATGTTTAAAGTTTCATTATCTAGGGAGAACTTGGAGACAAGATAGCTAGTTGGGTCTCCAAGATCTAAGAATATGATATCAAGATAACCGACCAATTTTATTCATGGTCAAGCACTGTGTCAAGAGCTTACGAGGAGTGTTAATTCTGAAACAATAGCATGCCAATTTGAAGGTCTAGTGTAAGAAAGTAATATTTCTAATAAACTTGTAATTAATTGAGATTAGATAGAGGACCTTATCGATTACTTCAATACAGGAAGGTGTCCTTCTCATATTACTGCTTCATAAAGAAGAAGATTTAGGCTACAAGCCTACATGTATGTCATGTTGACAAATGGACTATTTTACAAGAAAATTGATGGAGTGCTTTTGAGATGTGTCAAAGAGTCAGAGAAATAGAATATCTTGGAAGAATTTCATTCCATAATATCATGAGGACATTATGTAGGTAGACCCATGGTGCTAAAAATCATAAAGGTAGGTTATTATTGGCCTACTCTCTTTTCTGATGCATGCAAGGTTAGTCAAAGTTGTGATAAATGCTAGAGATATGTTGGCTGAAGTAGAAATACTTCTTTTTCATGTCACCAAATTCAAGTGGAAGCACTGTTTTAACAGTGGAGCTTAGATTTTATTGAGGTTATTGACCCTAATTCATTTGCTGGGCATAAGTATATCTTAACGCCACAGACTATTTCACCTGGTGTGTAGAAGCTGTGCCAACTAAGAAAGTAGATCAAGAAGTCATCATTTATTTCCTAGAGGGGTTGATAATGTACTTTGGTATACCAGATTCCATTATGACAGACAATGGGACTCAATTCATTCGAGCTAAAATTAATAAATTTGCAAGCAAGTATGGAATATATATGAAGACTTTGTCCAAATATTACCAGCAAATAAATGGATTGGCTGAGTCAACAAATAAAAATATACTAAGGATTTTGAAACAAAATCTAGGAGATAACAAGTGAAGTTGGCATTTGCTCTTGAATAAATCTCTATGGGTTGATCACATATTAATTAATAAGTCTATCAAAACCTCTCTGTACTCTTTGGTGTATGGAAAATAATCTATTTTGCCTACCCATATAGAGTTGTCAACACTCCAGTCTTTGCACTTACTTGATAGTGAAGAGGGGAGGTTCAATCCTATGAGTACAAGGTTGTCTCAACTCTTGCATTTGGAGGAGGAAAGATAGCAATCGTAGAATACTTTCATGAAGCATGCTCAGGTAACTAAAAATTGTTTCAATAAGAAAACCTCAAAGAAAGCTTTCAATGTTGGTGATCTGGTGTTGAAATAGAATGAAAATAAGGCCAAGTAGAGTAATCATCATAAATTTGAAGCGATATGGGAAGGTCCCTTCTAGATCTCTAGCATTAATCAAGTCAACTCATACTACCTACAGGACATGGAAGGTCATGTTTTTCCAATTCCAGTTAATGGTCTTCATCTAAAAGCCCATTATCAGTAAGGTATTTTCGTTGGCAAAAATCATTTTTGCCAGCGAAAATCCTTCTCGTTTCCTTTTTTGGGCACCCAAGTTGGATATTTCACCCCAAAAGTACTTTTTCAATAGGAAAGACATCAAAAGGCATGCATGCTTTACAAAAAAATTTCTTTCCAAGGGAATGGAGTTAAAACTGTGCCTATTTTTAAAATCTTGGCATTAAAGTTGGCAAAAACACTTGACAAAAAGATAAAAAATAAGAGAAATAGCAAATTTCCCAAAACATGTATTTCGCTCATGCATATCTTCTATTTTTGAAGCAAAAATCAAGTTGGTAGCAAGACACTTCCACTCACATGCTTTTCGGGTGGATGAATTGACGAAAGCTATCTTTGGGGTTTTAGTGGACAAAGTGGCTTTTTGCCTTACTTTTTAGGCAAAATCCTAGAACACATGGTTTTTTCGCTAGTGAAATTAGCGAAACATATTTTTGGCACTCCACTTCAGTGAAACAGGCACCTATCATGTAGTTCAAGGTAAAAAAGTAGCAAATCATATTTTCCTAAATTAACCGTTAACAACAGGTTGCGCCCCCCAAGAAGGAAAAAATAATAATGAAAGCAAAACAATCAATAACGATGCTCAAAAAATATATGGGTGAAATTGTTGAATCATGGGAAATCTTGACATGCCCCTGATTTTAGCAAGTGTGTCATAGGCATTAAATTCGGTAGGTGTGGTTGAAAAATTATAAAAGGGCAAACACTTCAGCTAAAAAATCAAGAAAAATGCAAAGCTCCTATTTGTAACATTGCTACAAATTGCTTTTGCTCCAAGGTTTGAAATTATTTGCTGAATATGGGAAAGAAGACCACATAAGCCAAGAAAGAGAAGGCTTAGAAGAAGGCTGACCCAGAGAAGAGGTAAAGAAAAGCTAAAGAGGATGATGAAGAAGTAGAATTGGCACCTTAATATGATCGTTGGAACAAATCGATTACTGTATAATCATGAACAAAAACATGGAGAAATTGCAGCAAGACATCGAATTTGCTCTTTAGAAGGTATCCGTGGAAAGTTTGTACACCTTGAATTTTTACTTCCATATTTTTTGGTATCTTTTTATGTCGGTGCATTCATGTCCTAAGCTAGTATGGGAGATTGCTCAATTTTATGATCCTTCTACGAGAGTTGTTTGAAACACCAATGGAGATAGGTTGTTAAACATTTCATCCAACTTGATCAGATAAGATTTCGATTGTGGTGCAAGGCCTCCTTTTGACATCATTTTTAAGAGGCTCATTCTTGTAGAGTAGGAGGAGAGATACCAATCTACAGTACCTATGTGGTAGTTCATGGAAAATAAATTTCTAAAGACATCACAGTTTGGGGAATTTCCAGATTTACCAATGGTGCTGAGAGATTTTAAGAGCCTAGATTTATATTCAATGTTGGCATGGATTGTTGGACTACCCTCATATTCCATAGTGTATAAGTGGCAAGCGTCGCTTGTGTAGTGTATTTCACAAGTTGAATTTTATGCCCCGACTGCAATGAAAGCAACCATAAATCCAATTTTTTTGATTGGGCAAATTTCATAGCTCAAATAATGCACACTCAACTGTAGAAGGTACTGAGTAGGGAAGACATCACCATCAGGAATTGTTCTTTTCTAGTATGGTACTTCTTTTATTATATGCATACCCATTTTCCCTTTGTAGCAATAAAGAAAATAGATGAAGCATGCAGAACATTGCTGGTTTATTCATGGACCTAGAATTTGTCCAAGAAGGTGTCCTACTATAATTTTAACTAGATGTTTTTAGGAGATTTCTAAAAAGGAGAAATATGACGTATTTTTTCTGATGCAAGAAGTTGTCATTAGAATTTTCGGCTTCACTAGAAAACCTTTTCTATTGTTGTATTTTACCACAAAATATATTTTTGTACTAGAAGTAGCTGGATAGAGTGACTTTACCAATGATACATATGGGTCCAACAAGGGAAAGTGAGCTACATGCACCATGTATTTTAAGTTTGGTGAAGTTAAAGTGACTCAATGCGGGCATAAGGAATTGATTTCCGAAACATTGTACGACCATGGGTTAATTGAGCTTCCCCAATGATGGTGATATGACCCTTTGGGTAATTTTGGGAAGTTTATCAAGGCCAAGAATTTTTATTACTGCCCCAAAGAAGACATCTTGCAATAGAGGAACAAGCCCAAGGGGCACAACCTTGAGTGGCATGTTAAAAATATGATGTCACTCTCTCCTTGGCATGATTTCTACGAAATGGAGGTCGAGTATGATCCTACAAATCATACAGATCAGGTTCCTTTTTATGATTTATTTAATGAAATGAAAGTAAAATTTCCTGAATGGTCTAATGAGAATATTTCCAACTGGTGGGTCATGAGGTTTCATCGAGGTAACCCCGGGTTAGCTTACCCATTAGTTATGGACAAAGCATTTTCACAATTTTATGATGAGCATTGTGATAAGTACCAACCCATCTCTTTTTTGACATGGTGCCGCAAAGTATCAAAATTCTTGACAGGGAAGAAGACGTGGTAAGAGAGAAAAATTCGTTGGTTGAAGAGAGGATAGTTATCAAAGAGGAAGAGTAACAACCACCATGCAAGGAATAAATTTCACTTAGAAAGAGTGTGGGTATAAGGTCACCTTTCTCTAATATGGTAAATAAGCCTTGAAGTGGTGCAGTTTCCACTCTTAGCACAAAACAACTTTATTCACTTTTGGAGATACCCTCTTCAGCTCAATAAGAACAAACAAGCAAGATAATGATGTTGAAGCAGAGGAAGATAAAGTAGAGGAAGAGAAATATTTAGCAGTGCAACAGCCTTTGTCGTCGACTCAAAATGATGTCAAAGCTCGTAAGTACACATTTTATTTCTTCTTCTCTCAATGACAAGCACTTGGTGACCACTGCCTCCCCACCTATAGTTTCTACTTCCACTTCACTTCCATTTTTTATACCCATCTCTTCGGCTCCCCTCTCCATTTCATAGTCGTAGGTCACCAATGCTCCCCTTGCTTCTTTCATTTCCTCCATTTATCTCTCTTTCAGTTTATTCACATCTGCCTCGAATCCATTTTTCCTTCCATTATTCTCCATTCCATATTCCATCTCTATCAACCTCATTATCACTATAAGTACGCAAGACCCTCATAAAGTAAGTATAACTATAGTGCCTTCCACTTTCGCTCCCTTTATTGAGCCAAACCCTCAGCAGGCCATATTCTTTTTTTTTTGCAGTATAAGAGCCACTAGCTTTAGAAGTGGAAATTCTACTAGAGTACCCCATAACAGAAATATCAACCGATCATGATAGAGTTCCTCATGATGGTTGAAAATTTACAAGCAAAAGGATGTGCAAGCCCTGACTAATACAGTGAAGAAGGTAACTTTTGATCCAGAGGCTATGGAGGTGCACATTGTGAAGATGGTCCCTCAGGTCTAGAAAATCCAAGGAGAAATGGTATCCAATGATTCTTCATATCAGGTCATCATCGAGGACCTCACAAAAATTGATACGACTAAGAAAATAGGTAACATACAGGTGGAGATGAGTTCGATCTACTTGCACAATGAGCATTTCAAGGATTTTTTCTTCCAAGCTAAAGTGAAGATAGCAAAATTAGAAGATGCTTTGGTTGCATACAAGGCCCAACTAGACATTGCACAGTCAAAATCTCAGTAATGATAGTAGAAAGTGATGAGCTTTGAGGGTGAAATTAAAGGATATAAGTAGGTGGTCGAACAACATCAAGCAGCATGGTAGGAAGCGCAACAATAAATCTAGGCCTTGAAGAACCAAATCTAGAGTCTATAGAATATGCTGGTAGATAAGGTGACACAATCAGTAGCTCTCATGAAGGAAATAGCTAAGGAGGCTCACAGTCATCTGCTTATCGATTGTCCAACAATGGTGACAAAAGCAACGTTGGTTCTCATGTTCCTTCGGGAGGTGCAACAGGTCATTTTGCATGGCTTGCATATAGTGGAGTATTCAAAAGAAAACCTTGAATTGAAACTAGAGATGATGATGAAGATCCAGGAAATGGCTAAAATGGATCTCAATTTCAGCCCAATGAGCGACATGGCCCGATCTTGGAAAAATACCAAGATAACACTACACACTTATTTTTCTAGGTTGGATCTGGTTAAAGAAGCTCGAAATTTTCTAGATACATTTGAGCAAGAGAGGTGCATTTTTCTAGTCTATTTTGAGACTGTAGCAAGCAATGGTTTTCCTAGTTTAACTTATGATCAGGGGAATATTTTGATGAAGAAATACCTGGATGCGGTATGGGCTATTTTTGTAGATGACACTTTGGAGATTGATGATTGGAAAGAGTCCATCACTGAAGAGCATGTGCTACCATTTATGAGGAATATTAATCATATAAAATCTGGTCTATTGGAGCTCAATCATATGCCCAACAATATTAACTTGGAGCAGGTTCATACTTTTTGATACATTGTTGATATGCTTCAAAATCGTGAGGTGATTAGTATTGATGCTTAGGTTGAATCCGTCACGGTATATGAAAATACAACATCGCATCTCAAAGGGCAAGTGTTGGACATTTTGAGTCCCTAAGCCAAAGTTGTCATTGATGTCAAGATGCCAGTGATAGTTCTTCTCCAGTTCAAGTGCAAATTTCAATGGAAGTTATAATGGGTTAAAATATTTTTATTTTACACCAAAAAGAATGGTTCAGAAAATGGTTTCAATTCTCCTTTGGAAGCAAATATATCCGAAGCAATGGAAGGATATAATATTATAATATTTATTATAATATTTATCCAAGGTGGTGAAAAATCCAAATAAATTATTATAATTTTAATTATAATATTATTTGGTTTACAAAGGACAATTAATTATTTTTTATAAAACCCTAAGGTTGGGTTTTGGAGGGAAAAAAATTTCAAAGCACAAAGTTTAAATTAAATTAAACCCAAAGTTGGGGTTTAAATAAAAAGGCTTTTGAAGCCTCTATATTTCCTCTTATGTTGTCATGGAGGAGCTAGCGTCGATGTGTCCAAAGCAAATATAATGCATATAAATACTTTGCCAAAACCATTGGAAAGTTACCCTTGCTCGAATTAATAAATCGATGGCATGCAAAAAAGAGAGCTTGTGATTTACGAAAACATGGCAGTGAAAGGCATAGAGGAGGAAGGTTCCGTCCTCAAGTTTCATTGGGTAAGCATGGCCTAGTGGTAGTTGGGAAAGTGCAAAGGCATTGCAAGCAAGGTGGTTGACGTTTTGAATCCCCGCGTGCATTATTTGGTGTGTTGTTTGAGGCACCCAAGGCGTACGAAATTTTTCTTGGCGGAAGGTGGTGTGAGATTAAGAAGCACGTGGTGCTTCTTTAATCTCAAGCGAGCACTTGGCTCGTGCGACGACTTTGGCCATGGTTAAGGCGCTTGTGGTGAGACGAGGTTGAGGGTTTGATTCCCTCCAAGGACAAGGTATTTAATTTTGATTTAAATTTTGTTATTTGCCTAATGTTGGAGGAATAAGGGTGCATAAGTGATTATTATTTTTATACATTAAGGCATGAAATTTATGGTGAATGTTTGTTGAGGATTATTGTGGAGGTATTGATATTTGAGATTTATTATTTTAGGAGTAATAAGGAGTTTTAGTAAAGTCTTATTAATTTCTTATTAAGACTTTTGAGCATTATTTTTGTATAAGGGTTTTTCCATTTAAAGAAGACTATGGTGAATGTTATTTTTGAGTTGGAGTAATAAGGTGTATTTTGGGTCATTATTTTGTATTGTGATTTGATTGAAGTCTTCTAACCCTTATTGAGATTGGAAAAGAGAAATTTGTGAGTGTGGCAGATTTGTGAGATCAACTCCTTGTCAAACAAAAGGTATGGGAAAATTCTTCCTTGGTTGAGTTGGTTGATTGGCTTACTTGAAAATTAAGTTTGGAGTGAAAAGGATTTGATTAGGGTTTCCTTTTCGAAAGTGTTTGAGTTGATGCTTCAAGGTTTTCTGAATTGAGAGTTGTGATTAAACCTTGTTTGATAAGCATTGTTGTTGAGACCATTGGTTGAGTGGAGTGTTTGAGTTAATGCTTCAAGGTTTTCTAAAATTGAGAGTTGTGTTTAAAACCTTGTTTGATAAGCATGGTTGTTGAAGTGAGTTGTTATACAA
The DNA here is from genome assembly GCA_028583015.1 of Wollemia nobilis. Classification (NCBI taxonomy): domain Eukaryota; kingdom Viridiplantae; phylum Streptophyta; class Pinopsida; order Araucariales; family Araucariaceae; genus Wollemia; species Wollemia nobilis. The sequence goes on along the minus strand of JAQPPZ010010110.1, from coordinate 1,717,374 downwards.
AGAACTTGAACTAGGGTTTGAAAATATCATGAGTATCATTGTTATGTGAGATTTGTTGTTGAGCATTTTTGGAAACATTTTGAGTTGGATGATACATGCTTGGACTAGGGTTTGTGAGCAAGAGTTGTTTCTTGAAGTGATTGGTTGAGTAGAGTTTATTGAGCCTAGTCAAGTGGATGTATGAAGTGATTTTTCAAGTACCATGAAATAAACTATTCTATATTCTAATTTGAGTTGAGATTGAGTTTTGAGAATAGAACATGTTGAGTCTCTAACAATTCTCTTTATGCTTCTATGAGATTGATTTGAGTTGAGAAAGTGATTGAGAATTGAGTAAAGAACATATTGAGTCTCTAAAAATTCTCTTTATGTTTCTATGAGATTGGACAAGTCCTGTGTGAGCTTGTTGAGCAAATTTGAACAAGTTCTATGTGAGCTTGTTGAGAAGGTTTAAACAAGTTTTGTGTGAGCTTGTTGAGCAATTTTGGATAAGTTTTGTGTGAGATTTTTGAGAAGATTTGGATAGGTTCTGTGTGGACCTATTGAGAAGATTTGGATAGGTTCTATGTGGACCTGTTGAGTATATTTGAGCAGGTTCTGTGTGGACTTGTTGAGCAGATTTGAGTAGGTTCTGAGTGGACCTGTTGAGCAGATTTGAGCAGGTTCTGAGTGGACTTGTTGAGCAGATTTAAGCAGGTTATGAGTGGACCTGTTGAGCAAATTTGAGTAGGTTTTGAGTGGACCTATTGATCAGATTTGTGCTAGACCGATTGGACTGTGTTTAGTGCATATTTGAGTGGACTTATGCTAGACTTACTGGATTGTGTTTAGTGCATATATTGAGTGGACTTATGCTAGATCGACTGGACTATGTTTAGTATAGAATTGAGACAGAGCTTTGGAGGTGACAGAGTAGAGAGGACAAAGTCTCTAGTGGATAGAGATCCATCAGCCAGGGTAGTGAGGATAGGTCTTTTGAGTGGGGACAAGATTCTTCAGTGGAGAGAGATCCACAATCCAGTGCAGTGGAGCGTAGTAGTCTTCTAGAGGATCACTAGCCAAAGCAGAGAGGAGGAGTTCTCCTATGGATAGAGATCCACAAACTAGATTTAGGGGATCAGCATCTCCTTTGGACAAGAGGTCCATAAACATTGTAATTGGGAAGGATTCCCAAGAGATTGATTGAGAAAATTTTAGTGAAATATTTTCTCCATGGAGGTAGCCATATTTGGGTGAACCACGTTAAATCTGTGTCTCTATTATGTATGGTGTTTTATGCATTGCTTTGATTACTACTATTGATATTGCTATCTATACACTGCATAATATTGATTTGGAAAGAAAAGTAAAAAGTGCTCTTATACTATTCACCCCCCTCTCAGTATAAGCTTATGTTCTTCAATTGGTATCAGAGTGGGTTCCTTCAGAAGAGTTTGACAGCTTGAAGGAAAAGTGGTCAAGAACACAATGGATCAAAAGGATCAAAGGGATGGGTCCATAAATAATATAATACCAATATTTTATGGAAGTGACTTCTTGTATTGGTGTATGCTAATGATATTTCACCTGATGGCACTTGGTAATGAAGTTTGGGATGCAGTGGAACTTGGATATGATTCAACAGTCGATCCTCCTATAGATAAGGAAGGTAAGCTTCTAATGCATGCAAATTCAAGAGCTATGAATGCAATTATAAAAGGTTTGCGTAGATCATAATCTATGAAGGTTATGGATTGTAAAATAGCAAAAGAAATGTGGGAACTACTGCATAACATATATGAAGGATATAAAGGTGTCAGGAAAGCTAAGATCATAAATCTCAAAGGAGAATTTGAAAACTTAAGAATGCGGGATGATGAAAACATTCATGACTATCTCAGTAAGATTGATGAACTTGTACATGAGATGAGAGGTCTTGGAATGAAGGTCGATGAATCTGATGCTTGTGATAAGATCTTGAGAACTCTTCCAAAAAGGTACAGTGAAAAGGTTTATGCTATAGAAACATCAATTGATAGTGATTGTCTGACAAGAAATTCTTTACTTGGCATGCTTACAAATTTTGAGATAAGAACAAAAGATCCTATCCCTTCGAAAGAGGTTGCATTCAAAGCAAACAAGAAGATAAAGGGTAAGAGGTCAGAATCAAGCAGTGAGTCATCCAGTGATGAAGAAGCTAATTATGGTAGAAGAGATAAAGGTTCCATAAGACCCATAGATCTAAGATCTGTTAAGTGTTTCAATTGTGGAAAGTATGGACATTTTGCAACAGATTGTAAAGAGCCAAAGAACAACAATGGTGAAGAAAAATAGGATCACGAGTACAGGGAATCAAAAATATATAGGCATCAAAATAAAAGCAAGGATGGACAAAGCAGACAAGGAAATAAGTTCTTCCAAAGATAAAAGAGAAGCTACTATGCGGATAATGCAAGTAAGTACTCAAATGATAGTGATGCTAGCTTTTCAGACAATGATAGAGATGAAGTCCTATTTATGATTGAAGAGAAAGAACTAGTTAAGAAAAAGACTCTAGTTATTCTCAAGTGTTTTAGATGTGGTAAATTTGGACATCTTGAATATGATTGCACAAGGGATGGTTATAGTTTCAATGATGATGACTATGAATATGCACTTGAAAGACCAGATGAAAATATTCTAATGGCATTAGAAGAAGAAGTGAGTGATCCTATAGAAGACAAGCCAAAAGAAAGTAATGATGTGGATAAAGGTAAAAAAATAGAGGATTATTCAGTAGAGAATGGTTATGATCTCAAGGGAGAACTCATATATGCCCTTGACATGGTAAAGAAGGTAAGAAAGCAACACTCTAAGCTTGAAATTCAGTTTCAAGAATGTGATGAAGAAATATTATTGCTCATAGAGGATTTAGAAAAATCAAAGGCTAAGGCAAAGAAGTTCAAAGATAAGTTAGAAGCAAATATCTTGGAATGTGAGAAGTTAGCACAAGAAGTGGCTCTACTAAAGGAATATGTAGAAGACTCCAAGAATAAGCTATACAAGTATGTAAACAGTGCAAAGAGTGTGGATAAAATAGTCAAGATACAAAGAGGAGCAACAAACAAAACAGGTCTTGGTTCCAAATAGGTTGAAAATAAATGGGAAGAAAAGTCTACTTCAAGTCTTGAAGAAGAAGAAACTTCAGATGAAGATACATCAGAAGAAGACAATGTAAGAGGGAGTGAGACATCAGAGGATGAGTTGGATAATAAAGAGTTCAACAAAGATAGGAACAATGCACATAAAAGATACAGATGGAACAACAATCAGAACAAGAGACCAATGAGGTCAATACAAGGAAGCTTCAATGGAAGATGTTTTTCATGTCATAGGTTTGGGCACATGGCTTCATAGTGTAGGACACATGAAAGACAAGAATATGGGAAAGGACAGATTTTTCATGGGTATTGCTACTCATGTAATGAGTTTGGTCACAAGGCAATGAATTGCAGGGTTCATGATAGAAAAGGATATGGCTTCACTAGAAGAGATCCTAAGACATTTGCACCTCCAAGGAATAATAACATTAAGTGTTATAAGTGCAATAATGATGGTCACACAAAAAAATGGTGTAGAGAAAATATTCCAGAAACAGGTATGAACAGGAACAGGAATATGAACAGGAACATGAACATGAATAGGAATAGGAACATGGATAAGAACAAGAGCAGGAATAGGAATGATGACAAGAATAGGTTAAGGAACATGAACTGGAACATGAATAGGAACATGGATGAGAACATGAATAGAAACAGGAATAGGAATGATGATAGGAATAGGAATGATGACACGGATAGAAACAATCAGAAGAATCAAAAAATTCAGAAAATAAGGGAAGAGGATAAAGGTAAAGAACAATACCTTTTGGGAGTAGAAATACTCCCACCCCAGAATTAACCACCTCAAAGGAGGTGGGGGAGGGGCTAAGCTAAGAGGCTCATTCTTAGCCCCGAGCCCCAAAGGTGACCCTTTGCCATTGATGTCAAAGGGGGAGAGATTTGTGTATTGGGGAGAGATTTGATATCTGAGAGAGCATTGAGCTAGGGGGAGCAATGTCCCAGGGGGAGCAGAAGAAAAATAAAGGTCAGGTTTTAGTAAAAATAATGTGGGTTGCCATCAATGACAAAGGGGGAGATTGTTGGACATTTTGAGTCCCTAAGCCAAAGTTGTCATTGATGTCAAGATGTCAGTGATAGTTCTTCTCCAGTTCAAGTGCAAAGTTCAATGGAAGTTGTAATGGGTTAAAATATTTTTATTTTACACGTAAAAGAATGGTTCAAAAAATGGTTTTAGTTCTCCTTTGGAAGCAATGGAAGGATATAATATTATAATATTTATTATAATTTTATCCAAGGTGGTGAAAAACCCAAATAAATTATTATAATTTTAATTATAATATTATTTGGTTTACAAAGGACAATTAATTATTTTTTATAAAACCCTAAGGTTGGGTTTTGGAGGGAAAAAGATTTCAAAGCGCAAAGTTTAAAGTAAATTAAACCCAAAGTTGGGGTTTAAAGAAAAAGGCTTTCGAAGCCTCTATATTTCCATCGACGTCGTCATGGAGGAGCTAGTGCCGACGTGTCCAAAGCAAATATAATGCATATAAATACTTTGCCAAAACCATTGGAAAGTTACCCTTGCTCGAATTAATAAATCGGTGGCATGCGAAAAAGAGAGCTTGTGATTTACAAAAATGTGGCAGTGAAAGGTATAGAGGAGGAAGGTTCCGTCCTCAAGTTTCATTGGGTAAGCGTGGCCTAGTGGTAGTTGGGAAAGTGCAAAGGTGCTAGTAGCAAGGTGGTTGATGTTTTGAATCCTCGTGTGCATTATTTGGTGTGTTGTTTGAGGCACCCAAGGCGCACGACCTTTTGCTTGGTGGAAGGTGGTGTGAGATTAAGAAGCACATGGTGCTTCTTTAATCTCAAGTGAGCGCTTGGCTCGTGCGGTGACTTTGGCCATGGTTAAGGCACTTGTGGTGAGACAAGGTTGAGGGTTCGATTCCCTCCAAGGACAAGGTATTTAATTTTGATTTAAATTTTGTTAGTTGCCTAATGTTGGAGGAATAAGGGTGCATAAGTGATTATTATTTTTATACATTAAGGCATGAAATTTATGGTGAATGTTTGTTGAGGATTATTGTGGAGGTATTGATATTTGAGATTTATTATTTTAGGAGTAATAAGGAGTTTTAGTAAAGTCTTATTAATTTCTTATTAAGACTTTTGAGCATTATTTTTGTATAAGGGTTTTTCCATTTAAAGAAGACTATGGTGAATGTTATTTTTGAGTTGGAGTAATAAGGTGTATTTTGGGTCATTATTTTGTATTGTGATTTGATTGAAGTCTTCTAACCCTTATTGAGATTGGAAAAGAGAAATTTGTGAGTGTGGTAGATTTGTGAGATCAACTCCTTGTCAAACAAAAGGTATGGGAAAATTCTTCCTTGGTTGACTTGGTTTATTGGCTTACTTGAAAATTAAGTTTTGAGTGAAAAGGATTTGATTAGGGTTTCCTTTTCGAAATTGTTTGAGTTGATGCTTCAAGGTTTTCTGAATTGAGAGTTTTGATTAAACCTTGTTTGATAAGCATTGTTGTTGAGACCATTAGTTGAGTGGAGTGTTTGAGTTAATGCTTCAAGGTTTTCTGAAATTGAGAGTTGTGTTTAAAACCTTGTTTGATAAGCATGGTTGTTGAAGTGATTTGTTATGCAAATAACTTGAACTAGGGTTTGAAAATATCATGAGTATCATTGTTATGTGAGATTTGTTGTTGAGCATTGTTGGAAATATTTTGAGTTGGATGATACATGCTTGGACTAGGGTTTGTGAGCAAGAGTTGTTTCTTGAAGTGATTGGTTGAGTAGAGTTGATTGAGCCTAGTCAAGTGGATGTATGAAGTGATTGTTCAAGTACCATAAAACAAACTATTCTATATTCTGATTTGAGTTGAGATTGAGTTTTGAGAATAGAATATATTGAGTCTCTAACAATTCTCTTTATGTTTCTATGAGATTGATTTGAGTTGAGAAAGTGATTGAGCATTGAGTATAGAATATATTGAGTCTCTAAAAATTCTCTCTATGTTTCTATGAGATTGGAAAAGTTCTATATGAGCTTGTTGAGCAGATTTGACAAGTTCTATGTGAGCTTGTTGAGCATATTCAAACAAGTTTTGTGTGAGCTTGTTGAGCAATTTTGGATAAGTTCTATGTGAGCTTGTTGAGCAGATTTGGACAGGTTCTATGTGGACCTGTTGAGCAGATTTGAATAGGTTCTATGTGGACCTGTTGAGCAGATTTGAGTAGGTTTTGTGTGGACCTGTTGAGCAGATTTGAGCAGGTTCTAAGTGGACCTATTGAGCAGATTTGAGCAGGTTCTGAGTGGACTTGTTGAGCATATTTGAGTAGGTTCTGAGTGGACCTATTGAGCATATTTGTGCTAGACCGACTGGATTGTGTTTAGTGTATATTTGAGTGGACTTGTGCTAGACCGACTAGACTGTGTTTAGTACAAAATTGAGACAGAGCTTTGGAGGTGATAGAGCAGAGAGGACAGTAGTCTCTAGTGGATAGAGATCCATCAGCTAGGGTAGTGAGGACAGGTCTTCTGAGTGGGGATAAGAGTCTTCAGTGGAGAGAGATCCACAAGCCAGTGCAGTGGAGGTAGTAGTCTTCTAGAGGATCACCAGCCAAAGCAGAGGAGAAGAAGTTCTCCTATGGATAGAGATCCACAAATCATATTTAGGGGATCAACATCTCCTTTGGATAGAGGTCCATAAACATTATAATTGGGAAGGATTCCCAAGAGATTGATTGAGAAAATTTTAGTGAAATATTTTCTCCATGGAGGTAGCCATCTTTGGGTGAACCACGTTAAAACTATATCTTTATTGTGTATGGTGTTTTGTGCATTTCTTTGATTATTGCTATTGATATTGCTATCTATACACTACATAATATTTATTTGGAAAGAAAAGTAAAAAGTGCTCTTATATTGTTCACCCCCCTCTTAGTATAAGCTTGTGTTATTCAACAAGAAGAGACTGGTGCAAGTAGTAGATAATCAGATGCAACCGATGGTTTCTAATCCCAATGTATAAAGGCCCTAGGATTGATTGTATTCAGGTGATATGAATACCCCACAAGCTATCAAAAGTGTTGGAATTTTTGCCACACAAAAATAATTTTTAAAATTTTGTCTAAGTGTTCTGTAAGTTTCATTTTGGGCATTTTTGGGCAAAACATTTATTTTCGGGATTTGCCTTGGCAAAGATCCATTTTAGACCTAAGCCTTATTTAAATCCCCTTTTCACTCGTGCCTTGGCAAGTTTTGTGAAATCACATTTTGGATGATAGTTTAGTTTCGACAAAGAAATTCCAGTTTATGCTTTGCCTTGGCAAAAGCCAAGCAAAATTTTAGATCGCGTGAAAGCCTTGGCAAAATTCCTTTTCATGAAAGCCTTGGTAAAATTCCAAATCATGTGAAAGCCTTGGAAAAATTCCAGATTAGGCGAAATCCTTGGCAAAATTCCTTTTCATGAAAGCCTTGGCAAAATTCTAGTTTGCGTGAAAGTCGAGCGAAATTCCTTTTCGCGAAAGCCTTTGTGAAATTCTAGTTTGCGCAAAAGCCAAGTGAAATTATAGATTGCATGAAAGCCTTGGAAAAATGCCTTTTCACATGAAGGTTGGGCAAAGCACCTTATCACATGAAGGATTGGTGAAGGCAGATTTTGAAGATACGCCATGGCAAAAGCCCTTTTCGAGCTTTTCCTTGGCGAAATTAAGTTTCACCATTTTCTCTAGTGGGAAAAAATTGTCAAAGGTTCTCTAAGAGAAGATCATATTGGAGGGGATTTTAATTCTAGCGAATTTAATTTTTTGGGAAAAAAAGGTTTAAAATTTTGATATTACTGCTAATAAAAATTAGGTTCGACAGATAACCAGAATATTATCCAAACAATTTGTCCACTCTTGAATCTGGTGTGATCTTGTTGTTTTCGAAGCACCACCATGAAATTTTTTTTTTTTATGGTTCCGACTAGGTCCCGATATGCCATCTCCCAAAATTGGTCATTGCTTCCCAAGGTATCACTAAATTGGTTCATTGCTACCATCGAGGAGAAAATTACGATCGATCAATTTTTCATTTCCCATCAATTTTTTTTAAGGAGCATTCTATTTTGTAGGTGAAATCCTCTAAAAATACTAGAAAACTTGATGTAAAAAAGGATATGGACATTTTTCTTGTGAAAATCTCTGAGTTTAAATGTTTGTTGTGATATAAAGACTATTTGGCTCTGAGTTCTCGATTATTTCATGTATGTTTATACTTTATGCTCTACATTTCTATTGAATTTATATCATCATTGGTGGATTAAATTCTAAGTCTAGATTTAGTTTTCAATGAAGAATGAATGTTGGAATACCATTGGAAGTCATGCTTTATGATATGATCTGATTTCAATTTATGTTTTGTCTTTCTATTGAATGTTGTTAGTTTAAATTGGGTTGTTAATCTTGTTGTTAGTTCATCCCTGCATTATCTCTCTAGCTCACAACCATATTTCCCATTTCTTTATGTTAATTTCTTTTCCTAAAACTTCATACCAGTCTTAGAATAGCAAGGGAACCAACCCTCTCTATATATTGGCCTGAAGGGCATTCTTTTCCTTTAGCCTTTAAATATTGGCTAAGTCTAGGGTGCACATACATTTTATCCTTAGGTAGATTCTTGACCAATAATAATTTTTGGACAACCTTAGATAATTGTAGAACACAACTAAGATTGCATGTTCTAAGAACTAGACTAAGCCAATATGACCTACCCATTGTAGGTCTAGGATTGATAACTTGGACACAGAGTTCAATAATATGATGGTAGTGCAAATTGAATGGGCAAGATTTACCTCTACAAATAGGATTCTTCTATCATTATCTAACACCTACATTCTAAGGGAAGGAATCCCTTGCTTTTTAATAAAGTTGCCAATTAAAATTTGATCTATGGATTTTTGGTCTTTAATAGGTATTTATTCAGAATACCCATGCCCACTTATTTGGTGGAATTCTAGTTTACAATGACAAATAGATCATGGCCTATGCAGGTTCAACCTATCCCTCTATAACTCTCACTTTATGGGATGGTATTGACAACATTTGAAGTTGGTTTTATACCTAAGTATCTGCTTGTTGAGGTTTCCCCAAAATATTTGGCACCTATATGGTATCAAGGGATTCCTGTGCTAGTGATTTTTTGACCATAGTGCATGTGGGAACTTCAATAATAGGTTTAGGATCCTTGGAAAATAATCCAAGGATTATAATGCTCTCTCCCTTCTTGAAAATTGAATTTGATGAGGCGGTAGTGATAGGAAATATGCAGGATCACCATGCATAGGATTCCATTATTGACATGGCTTGGATGGTAATATATGAAGTGTTAGGTTTATACCTAAGTATCTACTTATTAAGGTTTCTCGAGAACCTTTGGCACCTATGTAATATCAAGGGATTCCTATGCTAGTGCTTTTTTTTATCTAGAGTATGTGTGGCAACTTTAGGAATAGGTTTAGGATCCTTGGATTATAATACTCTTCCCCTTATTTAAAATTAAATTTGATGAGGGGGTAGTGGTAGGAAATATGTAGGAAGACCATGCAAAAGATTCCATTATTGACATATTTGGTAGCAATATATGAAGTGGTGATAAATGGAGTAGAAGTGGATGAAGTAGTGATAAATGGATTGGAAGTGGAAGGTAAACTAGTAGATGTCAAGATGTGAGTGGTAATTTATGAGGTGCTTGCACCTATGTAAGATGGAGGTAAAGGTGAAATATAATAATGGGAAGTAGAAGAAGGGTGGAGTTGAGAATAAATAAGGGAAAGAGAAAAAATAGAATAATATGGAAGAGAAGAATATATGGTAGAGAAAATGGTTAAGGTCACTTAAAACGCTTGAGATGTGGAATCTCCCACATGTTCCACCTCTTCACTAGTAGTGGTCTCCAAGTATCCTTCCTTGGTAGCTACTTATCTTTCTTCTATCTCCTCCATGTTATCTATGGTGCTCACTCTTAGACAAAAATTTGCCTAATATGTGCACTACACCTTAGATCTCAGCCAATATTGGATGACTAGGATTTTATTTAAGCTCAACCTTTGAAGAAGGTTGGTTCCATGAAATACTAAAGAAATTAAAGAAAATGTTCAAGACTAAATATAGAAATGCAAGGGTTAGAATGGGGGGAGGTTTTAGAGAATGCTTGAAATATGGATGGAGTATAGCATAATAGGAATGAAATATACTACACCAATATTTATACAAACAAGTTAAAGTGAATCTTAATAGACCAACCGATAATAAATGCATTATAGAATTCCTTAATCTCATATTATACACTTTAAACATTCCAAGCACTTTATGAAATGAAATCCAACTAGTGATCCAATTACACAAAATTTTCTTTAACATAATTCACCATTCATAAAGCGTAAAATAAAAATGCATTAAAGTGCATAATTCATATATAAAAACCTGAAATTGCCATCACTAATGGAGGCCAAACAACTTTCACTTTGATTAATTGTAGAGCAAAGTATAGAGTATATGACAAGTAAATTCTAAATATTTGACCTTCATTCTGAGGTGTCTTGGGCTATTTATAAGTCCACAATGAATCATGTAGCACAAGCCTTACAATACAGTTTATTATAGGTCTATTAGAAAATAGCTTGGCTAACATGCTTGTGGAGCTTAGATGTATTTTTATTGCTTTGGATAAATCAACATAGCTTGACATCTTGGGTTCTATTATGTTGATGTGGCTAGTATGGATCTCTTATTTAGTCCCTTATGCTTGCATATCCTTTGTGATCCATAGATCTTTGGTTTTTATTTTCTACAACCATGCTTGGCCATTACAACGGCCTATCAGATGTCACTTTTAGCTCAACGACCTTGCTTTGAGTGGCTAAGAGGTATTTAGGAAATTATAACATTTGACATGAGTGATCTTGATGAAAGGGGTATGTCTAGGTGTTCTTCATTCATTATTGAGGCTTTCCAATGTTGTCAAGATCTTTTGGCTACAATAGAGGTTTAGAGGTTAAGTTAGAACCTTTAGAGGGTTTGGTTGACATCATTCTTTAGAAAATGTGGGCTCACATATTTCCAAGTATTGCTTTGAATTTTTAGACTTATTCATTCTTGGACTTTTGTAAAGCTTGGTATGACATCAATGTTTTAAATCTAGAAATTACTTCATTCTAGTCTTCCGTATTCTCATATTTTTGTAGAACTTAAGTTGACATAAGCACTTGAAAATACTAGCTTTATGTTCCTTATAGGTCCAAGCCTTAGGAAATTATTCATGTTATTGTTGGCCAATATTATTATCACATTGAGGGTCTTCTTGGGATCTTCCTAGTGGCTGTTGCATTTCCAAGACATTCTTGGGGTCTTTAGGGCCTCCTAGGAAGTGTTTTCCCAATTTTATATGTTAATGTTACTACTTGGTTGGGAGGACTTGAAGATTATTTCTTTGATGTCCTTCGGTGTTGGTTATATTTCTAGGAGTTTAGTTTTAGATATGGTGCTACGAAGCTATTCCCTGGAGGTTTTTTGATCTTTGGGGTGGGACCATGTGCTTCATCATTTTTCGCAATGGTGGCTTCCTCCTCTCTTATATTGAACTAAGATTCTAGAAGGGGGTTTAACATCTTGTTCATACGATGTGTGAAGTGGCCTAGGGTTTATTTTCTAATGTATTCTTGATATTTGAAGGGGGACCACATTTTTAATATTTGTAGATGAGAGGCTCTCATGACTACTTCTAAGTCAGGATTTCAATGGTAGAGTTTGGGTCTTCTGTTGTATTTCAAAAAAATCTATGCTTCTCTATTTCAGGGGTTTTCTAATGGAATCTTTATCTATAGTTTGTTTTTTGGTCCTTGGGGAAGGGACCTTGTGCTTCTCATTTAATTGCAGTAGAAGGTTTTTGGTGTTTACTTCTTGGATAGATAGTTGGTGAGTTTGGTATTTAATCCATTGCTAGTGATTGTTTAACAGACCTTATCTACAATTCTATTTTGTCTTTTTAGAGAGACCATGTGTATGATTGTTTGATACAAAAAATGGTTTCCTATAGGCAGTCCCTAGGTCATATCATTGCTTCTAGTTTTGGGGCACCATGGTGATCTGAATCTCCTATGGGTTTTCCCATCATGAAACTGTGCATTCAATCTTGCTTGTATTGAGATCTCATGTCCTATGGAGATCTCATGCTACTAATATAACTTCCAAGTCTTTAGAAGTTCCTTCAATGTGGTATTTCCTTGTTTATGTAGCTTCTCTCAAGGGGGAATTCTAATTTTATTTTAAATTTGAAATTTTTGTGTTGTTTTAGTTGGGTCTAGGAGGCCCCTGTTCTCTTTCAAGGTGCAAGTTTCATTTTTTATTACTTGTTGGTTTTCCTTGTTTAGGTAGGAATCCATTTTTAAATTTTAGGTCTCCTTTGTAGTTGGTCTTGTGGAGGTTGTCTCCTTGCTTTAGTTGTTCCTTGTTTATCTCTAGGAGATAGTCTCGTTTGTTGTGATATTTTTGTAAAAGGTTCAAGGATCCTTTCAAAAAACTTTCCTCCAACCAATAAAAAAATAAATATTATTATCAAATTATTTTAGCCTTCTTATTATGAGACTTTTATAAAACTTTGTGTGATTTCATCACTGGAAAGTTTGGGATCAATTGATTCTAGGGTTGAGCATTATTGGAGCCTTTTAGAACTTACTCATTTTTTTAATTTTATCAAAGGCACTTTGCTTCACTATTTTTCTACTATATTGGACCTTCTAAAAATACTTAGACATATTGGAAATTGGATTTGGATTGATGCATTTGGATCTTTGATAGTTTTTTTGTGCAACTATGATGCTCTCAATCAAACCTCTAAGATTTTTCCTTAGCAAAATGGTAGTCCAATCTAACTTGCAAGGACTTTTGAATGGGGGTAATTACATTAGACCACACCCAACAATTATCCCACACTCATACTAACTAGGGCCTTTTATCCTTCCTACTTTGATCTCTTATCTCTTTCTCTTTATCATAGTGTGTGTGATCCCTATATATTAAATCTCACCTATTATGTATGTTTCTTTTTATGTGGATTACATAGCCCTACAAACTACTACTAATGTCTTTATACTTGTAGACACTTGGGGAGTTAATACTTTGGCTTAAATATACTCTTATTTCTTTCTTATATCCATGTCCTAGGGATTCTCAAGAACATGTCATTGAAGTAACATTCACTAGTTTTGGATTATTCTTAAGCTTAGGGTATTTAGTCTTGTACCTCATCTAATCATATGTTACCACCTTCTACAAGCTCCCAATTTTACTTGGACATTTATTTGATGGTTTATGTACATATCCATATCAAATCCAAGGTATATTTATTTTCTCTCTTGATCCAAAATTTTCTTATAGAAATAAAACCATGGAAAGGGGTTTTGATTCTCCCTCAAGGATTTAACCTTGTTCTCCTAAGTAATTTATGCATCAATTATCTCCATGGAATACCTAAAGGATTTAATATTGTTATCCTAAGTAATTTATGCATCAATCCTCTTCATGGACTCCTCATAGATATTCCTTTAATTTTGAATCTTGAATCGATTTTTGTGTACATAGATGATATGTGGTTTCTTTTACAATAAAATTTGCATGAAACATCCATTAGGATCATAATTCCACCTATCCCTCACTATTTACAAGCCATATCTCCTCAATTTTTTTGAAATTCCCTCCATGCACCCCTTCACCAATGAGGTTACTATTAATTATCTTCTCTCATGATAAAATAGATTGGTCTTGTTATACCCTTTTCCAAAATGTTTTTCAATTAGGTCTAGTTATCTAACTCAAGTGTAAAAGTATAGTCAAGGACATATGTTTTTAGCCAAAATACCTTCTTGGATAATCTATATAAGTAGATATATGAGGAGTAAGATCCTAGGTATAAATCACCTATCTCCTCATACACATAAGAGACAAAGAGTTTACGTGGAAACACACTTTTGGAAGAAAACCATGGAAAATATTGCTTTTATTTCTTCAAAATATTTGTAGGTACCAATCCACTGGAGACACCAATCCCCTTGTACAAATACGTAGACACCAACCTATAGGAGACACCAATATCCTTATTAAAATAACATAGGCACCAACCTATGGGAGACACCAATATCCTTTTTACAATAACGTTGGCACCAAACTACAAGAGACACCAATATCCTTGAGGCACCAACCTTAGATCTGGTAAAAAACTTGTACAAGTCTATTGATCAAAAACCTTGCTCATAACTACTTCAAAATATGATCATTAATGGCATCAAATTCTTCTCTCTAATCTGATCAAAAACTTTTCTTAGGTCTACTCCAAAATTTTATCAATAATGGCATACATGACCGCACATAATTCTATCACAAGGTCTTCTTGGATCTGTACTCTAATCTCTGCTCATCCCTATTGTACCTTGTTTTTAATATTTTCGATCAAATACTTAATGGTGATTTTATTATTCCCTGCTTCATATATATTGCTTTGAGATAACCCCTATGATTCTACACTGGGACAAACAACATAGATTCCCCAATTTCTAGTGTAGTTGTTATAAATATGAACTTTTCAAAACCTAACCCATGGATGTTGCTGATTTTTCTTCAATGTCATCTCTGAATCACCTACCCGCTTCATGACAATTGCATTTCCATCTCATCACTGCCTTTTTTTTTGTCCATGACTCTTCAAACTAAATTTCTTATAGGAAACTATGACCGATGCAAACCCCAGTGCTATAATGGATTGTAACATCTATTTTTTAAAACATATTTGAGAAGCATCTCTTTCATGAGATTTAAATGATCCTCCAATTTTTGGTGAGATGGCAGTCCAACATATCAATGCATTGATCAACATGATGTGTAAACTTCAACTTCCTAAACAACATCTTTAATGCCATTGCAACACCCCAGTATTCTAAGCATACTCAGTCTGCATCCGTTGAAGGGCTCCATGATGGATGGTATGGGCATCAAGTATTTAGTTTCTACAAACTCTTCTTCTACGATAGTAATTTTGAAATTTCAATATTCAAACGCAGGACCTCCCTACTTTCCTTTTGTTTTGCTCCTTTAAAAGGATAATAAAATCTTCAAATTTACAATAGTTTTCATTGGGCACCAATAGATTTCCAATTTTATTTAACCCTTTTGACTTTACAAAAGAATCACCATATTCCTCATGCTGACATAGTCTGAAAGTTCACCCTGCATTTAATCCCATCGACGTTCACCGCATATGGTCCCAATGGATCTCCAACAATTAATAATTTAACCTCAAATGCAACACACCATACTGCCTTAATAAAGAGGGATCTTTAGCTCTTGCTCAACTCTCGGTTTGCAGTATGGCAAGCACCTGAACAACATGGTCTTTTTACCTTCAAAAAAACCCTCTGAGTGTAACAACCATTAAAATTTTTCCATATGGCTATCAATGGCTATTTGCAGTGCTCTCCTGAATGCTATCTGACACATATATCAAATGGCCCTCCTTAGTCTTTGATGTTCACACAACCAGTGAATAGATGCCTCCATGTGTTTTATTGGCCATCAAATCTCAATAAAATCACCTTCAATTTAATGCAAATCCGAGGATGTTTGATGAAGTTCATATTTTTTAAATGAACTCTACCCTTGTATATATATATGCAAAATTTTCATTTTCTAGCTTTTGATGCCCAAGAGGTCAACCCATATATGCAAACTTTCACTTCACATTAATATTTAAATATTTGATTTAAATATATCAAACTTTTATATTATATTTTTATTTTGAAACATTACTTTAATATTTAAAATTTTAATTTAAATATTAAAGCTTACACATATAATTAAATCACCCTTAAAGATATATATGCCTTGAATAATTTTCCCAAACACGCCATCGTTTGCTAGCAATGACAACTCTACCTTTGACATCAATGATAGCTCAATAATTCTAACAATCTCCCCCTTTGTCATTGATGGCACCCTGCAAAGAAACTCTCCTTTACTGCAACAAGATCACAAGATTCTCCCCCTGATAAACTGCTTCCCCTTACTAAAATTCTCCCCCTTTGACATCAATGGCAAAGGCTCCACAGGGATAAAGGATAAAGCACTGGATAACTCCCCCTTACTAACTGCTCTAACTGAGATGTTCAATGATGAGATGAGAGCAAAACTACTCCCAAATTAGATTTCTCCTTTTCTTGTTCCATTTTATTTTTCTAAACTTTGGAGGACATATCCTTTTGATAATCCTCCTTCTTACTTGATTTCAAAAGTTTAGGAAACACCATTCTACACCATTTAGCTCTATGCCCAAAATTATTACATTTGTAACAAATGATGTTGTATTCCATAAGAGGTGCAAATGAATTGAAATTCCTCTTGGTGAAGCCAAAATCATTTTTAGCATGAACCCTGCAATTTACAAATTTATGACCAAATTGGTGACATGAAAAGCAATAACCCCGAAAGAAATATTGAAACCTATTTGATTGCCTTGGAGGATATGACCGCATGGTTCTCTCATTGCTATTTATGTAATGGACCTTGGTCCATGATGACACTTTGTTTTCTTCCTTATTGATGCTTCCACTTCTCAATACATCAGTATAGGTCTTAGGATCTTATCTAATTATTTTCTATGATGCCTCTATTCATTTTGATCTTGAATCCTCCTTTTGTTTCTTTTGACTTTCTTCAAAACCAAGTCTAGTATTTATAATAGAATATCTCTATGCTTTGATAATATCATCCAATATTTTTATGCTTTTCTCAAACCTAATATTTTATTGTAGCTTATCATTAGATTTTTCCACTTCCTTCCTCAAAGAGACAATCTCATGTTCCAGTTTTTCACATTCCAACTCTTTTGCCTTTAACTACTTAGTCATAACTTCTTCAATTCACTTTACCTCTTCAATTTTAACTTTTAAGTCGATGAGATCTTGCAAAAACTTTACCTTTGTCTTCTCATCCTCTTGTACTTGAGTCTTCAATATTGAGTTCTTCTTTCTAAGCCTCTTCACCTCTTCAAGAGAAAAAACAAATTCCTCTTCTATGTCAACTATGGCTTCCTCTTCATTTTTTAGATCTTTCTCCTTTTCTTGGTTTTTGACAACATGAGCATCTTCTTTCACCTCCATAGCCATAAATAGGATTTCTTATATTTCACTATCGGAGAGGCTTTCGTCATTATTTTTGGAAGAATTATTTTCTTCTTCAATATAAATACTCTTTTTGTGCCTTTGATAGATCTTCTTCTCATGCTTGTTTTGACCGTGCCTCTTTTTCTTTTCATGATAATATTTTATTTCCTTATTTTTCTTGTATTCCTCTTCTTCTTCACTGCTACAACTTCTTGCTTGTGGGTACTTAGTTGCATAGTGACCAATGCTACCACAATTAAAACATTTCAAAGTATACTTACCT
Organism: Wollemia nobilis; assembly: GCA_028583015.1. Lineage (NCBI taxonomy): Eukaryota > Viridiplantae > Streptophyta > Pinopsida > Araucariales > Araucariaceae > Wollemia > Wollemia nobilis. The sequence goes on along the minus strand of JAQPPZ010010110.1, from coordinate 1,699,808 downwards.
ATATGTTTACTTGATCCCTTATTATTCGTTCACACAAATTTAGCTTCTTCTTCACTGCTCTATCCTTCACTTGACTCTGGTTCCTTATTCTTTGTATTATTTAAAACTTTAAACGTGAACTCTCATTTGGATGTTTGATATTTTTTAGTCCTCATATCATAGGTTGTAAGAATTCCATGTAGCTCATCCATGCTTAAAATTTTAAGATCCTTCATTTATTCAATCATCGAGACCTTTGCATAAAACCTCATGGGGAGTGACCTTAAGACTTTCTGAACAATAATAGAGTCTTAAATATTTTCTCCAAGTCCATGAATGGTGTTGAAAATTTCATCAACACGAAGCAGATATTTGGCAATATTTTCCTCATATTTCATATTTAAGTCTTCGAACTCCCTCCTGTGGGTTTGAAGTTTTACCATTTTAACCTTGTCTTCTCCTTCATATGTTCTTTATAACTTGTCCCATATTTCTTTTGCAAAGGTGTAGTGCATGACTTTAATAAACTCTGATTCAATTAACCCACTTAATATTGCATTCATTGTATTGGCATTATTTTTAAATGATTTCTTGCAATTTTGATCTATGGAAGGGTTTTTTGGTGGTTTAAACCCATCCCTAATAGATTTCCATATATCATAGCCATGTGCCATCAAATAGGTTTACACCCTCACACTCTAGAAGGTATAATTAGTCCCATTGAACAATGGAGCCCTACTTGACGAAAAACCTTCTTGGTAAGCCATGTGTGTTCTTGTAAGATATTACTTCAAGTGGTTAGGCTTTCACGAAGAAACCTGCTCTGATACTAATTGAATAAACACACGCTTATACTAAGAGGGGGTGAACAGTATAAGCTAAAACTTTTCTTTCCACAATAATAACTATAATAACATGAATGCAATAATGAATCAATTCACAAAAATCCACACACATAAGAGAAGGATTTTATGTAGAAACACCCTCTCGAAAGAAAACTACGAAAAATATTGTTTTTATTTCTTCAAAATATTTGTAGGTACCAACCCACAAGAGACATCAATCCCCTTGTATAGATACGTAGGCACCAATATATGGGATAAACCAATATCCTTATTACAATAACGTAGGCACCAACCTATGGGAGACACCAATATTCTTATTACAATAACGTAGCTACCAACCTACGGGAGACACCAATATCCTTGAAGCACTAACCTCATATCTAATAAAAACTTGTACAGGTCTTCTGATAAAAAAAATCGCTCATATCTGCTTCAAAATTTGATCGTAAATGGCATCAACTTTTTCTCTCTAATTTGATCAAAAAAATTTCTTAGGTTTGCTTCAAAATCTAATCAATAATGGCATACAGGATTGCACATAATTATATCACAAGGTCTTCTTGGATCTATAATCTCTACTCATCCCTGATGTACCTTGCTTTTGCTCTTCTCTGTCAAATACTTAACGAGTGTCTTATTCCCTACTTCATATATATTACATTGAGATAACACCTGTGATTCTACACTAGGACAAACAACATAGATCCCCCTATTTCTAGTGTATTTTTTATAAATATGAACTTTTCAAAACCTAACCCATAGATGTCACTGATTTGTCTTTGTTGTCATCTCCGAATCACCCGCCCGCTTTATGATAGTTGCATTTTCATCTCCTCATTGCCCTTTTTGCTATCCATGACTCTTCAAACTAAATTTACTGTAGGAAACTATGACTAATGCAAACCCTAGTGCTATAATGGATTGTAACATCTAGTTTTAAAAATATCTTCGAGAAGCATATCTTCCACGAGATTTAAATGATCCTCTAATTTTTGGTGAGATGACAGTCCAATGTATCAATGTATTTATCAATGTGGTGCGTAACCTTTAGCTTCCTAAACAATATCTTTAATGTTATTGCAACACCTTAGTATTCTAAGACCACTCAGTTTGCATCCATTGAAGAGCTCCACGATGGATGATCTAGGTGTCAAGTATTTATTTTATGTGAAATATTCTTCCATAATAGTAATTTCAAAGGTCCAGGATTCGAACACGGGACCTCCCTAATTTCATTTTGTTTTGCTCCTTTAAAAGGATAATCAAATCTTCAAATTTGTAATAGTTTTCATTGGGCACCAACATATTTTCAATTTGATTTAACCCTTTTGATTTTACAAAAGAATCACCATATTCCTTATGCTGACGTAGTTTGGAAGTTCACCCTGCATTTAATCCCATTGGAATTCATTATGTATGGTCCTAGTGGAGCTCCAACAAATAATTAATTAAACCTCAAATGCAACACAATGTACTACCTTAATAAATAGGGACGTTTGGCTCTCACTCGACTCTTGGTCTGCAACGTGGCAGGCATCACATGAACGACATGGTCTTTTGACCGCCAACAAAACCCTCTAAGTGTAATGATCATTAAAAGTTGTCCATGTGGCTATAAATGGCTATTTGTAGTGCTCTCCTAAATGTTATCTAAAACAGATATCAAATGACCCTCCTTAGTATTTTGATGTTCATGAATCCAGTGAACTGATGCCTCCAAGTGTTTTATTGGCCATCAAATCTCAATAAAATCACATTTGATTTAATGCAGATCCGAGGATGTTCGATGAAGTTCATATTTTTTAAATGAACTCTACCCTTGTATATATATGCAAAATTTTCATTTTCCAGCTTTTTGCGCCCAAGAGGTCGGCCCATATATGCAAAATTTCACTTCACATTAATATTTAAATATTTGATTTAAATTTATCAGACTTTTATATTATGTTTGTATTTTGAAACATCACTTTAATATTTAAATTTTTATTTTAAATATTAAATCATATACATATAATTAGATCACCCTTGAAGATATATCTGCCTTGAATAATTTACCCAAACACGCCACCGTTTTCTAGCAATGACAACTTTACCTTTGGCATCAATGACAACTCAATAATTCTAACACCTACTACAAAGACTATAGTTGATAATGCTCCTTACACCTCCTCCTTAAACATCTCAATGTAGAGTGGCAATTTGAACCCACTTGCTTCATTGGGGTTATTCATTTTATAGCTAAAATTTTCTCCTAAGCACTCTTATGCTTGTTATCAAATAATTTAGCTTTCACCTTGGGAGAGCATGCAATCCATCCAATGTTATCACTTGACATATGCATCATGCTATATATGGCCTTCTTGGTGATCAAAATTAGATTCAAATTTTATAACCATGGAACTATGGCTCATGTATTCTTTTCATATCTCCTAGCACATGCATACACCAACTTAAGGCACTACCCTACTCTTGGAACTAGAAGCCACCCAATCCCAATCTCTATAGCCTTCTGACTATATAGGAGTCACTATGGTTCATGTTTTAGCATCATAATACCTCCATCCGTAGCTCCTCAAGTGATAATCTCAAATCTTCATCCTTGATCCCATAATTAATATTCTAGATGGTCTTCTCCACCCCTTTTTATTTTTAGCATATTTAGGTTGTGGGGGTGTGGAGTTTCTCTTACCTTATCCTCTAATATGATTTGGGAGCCTTCTCCCTATTGTATGTGGAGGGTTGCTCAATTATTGATGAGGGAAGTGACTCAATAATAGGGGACTCTTTATTTTGATTTGATTTCAATGACTTACCTAGAATGGATTGTTATCAAACTTAGATACATCCATTTGAATAAAGAAATTAGAGATGTTTTAAGAAATTATGTCTTTCTACCAATAATTTGCTAGAACTTTAGAAAATCGAAGGTTTTTGCTTAGTTTTTATCCCTAACTCCTTTTTGACAATTTATTATTATTATTATTATTATTAATAGGTTAAGAAGGGGATTGAAAGGGCCTCATCCCTTTTACATAAAATTCATTACAAGAAGGTCATAAAAGACAAAAAAAATAGGATTTCAAGTCAATATGAACTATAAATAATCATAAAGAACCAACCTAAACCACCCAAAAAGGAAACACACAAACTACACCATCAATAATAAGAGTAACCAAATAGCAGTTGACTTTGCATACATAACAATCCGCCATATATGGATCGAGTAAGTTTTATGAATAAACATATGTATCAGTGTCATCTTGGTTGGTTATTTAAATTGGTGATTTGGCAGAACAATATAGTGGACTACTATATTTTGGAGTTTATAGATTATTTATTAGAAAGGATTGATGAATCATTAAATTCAAGACTTAGGAAAATTTGGAGTTTTACAATAACAAACTTTGTTCTAGTTTACAATAAATTAGATATTGAAGTTGATGATTCTAAGAGTTTATAACTTAGAAAATTTAGGTTTTGGGATCAATATTTTATTACCCAAATTTTTAGAAGACCATTGGAATTGACACTTGAGGGTTTTTGAGGGTTTGAAAATGGTAATAAAAAGGGCATTAGAGGGGGTTTCCTCCTGAGGGAAGAAAAGTAATGGCAAAGGTAGAAAAATGATGGAAATTTTTATGGACTTACTTGATGGTGGCTAAGGATTTTATTTGGAGAACCATCTATGGGGATGCACCAAGAAAGCAATAGAAAAAACAAAGGAGGATGTTATGAAATTTATGGGGTAATCTTTGAAAAGTTATACAAATATTCCTTGTTCTAACCATAGATGTGATTGTTAGAAGAGATTACTAGGACAAGTTGGCATGACACTTATCAAAGTAGAAGGAAGATAATTACTATGGTTTCACTTGCTCAAGATATGGTTTAGATAACTATTGATATCTTAGAGGCATATAGTGTGATGAACGGGAGCAACAAAGTCCATAATAGATGGTAACGAGGTCTTGTTTTGCATGTGAGATGATCTAAATATTATTGGATATTCAAGTTGTAGATTGTAGAGGACACTTTACACTCTAGGATGCAAAAATTAAATGAAATGGTTGCTTCCTTTGTCATTTAGATAACTATTGATATCTTAGAGGCATATAGTGTGATGAACGGGAGCAACAAAGTCCATAATAGATGGTAACAAGGTCTTGTTTTGCATGTGAGATGATCTAAATATTATTGGATCTTCAAGTTGTAGATTGTAGAGGACACTTTAAACTCTAGGATGCAAAAATTAAATGAAATGGTTGCTTCCTCTGTCATTTATTTATAATCCTTTAGTGAACAACTTTATGCATGCAAAAATAAATTTGCTCCTCATTAAATAAATTCTCTTTGGCATATGGGTTTTTTTGATGGATCATCAAATATTTGTATGACATCACCATATCTTCGATCTCCTTATTTTAAGTCAAAAAATTAGTGGGTTATTGAATTATTTCATCATGAAATTACCATTTATTCCAACCCTTCTTATTGATTTTGATAGTCCAGTACTTACTCCTACTAACATCATAAAAATTCCTACTATCCATTGCATTGAAAATCACTTTTTTATAGGGTTATATCACTTGATTTTCTTCCTTGTCTCTCCTGGGTGTCATCATTTTAGGCCTATGACATTATGACATTACATAGACTAATAAATCACATCATTTGTCTAATGGATCAATGTTTTATGAGGAATTGTAACTTATGATTTCTCATATCATCTTAACTTTGGTGATTCATAGAGATTTGACAAATCATTGGGTCAATAATGGTTAAAATATTTAGTGACAATTTTATTGATACAAATATGACATCCTCCAAAATACAATGAATCAGTAGATATATTTGATGAGTTTATGGACTTTTACCTTAGAAAATTTTTACATTCCTTTGAAACAATATTTTGATTTATGCTTAGTATTCAAATCGATACCTACTAGAAAAAGAAAGAAGAGAACTAAGTATCTCTCTTGATATTTTCACTTAGTATAAAGGGATTTTTTTATATTTTTAGATAGAAAAATAGAGAAAAGAGAAAAATAGAAAATATAGATGATATTTACAAATATTTATTTCCTTTCACACATACAAGGGCTATAAGTGCTTTTTGTAAACTAAGATAGATAACATTATTCCTTTTGTCGTAATTATAGAAATTGGGAGCTTATACCTTGTTGATATTGTATGTCCCACTCCAAAAGAAATAAAACTTACTATGTTATCTTGGATTAGTCATAATATCCCATTTCATCATCAAATATCCTTCTCTAAAGACCAATATTATGCTTATCAAACCATCTTATGATGATCTATTGGTGGTGCACAAACTTCTAGATAGGTTTGTTTCCTTCTTTCAATTGCAACAATGCATTAAAGAGGGTCCACATGGGTGATATATCAACGTCCTCTAGCCCCAACTACTAGGAATTTAGAGTGACAGGATTTTTATATTGATGGGTAAAACCACTTCTTTTCTAAACATCAACATATAATAGGAGGTTATAATTGATGATTTTAAGGTAACCCTATTAACCCATAATTATTTTTTAGTTTAATGTGCCAATATTTTTTGAATCAATAATTATATTCATTAAAATCCTAATAATATTCTTATTTTTGGATTTGGCCAAGCCATTTCCTTATGGGTAATAATTTGAGGAGTTCTTGAGAAGAAAACCCTATTCTAATACAAATTAGTGTAATGTTGACCTTGTGAATAAAGTGGAATTATCAGTAATAATTACTAAGGATGCTCAAAATATGTTTACCATGTCCTCCAATAGCTAGATAATGGTCTCCTTATTTACCACTTTGATTGGGATAACTAGTATCCATCTAGTAAAATAATCAATATGTAACAACCCAAAATCTAACTAAGGGGTTAATAATTTTTTTTAACAAACACAAACAACACTAAAAAATAATAACACATGCAATACTAAAACTAACACATGCCAGTGAGGGATCCTTATTTTACTCAGTACATGTAATTACAAGATATCTAATTTAACCCTAAGTTTCATTTATCTATCATTCTCCTCATCACCAACCTTTTGTCTAGCATCTAGTCAGAATACGCCCATCTCCATACCATACAAAAATCTATCTATTTAGGTATACTATTCATAATGCAATAGCTATTAACCACATATCAATTAGGTTATCTCCTTCGGCTAGTTGAAGGGTACTTTTGTCTCTATACCCTACACAAGTCTGTTTGTACAGGTATATGATGTGTACAGCAAATAGGGCTCTCACATTATCATTATGATGGATAGCCCAATCCTTTCATAGATAGTTATCTCATTTCAAACTGCTAGGTTGTGCAAGTCAAACTAGTTCAGTTGCTTAAACTAAGTTTACCCATTTGGCCCTAAAGGATCCCATAATCCCTTAGGTTCTCCTACTCTATCCAACACACTAGCACTCTAATATATCTAAAGGAATTACTTAAATTCTCTAAGCATATTAATATAGGAGGATAAACACTAATTCTAACAATTTAAATCAAACATGGAACATAATAAATAAGAGGAATACAAGGAGATGAATCTAACTAAATCATGCATAAAATAAAGATAAAAAAAATTAACCAAGAAGGTGCATCATAAACTATAATTAAGAGATATACTTCAATATATTAATATATTATTACATAGCTTGAGCATTTTAAAAGAATCCACACTTTTAAAAAATAACAGTACTTAATTAGTTTAAGCAAGGTTTGCTCCAATAATATATCCTTCATAATCATAAGTAAGTATCTATCTTGGATCCCAATGTTCTCTTGGTCCTTTGGTTTACACATTGTTCATTTTTGGTAGTAAGGGATCAAGACAACTCATGGAACTATGAATCATGCATCTACTAGATGATAATTTAATGTAGTGCATTTGAGTTCCCAAATTGCAAGTATACAATCACCATTTACATATTTACAAGTGATTCATTCAACATCTAAGAGGATCATATTTCATTTTTTTCATAGCATCCTTTAATCAATCAAAGGTTTAGGTGTAAACATAAATCCCTCCCTTAGACTTGATTATTGATTAAACTTATCTATTTCCTTATTTAATCAACGCCTTATAAACCTTAATTAATTAAGTACTTAAATTACTCCTTTCTCTAACTAATTAAGGCCCCATAAACCTTAATTAGTTAGATACTTAATATCCCATTTTTTCTATAAAAACTACAATACTTAGGCATTATCTAAATGTAATACATACTATTTTGATTAAACAAAAGTTGTAATCATTTTGATATAAATAGCCTATATTCTTTCGTTATTTAGAAACCAAAATAATATTTACTTTATTTAATCTATTCCAGTTCATTAATAGTAATAGTATATATTTTCATTACAAATTACCTACTTTCTCTATTAAATAAAACAATGTTAAATATTTATTTTCCTAATATCTCTTTTTTTCTCTATCACAATATAATTCCTTGATTCCAATCAAAACAATTATAAATATTCATTCACATAATATCTATTTTTTTTATTAAATAAGAACATTGTAAATTATTTCATTTTAATACAAACAATGTAAATATTTATTCACAAATTTATATTTTTTCTATTAAATAAACACAATATAATTATTTTATTTTAATAAAACAAAGAAAGTATTTCATTAAATACAATGTCCTTTGAATCTTGGATAAAAATAGGGAAGTCAATTTCCCCCTTAAGAACCACTATAATACAATAAAGAGGAGGGGGTTTAGTTCCTTTCAAACAACAACTAAACACGAGCAGTGATAGGTGACAAGTGGTGGCAACACACACAAATAGGAATCAGACCCAACAACAAATGGTACCAACATACCAGGGCGACAATCGATTAATGTGCTTCTAAATAGCACACAGTGACCACAAAGTGGTTTGTCATGTGACCACCACCAGGTGGTTAAATAGCTTAGGGATCCAAGCTCCCCTTAATCCCATTAGTCATCGAAGCATGTCTCATGTGGGATAATTCTCCCAAATGACTTCCCTAGAAGTCATCTGCCTGAGCAGCCCGAACGTGTACCAATGTTTGTAGTCCACTCAAGGGGTTACTAGAGACATTAAGTCTTGGATAAAACCCTAACAAGCTTACAAAAATCAATTAAAAAAAAAGGCTAAGCTTGAGGGTGCTAAGGGTTCTACATCAGTTTCAGGTATCACAGCACGACGACGTTGCTTGGCATAGTGGTTGAAAAGCATACACACAGGGTTAAAAGTAAGACAAGCAAGAGAAATGATGTTGGTTATAAGAATGACACTATGTTGGAAATTTGAGTGATTTTATGTTGTCATTGATGTCACATGGATCATTGATGTCACATGGATCACATTGAGTTTTGGTGGCCAAAGCATTTCATAAATAAGCATTTATGATATTTTGGAGAGCATGGATATATACAGGGTTTTTGTGAAAACCAAGGCAAGAAAAATAAAAGGTTTTATTTAAAACCATGGATGGCAGATTTGAAATGGGTTTTTCTTAAAACCCAGGTTGGCTTTTCGTTTCATCGAAAAAGGTGCCCCGGTGATGGAGATATTTAATTTTAAATATTTAAGTTTAAATTTTAAATTATTTAAAATTTAAATTTAATTTATAGCACCGACGTCAAAGAAAGGAAAAGGCATAAAACTAATATTTAAATTATAGCGCCGACGTCAAAGGAAAGGAGGAGGACATATATATATGCCCAAAGTTTTGATTTATTTCTCTAAGCGCTCGATTTGATATTTGGATTCGAATGGTAAAAGAGCTTGCGCATCGTGTGTCGAAGTGTGTGTGAAAAGGGTTTTAAAAGGCTTACGATTTTCGCGTTCATTGAAGAGACTATTGTGGAGTAAAGCCAAATGTATAGGCCTCCTTGGCCTAGTGGTTCATGCATTGTGTGTGAAGCAGGAGGTCCTACGTTTGATTCTTGTCGGAGGTGTTTTGTTGTGTTGAAACGCGTGAAGCGCGTTTTGTTTTCGAAGGGCGTAGATATTCGTGGCATAAGGTTTTGTTGTGTGCTCCTTTTGAGCACGTGAGGGCATGTGGCCCAATGACAGGTTGGTTGTGGTTAAGGCACTGAGCAAGGAAGGTCACGAGATCGAATCCCGTCAGGGACAGAGGCAAGTTAATAATTTTTAGATATATTTTATTTTTCTAAAGTTGCCCTAGGAGGAATAAGGGTTATGATGCATGTTTAGAAAAGGAGAGATTTTTGGTGATTTAATTTTTGAAAGTATATCATATTATATATCGTTGGAAAGCTTATTCCGAGGGCTATTTGATTAACTTGCTTAGAGGGAGAAATAAGGTGTGTGTAAAGAGATATTTCTGATTTTGTAAAGAGGTTCAAAAGTGAAGGTTGCTTTGTTCTTTTTCAAAAGAGATTAATTCATTTATGAAGTGACATGGTGTATGTTATTGAGTAGGAGTAATAAGGTGTTATTTGGATGTTATTGTTGTGTTATTAATCAAGATCTCTAACCCTTGTTGAAAGTTGAAAAAGAAAGTGTGTTGAGTGAGACAGATTTTGTGGACAACCAAAAGGCTTCTTCATCTTCATAAAAGGTATGGGCACATTCTCCTATTGATTGTTTATGGTGGTTGATTTCTGAAATATCATTGGAGAGAAAAGGATTAATTGTGGTTTCCTTTTTGAAAGTAGTTGGTTGAATGTTTCAAGGTTTTTTGGGTTGAGAGTTGCTATTAAACCTTGTTTTATAAGCATTGTTGTTGAAGCCATTAGTAGTGTGAAAAACCTGAGATAGGGTTTGAGAAGAACATGAGTATCATTGTTATGTGAAGAATGTTTTATTAGAATTGTTGTTGAAGCCCATTGGTTATGCAAAGAACTTGAACTTGAAAAGAACATGAGTATCATTGTTATGTGAGATTTGTGGTTGAGCATTGTTGGAAACATTTGAGTTGGTTGATACATGCTTGGACTAGGGTTTGTAAGAAAGAGTTGTTCCTTGTGGTAGTTGGTTGAGAAGAGTTGTTTGAGCCTAGTCAAGTGATTGTGTGAAGTGGTTGTTCAAGTTCCATGAAACAAACTATTCTATATTCTGGATTTGAGTTGAGATTGAGATTTGAGGATAGAACATATTGAGTCTCTAACAATTCTCTTTATGCTTCTATAAGATTGATTTGAGTTGAGATTGAGATTTGAGGATAGAACATATTGAGTCTCTAAAAATTCTCTTTATGCTTCTATAAGATTGATTTGAGTTGAGATTGGGATTTGAGTATAAGAACATATTGAGTCTCTAACAATTCTCTTTATGCTTCTATGAGATTGAATTATTGAGCAAGTTCTTGGTGAGCTTGCTAGAGCATATTTGGGCAAGTTCTTGGTGAGCTTGCTAGTGCAGATTTGGGCAAGTTCTTGGTGAGCTTGCTAGTGCAGATTTGGGCAAGTTCTTGGTGAGCTTGCTAGTGCATATTTGGACAAGTTCTTGGTGAGCTTGTTGAGAGATTTGGACAAGTTCTGTGTGAGCTTGTTGAGAATTTGGACAAGTTTTGTGAGCTTGTTGAGAGATTTGGACAAGTTCTATGTGAGCTTGTTGAGAATATTTGGACAAGTTCTGTGTGAGCTTGTTGAGCAGATTTGGACAAGTTCTATGTGAGCTTGTTGAGTAGGTTCTGAGTGAGCCTATTGAGCAGGTTCTGAGTGAGCCTATTGATAGAGCTTTGGAGGTGACAGAGTACAAAGGATAGAGTCTCAGTGGATAGAGATCCAACAACTAGCATAATTGAAGATAGATCTGAGTGAGGAGTCTTCAAGTGGAGAGAGATCCACCATTCAGTGCAGCAGAGAGACAAAGTCTTCTAGAAGATCACTAGCCAGAGTAGAAGGGGAAAGAGTTCTCCTATGGAAGAGATCCATGAACTTGAGATTAGGGGATCAACATCTCCTTTGGATAGAGATCCATAAACATTGTAATTGGGAAGGATTCCCAAAGAAATTGATTGAGAAAGTTTTAGTAAAATATTTTCTTCGTGGAGTAGCCCACATTGGGTGAACCACGTAAACTATGGTGTCTCTATTGTGTATGGTGTTTTGTGCATTGCTTGATTACTGCTATTGATACTGTTGTCTATACACTGCATAATATTGAATTGAAAAGAAAAGTAAAAAGTGGTCTTATACTGTTCACCCCCCTCTCAGTATAAGCTTGTGTTCTTCAATTGGTATCAGAGCGGGTTCCTTCGAAAAGGCTAACATCTTGAGGGCAGATTCTACAAGAACATAGATGGCTTCATAGAATGGATCATCTACAAATAAGGCTCCACTATTTGATGGTAACAATTATGCTTTCTAGAGCATGAGAATGAAGAACTACTTGATATCACAAGGATATGAGGTATGGCAGATGGTTGCAAAAGAGTATAAGGTTGAAGGTGATCCCGAGGTAGATAAGACTATCAAGAAATTGGTTGAGATCAATGCAAGGGCAATGAATTGTATTCTGAGTGGGCTACGTGAGATAGATTTTGCAAAGGTCATGGTATGTAATTCAGCAAATGAAATGTGGACCAAGTTGCGGAATACCTATGAAGGAGATTCCAAGGTAAAGTTGGCAAAACTACAAACTCATAGAAAAATATTTGAGGAATTGAAAATGGAAGATTCTGAAGATATTGCATAGTTTTTACTTCGAGTTGATGAGATTGCTAACACCATGAGAGGTCTAGGATTTGAGATGAAAGAATCAGATGTTACTCAAAAGGTTTTGAGATCACTTCCCATGAAGTATGATGCAAAGGTTTCAGCAATAGAAGAAATAATGGATATCAACAAGCTAACAATGGAAGAACTACAAGGAACTCTCACAACTTATGAGATGAGGAGAAGTAAGCATCAGGTTCCAATAAAAGAAATTGCATTCAAGGCTTCAGAGAAAAAGAAAGGGAAAGTTCTAGAGATAGATAGAGATTCAGATAATGATGAGGAAGCTAACTTCATCAAAAGGAAAAAGGACTTAAGAAATTACAGGGATATGAAGAAAGTCAGATGCTACAAGTGTGGTGATTTTGGTCACTATGCATACAAGTGTCCACATGAAGAAAATAGTGATGATGAAAAATAGGGTCACAGAAGAAAAGAAGATGGAAAGCATAAGCATGACAAAGATGACAGATACAAGCAAAGCAAGTATGAGAAGAAGAAAAGTTTTCATAAGATAAAGAAAACCTTCTACATTGTAGAAGCAAGTGATAGCTCAGATCACAATGATAGAGACAAGTCAAATGATGAAAAGGAAGAACATCTATTCCTAGGAATAGAAGATGAAAGAGAACAATGCTTTGTGTGTGGTCAAAGAGATCACAGATCAGGATATTGCAATGGCTTCAGTGATAGTGAAGATGAGATGACACATCAAGGAAACAGGTATGGTCAAAGAAATCATGAGAGTTTGTTTGCTATAGAAGATTATAATGATCTTAGTGATAGTGAATATGAAGAAGGGTTTTTCTATGGGATAAAATAAATAGAAGAAGTCTCACTTTTGGTAATAGAAAAAGAAGAGGATGAGCCAAGAAAACAAAAAATAGAAGTCAAAAGGCTAAAAGAAGAAATTAGGAATCTTGAAAACAAGATTCGAACAGATGTAAAAATTAGAGTAGAACAACTTTAGACAATCAGTGATCTAAGAGATGAGCTTCAAAATGCAAAAAGGATAGAGGAAAGGATGAATGAAGAATTAAGGACAATAATGGCAAGACATGACACATTAAATGAAAAGGTTCAAAAAGGAGTGGAAACTTATTTTAAAGTTGTATCTTATTTCCAAGAAAAGTCACACTCAAAAGGAAAGGAAGTTCTAAAAGATGAAAGCAAGGAAGCACCTAAGATTTATGAAGAAAGTTCCAAAGTTCCTATGGCTCCAAACATCCAGTTTGGATCTTGTTTTGAGATAGGTGAATCAAGTTCAAAAGGAAAAGAAATTCTTGAAGAGGAAAGCAAGGAAGAAATTAAGGAAGAGGATTTAGATGCTACAAAGAACATTCAAGGATACAATGCACAAGTCAAATATGATTACAAGGATAATGATCAAGAAAGGTATGAGGAACCAAGGCATGAACAAAGGGCTTTTCAAGGACATTGTTTTTCTTGTAATGGATTTGGACACAGGGCTATACACTACAGGATCCATGGATCAAAGAAGTTTGATTTTTCTAGAAGAAACTTCAAAGGAAGAAGGTATGGTTTTTAGGGACATTGCTTCTTATGCAATATGATTGGTCATAGAGCTTCTCAGTGCAAATAAAATGAGCAACATGGTTTTGGTTTTAGAGCTACACAAATCAGAAGTCATGGTCATAATGGTCATGAAAACAGAACTTCACAATATAGGGTTCAAGAAAGGAATGGATATGGAAATTATTTCAAGAAAGAATTCAGGATATGGGCACCATCCAAAGGCTACAATATCAAGTGTTTTAATTGCAATAACTTTGGACATATTGCAAAATGGTGTAGGACTCAATTCCAAACAAGTTCAAGACAAGAAGGTCAAGCAGTTTCAAGGCAAGAAGGTCAAATAGGTTCAAGACAAGAAGATCAAGTAATTCATCAAGAGAAGGATATCAAAAAAATATGGAAGGAAGTTGATAGAGGAAAGAAACAATGTAATATGGGAGTAAATGTACTCCCACCCCAAAATTAATCACCTCAAGAGAGAAGGTGGTGAGGGGGCTAAGCTTAAGAGTCATATCTTTTAGCCCCATAGGTGTCCCTTTTGCCATTGATGTCAAAGGGGGAGAGATTTGAGTAAGGGGAGAGCATTGAGTTAGGGGGAGCAGCCTCCAAAGAGAGCATTGAGTTAGGGGAGCAGCCTCCATAGAGAGTATTGAGTCAAGGGGAGCAACTTTGATTCTCAGAGATGGTTTTTGCAGTGATTGTGGTGATTTACAATAGAGGTGTTGCCATCAATGACAAAGGGGGAGATTGTTGGAAATTTGAGTGATTTTATGTTGTCATTGATGTCACATGGATCACATTGAGTTTTGGTGGCTAAAGCATTTCATAAATAAGCATTTATGATATTTTGGAGAGCATGGATATATACAGGGTTTTTGTGAAAACCAAGGCAGGAAAAATAAAAGGTTTTATTTAAAACCATGGATGGCATATTTGAAATGGGTTTTTCTTAAAACCTAGGTTGGATTTTTGTTTCATCGAAAAATGTGCCCCGATGATGGAGATATTTAATTTTAAATATTTAAGTTTAAATTTTAAATTATTTAAAATTAAAATTAAAATTTAATTTATAGCGCCGACGTCAAAGAAAGGAAAAGGCATAAAACTAATATTTAAATTATAGCATTGACGTCAAAGGAAAGGAGGAGGACATATATATATATATATATATATGCCCAAAGTTTTGATTTATTTCTCTAAGCACTCGATTTGATATTTGGATTCGAATGGTAAAAGAGCTTGCGCATCGTGTGTCGAAGTGTGTGTGAAAAGGGTTTTAAAAGGCTTACGATTTTCACGTTCATTGAAGAGACTATTGTGGAGTAAAGCCAAATGTATAGGCCTCCTTGGCCTAGTGGTTCATGCATTGTGTGTGAAGTAGGAGGTCCTACGTTCGATTCTTGTCGGAGGTGTTTTGTTGTGTTGAAATGCGTGAAGCACGTTTTGTTTTCGAAGGGCATAGATATTCATGGCATAAGGTTTTGTTGTGTGCTCCTTTTGAGCACGTGAGGGCATGTGGCCCAATGGTAGGTTGGTTGTGGTTAAGGCACTGAGCAAGGAAGGTCACGAGATCGAATCCCATCAGGGACAGAGGCAAGTTAATAATTTTTAGATATATTTTATTTTTCTAAAGTTGCCCTAGGAGGAATAAGGGTTATGATGCATGTTTAAAAAGGAGAGATTTCTGGTGATTTAATTTTTGAAAGTATATCATATTATATATCGTTGGAAAGCTTATTCCGAGGGCTATTTGATTAACTTGCTTAGAGGGAGAAATAAGGTGTGTGTAAAGAGATATTTCTGATTTTGTAAAGAGGTTCAAAAGTGAAGGTTGCTTTGTTCTTTTTCAAAAGAGATTAATTCATTTATGAAGTGACATGGTGTATGTTATTGAGTAGGAGTAATAAGGTGTTATTTGGATGTTATTGTTGTGTTATTAATCAAGATCTCTAACCCTTGTTGAAAGTTGAAAAAGAAAGTGTGTTGAGTGAGACAGATTTTGTGGACAACCAAAAGGCTTCTTCATCTTCATAAAAGGTATGGGCACATTCTCCTATTGATTGTTTATGGTGGTTGATTTCTGAAATATCATTGGAGAGAAAAGGATTAATTGTGGTTTCCTTTTTGAAAGTAGTTGGTTGAATGTTTCAAGGTTTTCTGGGTTGAGAGTTGCTATTAAACCTTGTTTTATAAGCATTGTTGTTGAAGCCATTAGTTGTGTGAAAAACCTGAGATAGGGTTTGAGAAGAACATGAGTATCATTGTTATGTGAAGAATGTTTTATTAGCATTGTTGTTGAAGCCCATTGGTTATGCAAAGAACTTGAACTTGAAAAGAACATGAGTATCATTGTTATGTGAGATTTGTGGTTGAGCATTGTTGGAAACATTTGAGTTGGTTGATACATGCTTGGACTAGGGTTTGTAAGAAAGAGTTGTTCCTTGTGGTAGTTGGTTGAGAAGAGTTGTTTGAGCCTAGTCAAGTGATTGTGTGAAGTGGTTGTTCAAGTTCCATGAAACAAACTATTCTATATTCTGGATTTGAGTTGAGATTGAGATTTGAGGATAGAACATATTGAGTCTCTAACAATTCTCTTTATGCTTCTATAAGATTGATTTGAGTTGAGATTGAGATTTGAGGATAGAACATATTGAGTCTCTAAAAATTCTCTTTATGCTTCTATAATATTGATTTGAGTTGAGATTGAGATTTGAGTATAAGAACATATTGAGTCTCTAACAATTCTCTTTATGCTTCTATGAGATTGAATTATTGAGCAAGTTCTTGGTGAGCTTGCTAGTGTAGATTTGGGCAAGTTCTTGGTGAGCTTGCTAGTGTAGATTTGGGCAAGTTCTTGGTGAGCTTGCTAGTGTAGATTTGGGCAAGTTCTTGGTGAGCTTGCTAGTGTATATTTGGGCAAGTTCTTGGTGAGCTTGTAGTGAGATTTGGACAAGTTTTGGTGAGCTTGTTAGAGCATATTTGGACAAGTTCTATGTGAGCTTGTTGAGCAGATTTGGACAAGTTCTGTGTGAGCTTGTTGAGCATATTTGGACAAGTTCTGTGTGAGCTTGTTGAGCAGGTTCTGAGTGAGCCTATTGAGCAGGTTCTGAGTGAGCCTATTGATAGAGCTTTGGAGGTGACAGAGTACAGAGGATAGAGTCTCAGTGGATAGAGATCCAGTAGCCAGGATAATTGAAGACAGATCTGAGTGAGGAGTCTTCAAGTGGAGAGAGATCCACCAATCAGTGCAGCAGAGAGACAAAGTCTTCTAGAAGATCACTAGCCAGAGCAGAAGGGGAAAGAGTTCTCCTGTGGAAGAGATCCACGAACTTGAGATTAGGGGATCAACATCTCCTTTGGACAGAGATCCATAAACATTGTAATTGGGAAGGATTCCCAAAGAGATTGATTGAGAAAGTTTTAGTAAAATATTTTCTCCGTGGAGTAGCCCACATTGGGTGAACCACGTAAACTGTGGTGTCTCTATTGTGTATGGTGTTTTGTGCATTGCTTGATTACTTCTATTGATACTGTTGTCTATACACTGCATAATATTGAATTGAAAAGAAAAGTAAAAAGTGGTCTTATACTGTTCACCCCCCTCTCAGTATAAGCTTGTGTTCTTCACACTGGGTCAAACATACAGTCCACAAAGGCTATAGAGAGTAGTTTTACATCTGGCCACCAAATTGACCATCCAAACTAACACAAGAGAAGATTTAAGCAATACATATATTATTTACAAAACATTAAACTCGAGCCCACAACCCAGAGGATTCCAACCTAATTTTGAGCTTATGCGGTTGCTTCCAGATCACCTCCCTATGATTTCATTTGCATCCTTCCTTCTTCTCCACTTGGTATCCCACTTTGCTCTTTTCTCCCTTGTTTTCAATCCTCCTTCATTCATTTTTGGTTCTCTTATCATGGTGGATCCATCTGCCCTATCTACTAAATTCCATCACCCCATTAATTTTATCTACTACAATCAAGTTTATGTTATCCATCGTTGATGGCAAGAGAAAGATATTTAATTTTTTTAATCAATTCTAATCACTATCGTCACGTATGCTTTGTCTAGAAGCTTATAACACGTTTACATGCTTATAATAATAGTTTAAAAAGACCTCATGCCCTTTTATTTTTTATTTTTTTTAAATATAAGAACCTCCCTTCCCTTTTAATAAATAAAAGGACTTTGTAAGCCTTTCATATTAAAAGAAAACAAATTATTATTTTTAATAAACTTAAGTTATTATTATATTAAATAGATTCAATAATTTATTATATAGATCGATAGATAGATACTCATTATAATCACTCATGATTTTATATATATATATATATATATGTTTTGTAATGTTTCTAAATAATCTCAATTATTATTTAAAATAATTACATTCTAATTATTTAAATAAAAGTGCATTTTTTAAATAAAATATATTTTCATTTGTTAGGCTATAGGCAGTTAGCTATAGTTTAGTATTACATTATTTAATTATAATGTAGTGCACGCCTAACGTGCATATTTTATTTGTTAGCAATTTGTTAGTAACAACAAATATGTTGTTCACTATTGTTAGCTTCAGGTAATATTTAGCATAATTTTACTATAGGCTATTCTGAGTTTGTTTGCATTGTATAAATCCATACAAGTATGAATGAAAATAGCTTTAGTATTGCATCTATCCTCTGTTAGTTGATGTGTGCTCATCTTTGTGAGCCTACAATTGAGTAGAAAAAGGTAACATTAATTGTTTGATACAGATACAAAAATCCTTCCCTATTCGTAATTACCCTGTTGTTAAGCACCTTTGAGATCAAGCCATAGCTACCCTACTTTTTTATTTGTTTTTTAAGTTGGCTCAGGCTTGAGTAACAAATAATAAATAAATAAATAAATGTGCTCATACAGGCACATTTTGTCCCACTAGTAACCATCAGTTGTATCCATAACCAATGGATTCAAATTGACCCAACCACAATAGCATGGCTAAGCTCTAGCTATGTAGCCACAAAAAAGTGCAGCTAAGAGTAGGCAACCGCCTACTAGCGTACAACCCATGTAGCAAAACTGTGGAGGAGCCCACACTTAGATAGGGCCATGTAGGTCTAGATCTGGTGTACTCGAACCCGTAGAGCCTCACAATATCCACCAAAAGTAAAAATAAATTATAGTGTGATACCAGTGACATTGATCATATATCCCAAGCACTAAAATAAATTGTAGTACGATAGCTATTAGGTCGATTGTAGATACCAAACACTGCTAGAAGGTAGAGGTAAATTTGGTAACTATTCAGCTTGGATCGCAAACTCCAGATCTATGCTAAAAACATAGCAGATCAAATCATTAAACAAATTGATCATTGGTCCTAGAGAATGGATTGTTGAAACCCTCATAGATTATATCATTGAACAAATCATTGATCGTAGACTCCAATTATGAGTAGAGGTGAACCGGATCGCACAGACGATCGATCGTAGGTGAAAAAACATTTAATTAAAAAATTGAAACCATAGAGGAATGACAAAATAAAAAAAAATCTTACATTCCCTAAGGTTTTTCCTCCCTCCAATCACGTTGTATAGAGCATCAACCAATCACGTGTCGAACATATGGAAGTCTATGCATGAATGTGTAGGGTGTGTTTGTTTTTTAGTTTGGAGGAAATTAATCCCACGTGCAATGTGGGAAGGTACACCTTGTGCCTTATATACACAAGGATGCATATATCTCTATGATGAGCTATTCACAAAGCCCTCACGCAGGACCATAAGCATCAATGGGTGACGCATATAACTAGTTGACTGTGTTGTGAAATTCGTGCTGGAATTGGTTGACTCACATTGACCATGAGGAATTTTTGTGTCTGAGGGGTTGACTTTGCTAACCTATCTCAAAGTTCGTACCGATTGATGAGAGGTACCAATTTTTTTATTTAAAAATTTTTGTTTGTTTTTTTTTTTTTTTTTTAGCGAAAAACCCCTTGTGGGGCCTCCTTGGTCTAAGAGACCACGAACAAGGGGTTATACACCGTCAAAGTCACCCGGGGGTCGCACCTGACCCTACCCACACCAACATTATCAATTGGATTTTGGGTACCCAATTCAACTTTTTGGTAGGGTGGAGATTCGAACCTGGGACCTCCCTTGGAGGATTGCCCTCTCCTCTCCAACTCACCTACAACACCTGGGTTTTGTTTGTTTTTAAAGAAAAATATTTAAGCTAGTTATTTTATTTTATTTTAACTAATTAATTAATTAGTTAAGTAAATATTTTTTAATTAATTACTTACTAATTAATTAAAATATTTTAAATAATTTAGATTTATAATTTCTTAAAATAATACATTTCTTTTTATAAATCAAACCTCTCAACAAAGACAAACACAAAATTCAAAGGGCAACAAAGTTATTTTGCAAAACAAAAATCAAACAAAATTGAAATTTATTTTTTGCAAACTTCAAAAGTGGGCTACAAAAAAAACTTTGCACAAACCTTGTTATTTTCCAAAACAAAAACACAAAGGGGGACAACATAATTTTGTTGTTTTTTAAAATAAAATTCAAAACAAGGGCAAAGCAAAGCTGTGAATATCATTTTTACAAATCAAAACTATTGCAAAAAAATTGTAAAAAGGTGCATTTTCGGTTGAATCCGACACCTAATTGGCATTGTAAAAGGTGCATTTTCGGTTGAATCTAACACCTTCCAAAAACATAAATTTGTGGGTATGATAAAAATTGTATGATACATTTAATTATTTTTTTATGCATTAACATATTTGTATTGAAGCAGCAATAAGACCCAAAATTTATACCTATTTTTGTGTAATTTATTTCATAAAGCAATGTTTGGTATTTATGGTACCTCTAGCCCACACTTACAGGTGATGCTTTCGTGGTTTGGGCTACTGTATCTAATGCCTAATATAGCTACAATAATGACATCTAAACTATTGTTCTCTATAAATCATCGAGGAGAAATAAGGAAGCCAATTTTTTTATATTCACTCCATTATTACCCCATTCACTTCTATTGCTTGGTGTAAATCCTCCAACTAAAAATTCTTCCAAGTATTTAAGGGACTTGGAACTCTACGTATGCAGAAGAATTTTAAAGTGGGTTTCAAATATAGAAGTGAATCCCTTTCAATACTACTTTAGCGGTATAAAAAAAGGGAGACCAATTTGGTGTTATAAGGAACCCTCACAATGACCATTATCAAAGCATACTTGTCAGATTCACAGCTTCTCAAAGGTCCAATTTTTTCTCCATGGAAAACAAATATGATAGCAATACTACAAGTTGAAAATATGTGGGATGTTATGACTAGAAAATTCAAATGTCCCACTACAGTAGATGATAAACAAGAAACATATAATGATGTTGATACGAGAGCACTGATGATCATAATTCTTACCACTATTGATGAAGTTCAACCACATATTTGTGAAAATAAGCATAAAAAATATGGATGGGATACATTGTGAACAATCTATGAGGGAAATAATCAAGCCATGATCCTTAACCTTCAATCCCAACTTCACACTCTTGGCATGACGAAGTATTTCTTTGCAGAGTTGCAGAACTGAGAGATAATATGCATGCAATGGGTGAGAAAGTAGAAGATAAAATCTTAACCTCAATCATTTTGAGAGCTTTACAAGATTATTTTATAATGTTGGTCATTTCCATTCAAGTGTCTACTAAAGAAGTCACTTTTGAAGAGTTAGTTAATTTGCTTCAACAACACGAAGCAGATAACAACCAAAGAGATGAAGTGTCCAACAATATATTATTTTCTAATAAATATGAAAATAAACAAAAAGGCTACTTTCAAAAGGGATCTTCCTCAAAGGGTTCAAACACCAATTTCTCACAAAATATACCTCAAAAATAAAAGAGGTACTGCAATATTTGTGAGATGGACAATCATGACACCAACATGTATTGGTTCAAGAACAAGCAACCACAATAGAAAAAGGACAAAAATAAACCATGAAAATATCAAATTGAGAAGGTCCTATATGTATTAGGATTGACCAACAACTTGTTGTCCATGCCTCAAATTCTAGATAAATATATGGTGGTTGACTTCAAAGTTGTTAATAGATAAAAGCATTGCTACATTACCAAGAAGGGTAAACATATCATAATGACTTCCTACAAACATGGTTTGTTTGTATTAGATGCTATTTATACCCATCATGTTGTCGTGGTTACAAACTCAAAAAAAACTACTTCCTTATGGCACAAACGGTATGGGCATCTAAGTTCATATTATCTACTTGAATTGAGTAAGCATGAGATGGTGTTAGGTCTACCAAACCTTTCTCATTCTTTCCCTATTTGCTCGAATTTCTTAGTAGGAAAGCAAAATCGAGTACCATTTGAATTGAGCTCTTTAAGAGCCAAAAGACCATTGGAGTTGATACATACCGATCTGTGCAGACCAATGCCAAATATTTATGGTGGAAAGAAGTAATTTCAATTTTTTGATAATGACTACTCACAAAACATGTGGGTTTTCTTTCTGTAGTTGAATTCAGATGCATTCTCATATTTTCAAAAGTTTAAGAATCTTGTTGAGAAAAAATCAGGATGTTCAATCAAGGCCCTCCACCCAGATCAAGGGGGGAAATTTACCTCGAATGAGTTTTTAAAATATCTCACTAAACATAGGATAAAAATACAACTTACTACTACCTATACCCCTCAAAAAAATGGAGTTTTTGAAAGAAGTAATCATTCCATCAAGGAGATGGTTCGAAGTATCCTCATAGGTGCACATATTAGGCAATAATATTGGGTAGAAGTTATCACAACTACGGTGTATCTCTTGAATCGAGCACCAAAAAAATCTCTTCAAGGAGTCACAAAAACATGGAGTGGAAGAAAGCCCTCCATTTCTCATCTAATAATATCTGGGTGTAAAGCCTTCATGCACATTCCAAAGAAGAAAAGGCATAAGTTAGATGAGAAAACTTTACAATGTATCTTTCTTGGTTATAATGAAGATTCCAAGGTGTATCGATTTATTGACCCTAAAACCAAGAAGATTCATATAATTCAAGATGTGGTATTTGACAAAGCTCCTAAGTCGAATACACTAGAAACTAGAAAAGACACATATCCTGTTATATACCTAAATTTTGAGGAGCCTAAGGCAAGGGCTTTTCCAAAATAGAAGAAAACTCCAAAATGGTATACTAGCACTATGAGAGATACAAAATTGGATGTACCACATAATATCACTTTATATCGGCTACGTACTTGAAGTATGTCTCATCAGAAAAGAGAAGTCAAAGATACAGATGATGTAGATGATGAAGAAGAAGAAGACAAGAGTGAATCAAAAGACTACAATTTTATGACTACAGTTGTAGAGCATGAACCAACTTCAGTGCAAGAAGTCATTAGTGTACCTCAATGAAAGGTAACTATGGATGCTAACAATATGTCTCTTATGAAGAATAAACCACGAGAGTTAGTTGATCTTCCTACTGGTAAAAAACCCATTGGCTGCAAATGGGTATACAAAGTCAAGTATAAGGTATATGGAACTATTGATAAGCATAAATCCTACCTTATTGTAAAGGGCTATGCTCAAAATAAGGCATACACTATGAAGAGACATTCATACCAACTACAAAAATGACTACCATCCATGTAATTTGTGCAATGGTGACATAGTTCAGATGGAATATTCATTAGATGGATGTGAGAGTGTTTTCTTAAATAGTGATTTAAAAGAAGTGTGCATGAATTAACCTGAAGGATTTGTTGTACAAGGATAAGAACAAAAAAATTACAAACTAATTAATCCCTTGTATGGGTTGAAACAAGCTTCGAGATTTTGGTACATAAATATTGATAATCACCTTCTACAACATGGTTTCAATAGAATTCCATCAGATGCCAATCTCTATTTTAAGAAAATTGGTTCTGAAATAGTGATTTTGGTGCTATATGTTGATGATTTGATCATCAACGGTAGTTCAAAAGAGATGATTGTAAAAGTGAAGGGTGACTTGAAAAATTTATTTAAAATGACAGATCTAGGACCAGGGTTATGCATAAGCATGAAATATTGTAAATTATCTCTATTTAGGATTTTTAAAATTTTAAATTGGCTAATTTTGGATCCTTTCACTAGGGCCCATTCGACAGAAATTTATAGGATGGAATTTTTTGGGGGGTAAATTCACCCGCTATTGATAATAATTATCCTATTTTTATTTTAATTCATTGACAATTTTCACCCAATTCCACAAACAATTCACCTTCAAATAATAAATAATTTTGTTTTTCCCACCCAATTCACCTCATATACTATCCATATATATACTATAGGGGGTATCGATAAATATACATCTAAAATAATTTAACTCAAAAATAGCTCTGAAAAAACAAAAAACTTGACAAGGTTGTAGAGAAGTGTCTTTCGACATAAGTCGATCGTCGATTGACATATGACTATCGATTGTAGAGAAGTATCGATAAACTTAAGATGATTGGCATAAGACGATTGGTTACAGAGGATTTTTGATCAACATATGCCTATCGGTTACAAAGAAGTGTTGATCAGCATAAGACGATTGGTTGTAGAGACTATAGATATAAGCCGATCGATTGCAAAAAAGTGTCTATCGGTATAAGTTTATTGGGTGTAGAGACATGTCTCTTGGTATAAGATAATCGGTTACAGAGATTGTTGGCATAAGTCGATCAATTGTAGAAAAGTATTTGTTGATATAATCCGATTGGTTGTAGAGACATGTCTCTTAGCATAAGCTGATCGGTTGTAGAGTATTGTTTGTCAACATAATCTTATCAGTTGTAGAGGAGAAACTATCAGTATAAGTTGATTGGTTGTAGAGGAGAGTTTGTCGGTATAAGTCTATCGGTTATAGAGAAGTCTTAGTCAGCATAAGTCAATCGATTGCATAGGTGTGTCTATCGATATAATTCGATCGGTTGTAGAGTAGTGTCTATCAGTATAAGTTGATTAGTTGTAGACATAATTATTGGCCTAAGTTGATCGATTACAGATTAGAAACTATCGACATAAGTTGATCGATTGCAAAGGAGAAACTATCAAAAACATTTGATCGATTGTAGAGGTGTGTCTATGGTCCTAAGCCAATCCATTGCAAAAGTGTGTTGATCGTCATAGGACGATCGGTTACAAAGGATTCATGACTATGAAAATAGGTAGAGTATTCTTCTTCCATTGTTATTTTATCCAAAGCTATTTTTCTTCATTTTTATAAGCACTGTAGGTGCACTATATGCAACGTGGTAGACAACTATCAATATCATCTGGTTGTGTGTCAGAAGCATTTTTCTTGTTAGAGATTGCTTCTTGTCTCTTAGAGTATATTTCATAGGCAGTGTATAAGCACTATTTGTAATTGTGGTCGATAAGTATCCATGTCATGTGTGTTAGGAGAATTTTCTTGTCAAAGACTTCTTATTATCTATCAAATGTCATTCTATAGGGTAACATAGGTTCGTATTGAGGGATGTATGCTATTTTTCTTCAATTTAATATTCATTTCCTAACATCTAAAGGTTTCTTATTTATAGATACAATGTCATCTACTGAAGATGGAAAGAAGGGAGGTCAATCTTCTTGTAAAAAGATAATTCTAAAATATTTTACAAAAATATCAAAATGTAATGAGGCATAAATCTCTATTTATTCTACACAACATGCAGGTACAAACACATTTTACCATAAATTTTTTAATAGTTCTCTATTATTCTTAAATATAAAGCCTTTATTTATTAATATATAAATGGTTGTCTACTTATCTACCTCTTTTTAAATGCTTTGTAAAACTGTATTTTGTTAATTATTTAAAATAGTACCTTTTTACATCAAAAAATGATAGAGAACACCAAACATTGAATGCAATAAACATTGTCGACCCTGATGTGCGTTCAATCGAAGATATTCTAGCGGATGATATGGGACCACATGATAATTTCCTAATAATGACATTCAACAACCACTTTAGGAGATGTTAAATTCAGACACATCAATCAAAAAATAAAATTATAGTAAAATTAAAATGCAAACCTCTAGGGAATCTTGTAGTCAAAAATATAAATGTCAAAAAATAAGCAAATAGACTATTGAAAGAGATTTTAAAAATGAATGGGCACGATTATACCCCATTATTGAGATGAGAAACATAATGTGTGTAAATTCATTATTTGTACATGGAAGCTGGGAAATGATCATTTATTGTAAAATAAGAAAGACACAATAGAAAAATATTGTGGGAAAGTTTACATCAAAGAAATATGAAGTGATGGAACAATTCATGGATTTCATAGGTGGAAGGATGCATCAGAATGTGTGCATGTGAGGTATGCACTTGAATACGAAAAAGCAATGAAACAACAACAAACTCTCATTGAGAAGGGTGGAACAATGGAGGCACAATTTCAAAAAATTAATAAGACTGTATTAGCCTTAAAGAAATTGCAGTTTGTTGTTGTATACAATATTCTTAAAAAAGGTTGACCCATGTCTGATTTTGCTGATTTTAAGCAAATACTTCAACTAGACGATGTACAAAACCTTACCAATTCACATTGGCTAGATCGAAGTGGTTGTAAAATGGAAAAATATCTATTGTTGGTTGAGAAGGAAGACCTAAGAGAGAATGTGAAACAAGCTAAATTTATTTCACTTTCCATTGATGAGGTAATAGTTGTTGACAACACATCTTGGATTTGCATACATGTTTACACATTCAAAAATCATTTGAGACAACCTCATTTACTAGCACTACATAATATGATTGAAAATTGTAATGCGGAAAACATTTATAATGTTGTTGTAACCAGTTTAAATGATATTTCTAGAATGGATGAAAAGGAAATTGCCATAAAGTTAATTTGTATTAAATCTGATGGTGTGGCTACAATGCAAGGACAAAGGAATGGTCTTTTTGTTAGGCTTTAGACATCAATTTCCCCATATGTTATTCCCATTCATTGCATGGCTCATCGAATGAATCTTGAATACAAAATTATGAGAAATTTTGATAATGTAGCCAAAGTGGAAGAACTCATCCATGAAATGCACTCATACTTTTCATGCAGTCTAAAAAGGTTTGTAGAGTTCAACAGTTTTCTCTAGGTGTAACCGAAGGTAGAAAAATATTAAAATATGTGGACACCAGGTGGATTTCACTTTTTCTTCCTACAAAAATGGTATTTTCAAAATATCAATCCTTGGTTGGGTTTATGTATGCACATCATAGGGATGTTGACAAGGCAAACTATTTACTATTTCATATGATTGACTTGGAAACTCTTTTCATATTATGTGGTATTCTTCCATTGTTGTAAAAAATGAATTCTTTGATTAAAATCTCATAGGAAAGGGCAATTAATATTATCGATTTCATTAGGATGAAAAAACAAATATGTATGATTATTGATAGGATTTGCTTATCTGAAAAATATTTTGAGGATCTGAAGTTTGATAGTTGGAATACGTTAATTTATTTCAATGATCCTAACATATTTTTAAAGTTCAACATCAATGATAAACTTTGTATTTCTATCCATGGAAAGATGATTTCTTTATATCGTTATGAAAAGTGGTTAGATACACTAACAAATGATGTTGAACAAGTGCCCGTAACACATTCCAAATTTGATGAGGTTTTGGATATCACTAAGAAAAAATTTAAAAGAATTGCAAATAAATTAACAAGTGAAATAAGAGATTGTTTTAAGAGAGATGAGACACTTGAGGTCATGGTTGTTGTTAATACCATATTCTAGAATCCTTATGTTGACCATAGCAGTAGAAGTGAGTTGTTTGTAAAATATATGGGTAATTTTATGACACATTTATCTAAAAGTGTGGAAGTAAATGGTATTGAAATCAATGGTATTCTAAAAAAATATCTTCTGAGACAACAATCAACCAATTTTGGAATAACAATGGATAATCAAATTGCATATTTCAAATATCCACATATGACTGGTTCAATCATGTGTTTTTGGCAAAAATTGTATTGAAGTAGTGTCTTACAAGAAATTATGAATGAATATTTTTTTTATATGAATTATGTTAGACAATGATTTTGGGATCTATTGAAGATGAGAGGGTTTTCAATGCACTATATTTTGTTAAATCAAAATTTCGTTATAGGTTGGAAAAAAATTTAGAAAACTGTTTGAGAATATATGTGTCATCGCACGAGGTGGGTAAGTTTCCCTATGATAGAGTGTTGACATATTGAAAGTCCCTAGCAAAAAGGAGAGGTCTCACTAATACTGTTGATAATGAGGAAAATGATTCAGCTTGGAGTGATGATGAGATTATGGAAACATAGAATTCACAAATGATTCCTGGTTCATTTGGATAAGTCGATAAAGATTTGTATCAGCTTCCAGAAATGTAAAAATTTCAATGATTATATGACAAATTCATATAATCAATGATTTTTTGTATTTGAAATCATTTGTAAAATTTTAGTGATTTGAATAAATTAATATTATCAATTATTTTCCATATTTTATATCATTTGTAAATGTTAATGATTTGAAAATTTCATATTATCAATGATTTTTCATATTTTTTTAGTTGTAAAATTTCAATGATTTGAAAAAAAAACATATAATCATTCTATTTTCAATGATTACGCATATTTACTTTTTAATTTTATGGACTCTCTATGTTTTCAAAATTTATGATTTATGCTTTAGCTTTGAGTAAGATGGAAATTTGAAAACCATGCATACGTAATGATGCTATGTTATTGAATTAATTTTCTATGTTGACAAAATATAGTGATTTTTGCTTTGACTTTGAATGTATGTATGTATGTATCATTAGTATCATTAGTATGTATGCTATGACTCTAGAAGTGTTATTGACTTTCTATGTTGAAATTTTTTTATGAGTTATGCTTTATCATTGAGTAAACCATGCATGCATATATAACTAGTAAAAATTTCTTAGTATCATTAGTATGTATGATTTGACTCTAGAAGGAAAAATGCATGTAGTATATTACTCTAGATATGGAAAATGAAAATTTAAACCCATTCATAGATATGTCCATCATAATATCACTTTGAAATATAAAAACAATATAACATAATACAAAAGACCATACTCATTTTTATACAACAACAAGAATGACTATGAATAAAATGAAAATTTAAACCCATGCATAACATAATACAAAAGACGATACTCATTTTTATACAACAACAAGAATGACTATGAATAAAATGAAAATTTAAACCCATGCATAGATATATCCTTCGTAAACTCACTTGAAATTTGAAATATAAAAACAACATAGCATAATACATGGAAAATGAAAATTTAAACCCATTCATAGATATATTCATTGTAAACTCACTTTGAAATATAAAAACAATATAGCATAATACAAATGACAATACTCATTTTTATACAAAAACAAGAATGACTATGAATAAACTAAAAATTTAAACCCATGCATAGATATATCATTCGTAAACTCATTTGAAAAATAAAATATAAAAACAACATAGCATAATACACAGAAATTGAAATTTAACCACTTCATATATATATATATATATCCATCGTAAACTCACTTTGAAATATAAAAACAATATAGCATATTACAAAAGACAAAACATATTTTCATACAACAACAAGAATGACTATGAATAAATTGAAAACTTAAACCTATGCATAGATATATCATTCATAAACACATTTGAAAATTGAAATATAAAAAAAACATAGCAGAATACACAAGACAATACTCATTTTTATATCACAATAAGAATAATTTTGATTAAAATGAAAATCTAAACCTATGCATACACATATTATTCATAAACTCAAGCATATTTGAAACACCATAATACTCAAAAGATGAAAATAACACACAATTATAAATGTAAATAGTATAATAGTAAAATAATAAAAGCAAGTATCTTGTTTTCAAATGAAAACATATGAAATGACATAATGTTGGAAATTACCATCAGTAAAAGTTAAAAATATTTGATTTTACTTGGGGTAAAGGTAACTTACCTTTACCTTACCTGGACGATAGTGGACGGCAGCATCTGGGCGGCAAGAGAACTCAAGTTAACTTTCTTTTCCCCCAATTTCTCCTTTCCGCCCTTTCTTTCTCGAATAGGTTATTTACCTTGTATTTAAGCTTTGTAACCTTTGATTCAATGTTAATTCAATTAATCCTATTTGCAAATCACTCACCTTTCACATTTGGTATCAGAGCGATGCGATTCCCGAGGCGGTGGGGCCCGCAGTTTGAGGCAACGGCATGGATCCCGAGGCGGCCCGTAGGAGCCGAGGCGGCACGGATCCCGAGACGGCCCGTAGGAGCTGACTGGCACATTTTTTGAGGCACTGGTGGAACTGGACGACGTGGCCCGTAGGAGCAGCAGATATGCATGATTCTCGAGGCATTGTTGACGTGGCATCGATGCGATTCCCGAGGCGAAGCTGAGGTGGCGATATGCTGTGCATGTGGCCCGAGGTGCGAGATCAACGTGGCACGATGAGTGGCGACGTGAGACTGGCACGTGGCCCGAGGAGGCTGACAAGGCAAGGTGACGTGGTGCTGGTGCGCGGCCCGAGAAGGTGACGTGGCGATCTGCAAATTATGTTGACGTGGCACTGGTGCACGGCCCGAGAAGGTGACATGTCAATCTGCGCGTGCATCATCGGTGGCAAAAGGCTGCGGCATTGGTGACTGCCCGTAGGCAGTCAAAGCACATTGCGTGCTTTGTTGTTTTTAAACAACAAAAACATCGCTCTGTGAGCGATGTGGGACTAATAGTCCCAAAGAATATAAAAGCTTCGCGCCGAAGCGTGAAGCCAAAACTTGCTTCGCGCTCGACACGAAAGTCAAGATGCGGGGAGCGCGCGTTGCTCCCGGATCAGCCCGGATAGCGCAGCGGCTACCCTCAGCCCTGAGACCCGTGAGGTCGCAGGATCGACTCTCGGCGGGGTCGATAGAAAATCAAATTTTTTTTTAATTAATTTTTTTTTAATCAAAAGAAAAACTAAGGAATAAGTTTAAAATTAAAAAATATATATATTTTTTTATTTTTTTTTAAACTGTTCATTAGCTTTTATAAAAAAAAAAAAAAAATTAGTTGAGTGAAATTTCCTAAGAGGAAATAAATGTGAAGTTTTTTATTGATTGAAATTTCCTAAGAGGAAATATATGTAAAGTTTTTTTTTAAACTTGGAAAGTTAAATTTTTTTTTACTATTTCCTAAGAGGAAATCCTTGTAAAAGAAAATTTCTGGGAAATTTTCTTAAATGATAAGATCGGAAGGTTGTTATCATGCCCTCTGCAAGTTGTTACTGAGAACAACTCCTAAAAACTTTGATAGGAGCGTGAAAACACTAAGTCTTAATACAGTTTTTTCACAGTTGCAAAACGTGGTTATTGCACACCAGAGAAATCCTGATCAAGGATACGAAGCCGATTCAGAAGATAACTCCTTCGGCAGCAAGTTTGAACAATCTGACACAGTTGCAATTGTTGCACAAGGATCCGAATATACTCATTATAGTAATTCAGTTGAAATCCTTCAACCTCCTTCTCTTGAAATAATATTGATCAGTGATGATGATGAACAAGTCGCTGACAATTTTGTAATTGCTGAACAAGTTTGAGTTGTTCATGATTGTAAATCAAGCAGGGCTTGATAGTTTGTAAAGTATTTTTGCAATAAGACTATAAAAGAGAGTTTTCTTGTTTTAGTAGATTAAAAAATGGGATCACATAATAATCTACCAATTCCCGAATTCGAGAGGGGATAATTATGAGTACTGGTCCATCAAGATGAGGACATTACTCATCAAAAAAGGACTATGGGATATTATTGAAGACGGTTACATTGCTCCAACAGATTGGACTACTTTAAGTGCAAATGATAAAAATATCTACAAAGATGCATAGAAAAATAATTCATTTGCCTTATACCATCTTCAATCAACATTAGATCCTAGTATCTTTCCAAGAATTGCATCTTACTTAAGCACTACCAGATGCATGGAATGCCTTGAAAGAAGGATTCCAAGGAAGTGATAAAGTAAAGCAAGTCAGGCTTCAGACTTTGAAAAGAGATTTTGAAAATCTCAGAATGAAGGACAATGAAAGAGTTGGAGACTATTGTGTTCGTGTTAAAGCAGTAGTTGATATGATGCAAACTTTAGGTGAAGACACAAAAAATGAAACAATTGTGAAGAAAGTGTTGCGAACACTTCTTCCTAAGTGGAATCACATTGCAATCATAATTGAAGAATCCAAAGATCTTTCTACTCTTACATTTGATAGTTTGATTGGATCATTAACATCACATGAAGAGCGACTTCAAGGTGCACCTTCAACAAGCTATGGAGTTGATGACAAAGCCTTCACTTCGAATGAAAGTGTAAGACGAGGACAAGGAAGAGGACGATGCAGAGGACAACAACAAAGAGGCAAGGGCCAAAGAAACTCCTACAGAGGAGGTAATCCAAACAGAGGTGGAAATCAAAACAGAGGAGCCAATCAGAACCAAAGCGGCAATGCAGGCCGTGGAAATCAAGGACGAGGAAGTAATAAGCCTAAAACAGCATGTTTCAATTGTGGGAAACAAGGCCACTTCGCTCGTGACTGCTGGTCAAAGTCTTCAAAAGATCAAAGCAGTCAATATGGCTCATTCTACGGAGAAGAAGAAGGTCCACCAAATCTTTTTCTCTCTTATGGACAGCCAGATCAAAATCTAAATGATACATGGATTCTGGATACTGGTTGCTCCAACCACATGAGTGGCAACGAAAATTTCTTTGCTACATTAGATTCAAATTACAAATCTCAAGTTAAGTTAGGGGATAATAAATCCTTGCAAATTGAAGGCATAGGAGCTATGGAAGTTTCCACAAAAGAAGGTATTAAAAATGTGAATGACATATACTATACTCCACAGCTACAACACAATTTGTTAAGTGTTGGCCAAATGATGGAGAAGCATTACAAATTAGTTTTTGATGAAAGAAAATGTACAATATTTGATAAAAACAATTGTAACCGGGTCATCACAGAAGTCCCTATGACAAAGAATAGGTTGTTCCCTCTAAATTTTGGTGAGCCAGGGGGAGCTCAACTTGCAAACATTGCTATTACAAATCCAAGTGAATTGTGGCACTTGAGATATGGTCACCTCAATTTCGCTAGCTTGAAAATGTTAACATCACAAGCTATGGTGACAGGACTACCAAAAATACCAGAACATAAAAAGGTATGTGAAACATGTGCTTTGGGAAAGCACTCTAGAACGAAGTTTCCAAGAGGCAGAGCATGGAGAGCAAGCTATCCTCTTCAGCTAGTACATTCGGACATCTGTGGTCCAATGCAAACAAAGAGTCTTGGAAACAATTCTTATTTTCTAACATTCATAGATGATTATTCTAGAATGTGTTGGTTGTATTTTCTAAAACACAAAGATGAAGCATTTTATTGCTTCATAGACTTCAGAAATAATGTAGAAAAGCAAAGTGACTACTATGTCAAATCTCTTCGCACTGATAAAGGAGGAGAGTACTCCTCAAATCAATTTCTTCATTATTGTAAGAAAAATGGGATAAAAAGGCAGTTCACCACTGCCTACACCACACAGCAGAACGGTGTGGCTGAGAGAAATAACCACACCCTTGTTGAAATGGCACGAACAATGCTTCAGGAAAAACATCTCACAAACGACTATTGGGCAGATGCAGTGAGAACAAGTGCATATATTCTAAATAGAAGTCCGACTTCTAGTTTAGATGGTATCACTCCTTATGAAGGATGGTACGGTAAGAAACCAAATGTCAAACATTTCAAAGTATTTGGTTCTTTAGCTTATGCACACATTCCTGAGGAGAAGTGAAAGAAGCTTGATCCAAAGAGTCAAGCATGTGTTTTTGTAGGGTATTATGATTCAACCAAAGGGTATAGATTGTACAATCTCACCACACATAAAATCATTATCTCCAGGGATGTAATTTTTGATGAAGGGGGAGAATGGGGTCATAAAAAATTTGTTGATTTTGACTCTAATTCGGACAGTACCACACCAGTACCTCCCATAATGGTACAACCCAAGAAAAGAAATCCTCCTCCATAGATTCCACATCAGGAAACTTCATCAAGTACATCAAGTGGTACACCAAGTCCAAGAAGGAATTTGTTGGCACCCCCAAATTCTCCAAAATGATTCCAAAGATCTGTAAGCGCTCCAAGTCCGATGGATATTGATTGAGTTTCTCAAAGGAAAGAGAAAAATAGAGGAAAGCGCATACTACAGAGTCATCCATCTTCTCAAATGTTGGATAGGAATTTCCAACAAAGATACACTAGGAGTCAAGCTAGTGAGATGGATGACATTTTGTCAAGACTTGAAAATCTACAAATGTCAGGGGGATGATGAGTCTCATGAACCAAGGGGTGATGTAGTCAATTATGCTTTGTTGGCTACTGCACAACTAGAACCTTCTAGCTATGAAAAAGCATGCACTGAAAATATATGGCAGGATGCCATGGAAGAGGAAATATCCTCTATTGAAAAGAATGATACTTGGGAGCTTGTGAAGCTTCCCAAGGGAAAAAAAAATGTGTTGGATGTAAATGGGTCTATAAGACCAAATTCAATGCTGATGGAAGCATTGAAAGGCACAAGGCGAGATTAGTAGCTAAATGTTTTACTCAGAAATATGGAATAGATTATGAGGAAACTTTTGCTCCAGTTGCTCGACAAGAAACAATTAGAACTGTTCTTTCCTTGGAAGCCCATAAAGGATGGAAGTTTCAACACATGGATGTGAAAAGTGCATTTTTAAATGGATACCTGAGAGAAGAGGTGTATGTTCAACAACCTCAAGGTTTCCAAGAACCAGGAAAAGAGAACCTTGTTTATAAATTGAAAAAAGCACTATATGGCCTCAAGCAAGCACCAAGAGCATGGTACTCAAGAATTGATGGCTATTTCAGCAAATATGGTTTCACAAAAAGCAAGAGTGAACCAAAATTATACTACCTGAAAAATGGAGTAGATATCCTCATAGTTTGTTTATATGTGGATGATCTAATATTCATGGGTAGTAATGATAAAATGAATATGGAGTTCAAAAACTCCATGATGAATCAGTTTGAGATGAAGGATCTCGGATTAATGAGATACTTTCTAGGAATGGAAGTACACCAATCAAATAATGGGATCTTCATATGTCAACAAAAATATGCTCATGACATGATCAAGAAATTTGCTATGCAGGAGTGCAAATCAGCTGCAACACCAACTGGACATGGAATCCAGCTAAGCAAAGAATATGGAGCACCTAATGTTGACTTGACCAATTACAGAAGCATGGTTGGGAGTTTAATGTTTCTCACCAACACTAGGCCAGATATACAGTATGTTGTTTCTCTTGTATCACGATTTATGGCATGCCCATCCGAGCTGCATCTTCAAGCAACCAAACAAATTTTATGATATGTAAAAGGTACATTGGATTTTGGAATCCATTACCACAAGTCTAACTCTATGAAGTTATTTGGTTATAGTGACAGCGATTGGGGCAGTAATATAGATGACAAAAAATCTACATCAAGGAACTGTTTTAGTCTAGGATCAGGACTAATAACTTGGAGTTCCAAGAAGCAATCTGTTGTAGCATTATCATCTACAGAAGCTGAGTACATAGCCATTACTCATGCAAGTAATCAGATCCTCTGGTTGAGGAAAATCCTTGAAGAGATTGGCGAAAAACAAATTGGTCCAACCAAACTGAATTGTGATAATATAAGTGCCATACAGTTGGCATATAATCCGATCCACCACAAAAGGTCAAAACACTTTGATATGAAGTATCACTTCATAAGAGATATGGTGGAACAGCAGACAGTTGAGCTTCAATATTGTAGCACTTTGGATAATCTAGCAGACTTCTTCACCAAAGGCATGGCTAAAGCTCAATTTATAAAGATGAGAGACTATATAGTTAGTCCTCTCAACTTTAAGGGGGAGAATGTTGGAAATTACCATCAGTAAAAGTTAAAAATATTTGATTTTACTTGGGGTAAAGGTAACTTACCTTTACCTTACTTGGACGGCAGTGGAAAGCAGCATTTGGGCGGCAAGAGAACTCAAGTTAACTTTCTTTTCCCCCAATTTCTCCTTTCCCCCTTTCTTTCTCGAATAGGTTATTTACCTTGTATTTAAGCTTTGTAACCTTTGATTCAATGTTAATTCAATTAATCCTATTTGCAAATCACTCACCTTTCACACATAAAATAGTATTTTTGAAGTATCAAATTTTGAAATTCAATTTCATGCTTCAGAATATTTTCCCCGTTCTACCACTCCTTTTTCCTTTTCATAGACTTCCACATTCTGCATAGCAATGGCTCCTCCCTCATCTTTTCCTTAGTCAAATCCTTTTTCCTCTTCCACTACTTCCATGACTTCCACATCCTGCATTCCAACAACTCCTCCCTCGGGCTGGGTAATAGTACTCTCAATTGCATCAAGCAGGGTGTTTTACTCTTTTCCAACATATTTAGATATTGGTCCATAAACTTCTTTACCCTTATCCTTTAGTAGAACATCATGATCCAATCTATTTCAGATAATGATTTTTTGTAAAATTTTGTTTTGTTGAACTGCTTCCTAAGCTCTTTTTTTATTACCTTAGAAGCATTTAAGAACTCCTTTGCCATCCTGAGATGGTATTGCAAGTTTTGAACCTGCTTCTTGAGATTATCATACTTTACCTGCAAAAAGGAAAAATAATTAGCTAGCAGATAATTACATTTTTAAAAAAGAGAATAATTTTTTTTTGAAGACATAAGTGACTAAGTCAAACCTTAGTAGCATTCTTT
Organism: Wollemia nobilis; assembly: GCA_028583015.1. Lineage (NCBI taxonomy): Eukaryota > Viridiplantae > Streptophyta > Pinopsida > Araucariales > Araucariaceae > Wollemia > Wollemia nobilis. The sequence goes on along the minus strand of JAQPPZ010010110.1, from coordinate 1,662,843 downwards.
GCAATTGCAGCAATAATAACCTTTTTATTATCACACACCCATTCATTATAATAAGCTTGGGCCTCACCATTTATGTTCTCCAATCTATTCAACATAAACTTTAAAATTTCATCTACCTTCACAATGCCAGATTTTACTTGTTGTAGTAGAGTAGAGCCTCCATATTTTCAGGTTCATTTTCAACAACAAAAAAATTATTTTCTCTTTTTGAAAATTTATTGTATCGAGCATTAATTTTATTTATCAACACTTTGGCCTAATACTCCCATTTTTTCATTTATATTATATCTGGAAGTAGTAAATCCTTAAAGGTTGATTCAATGTTATCATAAACCAAATATTTTTTAGAAATATTTAATATTTCATCCTCTAGTCAAGGATGAGTCTAAGGGGTGTTGATTTCTTTAGGAGAATATTTGCTTGAACATTCTACTCCTTCATTTTTATTATCTTGACACAGTTATGATACTTGGAAAGTAGTGGGTGTGTTGCCTTGCAAAAATAAATCTTGATCAAGTGGAACTTCATCCAACCCAACACCAGAAGCTTTCAATACACTAGTAAAATTAAAATTAGCAAGATAAATACATCTGAATCCTGAAAATGTCTTTGATGCTTCTTTCTCTGAAAATTGCTTTGTTGCTTCTCTTTGTGGCCTAGATGGAAGAATGTGTTTTCCAAATGGGAATCATTGACCTCACATTTGAGGTTGGAGTGGTGGAGGAGGGAGTGGCATCGATTTTTTATTTTTATGATGAAATTGTTGTATAGGAACTTAAAAAATCAAAACAAAAATTAGTTATAAAATCTATGAAGGTAGATTATAAAAATTGATTACAAATTTTTTATAACACTTACCGATAGAAGAAGAGACATCTTGCGTAGATGCATATGCAAATGGAATGTGGGAATGTCGTACATCTGAAAAAAAAAACAAAATAAAAATTTAATAAAAAATAGTAAAAATTTTGTAAAAATTTTGTTTTGACAGTCATTAAAACTTACTCCTCGAAGATAAAACCTCTTGTGCAACTACACCCGTTGGTATTGGACATACAACTATAGGTGGAGGTTGTCAAGGATCAAGAGAACTAGATATTATATGTTTCCTTGTTGATATTCTTCTTAGCGATGGTGTTGTTTCCTCCATAGGTATTTTGGAGTCTCCTAATTCCTATGTATTATAGCCTCTGAAAGTGGCATCCCACTTTGAAGAGGAAGAAGATGTTTGTTGGTCAAATATCTACCTAATTATACAAACATGTGTTTGTGCACCCTAGACATGGCCAATATTGAAAGGCCAGAGGAAAGAAATGTCCTCCATGCCAATCTCCAAAGAGGGTTGGCTCCCTTACTAATCCTACACTGGTTTAAGACTAGAGTTGCAGGAAAGGAATTGGAAATAATAGAAAAGAAATGGGAAATATGGCCACAGGCCGAAGGTGTAGGATTGGGGACAGACTAACAACAGGAATTCCAACCAAGCATTATAAAAGCATGAAATAGAAGGGATACAAGAGAATATACTTAGAGTTCTCTAAAGAAAACTTCCAGAATCGTATTCCAGTATTCACACTTACACCAACAATGCCCAAATTCAGATGCAGAATTTAAACTTAATAGCAGATAGAAAACATGAATATGAAATAGAAATGCTAGAACAAAAATAAATCACACATAGAAACTGCTTGCAAAATTAGAAGCCACAACTTCTTCTATTTATGCAGAGAACTTGAAATTTTTTTCTGCAGAATGTCTATCCTCCTTTTACAATGGAAATTGAGTAGTATTTATAGAGGAATTTTACCTCTATCATTTAATGCACATATGACAAAATGTTTATAGATCAGGAACCTTGGCGAGGAAATTCCTCCTTAGAAATCTTGAAAATCTATTTTTGAACATGGTGCTCCAGTTTCTAATATGAAGTCTCTGGGAAACTAGCACATTTGGGTGTCGGTGCGCGAAAAACTGCAAAGCTTGGTCATTGACTTGGCACATTCATTGTGCCTCAAAAATTTTCTCTTGTCTTGAATGTTTTGGAACTCATGAAAATTTCTCTATGATTTTAAATTTTGGTAGCTTTTTCAATATAAAATCAACAACTTTAGTTACCTTTTACCCCAATAATTAAATTTTTGTCCTACATCTAATCCGGGCGCCTCTGAAAAATATTCGAACTTGAGTTTATTCAAAATTGGAGCTGTGAATGAAAATGCCTCCTTTAATTATTTTTTCTTTCTTATTATTCATGCTTCCTCTTGCAATGATTATGCCATTGTGCTCAATGTACAACCCGCTTAATTTGTGTTCACCTTCTAGTCATGGCAAAAACAAACTAGGAGAAACCTAGATAAAAACAATTCACTGTACCCCTTCGATTCCTCATTCGACGCTTCAAACCTTTTCACCTCGTTTAGCCCCTGAAAAAAGGTGATTAAGAACTTTGTATTTCTCCAAGGGTGGAAGCACTTCACATAAGACATTCTCTTCCTTTTAAAATATACATTCACCCCCAAAAGGGGTGAAAGGCATTGGTGCCCTCCACCTGGGGCGAACGTAAATTTGACTTTTCAATGCCCCATCTCTTTCGATATTCACCCAAAAACAAAATAGCCTTTAATGCCTTTGTTGAGTCATTCTTCTGGTAGCTTCACCCCAATGAAGGGTGAATGGGTCATTCACCCCTCTTATGGGGTGAAAACACTTTCAACTTTACATTTTCCTTAGCGCGTGCCGAAGTGGGATCCATGCCCGGGTGAACCTAGCGTTGACCTTTCAACGCTACCCCTTTAATGCCTGAAGCAAAAATAAAACTATGATATTTTGGTGGGGCCATTTTGATGTAGCTTCACCCCAAGAAGGGGTGAATGAGACTTTCACCCCTCACCTAGGGTGAATACATCGTTGACTTTTCAACATTGCCTTAGCTCTTGCTATTCTCCTTTAGCTTCACTCGAATCTCTTTTTTGATGATATTTCACCCCAAAGAGGTGTGAATGGGACTTTTGCCCCTCACATGGGGTGAATGCATCTTTGAATTTTCAATGCCTTCATTTTAAATGATGTTCACCCCAAAGTGGGGTGAACGATGCTTTCACCCCAACTTTGGGGCGAACACACCCTTTGTTATTTTAGCTTGCACTTCAACTTCGGGCGCACTCTCAACTTAATTATTTAAATGTCTTTTCACCCCAAAGTGGGGCGAAAGGGACTTTCACCCCTCATTTGGGGTGAAAGCATCTTTGCTTGAACCTTAATCCATTTTCTCTATTTTTATTTTAAAAACATCACATTCACCTCGGAATGGGGCAAACACGTTAGTCACCCCAAATTAGGGGTAAGTGTGCGTTTGCCATTTGGCCCAATTTTTGAATAAAGGAAACATCTTCACCTTGAGGAAGAGTATCAGGTTTTCATTATTCATTCAGGCAAAAATATTGCCATAGTCTCCTTTAAATTTTGAACTCTAAATCATATGTTTTTCTTGATGCTATCAAGCGACCTTTACTGATGTTTTTTCACACCTTTATCTACAAATATTTTGTCTTGTGACATCCATTATTTCCAAGAAATAAATGCATGAAAAACAAAGTTAACACGCACAAAAAATTGTAACATATTATATAGGCCAAAAATACTGCATCATAGTATTAATATATTTTGTCAATTTTACAATCAATAAAATTTCATCAAAATTTTAATGTGGCATATTGTCAAAATTACCAATATTTTTGGTGGCTCACGGGGTATCCAGCTCGCATGGATGCAAGCGATCCCAGGCCTTTATCCATTGGGCTTCTTTATTGAGTCTTCTTATCAACTGCCTTTGCTGGCACTTCTACTTTGGATGCCTTTTTATGCGCCTGTTGTTCTGCTACCTTCTCAGCCGCCTCTACCTCTGCAGCTACTCGTAGAACTTCTGCTCGCTCCTTCTCCACCATTGCTTGCTCTGATTCTGCTTGCTCCACCACTGCCTACCCCTCCTACTTTTTCAAACTTTCACAAGTGACTTCATATACTACAACCGTCTCATCCCAAGCATATGTAGTGAATAGGAAAGGAAAACTTAGTGACTCATACACATATCATAGGTTCTGGACATCCTCTAGACTAAGGCGCTTAGCTCATTGAGCTAACTCAAACAATGATAGATCCATGCAGGTAAAATTCTTCATAAGTAGAATCACTTGTTCCTCTATGATGGGCTCCTCCCATTTATCAATCTTCGAGGTATCTTCCACAAAATTCTTCCAGGCCGCTTCCAATTGTTCCTTTGGTAGAGGTTCACCCCATTCATTAGTAAAAACTGGAAAGCCCATATCGACGAGAGCATCAAAATGAATCATGGAAATAGTGTGCTCCCACTCTATGGCATTAAGGATCTTCCTACCCTCTCTCACCAGGTCCATCCTTTGAAAGTAGCTACGTAACGTGACCTTGGTGGTAGACCAAGCATGGTCCATTTCACTTAGGGGGTGAATGTGCATGTTGGACTGAGCCAGGGCTTGGATTTTTATAGCCATTTCTAGATAAGGCTCCAACATCTCCTCAGTAGAATCTATGACTTATTGGCTCAACTGGATCTAGATCCAGGCTATCCATAGATATTGTAAAACTTGAACTTCTTTCACTACTAACTTCTCGTAACTCTGGGCCGAGCGAAGGTGAGCCTCCTTAATCATTTTTGGAGAGAAGCCTGCAGCTTGTGTGGCCTTCTCTACCAGCTGGTTCTGTATGGACTCAAGTTGCGCCTTCAATGCCTACACCTACTGCTCCAATGCATCCTTTTCCTTTTGATGTGCCCCTACTCACTGATGCAAGTGTTCATTCTCCATTACCATCTTCTCCTGTTGCATTCTACTCACTGCCAAGGCATCTTCGAGTTTGGCAATTTTATTTTTGGTATCATAATATCTTTTCTTATAATACTCATCATGTAGATAAACCGAACTCATATCAACTTGTATATTCCCCATTTTTTTAGTGGGGTCAATCCTGGTCAGGTCCTCTATCATAGTCTCATAAGCGTAATCGCTCGGCATCATTTCTCCTTGCGGCTTCTAGACTAGGGGAGTGATCTTGGTCGTGTGAACCTCCATGGCAATCGGATCAAAAGCGACTTTCTTGAGAGGTCTGGCTAGAGCAAGTGCCTCTTTCCTTCTATGGCTCTTCAGCCACTATGATGAACTGAGGTGCGCTCGATTGATTTTCTCTATGTCTGGCTACTTAGGCACCACCTCGACTTCGAGTAGTACTTGTAACTCCAAAAATGGTGTGAAAGGAATGAGGATCTATGAATGGTCGGGCTCAAAGGAAGAAGAGGAGATAGCTAAGAGAGGGGGGACCAAAATAGTGGAGTGGATGGAAGAACTTGGTTTGGTTGCAGTTACACTCACTCTTGGAGGAGCTTGCATACTTACAGCCTCGATGGAAGTGGTGGTAGCAATGGAAGGGGAAGGATGTAAAAATAGATTTGGCCCTAATGCGAATGAACTGAAAGAAAGGGAGGTCGAAGAGAGGGGAATAGAAGAAGGAGCAGTAGTGACTTGTGGATGGGAAGAAGAGGGGAGTAAAATGGACATGAAGGGCATACCAAAATGGGGAGCGACTAATATAGAAACTGATGGAAATGAACTAACAACCACTACATGCTCCGAAGTAGAAGAAGAGGGAAGGAAAGATGTACCTTCAAGTGTGGGTACCGTGTGTCCTGGTGATGGAGGTAGCTACGTAATAATTTCTTCTTGTTGCTCCTCCACTTCCACCTCAAGGTTAATGATGTCCTCTTGTTGGTCCATTGGCTACTCATGAAATAATGGAAACATTTGAGCAATGCTAATCGAAGCAGCTAGCTCCAATAGAGGTGAATTAATAGTCGTTGCAGCAACTGCAACTATAGAAACTAAAATAGCTAAAACTACAATAGTAGATGAGGAAGTAGCACCAGTCCTTGGCTTCTTCACAACTTTCAAGAATGGAAGCACCTCTTTAATAGTCTGCTTCTCCAAAAAATGTACCTCATCTACTTTTTGCTTTGTCCGTTATGACCTTCGTTGAAACACATATTGTTGCTCTTCTTCCTCAGGTGTCTCTTCTTCAACTATTGGGTGCTCTTCTCTTGTCATGCTTTCGCCATTGTTATAATGTTGAAAAATTTGAGGCAAGATCTTGGTGAAAGTGATGGGTTGATAGGCGTTGACATACTCATCATAGGCTTTCAAAAATGCCTCATCCATTTTCAACCCATAGGGTGATGCAATCTTTCCTCTATGGACCCGCATTATCCACCAATTCATAATTTTTTCTTCAGTCCAAGGCAATTGTTCCTTCATTTGGCCAAATAGTCCCGGTGGAGGAATGTGATCTCTATGTACTATCAGATTGTATTCAACCTCCTACTCGTAAAAATCATGCCATGGAGGAAGCACCATCATATCTTCAATATGCCACTCTAAATCTCATCCATCAAAATTATTTCGCCTTTCTTGGATGTCGGGTCGTGGACAACAATGAAAGGTCTTGGCCTTGATTATTTCTAAAAATTTACCCAATGGGTCATATCTCCACCATTGCGGTAGTTCTATCAACCCCAGGTCTTGAAGTGCCTCTGTGAGTAGCCTATTTTGCCTGACCTGGTTCACCTCTATACTGTCGAACTTGAATGACATGGTGCAAGTCGTTCTTTTTCCATGCCCCGCTCCATACACATCATTGGTATAATCTATTTGGTGCACCACCTCCATGGCAAAAACATGCTCGATGGTGAAGTATGGGAGTAGGAATGGCTTACCCATGAAGCCATAAATTCTTACGACCACGCCTTGAGTCAACAAAAATATGTCACCCTTTTCGGCTATAGCAACCACCTCCTTCATTGCCCATGGCACTCTCTCACTTTGGCCACAAATCAACTCAATTGTGGGCCCCAAAAATAGATGGTTAAAACTATAATATGACTCCCTCCTCGATAGAGCGGGAGTCCACATATAAATAGGCAATAATTCATCCTTTTCATCAACTTGTTTTATTGCAATAAATGAAAAATATTGGTGCAAATGGAAGAAGAAATACCAAATGAGGAAGGATGTATGCTTGAATGAAGTCTCTTCTCCCATATGCATTTTCTCCAACTGGACATGCATCTTCCGATAAATGAAATCGGCCCAATCAAAATAAATTGGATTTATGTCCCTTCTCATGGCCCTTGGAGCATAAAACTCCCTTTGAGATATACATTGCACCAGTACCGCTTGCCACTTGTGAACTATAGAATCCATCGAAAGACCAGCAACCCATGCCAACATCGAAAATAAGTCAGGGCTCTTGAACTTTGACAAATATTTTGGTAGATTTGGAAGTTGCCCTAACTGTGGCTCCTTAATCAACTATGTCTCCATGAACTGATGCATTGTCACTGTAGACACATATCTTTCTTCTTGCTCATTGATGTGTAGCTTCTTAAAAATCATATCATATGGGAGTTTTAACCCACATGCAAATGCTTCCCTCACTTCGATGGTAGATATAGAGAAAAGCACCTCCCCATTCGCCTTTCGAATAACCTTGGTAAGTGGATTATAGAATATGGCAATTAATTTTACCAGCTCCGGGCAAGGGTGTATGGGCGTACACAAATACCAAAATAATTATGCATGAAATGACACAGTCAGAGGGCTCTCTATCATCAATCCTTGACTTACTACAAATTCTACATCCTACCGAAGTTTTACCACGCCCTTGTTTGTAATCACACAGTCTCCGACCTCTGCCATAGTGTCAGAGTATGGATCTAAGTCCACATTCTCATTTATGTAGGCCTTCTTGGACTTCGACCCACCTTCTATTTTTCTTTTTGACTTTTTGGGCTCTACAACCTCTTTAACTTCTTTGCTTTTCTTCCCCATTCTATTAATTCTGGAAACTCGATAATTTTAAAGATGTTCTGCAACTTCTGCAAGTAGCAAACCTAAAAATGTACCAGTAGGAAAATTCTTTAAAAAATTCAACTTTTGGGTGAATTTACCTGTGCTCTATTTATAGGGTGTGTCCTCAACCACCGGAGTAAATGCTACACTTCATCTTGGAAATTTTATATGGGGGCACCCTCGTTTCACCCGATTGGCACTATTCTCAATGCTCAAATTGCAACTGAATGATATTCACCAAAAAATCATTTTAGAAAAATGTGCCCTCCTTGCCATGTTATGCCTTCGAAAATTGTGCCCTGGCTGCTAAAATTGCCTTGAAAAAATAAATCCACCACCTGCGGACCAATGAGCACCTTTGCTTTCGATGTGGTGAAATTTTGGCTCTCGAGATGGCAAAAATGTCTCCCAACGCAACTTGAGTGCACGTTTTAAATTAAATACCTCAAAAATATGCCATAATGTGCTCCCGAAAACTACCACGTACTGGGGTGAAACCACTTCGATGGGTGCTCTAAAAAACTCGATTCACACTTGAAAAATTATCACATGCCTAAAGAACAATGGAGGAGAAAAATACTACTGAGGCGCACTTGATCTTCTTTTCTTTCACTCCGAAAATATCTTTTACCTGCTTGATGTGATTCCATGGTGAATCTCCCTTTTTTAAAACAATTTCGTGCCTCCATATTTAGAAAAAGCATGGATTTTCTTAAAAAACTCCATTGATTTTAGGGCTTTTTCTTTTCTTTTTTCTTTTTTTCCTTCACTTTCGCCATAAAAAGATAAATCAAAATTTTAACCTTTGCTCTTTTTTTTTTAAAACTCCCAAACTTCCACTTTTGAAATGTTTTTGTCGCTTAACCTTTATGAAGAGCTTCTAATTTGACTAATATTTTCTTTTAATTGGAGGTACATTCATTATTACACACCATATCCCCTTTGATGAAACGGGCAAAATTCAGGATGAAAATCTTTTAAACTATTTCTTGTAAAATGCATAGAATGGGCTTTAAAATTTTCTTTTAGTATTCTCTCCCCAATCGAGGGGTGAATGGGTTACCTCTTGGTCAGGGTGAAAGTCCTTTTGACCACTCTTGTGATTTCATCCTTCTTTTACCACATGCGTTCACCTCCCTTTAGGGGCAAATAGGGTTTTTGCCCCTTTCGTCTAGCGAAAACACTATTTACCATCTTTTATTTTGGAACTACATTCGGGACCCACGATCACCTTGGAACATACATGTGTTCACCTATTGGAGAGGTGATTAGGGCTTTCACCCTTTTCTTGGTGTGAATGCACTTCTGATATTTTGATCATGAGCTTCGATGGTCATTATATAACTTTGCTTATTTTTTAATGTGTTTGCCCCACTAGGGAGTGAATGGGACTTTCACCCCCCACTTGGGGTGCAAGTACTTTGAATTTTTTGCACTCCATACTTCCGAAATCAAACCCCATGCTTTGATTTTTCAACAAAGGCATTATATTTGTGCTTCCAAACATTTATGTTTCGTTTCCTGAACCATTTAAACTTAAAGACTTGCAAAGGGAAGCAATCTTGTTAAAAATTTAGAGCTTTTTGTTTTTTCTCTTTTTTTTTATAAAGCAATATCAGAGAAATAATAAAAATTGCTTGCAAATAGAAATATGTACATATTTACAAATTGGTACCTCTTGAGTTCATCATTGAAAATAGGCCTTCATATGAAGACCATTAACTGGAATCGAAAGATCCCAACCATCCATATCTCGAAGATAATATGCATTTTCCGAATTCACTACAGAAATCTGAAATGGACCTTCCTAGATCGCATCGAACTTGTGGTGCTTCCCTAGCTTGGCTTTGTTCTCATTCCATTTGAGGACTAAATCTCCCACCTGAAACTTGCGTTCTATTGTCTTCTTTCCAAACCACTTCTGCATCACTTTAGTGTGTTTGGTGAAATCTTGATATACCTTTTCTCTCTCCTCCTCTAGCTGCAACAACTGAGCTAGCCTTGCACTCATCGGATCAAACTCATCATCTTCATCTTTGAACAACTGTAATGTTTGGAGGATAGGTAACTCGATGTGAGTGGGAAGGACTGCTTCTTTCCCATACACCAAAGAATAAGGGGAAGCTTTAATAGACTTCTTTACTGATATTCGATCTGCCCATAGAGCTTGATTTAATAGTAAGTGCCAACTTCTCTTATTGTTCCCCAATGTCCTTTTAAGGATTCATAGCAAGTTTTTGTTTGTGGATTCGGCCAAGCCATTTCCTTATGGGTAATAATTGGATGATGTCTTGAGATAAATCCTATACTTTCTTGTGAATTCAATGATCTTGGCCCCAATGAATGGAGTCTCATTATCTATGATAATAGCATCTGGAACACTAAAATGGGTGATCAGTCCTTCCAGAAAGGAGATAATTGTAGCTTGATCTACTTTTTTAGTTGGAATGGCCTCTGCCCACCTAGTGAAATAATCAGTCATTGTTAAGATATATTTGTGTTCGATAGAGGAATGAGGATCAATAACTCCAATGAAGTCTAGTCCCCATTGCTAAAATGGTGCTTCCACTTGAATCGGATGCAGAGGCAAAGATGCTTTCTTAGTCTTACCAACATACCATTGACAATTATCACAACTTTGGCTCACCTTATGTGCATCTACGAAAAGAGTAGGCCAAAAATAACTATCTTGGATGATCTTCAAGGCCATAGGCCTTCCTGCATAATGTCCACTAGATAAACTAGAGTGGAACTCCTCCAATATCTTCTCTTTTCAGAATCCTTCACACATCTGAGGAGTACTCCATCTATATTCTTATGGAACAATCCACTTGGCAATAGGACATACTTAAGCACTTGCAATCTGAATCTTCGACGTTGTGAAGCATCAAGATGTGATGGACATTTCCCAGATGTAAAGAATTTGACAAGGTCCTCTGTCCAGTCACGATCAACTGTAGCTCGATTTGCATAATTACTTTCGTTGATATCCTCATTCTGTACTGGAGCCAATGATTCTAAAGCTGCACTTTTGGCCAGTTCTTGGTAGAGAGCTCATCCATGAACCAACTTAGTCGATCGGATCTCCACATCATATTCTTGAATCTTTGAGACCCAACCTACTCTTTTGTCACCTAATTCTCCTTGAAGAATGAAATTTCTGACATCTGGATGTATAACATAGATGACTATTTTACTCTATGAAACGAAGTGTTAAAATTTCTTTAAGGATTTCATAATCGCATACACCTATTTTTCAATAAAATTATACTTTTCTTGGTGTGGTGAAATCACTTGGCTCAAGAAAGCAATCGACTTTTCATCTCTATCTTCTTGCTTCTATGTGAGAACGATGGTGTAACTCTCCTGTTCACCTACTGCATAGAGGATGAAGTCTTTTGAGTAATCTAGGTTAATCAATATAGGCACTTGAGTGATTCTTTCCTTGATTTTCCAAAAAGCCTATCTTCTCACTTCGATCCATTTGAAGTCTACATTCTTTTTCAGAAGCTCGGTCATTGGTTTCACCACTTGAGCAAAATCAGCAATGAACTTCTGAATGAAGTTGATCTGGCCAAAGAATGATTGTAGATCTTTCTTGTTAACTAGTAATGGTAATTTTAAGAGAGCCTCAACCCTTGTAGGATCAATCGCTAGTCCTTCTTGTGAAATCACGTGTCCCAAAAGTTTTCCTTCTTTGATAATGAATATGGACTTCTTCGGGTTAATGGAAATTCCAAACTCTTAATATTTTTTGAACACTTGTCTCAAATGAGAGACGTGCTCTTCCCTGCGGTGTGAGAAAATAGTCATGTCATCAAGGTAAATCACAATAACTCTATTCAATAACTCACCGAAAGCAATATCCATAGCTCTCTAAAATGTAGCGCCAACATTGGAAAGACCAAATGGTATCCTCTGATAGGTAAAAGTGCCCCATTTTGTAGTAAACATCATCTTGTGTTGGTCTTCATCCTTCACCCAGATCTGGTTATAACTAGAGAAACCATCCAACAATGAAAATCTCTGGGCTCCAACGACCACATGGAGAATTTGATCAATCTGTGGTAGGGGGTAATGATCTTTTAATGATGCCTGGTTCATATTTCGAAAATCCATGCATAGACGAATATCTCCATTCTTCTTTCAACCGGAACCAAGTTTGCTACCCATGTTGAGTGCTTGATTGGATAAATTATTTTTGCCTCCAACATTTTTAATAGCTCCACTTTCATGAGCACTTCGATATTTGGGATTGATAGGCCATTGTTTCTATCAAAAAGGCTTTACTCCCTCCTGTAGTTCAATGGTATGTTGGATTACATTTTTATCATATCCTTTTAAATCATGGTAGCTCCATGCAATAATGTCGAGGAATTCATAACACAAATTTTTGATATCTTCGAGCTCTTTCATCGTACAATCCATTCCGACTTTAATAATCTTCTCAGGCTCAAGTTGCATTTCCTTGTATTCCTTCGCATCAACCTTGATCTTATGCTTCTCCGCCCTATCATTTTGATCAAACAAACTCTCAAGTGAAATCAGTCCCCTAGGAATGTGATTATTCTTTAATTGAATCATTCCTTCCATTTCCTCCTTAGCAAGTACTCTGTCATCTGCACTTGCAACTTCTTTAATAAAAAAATTGATTATTTTTTCATCATTATCAAACACTTGCCAATAAAGGTTTTTATCAGGGACTGAGGGTCTATAAATTACCCTCATAGTCTTGGGTTTCTTGACTACTTGCTCTATAGGAGAGAAATTGGCACCAAGAGAAGCTAGAATATCTGCATGTTTATTCTTCTCCTACAAAATTGCCTGAATGTTCAATGTAGTAAATGACTCAAACAAGTCCCATACCTTGTTATGGTAGGCCTTCAAGTAGTGCTACTTTGACACACACTTGTTTGTAGTCTGGTTGATGATGAGCTCAGAATATCCAAATATTTGCAGTTGTTTTATGCCCAACTTTTTAGCTTTTTTCAAACCAAGGCACAATGCTTCATATTCGGTGGTATTATTCGTGCAACTCCAAGTTAACCGATATGAATAGGTTTTCTACAACCTCATAGGAGAAACAAGAACAATACCAGCCCTTGCACCATTCTTGCACCTTGCACCATCAAAATACAACTTCCATAGCTGATCAGAGACAGGGTCTAGGGAATCAAAGATTTCTTCTTTAGTCTGCTCAGGTTTGGTTATGGTATAACAATCGATGTCTATTTCGACCATCACATTGAAATCCATCAATGAGAACTCATCTTCAAGGTGGAGCTCACCAAGAGCTTCTTCCATCAAATCCACTTCTTGTAATTCCTCTATCATCATGTTGACTGCACTAGTGGACTTTTCTTCTTCTTCCAATTTTTCTATATGAAAAGTGGATGGCTTTTCATTATAGATGTGGATTCTTCTTCCCTTGAATGGAATATCCAAATGTGAATAATCCAAGGAAAGGTATCCTCCTAGTTTCACTATGAACTCCCTCGAGAGGCACATGCTGAAGTATGGTTCCAAGTCAACCACCACTACTTCTTGAATAACAGTGATTTGAGGTATGCTATGTAGAATGATAGGAATATCCTTGATTACTCCCACCATTTTGATCGGGATCCCATCCAACTGCAATATACCTAGACTACTTCTTGTGTATTCCATTCCCATTACTTCACATACTACCTTTGGCATGACAGTAGTCACAACACCAGAGTCAATCATACAATTATGCACGATCCACCCTTCCATTCTGAGAGACAAATAGAATGGAGGTGGTCTATTCTTTCCAGTGGTAGAAGTAGGCAGTGTCTATGCTAACACTATTTGGGAATGACTTTTCTTCTAATATTTTGCTGATTTGAGAGATTCTTGTAATAGATCAACTTGCCCAAGTAACTGTAGTGCATCATATAAGCTCACCTTTGCCAGAATCTTCTTCATTTCCTCCATAATATTATAATCAGAAGTACTAGGAACCTTTTCTTCTATAGTGGGTTCATACTTGTTTCGATATTATTGAGTAGCTTCCACCCTTTGTCTCTTAGTCAATGATGGGTACTTGAGGTATTCTTTGGCTTGCTCTTTCACCTCCATTTGCACTTGAGTGACTGTAGGTTGCAAAGTTGATGCCTTCATCTTCTCTTGAGCTTGCTTGGGCAATAGATCCTTCAACAAGATAGAATCTTGCTGCTTCATTGTCACTTCAGGTGTTTTTACATCCGATGCTTTTCTTGTGGTTGCACTTTTTCATTTTGTACCTTCTACTCAGTAGGAACTTTCAAAGGCTCCATTTCTATTGGATCAACAGTCATCGACTTCTTTCCAACCCTTGTGAGAACTAAAACTTGCTCCAATGATGGGACCATCAAGTTATGATCAGCTTCCATTATCATATTAACTTGTCCACTAGTAGAACTTTCTGCTAATGTCTGTACATAGTTCAAATGAACCATGCATGTGTCTTCTCCATGAGGATCATTGCAGGTGGAGCACCAGTATGCTCTCTCCGATGTACTAGTTTCTTCATTTACCAACATAGTTGTGTTCCTCTTAGGGCCCTTGCTAGTGGTTGCTTGCTCCCTAGTAATCGGTGGTGTTTGAAACCTCCTTGATCAAAAATCAGCTTCAACTTATTTCTTTCTAACTATAATGATTTCATTCGACATTGTCCTTACGACCGAATTAATAGATTGCACTTCTTGTAATAATTTCATGTAAGGATCAGGATTTGAGGGTGCAGGAGGTGTTGGTAAAGGTAGAGGTGTTGATGGAGTAGGCAATGGTAGTGGAACAGGTGGTGCTGGTAGCATTGGGAAAGGAATTAGTGCTAGTAACTGAGGAACAACTAGCGTAGGTAATTATGGAATACTTGGAGTGGGGAGTTGTGGAACTAGGACTAGAGCAATTTGAGGTGGACCCGAGCTCCATGAGGGAACGGGGTACATAGAAGGCATAGGCTATGAAAATGTACTTGAATACAAATGTTGTGGAAGATCAGGAAGGATGGGCATGGTTACCTTCGGGGAAGCTTACCTATGGTGATCAAGTCTGCTTCAGCCTTTTGTGCCTACGTGTACAACTCTAGAAATGTATTTACATTAGCCTATCGAACAGCCATGCCAATGTCAGAGTTGAAGGCTCTAAGATAATAAAATGTAGCTTGCTCATGTGTGGGTTGAAGACCATCAGGAACCCTCTGCCAACTTTGAGTGAACCTGATATTGAAGTCCACTATCTCCTCCTACGGATGCCTTTGAATCATTGTAAATTGATGTAGCAAGGAGAATGGATCAGCTTGCTCATGAAAATTCTTGATTAGCAATTCCACCAACTGATCCCATGTGGTGATAGTGGTGGGTGATAAAGATCGGTACCAGTATAATAACTTTCCTCTAAGTGATAACACCAACAACCTTACCATAATATCTTCATCAGTAATGCCATGGATCATAGCCAAAGAAGCCACATCTTGAATATGCTCATAAGCAGTTTTACCAGTACCATCATAGGTAGGCAAAGCCTTTAAAGCTTCTTGGGGAACTAGATTTTGTGCTTGTAAATTCAAATCTCCTGAGCTATTCCATGTTGGGAACTACCTTGGTGGTTGTGGCTGTTGTGGTGGTGGGTTCTGAGCCATTTGAATTGGTGTATGAGGTTGAGGAGGTGGGATGCTAGTAGCAGTACTAGCTGGACTTGAAGGAATGGAGAACACATCGACTATTTGTGAGGATGTTGTGAATGATGTATAAGGTGAAGTGACTAATACTAGGATGTTCCCCTAATCTTTCGGTGTCAAGTTCATAGAACTCAATGGGATCTTCAGGATTTTTGGCCTTCGATCTTGTGATCATGAAGCACAACTTTCGCTGCCTTCACGTTCGGAGGCTTCTGGGTATAATTGAGTCACCAGATGTTCTAACTATACAACATGAAGGTGAACATCAAACCTCAATACTATTGAAAGTGGAACTTTTGATGTCCCACCGGGCATGCCAAAAATTATTGGTCAAATATCTACCTAATTATACAAACATGCATTTGTGCACCCTAGACATGGCCAACATTGAAATGTCGAAGGAAAGAAATGTCCTCTATGCCAATCTCCAGAGAGGGTTGGCTCCCTTACTAATCCTACACTAGTTTAAGACTAGAGTTGCAGGAAAGAAATTGGAAATAACATAAAGAAATGGGAAATATGGCCATAGGCTAAAGGTGTAGGATTGGGGACAGACTAGCAGCAGGAATTCCAACCAAGCATTATAATAGCATGAAATAGAAAGGAGGCAAGAGAATCTACTTACAGTTCCCCGGAGACAACTTCCAGAATCGCATTCCAGTATTCACACTTACACCAGCAATGCCCAAATCCAGATGTAGAATTTAAACTTAACAATAGATAGCAAACATGAATATGAAATAGAAATGCTAGAATAGAAAGAAATCACACATAGAAACTACTTGCAAAATTAGAAGCCACAACTTCTTCTATTTACGTAGAGAACTTGAAAAGTTTTTCTACAGAATGTCTATCCTCCTTTTACAATGGAAATTGATTAGTATTTATAGAGGAATTTCACCTCTTTCATTAAATGCACATGAAGACAAAATGTTTACAGATCAGGAACCTTGGTGAGGCAACCAGATAAAAATAATTCACTATACCCCTTTGATTTCACATTCGACGCTTTGAACCTTTTCACCTCGTTTAGCCCCTGAAAAAAGGTGATTAAGAACTTCGTATTCTTCAAAGGTGGAAGAACTTCACATAAGGCATTCTATTACTTTTAAAATATGCATTCACCCCCAAAGGGGTGAAATGTGTTGGCACCCTCCACCTGGGGCAAACGTAAATTTTATTTTCAACGCCCCATATCTTTTGATATATGTCTAAAAATAAAATAGCCTTTATTGAATTTGTTGAGTCATTCTTCTAGTAGCTTCACCCCAATGAAGGGTGAATGGGTCATTTACCCCTCTTCTAGGGTGAAAAAACTTTCAAAGCACACACCGAAGTGGGATCCACGCATGAGTGAACCTAGTGTTGACATTTCAACGCTACCCCTTTAATGCCCGAAGCGAAAATAAAACAATGACATTTTGGTGGGGTTTTTTTGATGTAGCTTCACTCCAATAAAAGGTGAATGAGACTTTTGCCCCTCACTTGGGGTGAATGCATCATTGACTTTTCAACATCGTCTTAGCATTTGCTATTCTCCTTTAGCTTCACCCGAATCTCTTTTTTGATGAGCTTTCACCCCAAATAGGGGCGAATGGGACTTTTGCCCCTCACATGGGGTGAATATATCTTTAACTTGTCAACGCATTCATTTTAAATGATATTTGCACCAAAGCAGAGTGAATGATGCTTTCGCCCCAACTTTGGGATGAACACACTCTTTGTTATTTTAGCTTACACTTCAACTTCGGGCGCACTCTCAACTGAATTATTTAAATGTCTTTTTTCCCCAAAGCGGGGTGAAAGGTATTTTTACCCCTCATTTGGGGCAAAAGCATCTCTGCTTGAACCTTAGTCCATTTTCTCTATTTTTTTTTTAAAACATCATGTTTGCCTTGAAATGGGGTGAATGCGTCAATCACCCCAAATTAGGGGTGAATGTGCCTTTGCCATTCCTTTTGCACAACAGCCTAATTTTTGAATAAAGGAAACATCTTCACCCTGAGGAAGGGCATCGAGTTTTTGTTCTTATTTCAGGCAAAAATATTACCATAGTCTCCTTTAAATTTTGAAATCTGAAGTATTATTTTCCTTGATGTTATCAAGCAACCTTTACTAATTTTTTTTCATACTTCTATCTACAAATATTTTATCTTGTAACATCCAATATTTCCAAGAAATAAATGCATGAAAAACAAATAAGTTAACATGCACAAAAAATTGTAACATATCATATAGGCCAAAAATACTGCATCATAGTATTAACATATTTTACCGATTTTACAATCAATAAAATTTCATCAAAATTTTAATGTGGCATATTATCAAAATTGCCAACAATACCCTTTTCTATGTTTTGTATAAAATATCAAAATTATAAAAAATACAAACATATGAAAAATAAAACATTTCACTTCAATAATAAATTAAAACTACCTGAACCTGTTATTGTGTCATGGCTGCATTGACTAATATTGAGTGCCAAGATGTCGGTACTTGAGTGTTCTATAAATGATAAAAAGATTCATAAAAAAAAGCAAGAATATAGTTGCATGTGCTCATTGTCAGTGAGCATGAAGTGTGGGTTATCACATTCTGGATATCCAATCTGATTTGATGTGACATAGTTGGACCAGTCGAATTGTTGGTGTGCAACACATTGAACCAAATATGCTAAGGTCCACATCGGAATTTCTATCGGTCTTCCTTTTAGAATGAGTCTGGCAAAGAAGAATTCACAACATGCTCGAAGAAATTTATTTTCAATAGCTGGTACAATCAAAACCCTTCTAGACTTGGTGGCCATAACTACAAAAAAAAACAAAATCAGTAATTGTACACTAGTGACTAGAATTTAAATTCAATTAAATAAAAAAAAATAGTTATATCTTGAAAATATTTTGGTTGCACTTTGAAGTTGGTCTCCAGGTAGAGTTTGTCATCATCAGTTAATACTTATTTGGATGTGATTGGCTCACAACTAGCATGGGGCAATGTTATCAATTTGGCAACGTCAGAGGTTGTGAAAGAAAAAATGATATTTTTGTTATCAATGACAACATTTACCTTACCCGAATCGATATTGTAACCTGTAATTATCTTCTTAAGCAGTTTAGTGTTCGTGTCAAACTGTGACATCGAAACTAGACCCCGAAGACCAGAGTTTGTGACCCATGACATGTCATAACCTGGTGTTGATAAAATTTTAGAAATCAGGGGGCAAACAAGATTTTTAAAATTAATTCTAGATATTCTAGGGGTGAGAGGGAGACACCATAGGGTTATTTTTTATGTATGAGAGAATATGGATCAAAAGATACTATGGATGGTATTTGAAACTTGACAAAAAAAAGGGTTCAAATAGAAGGAAAATGGTTAAAAATCCTTTAAAACTTAAGGTAAATGGTTAAAACTAAGATAAAAAATGAGAAAGAGGGTTAAAACTATGTTAAAACGAGAGGAAACAGGTTAAAACTATGATATAAAATGTGAAAAAATGATTGTTTATCCATTTATATATACTTTTTTGCATGCAATCAACTCATGTATGAGTGAAACATGGCATCTACATGCAATCATTTCATGGATGGTTGACACATAGAATGTACTACAATCGACTAGGTACTCTGCAACCGATTGACTTTGCTGCACTCGATCGTCATTCTTGCAGCCCATCGACACTATTGCAACTGATTGACTTTGTAGCAATCAATCATATTTGCTGCAATCGATTGATATTATTGCAACCAATCATCATTCTTACAATCGATCGATATTCCTACAGTCGATCATCATTCTTATAGCTAGTTGTCAATGTTACAACCAATCGGAATGGTTGCAACCCATCGCCATAATTGCAATCGATCGTATAGATGAAACCAATTGATATGGTTGCAATACATTGGCATAGATGCAACACATCAGCATATCTATATTCAATTATCATACCTACACCTGATCAAAAATTTTGCAATTGATCAATATGGTTGCAACACATTAGCATAGTTGCAATCAATCATTAGTTTCAACTGATCAGCATAGGTTGTAGCTAATAAATATAGTTGCAACTAATTGGCATAGATGCAATTAATCATCATGCCTACATTCGATTGTCATACCTACATATTATTAGCATACCTAAAACCAATTGTCATACCTGCAACCAATCATCATATCTGTAGTCGATCATCATGCCTATAGTTGATCGTCATGTCTACAATTGATCGTCATATCTGTAGCCGATCATCATACCTACAACCGATCATCATGTCTATAGTCGATCATCATACTTGTAGTCAATTTTCATATCTACAATCAATCATCATACCTACAGTTGATCAAAATTATTGCAACACATCTTCATAGTTGCAACTGATTGACATAAATGCAACTAATCACCATTATTGCAACACATGGGCATATCTACTTGTGATCATTTTTCCTGATCGGCATGTCTATAACCGATCAAAATTTCCTGACCATCATGTCTACAAAAAATTATATTAGACCAATCTTCATAAAGCATAAAGGCTTAAAGTCTTTCATGTTGACCTAAAGCCTTTAAGTTTGTCATACATTCCTAGAATTTCTAAACCGATATTCATAGCTCTCAAAAAAAAAAAAATTGCCATAGTTTGAAATTTTTTGGAGAAAAATGAATGCAATTCACCATGTATCCTTGGACATAATTCGTCGAGATTTCAAGACAATTCACCTTGATTTTATAAATAGATTTCGAGGTCGACCCCTTATGCATAACCCTATCTAGGACTTCTCTATTATTGTCTTGGCTTAGAAATTATGCAGAAAAAGAACCACATCAGGGTTACACAAATGAAGTATGCCAAGGCATTAATTGAAAAATATCGAATGATAAATTGTAAGCCCAAAGAAACTCCCATGGAAACAAGGATACAATTATCTCGATATGAAAACTCTCCTTAGGTAGATGGAACTCTCTATTGACAGTTTATTAGAAGTCTCAAATATTTTATGAATACCAGGCCAGATATCATCTTTGTTGTAAGCTATATTTTGAGGTTCATGCAGGAACCTACGATCAATCATTGGAAGACAATAAAGTGAGTTCTTCACTATGTTTGTGGCACACCAGAATATGGCTTAGATTACAATAATAATGATAAGTTCTTATTGTAAGGATACACGAAATCAGATTATGCTATATCTTTAGATGACAAAAAATCAACATCAGGATACGTATTTCATATTGGATCTAGTCTTGTCTCTTGGCACAATAAGAAGAAACAAGTTGTTGCACTTTCATCTACAGAGGTAGAGTATCACACAACATAAGGAGCAGTATGTGATGTGATATGGTTGTCACATTCTTTCAAGTATAGGTCTTCCAAAGAAATATTCCAATACACTTAAATTGCGATAACCAAGGTTTTTTAAAACTTGTCAAGAATCTAGTGTTCCATGAATGAATAATGCATATTGACACTCAATGTAACTTTATTTGAGATGAAGTTCTAAAGCACAAGATACAACTTCAGTACATTCCCATTGATGAATATGTTACGAAAATTTTCACTAAGGCACTTACATGTGTCAAATTTGAGTTATTTTGCAACTCTTTATGTACAACAAATAATTTTATAAGGGGGGATGTTAAGCTATAGGTAGTTATCTACTATAGTTTAGTATTACATTATTTAATTTTAATGTAGTGCACACCTAACGTGCATATTTGATTTATTAGCAATTTTTTAGTAATAGAAAATATTTTGTTTGCTATTGTCAGCTTCGGTAGGATTTATCATCATTTTGTTACAGGCTATTTTGAGCTTGTTCGCATTGTATAAATCCACACAAGTATGAATGAAAATACTAATGATTTTTCCTACATCATTTAATTTAATAATAATATTCATTTATTATTTTTAAATTATACACCTATACTAATATTGACCATTAGTATGGTATATTCAAGCAAATTTGGGATAACAGACCCTCTATGTGTGTTAATCCTTTTTTCGACAGAGTTTCTTAACCAATTATTTTTACACAACTAACAACTAGATAAAAAAATAATTTGATGCATAAAACAAGGTGGGATCTTTTTCCATCAACCTAGTCACTTGTCTTAGTCAAATAATTTACGATAGCTTCTAGGCTACCAACTTTAGCTCTAGGTGGTCGGCTAGTTGATGATTATCCCTAAAGCAATAATGCATACCTATATGAGGGTAGTCATCCATGTTACCCTGAGTTGTCTTAGTCATCACTTCCCTTTTCAAGTACCCCATCCTTGGTGGTCGATTCTACCTCTTCCACCCATGGATGTACCTGGTGTTGCACATTGACAACACATTAGCAATATCGAATTCTTCAAGATAAATCATTATAGCTAATGCAACAATAATTTAAGCATTTAAACTAAGCATCCATTAATCATTCATAAATATATAGTCTATCAGCAAAAATATCCTTCTAGGGTGGGGTATGACATACTACCCCCCTTGGATTAAACCTAGTCCCATGGGTTTTCTATCATAAAAAGTTATTACAAATAAACCAAAAAGTTGTTACAAGTTTTCAAACAAGTTATTACAAATTCTCAAACAAAAAAGGAAAATATTTCTTCATTTCATCCACTTTCTCCCAAGTGGCACTTCTTTCTAAATAACGGTCCCACTAGACCTTACATTGCTCTAGAATTCATTTCCTCAAGGATTTGGAATGGAATTCTAGAATATTCACCAACACTACTTCAAGACTGATCTTCTCAGTGATCTCAAAGGGTCCCACAAACCGAGGATCCAACTTCATGGATTTAATTGCACTTTTTATTGGCTTGACCCTTAAAAACACCTTTTCCCCCACAAAGTATTCCCTTGGAGTCCTCTTTAGATCAACATAACTTTTTTGATGGTCAATGGCTTCCTAGAGCCTTTATCTAATCATTTTAAGTTGATTATCCATTTATTTGACCATGTCTGGTCTTATCACTTCTCGGTCCTCTAAATTATCCCATGATAATGGTGTTCTACATTGCTTTCCATACAAGGCATTGAATGAGGCCATACCCAAATAAGAGTGATGCCCATTGTTGTAGGTAAACTCTACCAGATGTAGATAGTATTCCCATTTAGACTTTTGATCCATGTAGTACATGTGAAGCATGTCCTCTAGTACTTGATTTACCCTTTTAGTTTGATCATCGATCTTAGGATGATAAGAAAAGCTTATATTCAATTTGGTGCCTACAACACGATGTAGGGCCTTCCAAAATTCAAAAGTGAATATAGAATATCTATCTAAAATTATCATTTCAAGAAACCCATGGAGTCAGAATATCTCCTTGGAGAATCTTTTAGCCACTACCTAAGCATCATCCGTGATGTTCCCTAGTATGAAATATGCAATCTTAGTCAATCTATCGACTATTACAAGGATCGCATCATGTTGATACTTGGTCTTGGGTAAACCTACTATGAATTCCATGGATATAACTTACCACTTTTGAGTGGGTATATCATGTGGGTATAATTACCTTTTAGGATGTCTATGTTCAACCTTCATCTTCTAGCATTCCACGTACCAGGTAAAAAAATCAATGATGCCCTTCTTCATTCCTATCCAGAAGAAGACCTTTTCATATTTTATCTCATTTTATCCCCTCCTAGATGGGCAGAATAAGGGGTTATATGTGCTTCTTACATGATTAGTCTCCTCAAGTCACCCATTTTTTGTATGATGACCCTATCTTTATAGCACAACAAACCATATTTGATGTAAAAATCCTTATTTTTATCTAGGTTTTTGTTCATTTTGACCCAAATTTCATTGCAATACTCATCTTGAGATTGCTTTTCCCTAATTTGATCAAGTAAACCTATGTGACTTCGGGTTAGGGCTACTATGTACCTTCTTCTACTTAAGGCATCAACCACTTTATTCTCCTTCCCCTTGATGTATTCAATCTCGAAGTCATACTCTGCTAAGAACTTAATCCACCTCCTTTATCTTGCATTGAGCATAGGTTGGGTAAATATGTATTTCAAGCTCTAATGGTTGGTTCTCAGTTCAAAATATTTCCTTACCAAGTAATGATGCCAACTCTTTAGAGCATGGAAAACTATCACCATCTCTAAATAATGCATGACATAGTTGACTTCATGCTTCTTCAATTTCCTTGAGGTATATGTTACGATAGAATCATCCTGCAATAACACTCCTCCTAGCCCTTCTAGTGATGCGTGATTCATCTGTACACACTATAAAATCCTCCTACGAAACTGAAATCTTGAGTATTGACATTGTGGTAAGCTTTTGTTTGAGCATTGTAAAAGCAACCTCACACTTCTCAGTCCACTTAAACTCCTTTCCCTTCTTTTGAAGGTTAGTTATTGCAATGACTATCTTGGAGTAATACTTTACGTACCATCTATAGTAGTCTGCCATACCCATGAAGCTTCTTACTTTCATCATATTGGTGGGTGGTGGCCAATCCAAAATGATCTTTATATTTTCTAGATCCACTACTATTCCCTCTACAGATATGATATGCCCTAGATATTTTATTTTTGGAACATAGAAATCGCTTTTTTCTAGGTTCCCATAGAGTTGATTCTCCTTTAGCAATTCTAGTACAATTCTGAGGTGCTTGTCATGTTCTTCCTTATTCTTGGAGTAGATTAAGATGTCATCTAAGAATACGAGGATAAATTGGTCTAGATGCCTCCTAAATATGTTGTTCATTAGATTCATGAATGCAGTTGGGGCATTAGTCAGTTTGAAGGGCAAGACTATAAACTCATAGTGCTCGTACCTAGTTTTAAATGCAGTTTTGTGAGTGTCCTCCTCACGTATTCTTAGTTGATGGTACCCTAAATTTAAGTCAATATTTGTGAATATTGTAGCATCTCTCAATTGGTCAAATAGATCCTCTATTCTAGGTAAAGGGTACCTATTTTTGATGGTCGCTTTGTTGAGCATCCTATAATCAATACATAGTCATAGTGAACCATCCTTCTTCTTAACAAAGAGCATCGGTGCACCCCAAGGTGACACACTAGGCTTTATCAACCCCTTTTCCAATAGCCCTTGAAGTTGTACCTTTAATTCTTGCATTTCTATAGGGTTCATCCTATAAGGAGCTCTATGGATAGGCTCTAATCATGGCATTAAATCAATTGTGAAGTCAAACTCATGCACAGGAGGAAGTTTGGGTAGGTCTTCAGGAAATACCTCTTTGAATTCTTGTAGGATTGGGTGTTTCTCAAACACCTCCCTTTTCTATTCCTCCCCGACTTCATTGATTTTTACTACAAAAACTATCCCTCCTTTTCTAGGGCCTTCTTTAGTTGCATAGTGGATAGTAGTTGGGGTTTGAATGATCCTTGCCCACTATGGATCCTTATTCTTCCTTTGCCCTTTTCAAAAAACTCTATCCACCTATCCTAAAAGTTGATTAAGGCTTTATGAGCCTACAACCAATCCATCCCTAAGATGACATCGAAGGCATGTAGTGGTGCTACATACAAGCATCCTTTAGTTGAATCCTTTTCTAAGGTGATTTCCACCATAGGGAAACATTGATCCACTGAGTAGGTCTACCCAGAACCATACTCAACCTTCCACCCTTGTGCCAAATATCTTGGTATTTTCAACATATCCCTGGCTAGTCTAGAAGAAATAAGAAAATAAATCTAATTTAAAGCTAAAGCTACTTTCTTTTTAGAGGAGAGAAAGATAATTTACACTCCTAGATCAATGGCATGGGTGCTCCATTCCAGCCCTGTCTTCCTATTGTTACCTATATCCCAAGGTTTATCACCTTTGCCTAAATACCTAGTCCTATTTTACTTGGGTAGTTGACCATATAATGTGGTCCTCCACACCAGTAGTAGCCTCCCTTGGGGTGTTGTGGTTGTTTTTCCCCAATTTCCTTCCCCAATTGCCTTATTTGAGGTGGTTTTAACCATTCTTTATTCATTGAGGTTGAGCAAGTTTTGGGGGTTGGCCCATATTTCTAATTACTCAATTTTGTCTTACTTGGGTATTTGATCGCATAATGTGGCCCTCCACATATGTGGCAACCTTCTTTGGGGCCTTCATGGATTTTTTGAATCTTCTTTTCAATTTGTTTTGCTTGGGGTGCTTTTAGTTGTTTTTGACTTCCCCTATAACCCGATTTAGCTATACTTTTCTTTAGTTGAGTGGGCCTCCATTTTCCTTATTCATCACCCTTCCTCTTCTTTAAGTAGGTATCATTAGCTGGTTTGAGTTGGCTTACTCATTATTTCTATTGACATTTCCATTGTAGATAGCCAATACTTTCTCTTTATTTTTGTGACTATTGTTTTTTGTCAATTCTGCAAAATAAGAATCATTCAACTACCTATGTTGTTTTATTTGTTCTCTTTGTTGGTCTATTAGCTCCCCTTGTTGTTCTATTTGTTCTTGTAACATTGTGGCAATGGTGATGAGATTTTCCACCTCTTTTCTTAAGTCCCTTGAACCTTTATCTTGGGTCCTCTCTTTCCTTGGTGCCATTTATCCTAATATCATCCAAAAGAGAAGATTAGGTTACAACTTCACCTTTCTGAACTACTAAACATAAAATTTTATTGCTAAACCACTTTTATTCTACAAGAGGTAGCACTCTAAGTTTATTGAGTAACTCTATGCCAAAATCCACACTTACTAATCGTAAGGTGTTTGTAGCTTAACAACTACTTCTAGGGATTAATTTCCCTCTCTTCTTTATCCTCTAGCACAACAAGAAGCTCTAGCCCCTTGTGCCTAGAGCTCTGATACCAAATGTAACAACCCAAAATCTAAAGGGTTGCTATTTTTTAAAAAAAAACACAAACAATGCTAAAATACTAACGCAAGCAACACTAAAACTAACACATGCTAGAGAGAGATCCTTATCTCACTCGATACATGTAACTACAAGATATCTAAGTTAACCCTAAGTTCAAGTTATCTATCATTCTCCTCATCACCAACCTTCTATCTAGCATCTAATCAGGATACGCCCATCTCCATACCATGCACAAATCCATCTGTGCAGGTATACTATGTGTATTACGATAGCTATTAACCACATCTCAGTTAGGGTTAGCTTATCTCCTTCAATCAGTCGAAGGGTATGTTCATCTCTATACCCTACACAAGTTTATCTGTGCGGGTATATGATGTGTACAAAAAATAGGCCACTCATCTTATCATTATGATGGAGTAGTCCAATCCTTTCATAGATAGTTTATCTCATTTAAAATTGCTAGGTTGTGCAAGTCAAACTAGTTTAGTCACTTAAACTAAGTTTACCCTATTTTGTCCCTAAAGGATCCCATAATCCTTTAGGTTCTCCTACTCTATCCAACACACTAGCACCCTAATATCTCTAAAGTAATTACTTAAGCATATTAACATAGGAGGATAAACACTAAGTCTAGCAATTTAAATCAAGCCTGGAATATTATAAATAAGAGAAATACAAGAGAGATTAATCTAACTAAATCATGCATAAATAAATGGCTAACATATCTAATCAATAAGGTGCATCATAAATTATAATTAGGAGATACATTTCCATCGATTTAATACATCATTACATAGCTTGAGCATGGTAAAAGAATCCATACTTTTAAAAAATAACATTACATAATTAGTTTAAGTAAGGTTTGCTCCAATAATGTCTCATTCATAATCATAAGTAAGTATTTATCTTGGATCTCTGATGTTCTCCTTGGTCCTTTAGCTTGCCCATCGTTCATTGATGGTAGTAAGGGATCAGGACAACTCACAGAACTATGAATCATGCATCTACTAGATTATCATTTAATCTAGTGCATCTAAATTACCAAATTGCAACTATACAATCACCAATACATCTTTACAAATCATTCACTCAACATCTAGGAAGGTCATCTTTCATTTCATCATAACATCCTTTAATCAATCAAAGGTTCAAGTGTAAAAATAAAGCCCTCCCTTAGATTTGATTATTGATTAAACCCATCTATTTCCTTATTTAATCAAGGCCCTATAAACCTTAATTAATTAAATACTTAAATTACTCCTTTATCTAACTAATTAAAGCCCCATAAACCTTAATTAATTAGATACTTAATATCCCTTTTTTTTTAATAAAAATTACAATGCTTTACATAGGCATTATCTAGATGTAATACATACTATTTCGATTAAACAAAAGTTGTAATAATTTAGATATAAATAGTTTATATTCTTTCGTTAGTTAGAAATAAAAATAAATTCTCCTTTATTTAATCTATTCCAGATCATTAATAGAAATAGTATATATTTTCATTATAAATTGTCTACTTTCTATATAAAATAAAACGACATAAAATATTTATTTTTCTAATGTCTCTTTTTTTCTCTATCACAATATAATTCCTTTATTCCAATAAAAACAATTGTAAATATTCATTCACATAATGTTTATTTTCGTTATTAAATAAACACATTGTAAATTATTTTGTTTTAAGACAAGCAATGTAAATATTTACTCACAAATGTCTATTTTCTCTATTAAATAAACACAATATAATTATTTTATTTTAATAAAACAAAGGAAGTATTTCATTAAATACAGTGCCCATTGAACCATGGACAAAGAATAGGGAATTTGATTTCCCCCTTAATAACCACTACAAAACAACAAATAGGAGGGGGTTTGGGTCCTTTCAAACAAAAACCAAACATGAGCGTTGACAGGTGACAAGTGGTGGCAACACACACAAACAAGAATCAAACCCAACAGTGAATGGTGCCAATAGACCAAGGCAATAGTCGAAACATGCCATAAAATAGCACACAATGACCACCAAGTGATTGGTCATGTGACCACCACTAGGTGGTCAAGGGGGTTAGGGATCAAAGCTCCCATTAAGGCCATCGGTCGTTGAAGCATGTCCCATATGGGATAATGCTTTCAGGTGACTTCCCTAGAAGCCATTTGCTTGAGCAGCCCAAACATGTACCAACATTTGTAGTCCACTCAAGGGGTGACTAGAGACATTAAGTCTCGATTAAAGCCCTATAAACCTTACAAAAAGCCATTAAAAAACAAATTCCAAGCTTAGGGGTGCTAAGGATTCTATGTCAAGTTTAAGCATCATAGCACGACGATGTTGCTTGGCACAATGGTCAAAAAGCATACACAAGGGGTTAAAAGTAAGATAAGCAAGAGAAGGAATGTTGGTTATAATAATGATG
This sequence comes from Wollemia nobilis, assembly GCA_028583015.1. Classification (NCBI taxonomy): domain Eukaryota; kingdom Viridiplantae; phylum Streptophyta; class Pinopsida; order Araucariales; family Araucariaceae; genus Wollemia; species Wollemia nobilis. The sequence continues at coordinate 1,634,019 of JAQPPZ010010110.1, read as the reverse complement.
TTGGGTTGAACATATAGTCCATAAAGCACATACCGAATAGAGGGATTTTGGGGAAGGAAGTGCTGAGAGTAGTCTAGGTTGTAAGATAAAATCTTATACAGGTTATAGAAAGTAGTATTACATCTGACTGCCAACTTGATCATCCATATGAACATAGGAGAAGATGATTTAAATAATACATATATTATTTACAAAAATATTAAACTCGATACCACAACCCGAAGTATTCCAACCTGATTCTGAGCTTATGTGGTTTCTTCTATATCACTTCCCTATGATTTTATTTGCGTCCTCCCTTCTTCTCCATTTGATCTCCCACTTCGCTCTTTTTCTCCCTTCTTTTCAACCCCTCCTTCATGCATTTTTTGTTCTCTTAACATGGTGGATCCATCTGCCCTAGCTACTAAATTCCATCCCCCCATTTATGTTATCTACTACATTCAAGTCTATATTATCCATCGTCGATAGCAAGAGAAATATATTAAATTTTTTTATCAACTCTAATCACAGTCATCATGTATGCTTTATCAAGAAGCTTATAACACATTCCATGCTTATAATAGTAGTTCAAAAAAATCTTGTACCCTTTTCTTTTTCCATTTTAAAAGATAAGAACCTCCCTTCCCTTTTAATAAATAAAAGGGCTTTGTAGGTCTTTCGAATTAAAAGAAAACAAATTGTTATTTTTAATAAACTTAATTTATTATTATATTAAATAGATTCAATCATTTATTTAATATATATATATATATACTCATTATAATCACTCATGATATATATGTTTTGTAATTTTTCTACATAAACTCAATTATTATATAAAATAATTATAATATCGACCATTAGTATGGTATATTCAAGTGGATTTGGGATAACAAACCCTCTATGTGCGTTAATCCTTTTTCTGAAGGAGTTCCTTAACCAATTATTTTTACACATAAAACAAATAGACAAACAAATAATTTGATGCATCAAACAAGGTGGGAGTTTTTTCCATCAACCTAGTTACCCATCTCAGGTGAAGAATTTACGATAGCTTCTAGGCTACCAACTTCAGCAATAGGTGGTTGGCTAGCTGATGATTATCCCTAAAGCAATAATGCATGCCTATATGAGGGTAGTCATCCATGTTACCCTAAGTTGTCTTAGTCATCACTTCTCTTTTCAAGTACCCTATCCTTGGTGGTCAATTCTACCTCTTCCACCCACGGATGTACCTGGTGTTGCACATTGATAACACATTAGCAGTATTGGATTATACAAGGTAAAATATTATAGCTAATGTAACAATTATTTAAGCATTTAAACTAAGCATCCATTAACCATTCACAAATACATAGTCTGTTAGCCAAAATATCCTTCCAGGGTGGAGTATGACATGGTAGATATCAAGACCTAGCCATACCCTACTAAAGAACACAATCTTATACTGAGAGGGGGGGTGAACAAGTATAAGACTTAACCAATTAATAATTTTAACTTTAGATAGCAGTGGCATCAACACAACATTAATCAAGACAGAAAGCATCACACATTGAAGACCCATTTTTAACGTGGTTCACCCAAAATGGTTGGGCTACGTCCACAAAAACTTTTCTCTAAAATTTATCTCAAAGTTCTTTGGGAATCCTTCCCAATTACAATGTTTATGAGCCTCGGCCCAAAGGAGATACCTTCCCCTCTACTCTGGAAATGATCCCTCAGAAGATCAACTGCCTCTACCTCTTGCCAGCACGTGGAACTCCTTTCCACCGAAGACCTCCTATCCTCAATGCTTAGCCTAAGAGACCTTCGCCTTCTATGATCACGTCCACGGTAGCTCGAGCAACCAAAAGCTGTCCTCGGGTTCTTCTCATAGAACCAATGCACCTCTGTCCTCAAGTTCTCCGATAGAACTATCAAACTCAGCTCACAAGTCCTCTGCTAGGACCTGTCCAAATCTGCTCAAGAAACATACACATCTTCTGCGCTCTTACAACCGCACTTCGTCTTCTCTCAGTCGTCTCTCTGCACACACTCTGCATCGTCTTCGCACACTCTATGCACTTCGATCAAATTTCACACTCTGCTCTCGATGATCGAACTTCTCACTCCGCACTCTATCTGCGAACGTCGCAACTAACAACAACACCAACTCTTCAAAATAGCTTGCCTTTTATAATAACACTTTCAAGATCAAAACCTTAATCTTAGTCGGCTGTAACCCTGATATTTAGTCGGTTGCACAACCCTAAACTTTGTTGACTGCAAACCCTAATCTTCGTCGGCTCACATTTAACTTTGTCGACTTCAACTGCCTCTGTAACTCTTCTGTAGCTTTTTTTGTGAAACTACAACATGTCACGATATCGCGACACCTTTGCAATCGTACACTTTCTTTTGGCTTTTGTCACGATATCGTGACACTTCAGCCTTTGTCGACTTCAACTAAGCTCTTGTCGCGATATCGTGACACTTCTATCTTTGTCAGCATCAACTTTGCTTTTGTCGCGATATCGCGACACTTCTCCCTTCGTCGACCTCCTTTCTGCTTTTGTCGCGAAATCATGACACTTCTACCTCTGTAGACTTCGTCTTCACTTCTGTCGTGATATCACGACACTTCTCCTATAGAAGACCTGCTTTCAGTTTCTGTCGTGAAATCACGACACTTCTGCTTTCGTCTGCTTTCTTTTCTGCCTGTCGCAAAATCATGACACTTTCTGCATCCGTACGCATTCTTTGCAACCCGTCGTGAAATCATGACGCTTTCAGCTTCCGTACGCTTTCCTTGTAACCCGTCGCGAAATCGCGACGCTATCAACTTTCTGTATGTTTTCTTTGCAACCTGTCACGAAATCGCGACGCTTTCAGCTTTCGTACATTTTCTTTGCTCTTTGAGTCACGAAACTGCGACATGTCATGAAATCGTGACACTTTTCTAACTTGCTTTCTCTCTCCTGCTTAAGTCACGAAAATGCGACATGTCGCGATATCGCGACACTTTTCTAACTTGCTTTCTCTCTCCTACTTAAGTCGCGAAAATGCGACATGTCGCGATATCGCGACACTTTTCCTCCTTAGCTCTTTTCTGTTCTTCGGATCGCGAAAACCCGACATGTCGCGATATCGCGACACTTTTTCTCCTTAGCGCTTTTCTTTTCTTCGGGTCGTGAAAACCCGACATGTCGCGATATCGCGACACTTTTTTGCCTTAGCGCTTTTCTTTCGAACCTGTCAGCTTGGGGTTTGCAAAAGACCTTTGAAACTATCATGCCGTAACCTTCATCAAAACAAATTATTTGACATCAAATCAAATTCCTTCAAAAGCTTCTTGACATCAATGACAACTTATATACTTGAGCAAAGGCAATGTACCCAAAGTACCCAAAATTGCCAACAATCTCCCCCTTTGTCATTGATGGCAAACCTTTACTAAAAACACTTCTCAAGAGCCAAAACTGAAACCAACTGTGCTAACAACTTAGAATATTCCTTTGAAGTTTTGCTCCCCCTGACTTGAAGCTTTCCTCTTCACTTTGAAGCTCTCCCCCTTACTCATATCTCTCCCCCTTTGTCATCAATGGCAAAGGGTCACCGTTGGGGCTCGGGACTAAGAATGAGCCTCTTAGCTTGGTCCCTCCCCCACCTCCTGATGAGGTGATTAATTTTGAGGTGGGAGTACAACTCCCAATTTCTCCCTTAGATACTCAAACGTATCTCTTGGAAGAGGTTTGGTGAAGATATCTGCAATCTGCTCTTTAGTAGACACATACTCTAGCTTGACTCGCTTGTCTTGCACTTTCTCCCTTAGAAAGTGATACTTGATGGAAATATGCTTTGTCCTTGAGTGCATTACCGGATTTTTGGAAATACTTATGGCACTTGTATTATCACAAAGTATGGAGATGGGTTGTTCATGCTTGACTTTGAAATCCTCCAAGGTGGTTTTCATCCATAAAACCCGTGTACACCCGACCACTTTTGCTATGTATTCAGCCTCTGCTTGTAGATAAGGAAACCGAAGGTTGTTTCTTACTTAGCCAAGAAACCAAACTCTTTCCCAGAAAGAATGCTCCACCACTAGTGCTTTTCCTATCATCAATATTGCCCGCCCAATCTGCATCTGTATAAGCTGTGAGGGTGAAATCATTACCTTTGGGATACCAAAGCCCAAAGTCCATAGTGCCCTTTAGATATCTGAATATCCTCTTAATTGCTATAACATGAGAATATTTTGGAGCTGCCTAAAATCTTGCTACTAACCCAACTGCCTGCATGATATCTGGTCTGGTAGTTGTAACATATAATAAACTGCCAATCATTGATCTGTACAACTTTTGATCTGCCGCTGGAGATTCATCATCTTTACTCATCTTGCACCCTGTAATCATTGGAGTACATACTGGTTTGCTGTCCATCATCCCAAATTTCTTCAACATTTCTTTGATATACTTCCCTTGAGAGAGAAATACACCATCTTTTGATTGAGCAATCTGAAGACCTAAAAATAAAGACAGCTCTCCAATCATAGACATCTCAAATTCCTTCTGCATGGTGTTAGCAAAATCTTTGCACATCTGAGTATTATTTCCCCCAAAAATAATATCATCAACATAGACAACCATAATCAACATATCATCACCTTCATCCTTAATATACAAATTGCTATCTACCACACCTTTCTTGAAACCTTGCTCATGAAGATACCTGTCAAGTCTTGAGTACCAAGCCCTAGGTGCTTGCTTTAACCCATACAAGGCCTTTTTTAGTTTACACACATAGTCTGACTGTTCTAAGAGAGACACTCCTTTTGGTTGTTCTATGTAGACTTCTTCTACCAACACCCCATTTAGAAAAGCTGACTTTACATCCATTTGATATACCTTGAAATATTTGAAGCTTGAAAGGGCCAAAAACATTATGATTGCTTCAAGACGAGCAACAGGAGCAAACGTCTCTTCGAAATCAACACCTTCTACTTGAGCATAACCTTTGCAGACTAACCTAGCTTTGTTTCTAACAATATTTCCATCCTCATTGAGTTTATTTCTGAATATCCATTTTGTGCCAATGACATTCTTGTCCTTAGGTCTTGGAACCAATTCCCAAGTTTCACTTTTCTCTATTTGATTTAGCTCTTCATCCATTGCTTTTACCCAAAACTTATCTGCACATGCTTCATCTGAAATATTTTGGCTCAATCCGAGATAATAATGAAACATTTGTAGAATCATGTGAAGGAATGACTCTTCTTCTTGTTTTCTTGCTATTTGGATCACCAATGATCAAATATTTGGGATGATGTTTCTGAACATATCGTGAAGGAGTTTTGGGAAGCAGTTGTTGTCTTTCCTCTTCTTCATCTAAAACCTCTCTGAATTCTTCTTGACAAATTTCATCACCGAGTTCCTTGACTGGTTCTCTTATCCCTCGTCTTTTCATCATCTGTTACATTTATGCTCTCTACAATTGTATGAGTTCTTTTGTTGAAGCATCTGTAGGCCTTGCTTCTGCTGGAATATCCAAGAAAGATTCCCTCATCACACCTAGGATCAAACTTACCCAAATTCTGATCTTCCCTTCTGATGAAGCACTTACTCCCAAACACTTTGAAGTATTTTACTCTAGTTGGTCTTCCTTTCCACAACTCATAAGGAGTTTTATGATGATTGACTCTAAGTTGGGCCCTGGTGATAATGTAGACCGTTGTACTGATTGCCTCTTTCCAAAAACCATCTAAAATTTTTGACTCATTTAACATAGCTCTAGCCATATTTTCAATAGTTCTGTTTTTTCCTTTCAACTACTCCATTTTGTTGAGGAGTTCTTGCTGTTGAATATTCTCTTTTGATTCCTTGTTGCTCACGGTATTCCACAAATTCATTTGAAGTGAACTCTCCTCCTCTATCTGATCTTAAGCATTTGATTCTCTTGTCCAGTCTCATTTTCAATCATTTCTTTGAAAGCTTTAAATTTTTCAAAAGCTTCAGATTTTTCTTTGAGAAAAGTAACCCAAGTCATTCTAGAATAATCATCTATAAACAACATGAAGTAGCTTTCTCCCTGAATGCTCTGAGTTTTGGTAGGGCCACATAAATCAGTATGAATAAGATCCAATGGTTTTGAAGAAGTATACCCTTTTGATTTGAAACCGGTTCCGGTCCTGTTTTCCATGTTGACAAGGACCGCAAATGATGTTATGGGGCCTTTTTATTTTGGGCAAGTCTCTAATCGCTTCCTTGTTACTAATATTGACAAGATTATCAAAGCTCAAATGCCCCAATATTTTATGCCATAGCCAACTCTCATCTTCTTGAGTTAGAAAACACTTTTCCCTTTTTATCTCACTTAGCATGTAAAGATTGTTTGGAGTCCTTGTAGCACTCGCAATGAGTTTTCCATTTTTTTCTTTACTTATCTCACATCTATCTGAAAAGAAAGATACTATGTGCCCTTGATCACAAAGTTGACTCACACTTAGAAGATTATGTCTTAGGCCTTCTACATAAAGCACATTTTCTGTTTTGGATTTCCCATCCAAACTAAGAGTCCCTTTACCATAGATTTTAGCTGACCTGTTATCTCCAAAACTGACTGTTCCTCCGTTTGTTTCTTTTAAGACCAAAAACTTTTCCTTTTCACCAGTCATATGTTTTGAACAACCACTATCAAGATACCATTTTTCTACTTTGTCTTGAGCATGAAAAGCAGTTTGAACTATCATTGACTTAGATTTGATCTCATTTCTCTTTTTAGTGAACTCAAGGCTAGATCTATCCAAACCGCACATCCTTGCTATATGCCCAAAATTCTTGCACTTGTAACACATGACATTTTTATTCATAAGAGGTGCAAAAGAGTTAACATTTTCCTTACTATGGCTATTCAAAGACTTATTGCAATGCATAGCTTTGTGACCAAATTTCTTGCAGGAAAAACAATAGCCATGGAAAGTATTATGTAACCTGTTTTGATGCCTTGGATGATTGTTCTTCTTGTGACCAATTGGAATCCACCGCTCTTCAGGATGAAGATTGATCTTGCTCGAAGACCCTATTTCATGAATGGTGATACCATCCTTCTTTTGCTTTTCACATGGAGTATTCTGTCTAAGAGCCAATTGTTCCAACTTCACTCTAAGAGACATAACCTCTTCTTCTAGTTTCTCGCAATCAGCTTCCTTTCCTTTTAGAGCCTCTGTCGAACTCGTTCAACCTTCTTCCCTTCTTCAGCTAGAATTTTGAAGTCTATAACACTTTGAGACAATTCTGATCTTGCTATCTCTTCTTCCAGACATTGATGCTTGAGAACATAATTCTCTTCCCTGAATTTCTCAAGCTTTCTTAAAGCCAAGAAGAATTCACCTTTGAGATCGAACTCAACCTCTTCATCTCTTTTTGAATCTGTATGTTCCTCTGATAGATCCTTCTCCAAGCTGTTAGGCTCTTTCTAGAGAGACCCACTCTGATACCAATTGAAGAACACAAGCTTATACTAAGAGGGGGGGTGAACAGTATAAGACTTAACCAATTAATAATTTTAACTTTAGATAGCAGTGGCATCAACACAACATTAATCAAGATAGAAAGCATCACACATTGAAGACCCATTTTTAACGTGGTTCACCCAAAATGGTTGGGCTACGTCCACAAAAAATTTTCTCTAAAAGTTATCTCAAAGTTCTTTGGGAATCCTTCCCAATTACAATGTTTATGAGCCTCGGCCCAAAGGAGATACCTTCCCCTCTACTCTGGAAATGATCCCTCAGAAGATCAACTGCCTCTACCTCTTGCCAGCACGTGGAACTCCTTTCCACCGAAGACCTCCTGTCCTCAATGCTTAGCCTAAGAGACCTCTGCCTTCTATGATCATGTCCACAGTAGCTCAGCAACCAAAACTATCCTCAGGTTCTTCTCATAGAACCAATGCACCTCTGTCCTCAAGTTCTCTGATAGAACTATCAAACTCAGCTAGGACCTGTCCAAATCTTCTCAAGAAACATACACATCTTCTACGCTCTTACAACCGCACTTCGTCTTCTCTCAGTCATCTCTCTGCACACACTCTGCACTGTCTTCGCACACTCTGTGCACTTCGATCGAATTTTGCACTCTGCTCTCGACGATCGAACTTCTCACTCCGCACTCTATCTACGAACGTCGCAACTAACAACACACCTAACTCTTCAAAATAGCCTACCTTTTATAATAACACTTTCAAGATCAAAACCTTAATCTTAGTCAGCTATAACCCTGATCTTTAGTCGGCTGCACAACCCTAAACTTCATCGGTTGCAAACCCTAATCTTCGTCGGCTCACATTTAACTTTGTCGGCTTCAACTGCCTCTGTAACTCTTCTGTAGCTTTTGTCGTGAAACTACAACATGTCACGATATCACGACACCTTTGCAACCGTACACTTTCTTTTGGCTTTTGTCGTGATATCGTGACACTTCAGCCTTTGTCGACTTCAACTAAGCTCTTGTCGTGATATCATGACACTTCTGTCTTTGTCAGCATCAACTTTGCTTTTGTCGCGATATCATGACACTTCTCCCTTCGTCGACCTCCTTTCTACTTTTGTCGTGAAATCGTGACACTTCTGCTTCTACAGACTTCGTCTTCACTTCTGTCGTGATATCGCGACACTTCTCCTATAGAAGACCTGCTTTCAATTTTTGTCATGAAATCATGACACTTCTGCTTCTGTCTGCTTTCTTTTCTACCTATCGTGAAATCACGACACTTTTTGCATCCGTACGCATTCTTTGCAACCCGTCACGAAATCGCGATGCTTTCAGCTTCCATACGCTTTCCTTGTAACCTATCACGAAATCACGACGCTATCAACTTTTCGTATGTTTTCTTTGCAACCTGTCATGAAATCACGACGCTTTCAGCTTTCGTACATTTTCTTTGCTCTTTGAGTCGCGAAACTGCGACATGTCACGAAATCGTGACACTTTTCTAACTTGCTTTCTCTCTCCTGCTTAAGTCGTGAAAATGCGACATGTCACGATATCGTGACACTTTTCTAACTTGCTTTCTCTCTCCTGCTTAAGTCGCAAATATCGCGACACTTTTCCTCCTTAGCTCTTTTCTATTCTTCGGATCACGAAAACCCGACATGTCGCGATATCGCGACACTTTTTCTCCTTAGCGCTTTTCTTTTCTTCGGGTCGCGAAAACCCGACATGTCGCGATATCGCGACACTTTTTCGCCTTAGCGCTTTTCTTTCGAACCTGTCAGCTTGGGGTTTGCAAAAGACCTTTGAAACTGTCATGCCGTAACCTTCATCAAAACAAATTATTTGACATCAAATCAAATTCCTTCAAAAGCTTCTTGACATCAATGACAACTTATATACTTGAGCAAAGGCAATGTACCCAAAGTACCCAAAATTGCCAACACCTACACTAGACAATGGATTTATCTTCCCATTAAAGTCTAGCTCTATTTTTAAAAAGGTTCATTCACTATTATTGGTTATAATGGCATATGATTGTTTCTTCTATCCATGAAGAACTATGATTTATAATTTTTCATCCATTGAAAGTAATATGTGAATATGTTGGTCAAGAATACCTTACTCTTAGAATCTTGAGGATTTTTGTCTCTATTGAATAATAACCACCTTCGTCATGGTATTTAGTTATATGGTACTTGATTTTTCTTCCTCAACACATCTTAAAAACACCTTGGCGTATCCTTTTTTGAAGAGATTTTTATTGAGCCAAATGTAATCCATGACCTTCTATTCGAATATATATCTTTACTTTAGTTTTAAATCCTTGAAAAAATCTCTTGTTAGCACATGTTTCTCCATATCATCCATCCATCTATCCAGATCTACTATATTGACTTCTTTGACTAGTGCTATGTGCTTGCATGAATATACCATGGATAGCCTCTTACAAAGGGCTCTCCCTCTAACTAGTTTGGTAGGATTTATCTCAATGTCTAATTATTATATTTTGTTTAACTACCTTGATCATTTTTCTCCTAGTTCCCCATGGAGGAATTTAGACCTAACATCTATATGTACAACAAGAATAGTGGTCTTGCATTGGGATAGATAGTATCTAGATTTTCTCAAGTCTTTCATCATGAAAAATACTTATTTTTTATAGAAGTGTAAATTTCTTTGCAGTTATGGAGTATGTGACTCATAAAGGATATGTGATGTTCTTCATTTTTAGCATCCATTTGGGTTTTTAAAAGTAGCTACACTTTCATTAGTACCAAATACATATACTCTAAAGTCTTATCAGGGTTGATAAGAACTAGTTCTTTTGTGAAAGCTTTTTTTATTTCCTCGTGTCTTTCTTCAACATATTAGTAATAGGCTTAACCAATAATGCAAAAATTATAATAAATTTGGATAAAAATTAGATTTGACCTAATAAGGACCTAATACCTTTGACTAAATATGGAAATGGTAGTTCTTGGATAGCTTTAATATGATCAAGATCAATAGCAAGCCCATATTTGGATACTACACGGATCAATCTTCATCCTTCCCATATAAAACAAATATAGATTTCATAGGGTTTGTAGATATACCAAAATCCGCGCACCACTTTAAAAATTCTTCCATATATTTGGATCTCTCCTTTAAAAATATGGTCTTGTCACCTAAATACACTAATATTATCTCATCGATTATACCTGCAAACATGATGTCTATTGCTCTTTGGAATATTGCTCCTATGTTTGATAACCTAAATGATATTCTTTGATAGGAAAACATCCCCCACTTTGTTATGAAGGAAATTTATGATGGTCATTATATTTCGCTCAGATTTTATTATATCCTAAAAATTCATTAGGCAATAACATCATTTGTTATCGTATCACCTTTTGGAGAAATTAATCTATGGATGGGAATGGGTAGCGATCTTTTAAATAGGTCTTATTCAAGTTCCTAAAATCAATACATAACTTGATGTCTCAATTATTATTTCTTATTAGGACTAGATTGGCAACCCAAGTGGAATTCTTTATCATAAAGATAACCTGACCTTGCAGTAACTTGAAGAGCTTTTTCTTCATTATGACTTTTATCTTTGGATTTACTAGTATTTTTATTGAAATGGTTTTACCATTACCTCTAATTTGATGGTGTATTTAGTAATCCTCCTATAATACACCTTTAAAAATTTATATCTCTAAGAAATCACATTATGATATTATCCACACAACTCCTTGAGCACTTGAATTTCATATTTAGTGCACTATTTTCTCATAAAAAAATTATTTTCTTTAGTCACCTAGATAGGATGATCTGATGATGGTTATACTATAATGTTGTATTTATTAGTATTATTGTCTAGGTTTAAATTTCCAACCTAATTAGATCCCTAGGAAAGTAATTAGTCTTGAACTAGATCACCCCATCTTTAATATCCTCATTGTGCTCATATTGTCCTTTAGCATACTACGCTTCCTTGACCAAGAATTCCATGTTTTTCTTGTCATTGTTAAACACTTTCCAATTATTTGCATTATCTAGGACTACAAGTTTGAATACTATTTTTGGCTCTTTGGATCCCCCATATATTTGAATAAGGGTTAAAGTTTGCACTAGTGTAGCTAGATCACCTAATTTTTTATTTCTCTTGGTATTGCAATGATCTCATAAGTATTAAAACTTTTCAAGAGGCCACAAACTAGATACCTCTAAGATTTTAGCTATCAATTTTTGGTTCAATATGCCAAGTTACTTGATTTATGAGAAGCTCTAAATTACTAAAAAAAAATTAAGTTCTTTGCACCCAACCTTTTAGATTTTCTTTGTTAGAATTATTATAATGTGTACCTTTCCCTTATTTTACCTTGACATGTGTCCATAACATGTGTCATTTGGTTTTTCATATGGTGACATGTGTCACCAATCTTTATCCTTCTCATTTTCTATAAAGGTATTGTAATACATTATTTTCTTTGAAGGTTTGAGTTTATCTTTTTAGGCTATTGCATGTTTTTGCCTCCTTGATATATTTTGGTTGTGTCAAATTAGAATAGGGTTTAGACTTTGGTTTCACTAGATATATAGTAGAATTGACTCTCTATGTGAAACATTGAAGAAATCGCATCATTTTGATGACATTGTATGTGGATGATCTTCTCATTGTAGGTGATGACACAAATGGAATAAGGTTTCTAAAAGAGGACTTATGAAAAAAATTGAAAAGACTGATTTGGGCCTCCTTCACTACTGCTTAGGCATAGAAGTGTAGCAATATCCTGGCAAGATCTTCATCTCCTAGGTTAAATATATTTAGTATTTATTATATGAGTGTAAATAATCCCCCACTCCCATCAAAACCTTATTGAAAATGATCAATAATGATGATGAAGAAAGAGTTTATGGCACCCTTTACAGACAACTAGTTGGAAGTTTGATCTACTTAACTTCAACTAGACTAGATATCACCTATTCAGTGGATCTTGTTTCCATATTCATGCAAGATCCTAAGAAGAGTCATTAGATAGCAGCTACGAGAATTTTTAGATTCCTCAAGGGGACCCCTCATCATGGTCTTTTTTTTGTTAATTTGAGTAGTATTTACAAACCGGGTTTTGAAAGGAACCCAAAACCTTATTACAATCAGGGCTAAACCATCGTACGTAGAACCAACATTTTCAAAAAAGTGCTACCACCCACTCCAAAAACCCTCAACGACCTAGAGGGAAGATCACTAAAATAGGGAATCAATAGGAAAAGAAAACAAACAGTAAACAAAAAAACCACCACTAAGAAACCGGTTTCCTTCAGATAGGGGTAAACCCCAACAACTTGTTGAAACAGATTCAAAATTCCCACTTGACCACTGACACAAAAATATTTTTTACCAGCAAACCGAAACCAACCTTCATGCCATCGCCCTGGGAAGAGGGTCCTGCTTCTGTCAATTTTTGCCATCTTCCTTTTTCTTCGCAACATAGCGGGTCAGCATCTTGGAGGCCTCCTCCAAGTATTTGATCGAGGTGCAGATGGTGGATGCCACTAGCTCCAGTAGCATCTGGGAGCTCTGATCCTCCCTGTCACTCGTGAAGTCAAAAATGACGTGGGTGGAGGACGAAGACGACTCCACCTTAGGTTTTTTAAGCCTGGCCAAAGATCTGCCCATCGGGGGTATTAGATACCATTGCTCATTTCTTCTATCTCATGCTCTTGAGAGGGGAACCCTTGGTCCACCCCCCAACTGGACCAGGGCCACCAGGGGACTCACCAGGGTTATTGGGCGACGGAGGAGCCTCATCAGGGGGACTAGCAGAAACCGGTTTGATGTTGTGAACTGGAGGCCTGTTGGCTAAGGCATGTCTAAAGATAATAGCTAAAAGGTGCTAGTGCAGTGGCTTCCCACCTGACTTTTGGCACTTTTCAATGGTTAGGGAAAGGGAATACAATAGGTAGTCGGGAACACAAACTGGCTTACCATCCCGGAGATGGTTGACGAAAGCTAGGTGAAAGCTTTGCAATGGCTTCTCCGGGTCATCACACGTAACAAATTGCATTATGGGGACTACGACGATGTTCCAGGGGGTTGGGAGGGATGACACATGCAAGGTGGACTTGTCCCAGCCCAAACACTTCCCTTTGTCAAGGAATTGATCTGTCTCCTCTTCCCAATTATGCTTATCATGCCTGATAAAGCGCCTAGATAGTGGGAAGTCGGTGATCTCCATGAGCATATCAATTGTCACCTTGAAGTGGACCCCTTGGACTACGACCTCACCCTGGTTCCATGAGGAAACAAAATCTTTGGTAATATGATCTTCGACTCTGAAGAATTTCATCAAGAAAGGGGTAAACCCCTTGGCATCCATAAAGACCTTAGCAGCAGGGTCAAGATTTAGCTAGGTGGGCTCAACAAAGGCCATGCTTTTAGGAGGGGGATAGGGATGAAAATAGGGAGACGGGAGGCGAAGGGGGTCGACGGGGGAGACCAGCAGAGCCAAAGTAGGGAAACCAGATGAAGAATAGGCAAAAATACTGAGGTCAAGGCTGGTTAAATGGTGATGGGACGAGCGAAGGAGGCTACCAACAGTGGGAGCGGATTGGACGAAACAATGGTGGGAGGCACGGGATGCCCCTCGAAGGAGATTGGATGAGCATGAACAATCATTCCCAACCATGGCCAGATCGACCTCGATCGATGCAAGATACGAAAGATCGAAAGTCGCACGCGGGGCCAGGGAAGTTTCCAGAAATAAATCTGCGAGGGGAAGGGGAGATTGTTGGGAAAAGCAAATGACAGCTTGGGGAGGAAGCAAGGGTCGAGGAAAAATGCCATGATTAGCGGGGTAGGGGCAGAATCACCTTCCCAACTTGTGGTTCTTTGCCACGTAGCAAGAAGAGTGCCTGGCACTAATAACTTGGAGCACAATAGCTTGGGAGGTTCGCGTGCCGATGGTTTTGAATTTTGGATGGCATCTTAATTCAGTCGAGTGGGGAGTGTGCCAGTTTCCCCATGATTTGCCACCCAAGAACGTGAACCTGATAACATAATTGGTCCACACGTGGCATTTACCTGCAAACTGGGGCAAAGGTCTAGCAAGCCCGCCCATGGTGAGAAGAGTCCCTGCGCTTAGCATTGTTTCAAGCTTCAAATCCTTGGGACCTACCATCTTGAATTTTACTTCTTTCCTGACTTGTTGCATCAGATATTTCTTTGGAAAAGTTCTCTCTCCATATTCTGAGGCTGGTTGACGTGGCTGCCAGGTTGGCCATGAGATCAGCTAGTTGATTAGCCTCCCTAAAATTGTGCCAGATGGTCATCTGCGGGAGGCCTCAAAAGATTTTCCTGGACTCCTGGATGGTGTTGAAGACTTTCTAGGATGGAGTCTTGTTACTTGTCATGTAGTTGATTATGTTTAGGGAATCACCTTCAATGATGGCCCTTCTGGGGTCCTCCTGAAGTAGGACAAGGCCCCGCCATAGAGCCATGGCCTCCATAAAATTGTTAGTCTGAGGCCCAAGGAATTCAGCATACGCAAGGATTATGGTGCCTTCATGGTCTCGGATGACACCTCCTGCCCCTACAAGCCCAAGATTTCCCTTGGAGGCTCCATCAAAGTTCAGCTTGACCCACCCTTCTGGAGGTGGCATCCACTTGAGATTGACTCTGGGGTTGGGCCTTGGCTGAGCTCCAGGGTCTTCATCAGGAATACCAAGGGATTTGAAAAGGGCTCGCTCAAGAGCTTGGGAAGGGGCCAGGGAATAGGGGATGAGCTAGATGTTTTTGATAGCATAGGCAATGGATTTGGAAGCCACAACTATGGGATCCTTGGGGGAGGATGAAAAGGCCCTGTTGTTGCACTCTAACCAGATTTTCCAGATCAAATGGTGGAGGTAGAAGGACCAAAGGGAGCGGAGCTTGGGATGGCTAAATGGGTTCAACCACTGGGAGAATAGGTCAATAATGGAATTGGGCTGAACCCACTGAATGTGAAAGGATTTGAGCAAGTGGTCGAGGGCTACGAAAGAGAAGGCACAGTTGGTGAAAAGGTGATTCATTGATTCCCAACTTGAAAGGCATAGGTAGCAATGGTTGGGGATCATGAAACCTCTTTTGGCCAGATTCTCAAGCATGAGGATCTTGTTCTAGATGGTTGTCCAAGAGAAGAAACTAATTTTGGGGATGAGTTTCTTCCTCCAAATGAGGTTGAAAGGGATGGTTGCCACCTATGCCGGCTCTTGGAAGGTGTAAGCTAACTTTATAGAGAAGGACCCTTCATCAGTTCCTCTCCAGATGGGCCTATCCTCTACCTCTCCCATTGGAATGGTGACTGCATTGAGTAAGTTGGAGAGGCCAGCAACTTGGTGAGGGAAGTTGCCCTCATCGATGGGTCTCCACTTGGGCTTTCCATTGAGACTGGTGATAAAGTTTGCAACCTTGCTTCCCATGTTGACATTAGTGGATGGTTTTAGAACCCCCAAATCCAAGGATCCATCTGCTACCTTTCTGAATGAGACTTCTAGTCTAGGTGATGGATTTCCAAAATACTGAACCATTCTGGGGTCCTTGATCACTTAAAAAATGATGGTTTTGCAAGTATTTCTTTTTTACTATCTGAACCCACTCGACCTCATTGCTGGTGTAAACCTTCCACGCGTGCTTGGCTAGGAGAGCGAGGTTCATTTGGGATACTTTTCTGAGCTCGATGCCTCCTTCACTCTTGCTGTGATAGACCAAGTCCTAAGCCACCAAGGGGATCCTCTTCTTATCCTCACTCCTAGACCAGAGGAACCTCTTTTGGATTTGCTCTATCTTGGAGCTCATAGAGGCTGGGATTCTGAAGATAGACATGAAATAAACTGAGATACTCTGAAGGTAGGCTGAAGTGAGGGTGGCCTTGGCTGCCTGGGAGAGGAGGTGACCTTTCCAAGAGGCCAAATTTTTTGGATCCTTTCAATGACATTATTCCACATAGGTCTAGTGGGATTACCAGAGAATAGGGGAAGCCCAAGGTAGGAAGTGGGGAGAACCTCCGGGGAGCACCCAAGGATCCGTGCAATCTTAATTTTCCTGGTCTAGGGGGTGTTGATGAAGTAGATTTTGCTTTTGAGGAGGTTGACCTTCTGGCCTGCAACATTCTCATAAAGGCAAAGAATGTGCTTAATGGTCTTGGCCTGGGTAATGGAAGTTGAAGTGGCCAAGATAGTGTCATCAACGAACTGCTGGTGGGTAACTGGATTGAGACCAGAGGCAGTTTTGATCCCTGAGATGAGCCCTCTCCTACCAACACTTGCAATGGTCCTCCCTAGAGCCTCGACCAGGATGATGAAAAAATTGGGGATAGGGGATCTCCCTACCTCAGGCCTCTGGAGCTAGGGAAGAACCCAACAAGGGACCCATTGACTAAGATGGAGAACCATGGAGAGGATATGCACCTTTTGATAAGGTCAACCCAAGTTGGGTGGAAGCCAAATTTAAGGAGGACCTCGATGAGAAACTCCCAGCTTACCCTATCGAAGGCTTTGTTCATGTCAAGCTTGAGAAGGAAAGTTGGTTTCTTGGCCAAGGTGGTGGAATGTAGGGCCTCATGGATGGTGATCACTCCATCTGTAATGACTCTCCCTTTGACAGAGCTACCCTGGCAAGGATCGATGATGAGGGGGAGGATCCCCTTGAGCCTGTTAGCTAGAGCTTTGGTTAGGATTTTGTAAAGGACATTGCAGAGGTTGATAGGGCAGAAGTCAGATAGAGATTTGGAGGCTTGAACTTTGGGGACCAGGGCAATGAAGGTTGAGTTGATCCCTCGGGGAATGGCCTTGGAAGACTAAATATCTCTAACTACAGCACACACCTCAAGCCCGATCAAGTCCCAAAATGCTTGGAAGAAATGTGGAGGGAATCCATCCGATTCGGGGGACTTGTCAGGCTGCATAGAGAACAAGGCTCCTTTGATCTCTTCAATGGTTAGAGGGTTGATGAGCATTTCATTGGTGGTAGGAGAAATGGAATGGGGGATATTGTCCAAGAGAGTCTTGGCCTCCTAGGGGGAGACCTAGGAGGGGGTGCCCAGGAGGGACTGGAAGAAGTTGGTTGATTCATCCCGGATCTCAGAGATATCCCTTGTGACCCTTCCATCACTACAGGTGAGTTCTGAGATTTTGTTGGAGCTCTTGTTTCTCAGGGTAGATGCATGGAAGAATTTGGTATTCGAGTCACCATCCTTGAGCCATAGGGCTCTCGATTTTTACCTCCAATATATTTCTTCTTTGGCCAGGATGTTGTGGAATTCTGCTAGCAGTTTGCTCTCTTCAGCCCTGGAGTTGTTGTCTTGATTGCCTTCCTGGAATTGTTGTTCTATGAACTCTAACTTCTCTTTGATCATCTGTTTGCTTTCAAAAATGTTGCCAAAGGTTTCTCTGTTCCACGCCTTAAGATTTTCCTTGATAAACCTGAGTTTTTGGTATAGTTGCCCAGACGGGGATCCTTTGAAGGGCTGCTGCCACCACTGGGCGACTTGGTTTCTAAAGTCTGGATGGTGGAACCACATCCTCTCAAGGGAGGGGGTTTTGGAAGAAGGGGGGTTTTTGGCTTTCATAAATAGAAGGGGACTATGGTCAAAGCCAATTTTGGGGAGGGGTTTGAGGGTGGCATCCCCAAAAATAGGGATGGCCTCTCTCGAAAGTAGGACCCTATCCAATTTGACTTGGATAAGATTTGTTCCAGCCCTTCTATTACTCCAAGTGAACTTTACCCCCTTCAGTTGGACATCCATGAGTTCGTTCGCATCTATGAATTCCCCAAGTTCTTCCATGCTTCTGGTAATCAGGGTGTTGCCTCCTTTCTTGTCTGATGGGAATAGGGGGCTATTGAAATCTCCTACGAGGATCCAGGGGATGGTTTTGAATGAGTTTCTCATGTGGCTTATTGACTCCCATAGCAAGGCTCTTTCCAGAGGGTTATTGGGGGCATAGACATTGGAAAGGATCCAAGTGATGTTGTTGGTTTTATAGTGAAACAACATGTTGATGATTCTGTTGGAGGAGGAAATCAGTCTTCCTTCAACTTTGGATGGATCCCACATACATAACAGTCCTCCAGACGTTCCTTGGGTAGGGGTGAAGACAAATTCACCATTGTTCCATATTGCTTTGGCAACTCTGGGAGAAGAAATCTCATCTACTTTAGTTTCTTGCAGAATGAGGATTGAGGGATTGTGTTCTTTCCTTAGATTTGTGGCTATCCGCTTCTTGGGGGCCCCATTAAGCCCTCTCACATTCCAAGTGAGAATCTTCATTTAAAAATTTTTGAGGGATTTTTTGCCTCCCTTCCCCTACTGGGAAGGAGGTTTGGATTTTTTAGGTTCGTCTCTTATCAGATTGAGAGAGTCGAACAATAAGGTGGCTTGAAAGTCATTTGCTATATCATCTTCCGCCTCTTTCCTTCTCTGCTCGACAAGGGATGGTCGTCCTCTCTTCTTGTCACTTCCAAAATTGGTAATGGATTTTTTGCTCTGGGTCCTTTTGGGCTGAAGCCTTCCTGGGATGAATGGGATGGGATAAGAATTCCCTCTTCTTCATCATAGGAATGAAAGGAAGTTGGTCTGGAGGTTTCAAGTGGGGGGAGGGAGGGACCTGATTTGGAAGGGGATTCAAAGAGAACTATTTTTGTCATTCCTACCTGGGGAGGATCAGAGAGGGAGGGGGAGGGGGATCAGCCAAGGGGGGTCCACATTATCCTCAAAGAAACCAGGGTTGGATTCGGGTGGAGGACATACCTGTTCAGGTTTCGGAGCTAGAGGAGGATCGATTTTTTGTTTCCCTTTGTCTTCTGAGGACTCACCTCTCCTTTGCCTTGGAGCTTGGTTCGTCTGAGCCGTTGGGGCAATTTTTTAGGGAGCGGGTCACCCATTCTTTGAATGATAATTTTGAGGTGGAAGGAACCGATTTTGGGGTCTGGGGGGAGCCCTCGGAAAGAGTCACCAACCTCGGTTTCCTCTACAGGTTTAGATTTGAGGAGAGGGCATTGGTTCCTGAGGTGGCCTTGCATGTGGCACTGGACACAGAAGGCTGGTTTGTTTTTGTATTCCAGCGGTTGGCACCATCTAAAGGACCCCGAGATCAGGTTAACAAAGGATGGAAGCTCAGACTCGAGATTGGCATTTATGCATATGCAGGCGTGGACCATTCTGGAGCCTGCTTTGGTTGCAGAGTCAATGGCCACCAGCTCACCGACTATTCCCGCAATAGCTTTTAGGACCTCCTCTTGCCAAATATGGAAAGGCAGATCTAGGATGCGGATCTAGATGGGAGCAAAGTTGATGCTCTAGGTATTTGGATTGAAATCCATCGCCCATCACCTGAGAAACAAGCTTCTCCTACCTAGGAACCAGGGCCCTCCTATTAGTATACGGCTTGCATCATCGTGATTGCCTAGTTTTATGACAAAAAAACCTCTGGAGAGGGCTACGATCTCCATGTTTCCTGAGGTCTTCCATTTGGAGAAGGCCCAATGCCTTATTGTCTCCATATCTAGCCGTCCCCCAACAAACTTCCCGATCAGGGAGTAGGAGGCCTTGGAAACATAGTTGGAGAAAACCTCTTCTGGGATGATAATATCCGGTCCAACCTGAGTTAGGTGGGCATCTGAGGTTTTTGGGGGGATCGGCTCACCAGAAGTGACCTGCGCGTAAGACGACCTACCAGGGTTCCCAGGAATGGGGCCCTCAGTAGGTCTTTTTTGGGAGGCTCCTTGTCCCGAGGACCCACGTGGGGCATCCCTCGGGATCCCGCTTCTCCTTCGATGGCACCATTCTTACCTGGACCTGGTCCTCCCTACGTCGTTCCTGCATTTTGGATCCCATCATCGCCATCGCTGCCCTCCGTCTCCACCATCACTCCCTCTCTTCCCCACCCCTCATCATGGTCTTATGTACATAGCATATGATGACTTTTCAATGATTGGGTACATAGATTCAGATTGGGCTGGTTATCCTAAAATAGTAAGATCTACTATTGGTTATAGCTTTCAATTGGATTAGGGTAGTATCTCATGGAGCACTAAGAAATAACATATAGTTTCATTGTCTTCAGTAGAAGTAGAGTATAAGGTAGTAGTTGAGGAAACTAAGGAAGCAATTTGGTTAAGGCAACTACTTAAGGATATTGGGCTACTCATATATGGTCCAACACACATATATTGTGACAATCAAAGTACCATTAAGATGATGAGTAATCCAATCTTCCATGCCCGAACAAAGCACATTGAGATCCATCACCACTTCATCAATAAAATGGTCTAATAGAACACCATACAGTTAGAGTATGTACCTACTCAAGATCAAGTGGTAGACATATTCACCAAGTCACTTGGACTTGATAAATTCTCCAAGTTTAACAAAATGCTCTATGTATGTTGTAATGGAAGTCAAAATTAAGGGGGAATGTATCTAAAGTTGACTTATTTTTTAGGAACACATTAAGGGGGAATGTTAGAATTATTATTATAATGTGTATATTTACCTACTTTTACCTTGATATGTATCCATAACATGTGTCATTTGGTTTTTCATATGGTGACATGTGTCACCAACCTTTATCCTTCTCCTTTTCTATAAAGGTATTGTAATACGTTCTTTTCTTTGAAGGTATGAGTTTATATTTTTATGCTATTACTTGTTCTTATCTACATGATCTATTTTGGTTGTGTCAAATTAGAATAGTCCCAACATTCTTAACCCAATAATTAGAGTTTCATAATTGACTATGTTATTGGTACAATTGAATAGAATTTAGCAAGCATGATTCATTGCTTTATCTTGAGGACCATGATTTAGATTTCAATGACTTTTCCATTTGTCATCCTTATACCACCAAAGTACATATTCCATGTCATATCTAGGACTTAGAATTCCTAACTTGTTAAATTTGGAACCTTGGTAGTATCTTTCAACATTAGATAATTTCCTAGCCCAATCTCTTCAAAAGCCTCATTTATTTCCTAATCACCTTCATCATATAGTATATCAATTGCCATGTCCATCTCATAAATTGGTTCCCCTTTGACTGATTCATCATCTATAAATTTAGGAATATTATTCTAATTGAATGCCCCCTCATTACCCAACTTATGCAAAATATAGTTACGCAAATGTTCATTCTCTATTTGGATCACCATTGTCAAATACACACACTCTAATACTTTCTAGTCCACTTTCTAGATAGAAACATTCTAAAACAGGGTGGAAAATCAACTACAACCCCCTTCTAGACTGTGGCTAATTTGGGATGTTCAATCATAGTCATTATTGAATATTTTAGCACACCAATAACATTAACTTAAATTTCATTCATCTATATCAATCTACTAGTCATTTTTTAATATGGTCTTTTTATTTCTTTAGAAATAGATTTTGGCATGACTATTATCATTGCCCCTAAATAAATAATACAACTTAAAAAATAATTTTTGATCTATAGGGTGATATAGAAGGAAGGTAGCTTCATCATTTTGGGATTTAAAGCATTTAGGATATCTATAGAATTTACATCTATTTTTGATGGATCCTATGCTATTAGAATTTTTTACCTTAGATGCATTTGGTTAGGAGTCATGGGTAGAGGTATTTTTAATAGCATAACTTCATTCTTGCTCTCTTAATGCTTCTTGTAGTAAGTCCCTTTCACATGGTAGTGCCAAAGCTTATAGCTTGATTACTTTAGTTGATTTTTTATTTAGACCAACAATGTTGAACCCTACACTGGTGGAGTTACCTTCAATATGTGATGCAATTATTCTAAATTGCCTTGTAGTATCCAATTGACCTTCACTAGTTAATGAAGATACTTCAAATTCCTCTCAACCTCTTTTCATAGCTTTTCCTACTCATTTTGTCCCCTATTATTATCACTCTCTTTACCATCCATAACTATATCTATTTTCTATGCTTCATTCTTGGGAACTTGTTGAGTGACATCCCCTATTCTCTCCTTAGGCACTACCTCTTGGATGGCTACTATTGGATCCTTATCTTTAATATGCAAAAGGATTTTATCTTCTAAAAATAGTTGTCTTTGCGTTAGGATCATGCCATTTTGATCATCTAAATATTTTAAGGTGTAGGTTTTTCTTCTATTTTCTTTCTCTTAATTATTATTATGACCCCATTTTGTTGATTAACAAAGATCATTTAATTCTCAAATATTCACTCAGCTTCTTCATTATAGTCTCCAAAATTTGCAAAAATTGTATTACCCAGTTTGGGAAAATTTGTAATCCACTACTGGACCATTACTAATGGATCCCTTACATTTGAGTTTTAATTCACAATTTTTTTTATCTATCGACATTATGGGAGTCATTGCCTAATCTATCATTTATTCTTATTGTGCTTGCCATCGTTGATTATATATCAAGGTTTAAGTATTTCTTATTGTAGAAGCATAGTCTAGTGGGTTATGACCAAATATTGCACAAAAAATGCCATAGAGAATTCATTTGTATATTAAAATTGATGATGTTAGTTTACACATGATTCCTACATGTGTTGGTAGTTTTTTGAGGTGCTTGATCCTTCGTAAGATAAGGAGTTCTCCTTTGTTTCCAATTCTCTATTTGTTGTCTTCCACCCCCTTGTTGAGTATTTTGGTTTTGTTTCTTTTCCAAATTGGTTTGATTTATGAAAACCTTCACAACTTCCCTAAGTTTATTTACCTAGGCTTGAATCCTATCAGCTTGGATCTAGGACATACAATTAGTTCTTTCACTAGGGGTTTGAGGTGGAGTAGGTAAGGCTAGAAGTTGGGTTGGAAAGGTTATATTTTTAAGTGCATTTGGGCCTAGAAAGATGACAATATAAGGGGAGTCAATTTGAGGATATATGAATATGCTAGGTTGTGTTAATGTAGGTTGGACCTGAGAACTTGGATAGGATAAGTATTAGGTAAATTTCCTATTACTGATGGATTAGAGATCAAATTCACATACACAACATAATTTATGGGTGGAGATGACAATATTTTTACCCCTTGAGTCAACATGTCTTCTGCTCGGGCAACTTACTCAAAGGCTTTAGAAAATATCTAGGGGTTAACATTGTAAACCATTAGATCCAAATCAAAGGTAGACCTTTAATATAATAAGGTAAATATTATTTGTCTTAAGGTCTAATATTAGGAGGTATTAGATATAAGGTCCTCATAAATATGTTGTAATCATGGATATTCTTCTAGGAATATCTTTACTTTTCATTTAGCTAAAAAATGATAGAGTATCCATTTTCAAGACTACCAAATATCCTCATAAATGGTTAAACTATAGAATCACAATTGGCCATGAACTTATCTGACAATATTTACCATATAGCAACCTTGTCTGTCAATGAATATATCAACAATTAGACAATAATATCCTCCTCTTAGATCATGTATACTAACTTTAAGGTGGATAACTCATTCAAGTGGTCCAAAGCAATATTATTCCCATAACCATCAAAGGTAGGTGATTATTTCATGGAAAATATGGGTATGGAAGAAAAATCCATCAAGTTTAAAGGTTCTTAGTATATATAATTGGGTAATTTGTTGTGGTCTAGGAGGTGCCTAGACCTAATTATTTTGAGGAGAGTAATAGTAAGGAAACTATGCATAATAAGGTATTTGATATGAAGAAAAGGTTGTGTATCCTTATAATTGTTGAAAATAGGGTACCATTTGATGGTGATGATACATTTATTATTGATTATGATTCACTATTAGAGGACTTGCCATTGATGGATTATAAGTATTAGGATTTTATGACAGAGTTGGATTTTGTGGGATTGATAGTTCACACCTCCATGGAGGTTGGTGATATTGTACAAGGTAGTCTCCAAAGAGATATTCTAGATTTTGGAATCCTATTTGCATATTCTAAGTTTGATGATTTTGAGTAGAATTTCAATTCAACATCAAATTGGGTATGAATTAGATTTTCATGTCTTGGGTCATCTTAGGATTTGGTGGATTTTATAGACTTTGTTGATGGACAAGGTTTGGGAAAACTTGAGGCCATTGGTTTAAGGGGGTTTTAGTAAGCAATGGGGTAATTCGACTAGTATATTGAGATGAGATAGTAGAAGGAATCATCATTTAATCTAAGCTAATCATGTATTGCCTTACATTCACTAGATTGCTAGTATTAACCTATAATGAATAGGTATTTACTTAGTTGATAGATCTAGATTGTGAGATTTGATTTGATTTGATTGAAATGCTAGTGGGTTCATCGATTATATAGCAATAACAGAAGTCATGGTGTTTTCTTGAGAAACCATACCACAAGTTATCAAAGATGAAATGTTCAATTGGTCTAGAAGGACTTGAGAGATTTGACCCTTATTGAACAAAGTATTAGTAATAAGGTTTGGAATAGTGGATGGAGTAGTATTATTATTTTCTTTGTATCAACAATATAATTGAGAATGATTACTATCTCCACAATTTTTATAGCAATGAAGATCCCAACATTTTTCTTTCTTGTGTCCATATCTATTGCAATGCTTACACTTGGTCATACCTTAATACTATGAATCTTTAAATCACAATTCTCATAAACTAAAAACAATTCATTAAAATATTACTTAGATATTCTCTAATTAAACTAATAAAATATCTAATATTTTAGTAAAATAACTCTAATAAAATTTATATAGAACCTATAAAATTTATTATATAATGTGCCAAACTGATGATAATTGTACGCATTCCTAACGATTGGTGGTCCTCTTCACATCGAATTATAAAATAACGAGGTGGTATAGGCTTGTTGGGAACAACCCAACAACCCATGTGATTTGAACCCTGCACTTAACAATTACTAAAAATAGTGTGGATGTAACCAACTCCCATGTGTATCAAAAAAAAAAATTATATAATATTAAAAAATAACAAACAAATAATATTTATCAAATGATAAGACTTTCAAGGGGTTACATAATATTTCAATTGTTTAACATATATAGAGATGTCAAGTTGTAATATTATAATAACCTTTGAACTTTGAATAAAAGTCCAAAACTTACATGGGAAACTTTCAAATTTTAAATAAATGTCTAAGGTTTAAATTTTGGATGAGTAAAACTTGCACACTAAGTATAACTGAATAATCATTGACCTATGAATATTAAAAACTAATCCTCAAACTTGTTAATTTGGAAAAATAAAATTAAAAATTGACCGTAACCAGGAGGAAGACCATCCCCACTTTCCCATGAAATACTATATTTATTTATTTATTTTTTAACATTTATTAATTTATTAGTGCAGGACAATAGCCAATGACAAATTTGACCCATTCATCTAACGACTCTTTTTGGAAGACGCCACTGGTATTAGCATTAAGAACTTGTATTTGATTGGGGATTTGACTGTTCATCCTTTATTTAAAGAAGGACAACTCCGGTTGCAAACGGTCGCACTTGCGACTTGCAGCCTCTCCTCAAAACTCATAAACTTCCTCCGTTCTGTTCTGTAAGGAATATAGCATGTTTCAAAATAGTATTAGACTATTTTGAAATTTGAAACTAACCCTCTCTTGTTTCAAACCTTTATTGTTTTCAAACAATGGTGGAGTAAGGTATAGTGACAGTTTTTTAAGTGGTAGTTTTTAGATTTGAGGTGGGGTAAGGTACAATAATAGCTTTTAAATCTAGTTTTTTAGATTTAAGGTGACATAAGGTACAATAATAACTTTCCAGATTTGAAATCTATTTATTTATACAAAATAACAAAAATAAATAAATAATAATAATTACCAATTCTCCTATATAACCTAAAAAACACACTCTATGTTTCGAACCTTGAACTAGATTCTATACCATAAGCGCCCTCCAACCTTATCGCATCCCAGGACAAAACTGCGCAAGTGGAGAGACAGAATTTGTAGGGCAATCAGTACTTGAGAATTACGTGGAGCAAATTTGTCCGCCTCTTTCAAGCGACATTACATAGTTTATAAGAAGCCAAAACCAATGTTGGATTCGCAAAGTTGTCTCTAGTGGGGGGATTGATTGAGCCATCGGCATACGAGATGGACCGATGAAACAAAAAAACATCAAGGGTGGTATTGGGTGCAGAGGTCATAGATCCCGGCGGATGAGTTTGGTAAGCAAAGCGGTGAGAAGGGCGTCTCTCTTGTCGGCGCGTGCCTCCTCTCTTGCGCGGCGCTGCTCTTCCCTCTCACGCCATCCTCGCTCGAGAAGAATGCGCTCTTTCTCGAGATTTTCCATGGCGTTCCGCCACTCCAACTCCCTGAGGCGCCTGTCGGCCTCCCTTGCGTCCACCGACTCCCGCCACTGCATCTCGATGTGCTGCTGCTGTCTGAAAAAATCCTCCAATATCTCGTGCATGTTGTTGGCCCTCGATTTCTCTGCCGTCACGCGCAGTCTCTCCTTGTCGGACTTGATCTTCTTCTTCGCCACCGCTCTTTCCTCCTCGCTTCCCTCCTCCTCATCGCCTTCGTCGGAGCACTCGTCTGAGTATTTGGGAATCTGCCTGCCCTTTCTCTTCCCTTTCCCTTCCTCCGACAACATATGTCTCCTCGTGTTCGCCGTAAACATAGCGTGTAGATCGTCGAAAAACGGGCACTGCCGACCAACGTTTTCGGCTTCTGAACAACTGCAACTCTCCTGCAAATACAAAACAAACTTAGATGCGAACACAACATCACATGAATCAGTTAAAAAGCAAGAGGGCCAACTATCCCTCATACATGTTGTGACGACTGGATGCTAATAGAGACATCACATGAATCAGTCAGAAAGCAAGAGGGCCAACTACCCCTATACACGCTGCGACCATTAATAAAAACAACTATGATTAGAAAGCAAGAG
The DNA here is from genome assembly GCA_028583015.1 of Wollemia nobilis. NCBI lineage: Eukaryota > Viridiplantae > Streptophyta > Pinopsida > Araucariales > Araucariaceae > Wollemia > Wollemia nobilis. The sequence continues at coordinate 1,606,709 of JAQPPZ010010110.1, read as the reverse complement.
GGCCAACTATCCCACACGAAAACTCAATGTTAATAAAGATTGTATTATTACCTTGTATCGAGCGACTAAGTTCTTCCATTTGCATTTGCACTGGTCGGCGGTGCGGCGATAGCCTTTCTCCAGCATCCTGGAGGCGATGAGCTCCCAAAGGCTCTTGTTTCGTTTGGTGTGGGTGAAATTTTCTTCCAGTTGGGCTCGAATGGCAATGAAATCCTTGGTTTCCTGCTGGCTCCATTGAGGCATCCGGTCGTATCCATCGTTTACCTTGTACTCCATCGATTCTTCCCCTGTAAAATCCATTCTCCTTTCTTCGAATTTTTTATTTCGTTTATCTTTCTTCGTTCAATGGCGAGAAGAGCCAAGATTTTATGGCGTTGCCTCGTCGGCAAGGCGGGTGGGCCAACGCGTGTGAACGCGGAGACGCCTCCCCAAAGTGGACGCGGAGCGCCGGAACGCCGGAGCGTGTAACGCGGAATCCCTGATGCGCGCGCTAGTTTTTTTGTGTGAAAACATGTGGCTATGAGTCAACGCCGTGTTATGTCCTCAACAAAAGTGGTATCCACGGAATCAGCACTGTTGTGTCTTCTGTAGGAGATGCAAATCCACGTTGGTTTGCCACGGTTTCTCTTCCAAGTCAAAGATAATGAATCAGACAGGAATATTGTGGCACAAAGCAAATCGAATATTGAATTAAATGGCAGGCACCAGCTCAATATTTCTATGGTTTCTTTATTTTCAAAAGGAAGATTAATTAAATTATTATAATATTTATAAATTTTTAACTAATTATACTGTTTATAATAGATAGATAGGTATTATCCTAGAAATGTCAATTATGGAATATGTTATTAGACATGCATCATCACATTCATCACATTAACCGGTTAAAAAATAAGAGGATCATAAAAAATTTCAAACTATAAAATGCCTACGCCAATCACTCTATATTATTTACTTCAATACACCATTGAAAACTTTATAGCGGTTAATATATTATTTAATGTTTTGGGTCAAGTGATGGAAGTTAAAAGTTTTACATTTAAAGTTTTAATTTTATAAATAATTTTTAAGATCTTGTTTAAGAGATTTAAGATAAGTAATTAAATAAAGTTTTACATTTAAAGTTTTAGTTTTATAAATAATTTTTAAGATTTTGTTTAAGAGATTTAAGATAAGTAATTAAATAAAGAATTATTTTACCCATTGAAAATTAAACATTATTTATATAATAATTTAAAAAAATTTAGATTTAAATTAAGGCATATTAAAAAAATTGGAGTTATTGTTGTTTTGAAGGATTTGGTTGTTTATTTGAGCTGTTGAATATTGTTTGGAGCAATTTGACAATTTTTTGTGGTGAAGATTTTTAGCTTTTTTTTTTTTTTTTGGTAATATTAAGAAATGGGGTTTTGCCAGGAATCCCCCAACCTGTTACAATAACTCCACCAGGGAGACACACACCCACCCCCTCACACACTCACCCACGCCATAGTTTGAACCTTGGACCTCCTGAAGAAGAGCCAAAACCCAAACCGTTGCGTTGCACGAGAGTTCTAGTTGCGGTTGAAATTCATGTATTGTGTTTTTTGATTTCAAGTTTGTGGTCATGTAAGTTTCTCTGTGGCTGGTTAGATTGACAACTTTGATGGGATTAATCTATCGATCCCATATGTAAATTTTGCTAACTCATTACCATTCAACTTTGTATTTAAATTGGTTTCAAAGCTAAGTTTTGTGGACGGGAAAGACAAATTTCTTGCTTTTAGGGTTAATATTTTAGAATTAAGAATTATAGGCCATTGTAACCATGCATTGATTGTTGTGTACACTAGTGCTACAAGTATTGTGCTCTATCTTAGGAAAATAGGGAACTCCAACATAAATGATTCAAGCCATTTGTAGAGGAGGTTGAGTGTTGAATCTAATGGGCACAAACTTTCTCTAATAAGGCATCATGATATTAAGGGTTCCACCTTTCTTTTTTTCCAAGGTATTTGACGAAAAAAATAAGAAAATCCTTTATAACTAAAAATAATAATTTGTGGCGTAGGAGTTCTTACCCTTTCGATGTTTTGCTCATAGAAATTTTGGCAAGGCGTTTGTTTTAGCTTTGAGAGAAATAGAGCATTACTTCGTAATGAAAGAGATTTGTGAGATTGATGCCTAAAGGGTAGGGTTTGGGTGAGTTATTTTTTAGTTTTTTGTGCATCGATTTAAACCCTAGACTATAATTATATGTCATTATTTTATGTGCATTTGGTGACTTCTTCCATGGTGGGAAGGGTTGTTGCTTCTCATTTCCTCCCTTCTATACCTTTCTTTTTTTGCTCCACTTCACCTTTAGTGCTAGGTTAGGTGGGTGTCGACCTTCTCAAGAGTAAGTTACCTCCAAAAGTAAACTTTGGTTTTGCTAGCTCTAGTCTCTTGCGACCTGTTTCTTTTTCGAACCCTAATGTCTTTGTTCCTAGGCTGGGCTCTACACCAATAATTGAAGTACCCCTAAAAAATGTTCATGTAGACACCCAATTTTGACATGCCTAGTCAGCTATATCTTCCAAAAAAGTACCAAACAACATATCATTAGTCAAAGATCTTATTCGACCAAACCAGACATCAAATTGGCCATTTTTGCAAAAGCATCGTTTATTACAAAAATGTTATCAACACTTTTGCTTAACATCTATGCTTTTGCAAAATAAACCCGTTTCAACATTTTGACCCTTCAACATGATCGTTGAGTAGAATTGCTTCGAGGTTGTAAAATTACTACACCAACACTTCTACAAAGACCAACACTTTTGCAAACATGAGTAGAATCTCTATGACATTAGCCAAAAGCATGCAAATTCCTTCCTCCTACTCCTTGGTATGATCATGCATGCTCCATTGTCTCCTTAGGCTTCTAAAATTTAAATTTGATCATTGTGCTAATGGCATCTTTGACTCTCTTTCCCTCCAAGGATCAACCCTCCCAAAATATTTAAATAGAGCCCATGGGAGAGGCATTCAACAAGATTATCTAAGATAGCTACAATTTGCCAAAATTTGCTCTCACTCTCTCATTCTTGCATTTTGGGCATTTGAATCAAGCATTTGGGGTAAGTAAATTAAGACAAAGCAACATTGAGACAAGGAGATCATCTTTGTGTAAGGAGGAGGTCCTTCTAGGAAAAAAAAATTCTAGCTTCCTTCCTTTTCCATATCCTTTGTTGTTTATTTGTGCTTTTCCCTCTTGTTTATGCCTTGTTAACACTTATTTTTTATTTTGTAGTTGTTAATCTTCATATTTGAACTTCAAATAATTGTTTTACAGATTTCTAACACCATCTTGTATCTCATTTATTTCCATTCACAATTTTTTGTTCTTCTATATTTTATTATAGGCTTATTTATGCCCATAATCATTTGTGATATTTTTATTTGTAGGCATAAGTATTTTATATATTTTATTATCCTTACATTCATGTTGTTTGATTATTAATATCTATTACAACTCATGTAATTTAAGTTTGCAGAAATATTTATATGTTCCAATACTTGTTAGCATCTTACTTGCAAGCTTAAACATTCTATTTTTATTGTAGCCTCTCCTATTCACGCTCTTTACTATTGCTATTTACTTAAACTCATAATAGTTGAGTTTGTAGGCATATTTGTACATTTTGCAATCACATTGGCTTTTATTTATAGGCACTATAGCTCTTTAATCCATTTATCTCTTTTGTTGCATCAATACTAGATCATAGTTCCCTTAGCATTGACTCATTTATTGATCTTAAAACCTCTCCAAAACATTGTTGTAGATCTCATTTGAGTGTTGTAGGAGCATATTACTTGATTCAACATACATTCATAGTCATATTACTCTCAATTCACTTAATCTTAATTTTGATCAAGTTTTGTAGGCTCTTCACTCTATTTTGAAGCCATATTAGGGCATTTTCATTATCATTTGGGTCTCCTTAGATCATAGTCTTCATCAATTTAAGTAATCAATTGTTATTTCTCCTTCATATCTACCATATCTTGCTATTCCCACAAGCTTTGGGAAATTTGGACTTGATTTGGCAAGAATTTGTAAATCCCTAAGCTCTCTAGCATTAGGAATTAGATCCCATGTTCCTTTGTCTATTTTGATCACATGTGGACCCAATTAACCCCATATTTCTTCCCAAAACTTTAAATCACCTGTTGTAGGGATAAAAGCTCCACTATTTCCAAAAAATCAGTGCTTTTGCCTCTATGTTTTACATAGAGAAAAAGCGCCATTGTCCAAAGTGCTTGCAACGCTTTTGAACAAATCACTCTTCCTTTTAATATTAGGGTATAATTAGATTGTGTTACAAAAGAGGGTCTAATTAAGTTTACTAGATAGTCTTCTCTTCACACTTAACCAGAAAAACCCCCTAAAATATATTGCACTATTTTTTTCTTTAATTTTTGCAGGTTTACAAAAGCGCTAGTGACAGAGCAAAAACACTAGTAGCACTTTTGCAACCTCCAACACTTCTATTCAGCCTTCCAAAAATAGGTATTTCAACTTTTTTCCCTTTATGTTTTCATTTTTTTACTATTTTTTTCTTTTATACTCTTTGTTTTCTATAAATTAGATCTAAAACACACTTATTCGGGATCAAATAAAATAACCTGTTAGCTTAGTGTACTATTCTATTTTCAAGTATCTAGGCAAGGAATCAAAAGAGCATAAAGTTTCATTTTAGGCTAACTTTGTATATTGCATCTCGATTATTTTCCCTTGAAAATAAATCTCCTTTACTTTAACGCAAGTCATTCAAAATAAAAAAGCATATTAGTTTAGGAACATTTTTTGTTGCATCTATTACCACATCTAGCTTTCAAACTTAGTAGTGATTTTTCTTATAGTTATTTATATTTTTAAATATTGTTAGAGACAAAACCATTAGGTGTTTTCTAATAAATTCATCAAACACCGTATAAACATAAACATATACATATAAAATATACATGTACATGGAAGTATGCCAATTTATATGAAGTTATTAGGTCTCCTTTGGAAAGAGACTCAGGAAGTCCACCCCACATGGATTTCAGTGCATTCTATATTTTGGTGAGTGAACAAACACATTTCCTTGCAAGATAAAAATTAATTTCAACTTAAGCAAGATCATTTAAATTTGTTTGATTAGTTAGATAACATTAATCAATATTAATAATTGGTTCCTTTACCATTGTGAAAGTATCAATATTGAGTCATATATCTAGGTGTGATTGATCCTTGTATCGTTAAGTCTAGTACCTCAAGGTTTTCCCTCATGTATGGCCACATATATCAAGGGAACCGAGTCACTTTCAATATCAATGGGTATATTGGGTAGGTTCAGGTAGGTTGGTATATCAAGAGATCCTCCTAAGGTATATCAACCAATTGATTGATATTCATAGCATTTGTTACCTATCTTAATCAAGAATTAATAAAATTTATCTCTCTTTCTCTATCCAAAATATATAACCTATGGATGAACATTGATATAACACTCATAGCAAGGGTTTAGCATCAACTTCTTATATCCCTTTTCCACATGCTTAAGAAGAAGAGGAAGAAAACCCATGGGTAAATCCTAACTATAGAGAAGTGGAACATGTGGTTGAAAAGGTAACTTTTGATTCTATAGATCACATTAGAGAATATGTAAGAAGGAATAAAAATATTTTCTTGGATGTACTTAGAGAAGAACTTGAAGAACAAAATAGGAGAGAACCTTCTAATTCTAATGAAAATGTTGAACACATTAATGGACAATCTACTATTACACCACCACATGAAAATCAAATTAATTCTTCTAGTCTTAATATGGCTATGGCACACCCTATAGATTCCACTACTCCCCCAACCATATCTATAGGCATACCTATTTTAATGCCATCTTCTAGTATTCCCATGACTCTTCCTATTCCAAATCCTATTTCCACTAACCCCTTTTTAACAAATGATTTAGGTATTAATTACATTCCTGCACCCACTACACCTAATCAAGTCACACAACCTCTAGCAACATTACCTCCAATACCTCAACCCTATCCTCAACCCCCGCTAATTTTACCTACACCTCCAAATCAATCAACTATAGAATTCCAAAACATAAATGCTAAATTAGAGCATCTTGAAAAGAGGGATTCCAAATTTGAAGAGTTAGAACACCAAATTGCCTCTCTTCAAGGGACAATGTTAGGAAAAAAAATATTCTTTTGATGAATTTTATAGTCAACCTTTAGACCCCATGATCACTAATCATCCTTTTCCACCTAATTTTGAAACACCTAAATTTCAAATGTATAATGGTAAGCAAGATCCCATTAATCACTTAAGATTGTTTCAAATTGCATGAAGTAACCTAACCCATGATGAAAGGCTACTCCTCAAGATATTTCCTAAAATTCTTAGTGGTCTATTAGAATATTATTTCCAAATACACTACCATTTCATTAAGAACTCTAAAGAACTTATGGAATCGTTTGTCAAACAATTATTTATTTATATTGAAGAAAATACCATTATAGATAATTTATATAAGCTTAAATAGGCCAAGAATAAATATTTTATAGACTTTTTTAAAAATGGAGAACCTTAGTGGGAAGACTACAATAAATTCACCCACTAAAGGATATTTTACATATCTTCATATGAAACCTTCATGAACAATTATCTTATCCTTTAGAGACAACTAATATCACCTCCTTTGAAGAAGAAGTAGATATGACAAAAAGAGTAGAAGTTGCCCTTTTAAATAAAGGACAACTTAATTATAAGAAATAAGATAAAAAATCACATAAAAATAAGGGATAATGTAAGAATAAATATATTGTAGGGATTGTATAACTGATTCTCACAAAACAAAAAATGTAAATACAACTCAAGATGCTCCCCAAAAACTTGTGTTATCAAAACAAGACAAACCTAGATGTCAATTTACCAACACTAGCCAAACCCAAACCACCATCCTAAAGATGCTTCTTGATTAAAAAAATATTAATCTCACCCATAAGACCTTTATAAACTTCCAAAGAACTACTCAATTGGTATCGACAAGAAGAACATTGTGATTATCATCGAGTAGATGGCCATAAAACTAATAGGTGTGGTACTTTAAGAAATATCATCCAAGACCTTATAGACATTGGAAAATTTATTTTTAATCAAAAATATACCCCTAATAAAAATTTAGAAATATTCCAAAATACTTTACCAACCCATAATCAAAGGGGTGCTAACTTTGTAGGAACCATTTACTTAGCTAATCCCTCTTATGAAGTAACTTGACAATAGGCTAGAAATCAACCCACAAAACAACCATTAGTTCTTCCTCAACATACCAAGCCAAATATATCCAAAAAAACCCCTTTGGTCCTTAAGCATCTTGAAGGTATTCAAAATCCCTTTAACCTTCAAAAACAATTATAAATCATCCCTACCAAGATCTCTCTTTTAGAGTTCTTAAAAACTTCACCTGCTTATAGGGATATATTGCTTAAAATTTTAAGTGAGCATGAAGTTTCCCCACACTTATCGCCCAATGATATTACCAACATAGTGGGCTTTGTTGGATTGAACAGTATTTGATATTACATGAAACAAATATACCTTTAAACATAATGTTAGAGGATTTAACTATTTATATGAAAACCTATATTTGAGAAAAATCATCAAGAGGGTATTGGTGGATAATATATTTGCACTTAATGTTTGTCATGTAAAATTCCTCCAACATTTTGGACTAAGTAAAGAAGATTTGAAAGAATTCAAAATTTGTACTAGTGCTTTTGATAATTAATAACGATAAGTCACTGACACAATAACCTTACCTCTTATAATAGGTCCTTGAATTATCAATACTTTTTTTATGTTATCTTGTTGATGTAACTTATAATATTTTTCTTGGACGATCATTGATCCATGCCATGAAGGTAGTCCCTTCTACCTTGCACCAATACCTATAATATGAGCACTAAGAAAGAATTATTAATGACCTTGTTGATCTAGAACCTTTTGATTGTTGCCAAACAATAGATGCAAAACAACCAGGACTCAACCTATGTCTATCCCTTCAATTTATCTTACCTTCACAATCAAATAAATATGGAAAATATGTTTAAGAACCTCTCATTGATTTACATGATGATCATCAATCTCCAACAAATAAATAAATTAATCTAATCAATAAAAATAAATATCCTTTTGTAGACTTAACCTTTTCCTTTCCTCTTGTATTATAGGCTTACCTAATAGAAAGGGGTTAAAGGTTCAAATAGGGAGTTATTATTTTATCTATGTTGACACTCCTCATGATGAAAATATTCATGGTGGTAACCCTTTTTCAATTGGATAGATGTATGTTTCTTACTACATGCCTCCTGCGTATCCCATTCCTAAATAAATGTTAGCTAATATGGGATATCAAGGAAAAGATTTAGGTCAATTTGAACAAGGCATTAAGGAACCAATAGAAACTAAACCTTGGCCAGGACATTGTGGGATAGGATACATCCCTAATAAAAATGAACCATTACCTCTACTAGAGGAAGATGATGAGGCTAGTTATACAAAATATTTGCATGGAACATAATGGGGTGATAAATATGAGAAAGAATTATGGTCCTTTCTTAATGCAAAACCTTGCAAAACTTTACTTTTTACTAGTGTAAATTTATTAAATATTATCCATCCTAATCTTATAGAAAATGAGAAATAACAAAAATCTTATGTTTCTTTTGACCAAGATGATCCTTATGTTGAAGGATGTCTCATTGAATATTCAACCTTGCTTTCTCATAATTACCTAAACCAGAACAGACATCATTAGATATTGAGAAATTTGAAAATTTAGGAGTGTTGCCTACTCCTCAATTTGAAGACAAGTCATATATATTAATTGAAGAAACAATAGACATCAATATTGGTACTGATGACAATCTCCAAATATATTTTTTTAAATGGAGGAATCTGTAGTCACCATGGATCTGGGTAGGCTATCCGACTTTTATGGCTACCATAGTATTATGTGATGTTTACCATAGAAGCTGCCACACATATCTCCGCACATTTTTCCCCTATAACCACCATGCCACGATCATTTTAAACCTTTTACACTGCTAAAAGCACTAGGAAAGGAACAAGCGTTTAGTCCGGTGAGGCTTGAGATTTAAACCTTGGACCTCAACAATCTCCAAATATTAAATCAGGTAATTTCTTAGTAGAAAATGAATGTAAAGAATACAAAATACTCTTGAAATAATTTAATGACATATTTTCTTGGACTTATACAGGTATGCCTAGACTTGACCCATCTCTAGTTGTACATAATCTTGTTATACAACCCGATGCTAAAATAGTCAAGCAAAAGCTAAGAAAATTGCACCCTAAAGTCACTCTCCTAGTCAAGTATGGGCTTCAAGAGCTTCTAGATGTTAGTTTCATTAAAGCAATAGATTATTCAGATTAAATATCCAATATTGTATCTATTGCAAATAAAGAATGATTCATTCGAATTTGAACAGACTCTAGGAAAATAAAAAAAGCATGCCCCAAAGATGATTTTTCATTACCAAATATAGACATGATAGTAGATTTTATTGTATGGTCTAAAATATTATCCCTAATGGATGGGTTCTCAAGATATAACTAGATAAAAATTATCCCTAAAGTTCAATCCAAGACAACTTTCACTACACCTTGGGACAACTTTTGTTACCAAGTTATGCCATTTGGCCTAAAGAATGTAGAAGCAATATATTAGAGGGCCATGACTTACATTTTTCATGATTTGATGCATGGAATTATAGAATACAATTTAGATGACATTCTAGGACAATCCTCAAAACATAAATATCATATCCAAGAAGTACATCGTATTTATGAGCAATTGTAAGAATACAAAGTTTGGTTAGAACCTCAAGATTGTATTTTTGAGGTAACATAAGGAAAGTTGTTAGGATTTATGGTATCCCATAATGAAATTGAGGTGGATCCTACTAAAATTTTAGCAATAATAAACATTCCATCTCCCATAAATATTACCAAATTTCATAGCCTTCAAGGAAAATTGCAATCCATTCAAAGATTCATCTTGTAACTTGTTGATAAGTGTCAACCCTTTTATGGTTTTCTAAATAAGGACACTAAGTTAAATTGGGATGATGAGTATCAAAAGGATTTTTAAGCATTAAAAATTAAACTTTTGACACCACTTATACTTATACCTTATAATCCATCCCAACCATTATATTATATGTAGCTTCCACTAACCATGCCCTTGGAGCCATGCTAGCTCAATATGATGATCAACATCAAGAATGGGCCATCTACTATATTAGTAGGACATTGGTTAGCTATAAAATTTGTTATACACCACTGGGAAATATGTGCTTAGAAATAGTCTTCTCTTATCAAAATTTGAGGCATTATATGCTTAGTCAAAATACTTATATCACGAGTAGATCCTCTAAGATATTTAATGTAAAAATCCTCTCTCTCAAGATGAACCACCAAATGGGTTATTTCCCTTAGTGAATTTTATATTGAATTTATCAATCAATTTTTTTTAAAGGGACAAGTAATCATAGATCAATTATCTATAGCACCTTTAGAATCTAACCATCCGTTGAATGTAAGCTTTCCCAATGAGGTTATTTTGACCATAGATGCCCAAGAATCTAAGTCATGGGTTCTTTACTTTGATGGGGATCGATGTGTCAAAGGTGTAAGAACAAGATTTATCATAGTTACTCCCAAAAAACAACTCAAATTTTTTTATTTGCACTTTAATTCTCATGCACTAATACTATGATAAAATATGAAGCACTTATTTTAGGGCTTCAAGCTATTTTATATCTAAAAATCAAGATACTAGCCATTTTTTATGATTCCTAATTAGCAATTAATAAAATTAATAGTATTTATCAAACCAAGGACAACAAATTGAAACCATATAAGGAAATTATAGATAAATTAATGCCTTCTTTTGATAAAATCTCAATAGAAGTAATTCTGCAATCTAGTAATCATCATGTGGATGCTATGGCTACAACAAACTCCCTTATACCTTTAGAAATAGAGAATAACAAGCTTCCATTAGCATACACTTGATAAAAGAACCTACAATATTGAAATCAAGTTAGTATCCTTTAAATATTTGTACAATTAAATCTACTTCATCTCAAGAACCATGGTCTCAAGACACCTTCAAATTTTTTAAAAGACAATACATTGCCTAAAGGTTTAAATCACCAGGGACACACACTTTAAGAAATGAGACTATAAATATGTTATCATAAGAGATATTTTATATCGATGCTCCTTTAAAGGCATACTCCTTAGATGTATTGGATCAAATGAAGCACAACATATTATCAAAGAAGCCCATGATGGATCATGTGGAGGAAATTTTAGTGGATTATCTATAGCCAAAAATATCTTTATAATAGGTTATTATTGGACATATATGGAAAAATATCTATAACTATGTTAATTAATGTGACAAATTTTAATGACATGATAATCTTGCTCATGCTCATTCTTAGGAATTACAACCAATCATACAACATTGGTCTTTCTCCATTTGGGATCTAGACATAATAGGTCAATTAATCCACAATCATCATATGAACATAAATTAAGTACTATTGCTACTGAGTATTTTACTAAGTGGGTTGAAGCCATGCTATTATCTTCTTCTACTAGAATCCAAGTTTCAAAATTTATATTTAATCAAATCATTAGTTGCTATGGTATACCATATATTCTAATCTTATATAATGGTACACCATTTATGAATAAATAAGTTCAAAAGGTATATAATAAATATAAAATCCAACAAAAATGATTGACAACCTATTACCCTCAAGGCAATTGACAAGCAAAATCGTCTAATAAAATATTAATCAAAATTCTTAAGAAATTGATCAATAAAAATGACTAGGATTGGCACTTGAAATTATATCCTACTTTGTGGGTATAGCATATGAGTTTTAAAAATCCTAAAAGTGCAACACTTAATACCTTGGTTTATGGTACTGAGGCAATTTTCTCTTTTGATCTTAAAATCACTTCTTTAAGGATCTTACTTAAATTTTCTTTGGTAAGAGATGAATATAGTTTAAGTCACCTTCATCAATAAGAGCTTCTATATGAAAAGTGTATCAATTCCCTAGGGCACCTACAAATATATCATGAAAAGTTTTGGTGTAAATATCCTAAAATAGTATGCCCTAGCTCATTTTAAATCAGAGACTTGGTCCTCAAGGAAAATCAAAAGAACACTAATGTTAATGCTGAACTAAAATGTAAATTCGAGCCCAATTGGTTAGACCCCTTCATCACTATCAAATTTGGCTCTATATCCTATGTACTAGCCATATTAGATGGGAAATAACATAAAGAACCAATCAAAATAATTCAACTTAAAAGATATTATGCTTGAACCTACAAGGCTTTCCTACTCATGTGTTTGATTACGTGTTTTCTTATATGAATGACTATTTGAAATTCATATTTACCTAAAATAACATGCTTTATTGCATAATTTATTGGATTTTCTTGTTCATACCATTGATTTAGGGGGTTCGTGATGAGGCAATTATGATTACAAGAACACTTGCATTGCATTTGCACTAGGTACCTAATGCTAGCAATACTCCTAGCACCACACATTATTTTTCTTGATTCCTCATACATTTTATTCTACTTCTCTTCTATAAACTTTCTTCTCTTATTTTATCTTAATTGGGTTAAGTTATGTATGACATGATTATCCATAGCCTTGATGACCCTACCATATCCCTTTATCCTATCCCATCAAGAGGCTTATAAAAAAAAGCAATAAATTCTTGATCATATTCATAACTATTATTATCAAAATTTAGGGTCATTTGATAGGCCCCTCCAAGGCCCAAATTTACTTGTCTAGTGTGTTGAAATTCTATAATTTTTTGTAGTTATGCCATGCAATAGATGGATAAGCTTAGATATTGGCTTCATCTATCATATAATCATGATATAAATCTATCATCACTTGCTTGATTGATAGACCACTATGGGGGTGTAGCCTTATTAATCCAATATCTTGTGTATGTGTAATTATTTACAAGCCTACCATACAATGGAAGGTGAGTCTTTTTGGCTTGGTTCATTATACAAGCATGGTACCAATATAAATCTATTAATCCAATAAAAAATTAAAAAATCTGCATCTATGATCCACTATGTTCCCTAGAATATCAACATGGCAGAGAGGATCCTTGTACATATAATATCTTGTAGCTTTGCAATTTCTTAAAAAGTGTGCTAGTTAGTGGTTACTTGGATCATACAACCATGGTTGGTACCCTTGGAAGCACACATTTCATAAAATCTTAAATATTTTGATATAATCAAGAGACTAGATATGAGGCCCAATGTGCCACTCAAGTAGGTAGGCACCTTTTATCCAATATATTGCATATTCTTAATTCTTTGTGAGTGTGTCAATTAACAGATAAACCATTGATACCACTATGGTTGGCACACTTGGAAGCACTTTCATTGCAAAATTTCTAATTGCCTTATATATCAATGAAGGAATCAAATCCCCTCATCTAATATCTCATGTGTTTATAAATTATTTGCATATCCATTGGATAATAAACAATGAGCCTCAAATCCACTCATTGATGTATTAGGTAATTTAGGACATTATCATTTATTTTTCAATCAATACAATCAATTAATTCTCTTTCAAATCATAATATTTATCTAATTTTGTGGATTAGTTGTGAGGCTTGACGTGCCACCCAAGTGGGTAGGCACCTTGTATCCAATTTTTTGCATACCCATAGATCCCTATGAGCATGCTAGCTAATCGATATGGTGTTACTACTACTACAGTAGGAACCTCTAACAACACTCCTTACACATACTTGTAGATTACATTATATATTAATAAGGGAATTACATCCTTATGTCCAATATCTTGTGTTTTTGTACAACATTTTGCATATGTGCTAGGTAACAAACACCAAGGTTCAAATCTCAGGTTGATATACTAGGTGATCTAGGATAGCTTCACTCTCTTTTTCAACAACAATCATGTTTTTGCTTCATCCTTTATCTATATCCAATCTAGTACATTTATTATAGATCATTTACATATCATCATCTATATATCTTATTTTCCTATTTTATTACCTCTTATATCATTGTGAGGATCAATCACTATGCACCTATGTCTTGCAAACCTATAATTACTTACAAGATCTTCCAAGAACTGATGCATACAACCTAGTACTTCCAAGGTTCTATCAGACAATAAAATCCTAACATCTATCTTTCATTAAGTCATATCATATAATTTTACCTCACCTATTTATAGACCCACGAGGATGACAAAACTAAATGATTAGCACTTTGCATACCCATATTAGATTATGAGTGTGCATAGTATTAGATCATTTAGTACCACCACTCCTTGTTGTTCTATGGATTTTCTAGGGGGAATTATCTTTTTAAATCTTATCAATTTCATGTTAGCAACAAATCTTGGTTATAACATCTCACTAGTGCATAGGACCTCCAATAAAAGGTGATATTTCTTACCAATGTCCTATGCATATGCAATTTCTTGTACATACACTAGGAAAAGGTGATGGACACCATATTTCTTCATAAGTCCATGCGATAGTGGGATGTGACATCCAAGACATGTTTTTACATTCGATCAATGCATTTATATATTTTCTTTACATGTGTTTGGGGATAACCAAGCCTCCATTTTATCAATTAAATCCAATTATCTAAGAATTTATTTTCTCCTCCTAATCCAAGGAGGGATAGAATACTCATAGTGAATATAAAATACAATAATTCAAATAATTATATTATCATATACCATGCATATCACATCACCTTGATTCCAATAAAGATATTTTGTTAGACACTTCACAATAGATACAATAGATAGTGATATGATTATTTTGTTAAACAACTTTACATGCCCATTGTGGCATAGATCATCTTAGACATCTTTGCAAGCCCTTTGCGGCATAAATCATATTAGACATATTTACATTCTCCTTGCAGTATAGATCATTTAATACATCTTTTACCCTTTTGTGACATAGATCATCTTAGACACTTTTTCATACCCCTTGTGTCATAGATTATTTCAAACATCTTTACATATACTATGTCCCTTGTGGAATAAGATCATTAAATTCCTTTGGGATATATCCCTTGTGGAATATGATCACTAAATGATCCTTTAGGCTATGCTCCTTGTGGAATAATATCATCAAAGTCCTTTGGGCTATGTTCCTTCTAGTGTAATATCACTACAAGGTTGTTCAGGCTATGTCCCTTGAGTTGTAATATCATTAAAGTATTTTAGGCTATGTTCCTTATGGTGGAAGATCACAAAAATCCTTTGGGACATGTCCCTTATGGCATAAGATTACTAAAATCCTTTGGGATACATCCCTTATGGTGTAAGATTATTAAAGTCCTTCAAACTATGTCCCTCATGGCATAAGATCATTAAAGTCCTTTAGGCTCTATCCCTTGTAGCATAATATCACTAAAGTCCTTTGATCTATGTTCCTTATGGCATAAGATCATTGAAGTCCTTCGGGCTATGTCCCTTATGATGTAAGATAATTAACTTCCTTGGGGCTATGTCCCTTGTGGTGTAAGATCATTAAAGTCCTTCATGCTACATCCTTATAGTGTAAGATCATTTAAGTCCTTTGGCCTACATCCATTGCAACATAAGATCATTAAAATACTTCAAGCATGTCCCTTATGGTTAGAAATCAAAATTCCTTTAGGTACACACCTTGTAGATTAGATTGCTACTAACAAAATCTAGGTATTTCTAACATCTACTAACTATAATATTATATCTCTATATACATATTATAGGTATCTTACCATCATGTTCTAAGTGCTTGTCCTTTATGCATATTTTCAGGCCACCACTAAGGCATGATGTAATTTTATTTCATCCTCTAAGTGCTTATCCATTATATTGGATTTTAGGCCACTACTTGAGGATGAAATAATGATCATCACATCTCTTAGAAACTTGTCCATTATCATGGCTCCTAGTGCTTATCATGATCATCACATCTCTTAGGAATGATGTAATTTTATTTCATCCTCTAAGTGCTTATCCATTATATTGGATTTTAGGCCACTACTTGAGGATGAAATCATGATCATCACATCTCTTAGGAACTTGTCCATTATCATGGCTCCTAGTGCTTAAACATATTCACCCATATACAAGTGCTTATCCATTATCTTAGCACATAGACCACCACTAAAGAATGACACTACTCTTCTAAGCACTTGTCAATTATCAAAATCTTAGGTCACTGATCAATAAAAGAATCCTATTGTTACCCATAAAAAGTACTTGTCTATTATTTGGTTATAGACCACCTCTTGGGTAATATTTTTTCCAAATACCTACTTTTATCTTAGGGTTTCTCCATTTTGTATTTTATATTCTATTTTTTTACTTTATGCATCAATTTCATATGTACATCATATCTAATATATCAAATATGACCAAAAATAAATTTATTTCAAACATTATTTTCAAGGCATCAAAATGTCACATCAAAAACATAACTAAATCATGCAATATGAATATGCATATATGCCTTGAGATAATACATGGCCACAACTTTGGTGAACCATAGTACCAAAATTAGTACACTCAATATTTCCTAGGAAGAGGTCCATCATAAGCATAAAAATTGGTGCACTCAACCTCATGCTCTAAGCCCTATATACATGTAAACCATGTATCTCTTCCTTGCTATTGGTGGTGATGGAGGAGGCCAAAAACCAATTGATATTTATGAGTACATCAAAATAGAGTTAAACCTAGTGTGACTCCTAGAGCGATTTGATGATGGCTCCCTCTAGGAGGTTGGCATTGTTGCATATATAGTACCTAGTAATTCCTAACTTGGCCCCTCTCCTCCTTAGCCTCTAGCTCCATTTCACTCACGTCCATCTACAACCAATAAATATCTCCCTTCAACTAAGCTATCCATTATTGTGTTGTGCCCAATATCACCTACATAAATCTATATTGAGGATCCAACTTGCTACTCAAGAGTTGGCCTCATCCATATCTTACAAAATTTGTTCATTCTCCCCTTGTAGTTGAGGAATTTTGGCCTATATATGAGTGATAGCATCATCTCACTCTTGCTCCACTTTGGTCATCTCCTTGTAAGATCTAGTAGCCTCATCTTACATAACTACTTACAAACTCACTAATTTTACTCTTAGCTTATGAAAGCTCCTCATAAGAACACCCATATTATCCTATAGTGCTTCCTTTGTAGACTTACTTGGTCTAGCCCCTCCAGACCCCATCAACACAGGGGACATGATCACCAAAGAATCCACATATAAAATATCCCATGCATTCAGTCTAGAAGTATCCTCTACCCTAGTTAATCCATCTCCCTTTCCTTGGGTAGCTTGTCTAGTGGATCAACATGTAGCTACATCTTGCCCCTACCTATTGAAGAAAACCCTCAATATATTTGGCATATCCTCTACTACCTTATCTTTCTTTAGAGTTATTTTCGCTAACATCATCAATCCTAGATGAAATTTAGTGTACCACCTCAGATAACCTTTAGCTACACCAAGAGCATACCCCTATATCTCATGAAATATGGCATTATTTGCATCTTCCTCTATAAAATATAGAAGGTCAGGAGGCCTTCTAAACTCCCTCTCTCTAGTAGTCCATAAAAATGATATCTTGCCTATAGTTGGTATTTACTGAATACCACCAAACTATCATACAAATATATCAAATCTATAGAGCTCATACTCATCCCCATCATTCAACCACAAATTTATCCTCACTTAAGCCATATCCTAGTCATTATTTACCCACCTAAAGTGGATTATCCATGGTTGCCATGTTACCTATGAAGCCTTAAGATCATCTATGGCTTGATGGTAAAGAGCCATTGTCCCTCTACTAGACTTGCATATCCCTATCCATTGATACAATTTAGAAATTCAAGCATCACACCTCTACCCCTATAAACCTATGGCTATCTAATTGATATGTGTTTCTAGGTCCATACTAGGAGTAACATGCAACAAACTAGTCTCTTCCCACTCTGATACACTACTCGATGAATAGTGTATACACAATCTCACTAAAATCATTGATCCCTAAGAAAATATAGTCTATTGGTCTTGTAATATCACTATCACCTCTCCCCATCCCCAAGTCAGAACTCATTGACTAGTAGCATCCATCAAAATCCTCGATACTAGGCCATAAAGTGAAGTTATGAGGTGATGCAAATGGTCTCCCTACTATGCATGATTAACACATATCCTTGATTTGACTCTAGGATACTCCTTATCTCCTATAAAAAACTTCATGCATACCCTCTCATCACTCCCTAAGTGAATATAATCTCCTCAAAATAGAAGTTGGAGGATCCACCAAATGTCATCTAGTGTAACAACCATCTCTCCTATCAACAACTAAAA
The DNA here is from genome assembly GCA_028583015.1 of Wollemia nobilis. Taxonomy (NCBI): domain Eukaryota; kingdom Viridiplantae; phylum Streptophyta; class Pinopsida; order Araucariales; family Araucariaceae; genus Wollemia; species Wollemia nobilis. The sequence continues at coordinate 1,588,162 of JAQPPZ010010110.1, read as the reverse complement.
GGAAATCATCTCTAAGTACCATATCTCTATCAATACCATGAGTAATGGTCAATCAAAATCTACCTTGGGCATCATAGCCGCATGGTACAAATTTATCACCATCATTACTCTAATATCTATATCATCCACCAAATCTAGTGTTACTTATAGGGTCTTAGGATGCCACTCTAAAAAATCCAACACTCCTAAACCCTAAACCATGAAAAATATTTAGTCCAAATACATCATACTTCCTCAACTCTTAGCTTGAAAATATCAAAACATCAATGTTGTCAAAAGTATTAACAATAACAAAAGTGCTACTTGCAAAAATTTTGCTTGTAGCAAAAGCACTACTGGAAAAAGTGCCACGACAAGTAAAAGCACTATTTTTTTAGAAAAAATACAAAATTTACCCTAAAAATCAGAAATTTCAAAGTGAATTTTGAAACATACCCATAAGACCTTGTTTGTGCCTGAGTTGACCCTAAAACTAGGTTTGCATGATATACCAATATTCTAAAAACTACCATCAAATATTGATGAGTACTCTAAGCTCTCTCTCAAAAAGAAATATTGAACATAAAAAAATGAACCTATCTTTACCCCCTCTCCTTCTTTTATCCACCCACCTGCCTATACCTTTTGCTTCTAATTTTCTCTTCTTTCTATTTCCAACTATCTTCATGCCCCATATTATTGATTTCTCTCTCCAAATAATTGGTTTGAGACAAATATTAAGGGGGAACCCATGGGGCATCAATTACGAGGCACTCTTGGGGCATCAATTTCAAGGTATACATGCATAATGAAATTGATCAGTCATAAAATCTTTTGAATTAATTTATTTTGTAATAATTTATTCAACATAGCATATTTCAATATCAAGAAACATGTTGGTGGCAAAATTGGAGCTCTATGATATATTTTTTATGTATTTATTGTACAATAAACACATCAAATTGGTAAAAATGTAGACACCTATTTTTGACATGCTTGGTCAACTATATCTTCCAATAAAGCACTAAATAGCATATCATTGATCAAAGACCTTACCCTGGTCAAATAAAAAATTAAAGTGACCACTTTTGTAAAAGTGCCACTTGTTGGAAAAAGTGCTACCAACGCTTTTGCTTGACATCAATGCTTTTGCGAAATAAACCCATTTTAGCATTTTGACCAGTAAACATGAGCATTGAGCATAATTATTATTGGGATTTAAAAGTGCCATACCAATGCTTTTGCAAATACTAATGGAATTACAAACATGAGTGAAATCTCTATGGAATAATCCAAAAGCACACAAATTACTTCCTCCCGCTCCTTGATCTAATCATGCATCTTTTGTCCTCTCCTTAGGCATACAAAATTTTGATTTGGTCATTGCCCTAATGGCATATTTGACTCTCTTTCCCTCCAAGGATCATCCCTCCCAAAATATTTAAATAGATCTCATGGGAGATGCATTCAACAAGATTTTCTAAGCTAGCTACACTCTACCAAAATTTGCTCTCATTCTCTCTCATTATCTTTCTCTTATTTTTTCATTTTGGATATTTGAATCAAGCGTTTGGCGAAATTGAAGCAAGACAAAGAGGAATTGGGTCAAGGAGGAGGTCTTTCTAGATAATAAAATCCCTAGATATCTTCATTTTCTATTTTATTTGTTGGTTATTTGTGTATTTTCCTATTTTTTAAGCCTTGTTAACACTTGATTTTCCATTTTACAATTTTTAATATTCATATTTATGCTTCTTATCTTTGTTTTGAATATTTCTAACACTATATTTTGTCTCATTTACTTCCATTCATAGAATTTTGTGCTTCTACATTTTATAGCAAGCTTATTTATGCCCATTCATTTGTGATATTTTTCTTTGTATGCATAAGTTTTTTATTTACATCTTAATATCCTTATATTCAGGTTGTTTGATTTTCTAATATCTATTACAACTCATGTCATTTAATTTTATAGGAATATTTATATGTTCTTGTACTTGTTAGAATCTTACTTGCAAGATTAGACGATCTAGTTTTAGTGTAGTCTCTCCTATTCATGCTCTTTACTATTGATCTCTACTTAAACTCATAATAGTTGAGTTTGTAGGCATATTTGTATGTTTTCCAATCACATTGGATTTTATTTGTTGGCAATTTTGGGTACCTTGAGTACATTGCCTTTGCCTAAGTTTAGTTGTTGTCATTGATGTCAAGGAGCTATTGGTAGATGTTGTTTTTGATGTCAAGGAGTTCTTGGAGCAATTTGTTTTTATGTCTAAGGATGTGTTTTGATGAAGGTTTCAGCTGGTCAGTAAGTCTCCAAGAAAATCAGAGTAGCCCAGTTGCCAAAAATCCAGAAAAAGATAAGTTAGAAAAAGTTTGCAGAGTCGCTGGAAAAACTATCGCGATTTCGCGACATGTTTGAGGAGAGAGAAAGTTTGGCCAAAACTGTCGCGATTTCGCGACATGTTTGAGGAGAGAGAAGTTTGGCCAAAAGTCATGATTTCGCGACATGCGGAAGGCAGAGGAAGCGGGAAAAGTGTCACGATTTCGCGACATGTTTGAGGAGAGAGTGGAAAATGTCACGATTTCGTGACATGAGTGAGGGCAGTTGAGTTGGAAGAAGTGTCACGATTTCGCGACAAGTTTCGAAGAAGTTGTACGGATGCAGAAAGTGTCACGATTTCATGACAGGTTGAGTTGGCAGCTTGCAGTTGGCAAAAGCGTCACGATTTCATGACATGTTCCAGTTTCATGAGCAGTTGACAAGAAAGAGCTTAAGGCAACGAAAGCGTCATGATTTCGTGACATGTTTCATTTTCGCTAGTGCAAACCAAGAAAAGGATGAAGGAGCAAGAGGTGTCACGATTTCATGATAGAGTTGTTGATGACGTCAGCTAAAGGCAAAGATGTCACGATTTCATGATAGTAGCGAAGAAGAAGGCTTTGAAGTCCAGAGCATCATGATTTCATGACAAGAATCATGATGACATCAGCAAGAGGCAAAGGTGTCATGATTTCATGACAGTAGCAGAGAAGAAGGCTTTGAAGTCCAGAGCGTCATGATTTCATGACAAGAATCATGATGACGTCAGCAAGAGGCAAAGGTGTCACGATTTCATGACAATAGCAGAGAAGAAGGCTTTGAAGTCCAGAGCATCATGATTTCATGACAAGAATCATGATGACGTCAGCAAGAGGCAAAGGTGTCACGATTTCATGACAGCAATGGAGAAGAAGGCATTGAAGTCTAGAGCATCACGATTTCGTGACAAGATTCATGATGACGTCAGCAAAGGCTGTAGTGTCACGATTTCATGACAACAAACCAAAGAAGGTGTACGGCAGACAAAGGCGTAGCGATATCGTGACATGTTTGAGTGTCGCACGAGAAAAGCTACAGAACAACAGAGGCGGTTGAAGCCGATGAAGTTAACCTTGGCCGACGAAGTATAAGGTTTTACAACCGACGTGTTAGAAGGTTGAACAGTCGACTAAAGAACAAGATTTCATCTTGAGATTGTGAGTATTAAAGGAGGACTGTTTGAGCAATTTTGTGTATCGATCGAAGTGTGCATTCGAAGTGTGGCGTTCGCAGAGTTAGTGCGACAAGTGAGGTTCGATCATCGAAAAATAGAGAGAGTGAAGTTCGACTGCAGCATTAGAGTGCATTTCGTTGAATCTTCTAAGTGTCAAAGACTGTGGTGCTGTTTGCACGAAGAATGTGCTGCTGTTCATGAGAAGACTATGCGAAGAGAATGAGCTATTGTGGTTGCACATAGGCGCATAAGTTGTTGTGCGTTCGAATGCTGCAGTGATTGCGAAGATTATGCAAAGGGTGGAATTTGATCTAAGGACAACTGTGATTGCAACTGTGTTCACGCAGTCTATGTAAAAGAAAGCAAAGTGCATGAAGTAGATGCTGCTGTAATTACGAACAGTTGTGAAGGACGAACGGTGATATTGCTGCTGCAATTTTTGCGAAAATTGCACTACTGTGTTTGCGCAGAAGTTAAGAAGATAGTGCGGCTGTAATTTAAGAAGACTGTGTTGTTGTAGTTGTGCAGACAGTGAAAAGTTGTTCTCCAACCAAGTGCAAAAAAGAACAGAGGAAGAGGACAGAATTGTGCCAGACCGAAGGACTGTGTTTTGGTGCAGAAAAGAGGACCAGCTTGCTGTGACAGAGTTGAGGACAGAGATCTCCAGCCAGAGCAGGGAAGACAGGTGTCTTCCATGGAAAGAGTTCCACTTGCTAAGGGCAAAAGAGATAGAGGTCTTCTAGAGGATCACTAGCAAAGCAGATTTAGGGGAAGGTGTCTCCTTTGAGCTGAGGCTCATAAACATTGTAATCGGGAAGGATTCCCAGAGGTTTTGATATAACTTTTAGAGGAAAAGTTTTATCCATGGAGTAGCCCACCTTGGGTGAACCACGTAAATTGTTGTGTCTCATTGTGGATTGCTTCTTATGCACTGTTTTACTATTGTTATTACTGCTATCTTATTCTGCATGTTAATGGTTTGAAAGCTGTATTGATAGATAAAGTTAAAAGAGGTCTTATACTGTTCACCCCCCCCTCTCAGTATAAGCTTGTGTTCTTCAATTGGTATCAGAGCCAGTGCCTTCAAAAAGTTTAACAGCTTGAAGGAAAAGTTTACAAAGAACACAATGGACTACTCGAGTGGCAATGCAAGCACCTATTCTTGACGGATCAGATTTTGGTCTGTGGAGTGCAAGAATGAAAGTCTATCTAATGGCACTCGGTAATGAGGTATGGGAAGTTGTTGAAGATGGGTATACCATTCCTGCAAATGGTCCTTACACTAAAGAAGACAGGCTTCTACATCACAGCAATTCAAAAGCCATGAATGCAATCTTGAAGGGTTTACAAAAGGCAGATCTCACTAAAGTTATTCACTGCAAGACAACTAGTGAAATGTGGAAACAATTGCAGGTTGTTCATACAGGTGATGCAAATGTTCGAAAGGCCAAGTTGAGACATTTTAAAGGTATGTTTGAACAACTCAAGATGAATGATGATGAAAATATTAGTGACTACATGCTCCGGATGGATGAAGTTGTTAATTCTATGAAAGACTTAGGTCTTGAACTTGCTGAAAATGATGTGTGTGATAAGATTTTAAGATCCCTTCCTAATAGATTTAGTGAAAATATTTCTGCTATTGAGGAAGCTAAAGATTTAGATAAATTGAAAAAGGATGAGCTCCATAGTATTCTTGCAGCATTTGAGCTGAGAACTCAAGTAAAAGTTGATGTAAAGAAAGAGGCAACTTTCAAAGCTATCAAGAAATCGAAGGGCAAACAGATTCAAGAAAGTGATGAGTCTTCTAGTGAGGAAGAGGCATATTACAGTAGGAAAGGCAAGTTTTCCGAAAGCACAAAAGCAAGAAAAATATAAGATGTTTCAACTGTGGGAAATTTGGTCATTATGCTACTGATTGTACTGTTTCTAAAGATGAAAGTGATGAAGATATACAGGATGTTAAAAGCAAGGATTCTGAAAAGCACAGGTATTACAGAAAGAGCAAAAATGAGTACAACAATCACCAGAAAAGCAAAGATGAGTACAACAATCATGGAAAGAGGCATTCTCACAAGAATAAGAAGAGCTTCTACTTAGACAAAGCAAGTAAGTGTTCTAGCAGTGAAAGTGACAGTTCTTCTAGTGATGATGAAAATGAGATGTTGTTCATTTCAGAAAAAGAGGAAGAACCGAAACATAAATTCATTATCATGAAATGTTTTAGATGTGGAAATTTTGGGCACCTTGAGGATGATTGCAGAAATAATGATTTGGCTGCTAGTATGTATGAGGATGTTTCAGAAAACCCCAATGAAGATGCATGTATGGTTTTTGAAAAAGGTAGCACCTCTAGTGATAAGAAATCTGAAAAAGGCTGTGATGATTCAAAGTGCCATCAAATAGAGGATCTTGAATGCGAACTCAATAATGCTCTTAGTGTTTTGAAAAAGGAAAGAAAGAAGAATGATAGACTCAAGATTAAGTTAGATGAATGTTGTATGGAGATAGATGAACTTGTAGAAAATCTTGAAGTATCTATGGCTAAGTCACAAGAACTCAAGAATGAGTTAGATTCTAAAATTCTGGAGTATAGTGAGTTAGAACAGGAAATGGCTTCTTTGAAAGAAGAAAATAAAGAGTACAAGGATAAGCTCTACAGATTTCAGGATAGCTCCAAGAAGGTTAAATTTCTCATCGAAGGACAAAGAAAACCAACAGATAAAACAGGTCTCGGTTTTGTTGAGTCGCACAAGGAACAGGTTGGGGAATCTAGCAAGAGATTTCAAAAGAAAGAGAGTCCTGTTGAAGAAAGTACTTCAGATCATGAGTCCGTAAGTGATGAATACGCAAAAATAGAAAATGATATTCAGACTGAGAAGAAGAAGTTTTCGGGACCCATGAAGTCGAATAAAAGAAAATTTCACGGCAGATGTTATGCGTGTCACAGATTTGGTCACATGGCTGTACATTGCATGACTCAAATGAAGAGAGTAAATGACAGTTTTAGGAGACGTAATTTCTTTCAAGGGTATTGCTACTCTTGTCAACAATTCGGGCACAAGGCAATTTTTTGCAAGGCAAATAACAGGAACTGGGTTAGTCAGAACAAGCGAATTCAAAGAACAACCATGACTAATATTGTTACCTGCTATAAATGCAACAATGAAGGTCACCTAGCTAGACAGTGTAGAGCTGATCTTCTGAGATACAGGAACAGAAACAGCAGCATGAACAAGTCCAAGGATCAAGGCATGGATAAAAATAGGAATGATAACAAAAATAGGAAAAGTGATATGAACAGGTCCAAGAATCAAGGTATGGATAAGAACAGAAAAGATAATAGAAATAGGAACAATAGTATTAACAGGTCCGAGGATCAGAACAATGGACAGGAACAGAAATACAGGAAAAGAATTCAAGAGAAGGCCCGACAAAGAAATCTTAGACACTAATGATGATGAGTGTTTAATGGGAGTGTCACTCCCAACCCTGTTTTAAATCACCTCATCAGGAGGTGGGGGAGGGACTAAGCTAAGAGGCTCATTCTTAGTCCCAAGCCCCAAAGGTGACCCTTTGCCATTGATGACAAAGGGGGAGAGATTTAAGTAAGGGGGAGAGTTTTCAAGAGAAGAGGAAAGCTTCAAGTCATGGGGAGCAAAACTTGAAGAGATTGATTTCAGTTTTGGCTCTTGAAAGATGTGTTTTAGTTAAGGGTTGCCATCAATGACAAAGGGGGAGATTGTTGGCAATTTTGGGTACCTTGAGTACATTGCCTTTGCCTAAGTTTAGTTGTTGTCATTGATGTCAAGGAGCTATTGGTAGATGTTGTTTTTGATGTCAAGGAGTTCTTGGAGCAATTTGTTTTTATGTCTAAGGATGTGTTTTGATGAAGGTTTCAGTTGGTCAGTAAGTCTCCAAGAAAATCAGAGTAGCCTAGTTGCCAAAAATCTAGAAAAAGATAAGTTAGAAAAAGTTTGCAGGCTGTTGGAAAAACTGTCGCGATTTCGCGACATGTTTGAGGAGAGAGAAAGTTTGGCCAAAACTGTCACGATTTCGCGACATGTTTGAGGAGAGAGAAAGTTTGGCCAAAACTGTCATGATTTCGTGACATGCAGGAAGGCAGAGGCAAAGTGGGAAAAAGTGTCATGATTTCATGACATGTTTGAAGAAGTTGTAGGAGAAAGTGTCATGATTTCGTGACAAGTTGAGTTGGCAGTGTTGAGTTGCAAGAAGTGTCACGATTTCGTGACAAGTTTTGAAGAAGTTGTACGGATGCAGAAAGTGTCACGATTTCATGACAGGTTGAGTTGGCAGCTTGCAGTTGGCAAAAGCGTCGCGATTTCGTGACATGTTCCAGTTTCATGAGCAGTTGACAAGAAAGAGCTTAAGGCAGCGAAAGCGTCACGATTTCGTGACATGTTTCATTTTTGCTAGTGCAAACCAAGAAAAGGATGAAGGAGCAAGAGGTGTCACGATTTCATGATAGAGTTGTTGATGACGTCAGCTAAAGGCAAAGATGTCATGATTTCATGATAGTAGCGAAGAAGAAGGCTTTGAAGTCTAGAGCATCATGATTTCGTGACAAGAATCATGATGACGTCAGCAAGAGGCAAAGGTGTCACGATTTCATGATAGTAGCGGAGAAGAAGGCTTTGAAGTCCAGAGCATCATGATTTCATGACAAGAATCATGATGACGTCAGCAAGAGGCAAAGGTGTCACGATTTCATGATAGTAGCAGAGAAGAAGGCTTTGAAGTCCAGAGCATCATGATTTCATGACAAGAATCATGATGACGTCAGCAAGAGGCAAAGGTGTCACGATTTTATGACAGCAATGGAGAAGAAGGCATTGAAGTCTAGAGCATCATGATTTCATGACAAGATTCATGATGACGTCAGCAAAGGCTGTAGTGTCACGATTTCGTGACAACAAACCAAAGAAGGTGTACGACAGACAAAGGCGTAGCGATATCGCGACATGTTTGAGTGTCGCATGAGAAAAGCTATAGAACAACAGAGGCGGTTGAAGCCGACGAAGTTAACCTTGGCCGACGAAGTATAAGGTTTTACAGCCGACGTGTTAGAAGGTTGAACAACCGACTAAAGAACAAGATTTCATCTTGAGATTGTGAGTATTAAAGGAGGACTGTTTGAGCAATTTTGGTATCGATCGAGTGTGCATTCGAAGTGTGGCGTTCGCAGAGTTAGTGCGACAAGTGAGGTTCGATCATCAAAAAATAGAGAGAGTGAAGTTCGACTGCAGCATTAGAGTGCATTTCGTTGAATCTTCTAAGTGTCAAAGACTGTGGTGTTGTTTGCACGAAGAATGTGTTGTTGTTCATGAGAAGACTATGCGAAGAGAATGAGCTATTGTGGTTGCACATAGGCGCATAAGTTGTTGTGCGTTCGAATGCTGCAGTGATTGCGAAGATTATGCAAAGGGTGGAATTTGATCTAAGGACAGCTGTGATTGCAACTGTGTTCACGCAGTCTGTGTAAAAGAAAGCAAAGTGCACGAAGTAGATGCTGCTATAATTGCGAACAGTTGTGAAGGACGAACGGTGATATTGCTGCTGCAATTTTTGCGAAAATTGCACTACTGTGTTTGCGCAGAAGTTAAGAAGATAGTGCGGCTGTAATTTAAGAAGACTGTGCTGCTGTAGTTGTGCAGACAGTGAAAAGTTGTTCTCCAACCAAGTGCAAAAAAGAACAGAGGAAGAGGACAGAATTGTGCCAGACCGAAGGACTGTGTTTTGGTGCAGAAAAGAGGACCAGCTTGCTGTGACAGAGTTGAGGACAGAGATCTCCAGCCAGAGCAGGGAAGACAGGTGTCTTCCGTGGAAAGAGTTCCACTTGCTAAGGGCAAAAGAGATAGAGGTCTTCTAGAGGATCACTAGCAAAGCAGATTTAGGGGAAGGTGTCTCCTTTGAGCTGAGGCTCATAAACATTGTAATCGGGAAGGATTCCCAGAGGTTTTGATATAACTTTTAGAGGAAAAGTTTTATCCGTGGAGTAGCCCACCTTGGGTGAACCACGTAAATTGTTGTGTCTCATTGTGGATTGCTTCTTATGCACTGTTTTACTGCTGTTATTACTGCTATCTTATTCTGCATGTTAATGGTTTGAAAGTTGTATTGATAGATAAAGTTAAAAGAGGTCTTATACTGTTCACCCCCCCTCTCAGTATAAGCTTGTGTTCTTCATTATTTATAGGAACTATAACTCTTTAATCCATTTCTCTTTTTTTGAATCACTATATCATAGTTTTTCTTAGCATTGGCTCATCTATTGATCTCAAAACCTCTTCAAAACATTGTTGCAAGTCCCATTTGGATAGTGTAGCAACATATCACTTGATTTAATGTACATTCATAGTTTTATTACTCTCATTTCACTTAAAATTAATTTTGGTCAAATTTTGTAGGTTCTTCACTCTATTCTAAAACCACATTAGGGCATTTTTCTTATCATTTGGGTCTTCTTAGATCATAATCTCAATCAATTTTCTTGTCATTTGGGTCTCCTTAGATCACAATCTCAATCAATTTAAGTATTTAATTATAATTTCTCCTTCATATCTACCATATATTACTATTCCCATAAGATTTGAGAAATTTTAACTTGATTTGGCAATATTTTGTAAATCCCCAAGCTTTCAAGCATTAGGAATTAGGCTTTGAATGGGGAGGAAGTAAGCAAAATCCTCCAGATGTGGTGGATTAAAAATAAACTCAAACAAAAAATTACTAGTATGCCAAGTATATATATTACATATGTTAGAGTATATTACATTATTTGGTACATCTCCATGGCACCTTCATTATACATATGTAAATATTAGATTAGGATTGAGTCATAGTTTAGAGTGTGAGTATTATTTCTCCTTTCATGTAAGTGTGTATGTGCAGGAAATGCATGTGTCATGTGAGTGAGTGTGCAAGTGTAATGAGAGTATATGTGCACAAGTGTCTTAAATGTAAGAGATAAAATATGTAATGTAAAGATGTTTACAAGTGTCTTAGGTTAGAGTGTACAAAGTGAAGGTCAAGAGTCATGTCTAGGTGTGCATACAATATAGAGTCATGTGTTCATCAAGTATGCAAGTGTCATATAGAGAAGCCAAGAGTCATGAGACTTGGCATATGGAAAGGAATAATCAAGTATCCAAAGAGTCATTCTACTATGGCTATATAGTACTCCATAGAGAAGTATCCAAGCATCCAATCATAAAATATAGTATCAAGTATCAAGTATCAAGTATCAAGTATCAAGTATCAAGTATCAAGTATCAAGTATCAAGTATCAAGTATCAAGTATCAAGTATCAAGTATCAAGTATCAAGTATCAAGTATCAAGTATCAAGTATCAAGTATCATATTTGTAATAGAAAGAGGAGTAATAAATATTGCATACATTTTGAACAATTAATATTGTAATTTGTGCTACATGCTTTGTTCATGTATGATTCAGGATTTTTACATTCATATTTTTATTTATTAATGAATTTTATTTGATATATTATAAGCCTTGATATACATATTAATTTGCTCATATTATTCTACTCACATCATTATATTGATCTTACTGTATTGTGGCTATATATTATTTGATCTTGTGGTATTTATCCTATGAGTTTTATGTTAGTATTAAGGCTTAAAAAGCCATCAGTGGTATTAGAGCTACTACAAGTAGTTTCTTGCATAGGTTGATCAAATTTATTTAGCTACATACAAAAATCAATTTTGTCTAGTTTGATGAAATTGATTTAGAGTATGTCCACTTTAAAGGTAATGTGACTTAGATTCTATAGTAAGGTCAAAGTGAGTAGAAAGGCTAGAGTCTTTTCACAATTAATAATAATCAATGAAGACCAAAACTCAACTATAGAGTCTTTCCATGGTTGAAGAACAACACATGAAGACTAGGACTCATCTATATTGGAAGGCAAATCAACTTTAAGATAGTTGATCATTTCAAGGACATAGCCAACCCTTGATATTGATTTTAGAGATAGAAGTATTTTAGGGACATAAATATTCCTTGACATTGATTTCTATCAACTCATAAGGAAGTTGAAGAATTTAAAATAATCAAGTCATCTTGAATTTGATTGAGGCATCAAAGAAATTCAAAATCACCTTGAAATTAGAGGTTTGAGTTCTTAGGTGTGATCTAATATATTATTGAGAGAGGTACCATAGATATTGATCATCAAAAGTGTGAGAAGCTTCCTACAATAGATAAAGAATAATTTCATCTTCTAAGTGCAAGAGAAAGTAGAATATGAGAAATATAGATCATATTATAGACTAATATGTCTATCTTAAAGTAAAATTTCATCAAGTAGAGATCAATTAAAGTTGCAAGATATTGAAGTTTTAGATCACAAAGAAATTGACCTTGACATGAAACTTCAAGTTTCAAAAACCTTGACATTGAATTTTCAGGTCCCAAAAAATTTGACCTTGACAAAAAGAATTTAGGTCATAGACCTTGACATAAGAGATAGAGGATTCAATTCTTGAATATAGACCTTGATAGAGAAGGATTCAAAAAGTTTCAGGTCACTCAAACCTTGACATTGACAACAAGAAGATTAAAGATAAAGTAAATAAGCAACAATAGAGACAAAATATTCAAGAGGCTTCTATATTCTAGAGAATAGAAGGCTCAAGATTCAAAATAAAGAGGTAGAAATATATAGAAGAAATCCAACCCTGGAAAATATTCTATAGTACAGTCTTAAAGATAAAGCTATGAGGCTTAAGGTAAGTAAAATATCTCGATGATAATAAATTAAAGAAAACCTTATTCAACTCTTGAAGGAAACCTTATTTGACTCTTGAAGGTAACATCATTTGATGAAAAGTATAGCAAAGGAGATAACACCATATAATTCAAAGCAATACAAGAAAAGAGCTTATTATTCATCTTAGGGTGGAGTAGGCATCAAAGAAATTCATTTGGCTTGTTAAATGCAATAGTACAAGCATGCTCATTACAAAGACATACTAGGTTTAACACAAAAGAGTCTTAAGGAAGAAGTGAGGAGAAACAAAGGTCTAAGGCTCAAGATAGAAGTAAACAATAATTAAAGCATTGTAGTAGTCCAAAATATAGCATTTTACTACACAGAGCACTATCCCAAGCATCATAAACCTTCAATAAACCAAGTTCCATTGACCTAAAATACACCAAGTTCCATCAACTTGCAATCTAGCAAGAAGAAACTTAATTAGAAAGATCCATGTTGAAACGAGCAAAATACATGTTGGATTAGTATAGTGTGAAGTGCAATGAAGTTGAACTGGAAGTAAGCCAAATATCACTCCAGAAGAAGGTAAACCAAGTGCTTCATTGGAAAGTGAAGAGCAAGAGTATTCAATGTCTAAGTGTTCAAGTATCGAGCGTTGAATCATTTATTACTTTACAGTTGAAAATAAGTTCCAAGCAACAAGGAATCATTGAGTTTCATGCATGGAAAAGCAGTGTAATAATTGAACATTATCGTAGATGGTGTAAGGAACATTAGCATAGGAATGTAATACCAACCGAGATAATCAAACAATAGGAATGTAATTCGAACTAAAATCATCAAGCATAATAACAAGTGTCACTCATGCATAAGGTTTGATTAGGCATTAAGGAGAAGAGAAAGGATTCACAAAGAGTAACTGTGCAACACGAGGGATGCCAGTGCAAGTTGAGAACAATGAAGTAATCAAAGCTCAAGGTAAGGTTAGGGTTTCACAAAGTATTTTTGTAGTTTTTGAATAGTATAAGTTTTGTTTAAGGTTTGAAGGAGTGATAAGTTAATATTTAAGTTTACTATATTTTGGAGTGATAAGGTTTGTTTAGAATAATTTAATTTTTTTTAATAGAAAAAAGTTATTTTTGAAGTTTGATTTAATTTAAGTTGGAGTAATAAGTTTCTTAAGTTGAATATTTACTTTTTTAAGCATTTGATTAATAATGGAGTGATAAGAAATAAAAATACTTTATTTTGGTTTTTAAAGTTTTTTTTTAAGTATATCTAGTTTGGTTTTATTTTTGAAAATATTTAAAAAAAAATTGAATATTTGCAAATTTAGTTATTTGGGAGTCAAAAGGTATTCAACCTCAAACTTAGGAATACATAAATTTGCAAAATTATTTCTTAGTTTCTAAAACTAGGGAGACAAGATTTTCTACTTCATAGGATTTAAATATAGAAAATTTGAAATTCTTAAATTATTCAAACTTTGGATATATAAGGAACATAAAATACCAAAGGGTTATCTTAGTGAAAAATGGATATAAATAATTTATTTTAAGGTTAAAATAGAATTATTGATTTATTAGAAGAGTGGAATGATAAGGAATTTAACTAGGTTATTTAAATTTTTAAGATTTAGATCTTGGGAGTCATAAGATGTTTTACAATACAATTTGATTATTGAAACATGGTGATAAAAGACAAAAAAACAAATAAAGGTAGCCAAAAAATATTTTAAAAGTTTTCTCTCAAGAAGCTACTGAAGAGGAAAATATGTGTCAAGTGAAGAATGGAATATTTACAATATATTCTTGAAGAAGGAAAAAAGGGAGAATTTTAATACTTCAACAATGCATGCAAAGTGTTCTTAATGATGCTAATGATATGAAAATCACATTACTTTACCTGTTAGTCTATGGACAACAATCTACAAGGGAATGATCACTCTAAATGTTTCCAAGATAAGAAAGTAAGGAAAGGTTAAAGAATTAGGGAATAAACAAATGATGAAAGATGTTTATTGTGATACAAATGATTTAAGGCCTATGATAGAAAATGAATTAAAACCAATAAATATTAATGCATATTGTGATATTAGTGATCTTTAGCAAAATATAAAAGAAAATTGTGATGCAAAATTTGATACTTTCAACTTATAATTCATAACGAAGACAAAGGAACTTGATCTAAAAATAGATGTTGCATGTGATTCAAAGAATATAGTTCATGTAGACAAAAAGTGTACAAACACATTGTAATGAAGACTTTAAACATTAAAAAACAAATGTGAACATTATGGAAAGCATGGGCACAAGATATAAATATGTTTGAATCTTCAATGTTGTAAAATTTATGGAGGAATCAATAATTCACAAAGACATTATTGGTACAAAGAAAATCATATGTTTGAATGGATATACACAATGACAAGAAAAACCATTAATGGATTTCCTTAGAAATATTTATCAAAATTCAGAGATGGGCACAAGAAAGGTGTGAACTTCTTCAACAATAAATTTAGAAGGAAAATAGTAGCAATGTCAAAGTTAGAACAAAAAGTCAATAAAGAAGATGAACCTGATGAAGCTCAAGTCGAAAATTAAATCCATTGCAAGGTCACTTGTAGAATGAAGACTAAACTCTTCAATAACCAAATAATGTAATATAGGGGGGTGTTGGAGTATATTACATTATTTGGTACATCTCCATGGTACATTCATGGTATATATGTAAATATTAGATTAGGGTTGACTCATAGTTTAGAGTGTGAGTATTATTTCCCCTTTCATGTAAGTGTGTATGTGCAAGAAATACACGTGTCATGTGAGTGAGTGTGCAAGTGTAATGAGAGTATATGTGCACAAGTGTCTTATATGTAAGAGATCAAATATGTAATGTAAATATGTGCACAAGTGTCTTATGTTAGAGTGTACAAAGTGAAGGTCAAGAGTCATGTCTAGGTGTGCATACAATATAGATTCGTGTTCATTGATGAGCCACATAATTGCTCATTTTTTGTACTCTTTTCCCCATAATGTGCGGCATATATTCTTGTAGATATAAATATTTTATGGAAATTATATATATAATTAACAGTTTATTTTGCATGTTCTCTAATATTTGTCTTTAAGTGTAATTTGTGTAGATTTAGTGGAAATTGTTGCATTTTGGCATGTTTTCATCGAGGTCCCACTCGGACCTGGCACTTGCAATTTAATGAAGGAAAAACATCTATGGAATATCGGTGAAGAGGTATGAAGTTAGGCACCCAAATTCCTTTGAAGCACCTGACTTCCATTCGACACTTAACTGTTAGGCACCTGCTTCCCGTTAGGCGCCTGCTTCCCGTTATGAGAGAAGGCATCTACTTCCCATTGTACGGTGGAAGGTACTTGCTTCCATTGTATGAAAAGGTGTCTACTTCCATTATATGATGAAAGGTGCCTACTTCCTGACTTCTACATACAAGGCACCTGCTTCGACTTCTTCAAACACGATGCCTGATTTCCACTAATACCAAACTTTAGCATGACTCTGTGGTCGGTAGAATAGAGCGAAACTTCAACAACCAACATGAAAGGAATTCTAGCATTGAAATTGAATATGGGACAATGTCAAAGGTGACTCATCACCCATCTTCTAGCTGATACGTAAATAATTTATGTAAATTGGGCAAATAAATATTAGATGTATTCTAGAAATAGAATATGCTAAAATATCATGATATTTTACCCGATTCCTTCAATTAAGCAAATAGTTGTAATAATGAATCATTTTTTGATTCATCCTAAATTGTAATAGGGTTGGTCGCATATCTTATAAATATGTAGGCCACCCCTGAAGAAGACCCTCAGACTTTTCTTGTAATTTTCTTCTGCTGCAACTATTAATAAAATCTCTGAGCATTTTCCTATAAAACATCTTCTAAAGCGTTCGGTGATAATTTTACCATGGGTAGAACCTACTGGAAGTGTGGGCCCACTTACAATAGAGTTCTTCCCTATTTCCCCTATTTTTTATATTTATTTTAATAGATTAATTTATTTCTATGTTATTTCCCCTATTTTTTATGATTTCTAGCAAGGTAGTAATTTAGATTTTAAATATTTTCAGTCCTATTTTCTTAGACTTAGCATGAGATTATTGGTTTAAATATAAACTTCAATGAATACCAAATACCCCCAAACCATAATCTAAGGGACTCATCTCCGAAGGAGAAATTATAAGCATAGATTTTGCACGGTTGCTCACAAGACTATGAGCTACCCTAGGTTGATAATTAAATGGAGGTAATTAATTGAACCATAGAAAAACTAACCAATGTTTTGCCCAACATTTTGGCACCATTGTTGGGGAGTAGCCATTGTAATTTCTTGTTCTGAAGGAAGCATAGTTATAGTAGTTTAGAGTGTTTTCTTCAGAAACCTTCATCTAAAACTTTGTATGAGTCCACCTAAGAATAGGGGACCAGATGATCATTTTGTCAAAAATAAAGAAGTTGTTTCTCAAAATCCTTCTGCTTTAGTAGAACTTGAACCTGATATTGAACTCTCACCATCACAATCTCCACCTGTGCATTGGTGGGAACACCCACTATTTGCACAGGATCCTTCTGAAATAATCCAGTAGAATCTTAGAGCAGGATCGAAGATAAGTAGAGTTCAATCTGAGGAAGATCTACTGAATGTTGAATGTTGGCAAGTAGTATTAGATGGAACTATCTCAAATGTTGACTTATCCATCCTTCTGAAGGATAAAAGAAATGAACTAGAAGCATTGATAATTGCTTTGAATGAAGTAGGGGTAGAAACTCTAGTAGTAGGTAGAATGGTAGAAAATCTAGAGGAAACATCCACTAGTTTTAGTTTTCCAATAGGAGAGGTAGGGGGAGATCACAAGATGAAACATATCTCTCCTACCCACCTTCCAACCTTTAGAGGACTA
The DNA here is from genome assembly GCA_028583015.1 of Wollemia nobilis. Taxonomy (NCBI): domain Eukaryota; kingdom Viridiplantae; phylum Streptophyta; class Pinopsida; order Araucariales; family Araucariaceae; genus Wollemia; species Wollemia nobilis. Next base: position 1,570,941 of record JAQPPZ010010110.1, on the reverse strand, counting down.
CCAACAGAAGATCCAGATTTGTTTCTATTTAAATTTGATGTTTTATGTAGATCTGTGGATTACACCATAGATGCTCAGAAACTAAAATTATTCCCTTCCACCCTTGATGATTCAACTTTGCACTGGTTCATCAGCTTGGGGGATAAATGGATAACTACTTAGGAATAGTTGAAGAAAATTTTCCTGGATCAGTATCAGGATTTTGGTAGAGCAAGAGATGCAAGAGAGGAAGTCCTAGACATGACCCAAAAGGAAGGGGAATCTATGGAAGAATACTGGGATAGGTTTAGCTTCAATTTGCAAAGATCACCCCATTCAAAACTAGGAGATAGGTCCCTAAGAAGCATTTTTCTGAAAGGACTGACAAATGAATCCTTGGAAGCTTTAAACATGATCTCTGGGGGAGACATTTACCAACACCAAATGGATGATATTCGATAGTTGTGTCAAAATTTCTCAAGAAGAAAGGGTAAGTTAACCCCTAGAAATGTTAAGCAGTCAACCACTATCACTAAAATAGAAATAGGCAACATGCTAGAAGACCTTAAGAGTGAGATGTTATCATCTCTGGCTCTTCAAATGGATACTCTTCTACTTCAGAGAAAGAAGCAGGAGAATGAGGTAGCATTGGCCTACTTCTATCCTAAATGCAGAGGCAAACACCCTAGAAATGAGTGCCCAAAAAACAAAGTTTGTGTATGTGTTGTTTGTAAGAAGGATCATAAAATGAAGTTGTGTCCACAATTAATGAAATCTAAAGAGGAACCTGAAGTAGCAGAGGTATACTTCATGGGTAATAGGAGGAACTAGCAATAGTCTCCTATGGGTAACAATATGCAATCAGGAATGTCATCCTATGGGGGTAGCAATTACCAAAACCAAGGTCAAGCCCAACCACCCAACATGGGTTGGTATGGTCAACAACCTTGGAATCCATTTCCCCAAGGAGCAAATCCTTACAACCCTTACCCTTGGAACCAATACCAGTAGCCTGGGTAGTAGTGGAGAAATCAGAATGCTTGGAATCAGTATCCACAACATACTGCTCTAGCTCCACTACAACCAAGTCTACCTACTCTTCCTACTCCAAGGACTCCTCAGTTACTAGCATAACCAATAACAAACCCAAACAACAAGTAGCAACCAACCTATCATATGGAAAATGAGATGTACCCTATGTATAATATTAAGGTAGATTGTGATCCTATCTAGTTAAGGTCAGGAAAGCAAGTAGGTGTAGAAGTCACTCCTCTTGTAGAAGAAGAGGAACCAATAGAAATAGAGAAAGGGGAATCACCCCTTATAGAAGAGGTAGAAGAAGAATCAACACTTGTACATAATAAAGAGGAGGTTCCACCTTTTCCACAAAGGTTGTAGGAACCCAAGAAACCAATACAAATAGAGTTTGATATCCTCTCTAGTTTAAAGAACTTAATAGTCACAATCCCTCTCTTTCAGGCCATTAGAGACATACCTATTTATGGGAAGGCCATAAGAGAGTTGTGCCTCAAGAAACTAGGGAGGAAACCAGCTAAATCAATCAGTTTGGTAGGTCAGTTAGCTGACCTTATGTTAGGGAATACCTATAGCTAGAAGTACTCAGATCCAGGAAGCCCTGTGCTGATTGTAAAAATAGAAGGTTATGTTTTACCCAACACACTAGTAGATTTGGGGGTAGCCATCAATGTCATGCCCTAGGAGACCATGCAAAAACTAAAATTGACTAATCTGAAGCCCACTAAAACTATGCTGTAGTTGGTAGATAGATCTATAGTACTTCTTGATGGAATACTAGAAGATATCACTATTACAGTAGATGCATGGGAGTATCCAGCAGATTTCTTAGTGTTACAATCTAAGTCTGGACTAGGTGGATACCCATTAATCTTAGGTAGACCTTGGCTGGAAATAGTTGATGCCTACATAAGTTGTAGATATGGGAAAATGACCATTTTATATGGTTATAATATAAATAAACTGATCATACATCCACCTACACAGTCTACATATTTGTTGGGAGAACTTGAGGATGAGAATCAAAATATTGGTGGTCTATCAATGATCCAACCTGTGATGACACTTGAGGAGTTGGAAGATGAAAGTGATGAGGATAAGATGATATCTCACTTTTTTTAGGGAGAACCCTCCTGTCCTCCTCCTGAGTTGCCATTAGTAGGAGGAAAATACCACCATATTCAGCAAATAGAAGTTGCACCTGGTAGAATGTTGAATATGGATAACAAGTTGATAGTTGAACAACAAACCAAACTGAAATAAATATTGGAAAAATATCAAGATGCCTTTGCTTGGGAGTATTCTGACATGAGAGGAATAGCTCCTGAGACCTGTACTCATAGGATATATCTGGAAGACCAGGTTAGACTAGTAAGACAACCATAGAGGAGAATGAACCCAACTATGAAAGAAATTGTCAAAATAGAGTTACAAAAACTCCTCATAGTTGGATTCATCTACCCCATTTTAGATAGTGAGTGGGTATCACCATTAGTGGTGGTGCCCAAGAAGAATGGAAAGTGGAGAATTTGTGTTGATTACAGGTTGCTGAATAAAGCAACTAAGAAGGACCACTTCCCTTTACCATTTATAGATCAGGTCCTTGACACCTTAGCAGGCAAGAAGTACTTTTCTTTCTTGGATGGGTTCAATGGATACAATCAGATCCAAATAGGGGAGGAAGATCAAGATAAAACCACCTTCACTTGTCCATGGGGGACATTTTCTTACCGAGTTTTACCATTTGGCCTATGCAATGCACCTACCACCTTTTAGAGGGTAGTTCTTAGCATTTTTTTAGATATGATTGGAGAGATTGTGGAGGTATACATGGATGATTTCACTGTATATGGTGAAACTTTTGAAACTACCATAGAAAATCTAGAAAAGACACTTAAACATTGTGAGGAAACTAACCTGTCCTTAAGCAATGAGAAATGCTATATGTTGATGTAGGAAGGGATAGTTTTAGGACATCACCTTTCTGCAGATGGGATCAAAGTAGATAGAAAGAAAATTGAAGTCATCCAAACCCTACCTACTCCCAAAACACAAAAGGATATCCATAGTTTCCTAGGATCATCCGGTTACTATAGGAGGTTTATATCAGACTTTAGAAAAACTGCTAAACCTCTTACCACATTGTTAACTAAAGATGTAGAGTTTGTCTGGACTGAAGAATGTGAACAAGCATTCAACACTTTAAAGGAAAAACTAATTACTGCTCCAGTACTGAGAGGTCCAAATTGGACCATACCTTTTCACATATATGTTGATGCATCTAACAATGCAATAGGCTCAGTACTAGGATAGAAATATGGTGATGATTTTTATGCCATCTATTATGTTAGTAAAAACCTCATAGGTGTTGAACTAAATTATACTATCATAGAGAAAGAGTTTCTTGTAGTAATACATGCTCTTAACAAATTTTATCATTACATTATAGGTTATCAGGTATTTGTACACATTGACCACTCAACAATCAGATACTTGACAAACAAACCTAGGATTAGTGGTAGAATTATCATATGGTTGTTGCTCTTGTAGGAATTTGATGTGACAATAGTGGATAAGCTAGGAAAGGACAATGTGGTAGCTGATTTCTTATCCAGATTGACACCTCCAGACTATGCAACTATAGAGGACCAATTTCTAGATGAGCATTTGTTTGCTCTAAATGATCAGATACCTTGGTACATAGATATGGCTAATTATTTAGCCATTGGTAAAGTATCCCCTACACTTTTACCTCATGAAAAATAGACTTTAATTGAGAAAAGTGTAGATTTCTCATGGATTGATGGGTGCCTATTCAAAATAGGACCTGATCAAATCATGAGAAGATGTGTTGTTGGAGATGAAATAATTGAAATACTGAAGGCTTGCCATGATGAACCTTGTGGTGGCCATTTTGTAGGAAAAAGGACTGCATATAAAGTGTTGCAGGTTGGTTATTACTGGCCTTCACTATTCAAGGATGCAACCAAGCATGTGAGCTAGTGTGATCAATGTCAGAGGATGGGTAGACCTACTCTCAGAGATGAGATGCCACTCCAACCACATGTTCACATTGAACCATTTGATAAATGGGGGATGGACTTCATAGGACCTATTAATCCATAGTTAGGAGGTAAGAGGTATATCCTAGTTTGTACTGACTATGTGACAAAGTGGGTTGAAGTACAGGCTTTGCATGATTCAAAGGAGAAAATTATAGCATATTTCTTGTATTCATCAATTTTTACAAGATTTGGGGTCCCAAGGGAGATCACAACTGATCAAGGACCTTAGTTTACTTCAAGGATGATCCAAGAACTCATGCAACAATATAAAATCAGGCATAACAAAACCACTCCCTACCATCCATAGGTGAATGGGCAAGTTGAGGTGACCAATAGAGAGTTGGAAAATATCCTGATAAAGATAGTGCAACAACATAGGAAGGATTGGGCTACTAGATTACCAGAAGTAGTGTGGGCCTATAGGACCACCTAGAAGACTACTACTGGTTTCACACCATTTTAGTTAGTCTATGGGAAAAGTGCCATGATGCCTATAGAGTTTGAAGTCAAAACACTTAGGACTATTATAGAATTGAATATAAATCTGGATGATGCACAAAAATAAATAATTTAGTAGCTTAATTAGTTGGATGAATACCACCTTGAGGCTCTACAAAAAATAGAGATCATTCAGAAATAAAGGGCCAAGTGGCATGACCACCACACTAGGCCAAAGTAGCTTAAAGTGGGAGAATGGGCATTACTCTATGATTCTCGGTTCTAGGAAAGGAAGGGTAAGCTCATGCAACATTGGATGGGGCCATATGAAGTGATTGAAGTCATCAATAATGGGGTTGTAAGAGTTAGAATAATAGATGATAACAACATTACCTTAATAGTCAATGGCCATCACCTGCATCCATACCATGTGTCTGAAGCATACATGATTGAGTCTAGATTAGGCATGGGGGAGACCCTAGTTGATTTTAATTTTATCTTGAGTCAGTAAGATGTGGACCTAGTCCACATAGTCCCAAAGATAATTATTCTTTCAAAGTTTTTTTTTTAGTTGTGTTTTTGTTTTGTAGGAACAATGCCCTTTGTGCAGTTGTTAGGCAGCTTGGGAAACCTAGGCCTAACAAGCATAGGATCCATGAACCTGCACTTTCCAATATTTCTAGGAGAATTTTCTTGTAGTAGGAGTAGCTAGTCCCCATTCAGAGAGGGGAATACTAAACCTGAACCTGCACAAGAGTGTTTGGATTGGTCTTTTTGGACAATAAAACACTCAACTATTGGTTCAGGGGTGGATGTTGATTTTGTTCCTATTTTTCAATCAGAAGCACTGAAGGGCCTGATCAACCTGATAACGCATATACAAGGACAAGTCAACACCCATTGAATAAAATAAAAGTACCATTTTTGTATTTTATGGGAAGGTTTCTTCTGTTATAGAAGGTCTACTTCCCATTGTAGGATGGAAGGCTACCTCTCCATTGTAGGATGGAAGGTGCTCTTCCCATTGTATGGATAGAAGGTACCATGCTTCTCGTTATACGCTTTATGGTGCCTGACTCCTAGTATGTTATGAAGATGGCACCTGCATCCCATTTTCTGGTAGATCAATGCTTGACTCTTAATTTTTTAGGAGAATGATTGACTTCTAGTTTTTGGGAAATTGACACCAAATATTCTTAGCATATGTAAAAAAAAGTTGAGTTTGTATAAAGTTTATTTTATAAGTATGACACCTAATAATTAGCAAAAAGGTGTCTGCTTCCCATGTTAGGCATAAGCACCTGATTGCTAAGGCACCTGCTTCCCATGTTAAGTAGAGCGCTTATTGCTAAGGCATTTGCTTCCCATGTTAAGCAAAGTACTCGATTCCTAAGGTGCCTATTTTTAGTTTCCAAGGCACCTATGCACCATAATTTAAAAAGAAGGTGCTTGATTTCCATACGAAAAAGGTGCCTGATTTTCATTTACTATGACCATTTTCTGCCTTGATAGAATAACACGTCAGCATTGGGATGTGGCCCAAGCCACATCAGCACCCCATGCACGTGCAAATTCAAATCTACCATGGATAAAATTAAAATTTGACATCAACCAACTTTCGAGGAGGGGATGTTTGTCATCCCAAGGAGATACATTTTTCTAATTTTTTTTTTTAATTTTGTAGGATTTCTTGAATAAATCATATTGCAACTACCAAGAACCAATCACATCAAAGAAAATTCATTGCATGGGAACCATGGCCATCATTGTCCATTGTGGTTTACCCAATCATCAAATGCCAGCCAATAGCGATGCACCATGGATATCTGCGCATATGCACCCATAAAACGAATTTAGGTGCATGTTTAAATTTTCTGTTTTTTGTCTATATTGTTTTCATGAACATGTGTGTCTATGGAAATGTGTCGGCACAACCCCCATTATTACCTTAACCACTTGAACAAATCCACTTGGCATGGTGTTGCGTGGCATGCCTCTGATTGGTCGATAGTTTATGGTTATCATCTCCGCACAATCGAGCACATGCTCAAAGGAAATTTACTATGGATAACCATAATCACTATTGATTATGGTAATTAACCACCTATATGCATGAACATAGTTGTTTTAAAAAGTTTTTTACTAGCTACTATGAAGCCACCTTCAAGAAAAGAAAAAAATAGAGAAGTGAAGCATAATAGTAATTCGAAGAGGAGGAAGAGCATCATTGAGTGAATTGTGAACTAAAGGTAAAGCATGGGGGAAATTAAAGAATCATGACCTCAAGAAGAGTGAGTCGATCGACTACTTGAGCATTTTTGTAGATGTCCAAACATAGTTGGATGTTATAGAATGGATGGACTACTATCGACTGGTCAGTCAAGGCCAGGATACGCGGTGGCAAATGAATTTGTGGTATCAATGAGAGATGGGGTCATGCACATGCAAGGGCTAGAGATCCTAGTCACTGAAGGACTATATCACTAGAGTTATGGGCCTCCCTCTGATAGGGGAGCACATGTACAAGGAGGATAACCTTACCCTCTATGCATAGATATTTTTGGAGCACCAACCAAGTACCTGACACATGTTGGCTTGCTAAAATGACACATTCTTAAGCTTTGGAGGGTAGTTTTTGAGTAGATCACTTATTTCTTCACATGCTCTGGTAGGTACTCTCATATGAATGCCAACCACTTCTATTTTCTCAATCACATCCTACATGGGGATAAAATCAATATCCCCCATTACCTTACATGCACCCTAAAATATGAGGCTAGGTGATACCAAGTAGGCACCACCTCTACCCTGGCTCACCATGGCCTGATTTTGGCCTTGGTGCGATATGTAGAGTCACATAGAAATGTGATAATTGAGGAAGTTGTGGTTACTAGTGTAGCGACAGGGGCACAAACAGAGGAGAAGGTGCTAATTCAAAATGAACAATCAGCCCAGGAGGTGACAGAACGAGAAGAGGCAATGCCTGCATACCAGCTTGTAGGAAATATAGGGGAAGCAAGATAGGCCTCATCCCCTGATTTTTCCCAATTTGAAGAGGAACCAGGGTAGGCTCTGTCTCCTTCTGCACCTCAATTCGAAGATGAGGCAAAGCAGGATTTCATGCCCATTTCCACCAGGATGCAAAGTAGAAGAACAAAAGCATCAAGGGTGGTTTCGAGCTCATCCGATGAGGAGACACCAATCGATGAGCTCAACAAGGAGGAGTACTTGGCCCACATTTTATAGGATATTTCCTATGGGCCAACTCCTCAATAGGAGGTGGCCATGGAAGATGTACCACCAGAAGGCTAGGTGGAGGATTTGTAGCAATAATTATAGGTTTTAAGAGAATAGGCTTCCACTTGGGAAGCCAAATTTAAAGAAGAATAGGCTCTATTTGAGGAGTCCAAAAAGGAGGCTACATTAAAAATGCATGAATTGTATCAAACAATTTGGCAACTATAGAGACAATTGTAGTTGTAGGGTGGACCAAGAGGAGTCAAGCAACCGACCAGAGTTGATGTAGTAGTGCAGATCGATGGGGCAATATAAGTGCCCCTTATTGATATAAAAATAGAATAGGGAGATGTTGCTATAATGGAAGTAGAGCAGCCCTATTCTACGTCTCCTTCTATAGAGTAGATACTTTAGGAGGATGAAGTTGAGGTTGAGGAACCTCAAAATGTAGAACAACCTACAAAGGAAGGATATGAGGGAGAAAAGGAGATGGAGGTCGAAGAGCCTCAAATTTTAGGTAAGGAGGGAGAGGTAGAGCACTCTCCAATTGATGCAGGGGCTAGACAGCCTCAAGAGGAAGAAGCAGTCCCTATTGTGCAACAAGTTGTTGTAGAGGAAAAAGAGGCTCAACAGCCTGAATCCCCTATACACCAAGAAACAATAGTTGCACCAACATACCCTAGGGTACAACAAATCAAGCTGAGATCAAAATAAAAAGCCATAAGGCCATCTCAATGATGACCCAGAACTAGAGTGAGAGTTGCGAGTTGAAGGCATTGGGTATTGAATCTGATAAGGAATCAGAGCTGGATTCTGATGAGGAATGGGAGGTAGCAAAGAATCTGTTTGCTACCCAAAAATAGAAATTTGAGGAGCTTAAGGAGGAAATTAAGGTAGATAAGAAGAATTGGAAGAAGGCCTCCAAGAAAGCCCTTAAGGAATTAAAAAATGAGGCTAGGGAGCAATCTGGTAGGCCTCATAGGAAAATTCTAGTTGCCCAACCTGAGTAGTTCTGGTATTTGTATGGGTCGGAGGATGGAAAGCCTTCAAGGATGCAGGCATATTTTAAAAGGATGGGATTTCTAGGCCCTGTGCAATAGGAAGATCTGGCATCAAGCAGTAGAACTCCCCTAGTGGCAAAAATAGAGGTCAAAGCTGAACTTGAGCTTGACCCAATAGGGGTAGATTTACCCATAGCCAGGGTTGCTAAGGAATCTAGCATCCCATTTGGAGATAAAGAATCAGTGCCTATGGGTGAAAAGTTGCCACTTCACCATGAGTACTGGAAAATGGTTGAGCCTGCATTCCAGAAGGATGCCACCAGTTTCTCTGGTTATTATCTGAACATTGAAAAAGGCAAGGTGGCCTAGACCAGAGAACCACCCAAGAAGAGAGCAGGGCCAAGTGAACCAGTTCGATGCAGCAAACACCAGAAGCAATAGGTTAGGAGACAACCACTCCCAAGGCACCAAAGGGGTGAAAGCCCTAGGACAAAGAGAAATCCAAGGCCGCTAAGAAGAAGAGGACACAGACCAACAGGGCTTATTGGGATGAAGTGAATAGAAATGGTAATTACTAGTTCAAAGTGGCATAGGGACGTGCCACCCCTTAAGCATGGGGGGATGATGAGCCACATAATTGCTCATTTTTTGTACTCTTTTCCCCATAATGTGTGACATATATTCTTGTAGATATAAATATTTTATGGAAATTATATATATAATTAATAGTTTATTTTGCATGTTCTCTAATATTTGTCTTTAAGTGTAATTTGTGTAGATTTAGTGGAAATTGTTGCATTTTGGCATGTTTTCATCGAGGTCCCACTCGGACCTAGCACTTGCAATTTAATGAAGGAAAAACATCTATGGAATATCGATGAAGAGGTATGAAGTCAGGCACCCAAATTCCTTTGAAGTGCCTGACTTTCGTTCGACACTTAATTGTTAGGTGTCTGCTTCCTGTTAGGCTGCTTCATTGTATGAAGGCGTGCTTCCATTGTATGGTGAAAGGTGCTACTTCTCATTATATGATGAAAGGTGCCTACTTCTCGACTTCTACATACAAGGTGCCTACTTCCCGACTTCTTCAAATATGGTGCCTGATTTCCACTAATGCCAAACTTCAACATGACTCTATGGTCGGTAGAATAGAGCGAAACTTTAGCAACCAACATGAAAGGAATTCTAGCATTGAAATTAAACATGGGACAATGTCAAATGTGACTCATCACCCATATTCTAGCTGATACATAAATTATTTATGTAAATCGGGTAAATAAATATTAGACGTATTCTGGAAATAGAATACGTTAAAATATCATGATATTTTTCCTGATTCCTTCAATTAAGCAAATAGTTGTAACAACGAATCATTTTTTGATTCATCCTAAGAATTGTAATAGGGTTGGCCACATATCTTATAAATATGCAGGCCACCCCTGAAGAAGACCCCCTAACTTTGTAATTTTCTTCTACTACAACTATTAATAAAATCTCTGAGCATTTTCCTGTAAAACTCTTCTAAAGCGTCCGGTGATCATTTTACCATGGGCAGAACCTGCTAGAAGCGTGGGCCCACTTACAATAGAGTTCTTCCCTATTTCCCCTATTTTTTGTATTTATTTTAATAGATTAATTTATTTCTATGTTATTTCCCCTATTTTTTGTGATTTCCAGCAAGGTAGTAATTTAGATTTTAAATGTTTTCAGTCCTATTTTCTTAGACTTAGCATGATATTATTGGTTTAAATACAAACTTCAACGAATACCAAATACCCCCAAACCATAATCCAAGGGACTCATCTCCGAAGGAGAAATTATAAGCATAGATTTTGCATGGCTGCTCACAAGACTACGAGCTACCCCGGGTTGACAATTAAATGGAGGCAATTAATTGAACCATAGAAAAACTAACCAATGTTTTGCCCAACATTCATCAAGTATGCAAGTGTCATATAGAGAAGCCAAGAGTAATGAGACTTGGCATATGGAAAGGAATAGTCAAGTATCCAAAGAGTCATTCTACTATGGCTATATAGTACTCTATAGAGAAGGATCCAAGCATCCAATCATCAAATATAGTATCAAGCATCAAGTGTCAAGTATCATATTTGTAAGAGAAAGAGAAGTAATAAAGATTGCATACATTTTGAGCAATTAATATTGTAAGTTGTGCTACATGATTTGTTCATGTATGATTCAAACTTTTTACATTCATATTGTTGTTTATTAGTGAATGTTATTTGATATATTATAAGCCTTGATATACATATTAATTTTCTCATATTATTCTACTCACATCATTATATTGATCTTATTGTATTGTGGCTATATTATATTTGATCCAATGGTATTTATCCTATGAGTTTTATGTTAGTATTAAGGCTTAAAAAGACATCAATTCAAATATAAATAGCATAAAATTTAATAAATTTAAATAAAAATATAAGGTAATATAGAAATAAATCAAACCACATAAAAGAAATAATATTACATGGAAAACCCTGTAAAGGGAAAAACCATGACCAAAATCATATCTCCACTTTTGTATTATTTTCAACAAAATATACAAGCCTTTTTTCTCAAATGTGATTGGTGCAAATCATCAATGTATCAAGTAAACAATAGTATCTCACAATTAGCTTACACAGTTGGCTCATATAGTTGGTTCATACCATTTTGCTCTGTATAGTTAGAACTGCTTCAAAATAAGGAGTTTAGCCCAAATATATAGCTAGATTATACTTCTGTTGGAAAATAGCCATGGAGAAAAACCTCCATAATATGTACATCAAACCTATGCTATATGCCACCACACTTATGCCACATGCCACAAAAATCATGCCACATGCCATCATACCTATGCCACATGCCATTATATGCCCCACACATGCCACCACACTCAAGTCTCATGCCATGTCACCTTTGACTTTGAATTGACTAGAGTTAGACTAGATATTGGAATTTTTTTAATTTAGTAATTGTATGGATGATAATATTAAGGTGTAGAATAAAATAAATATAGGATAAGTTATTTTTTGTGCCTGGATTGATTCATTTTTTATTCTTAGATTTTAATGAGTTGTAAAAAGAAAGGGTCGTTTTCAAAACCCTATGATTTACCAATAGCAAATGAAAATATTAAGGTGTAGGGAAAAATAAATATAGGTATATATTTATTTTATCCGTATACCTTAATATATATTAGTCTAACCTAGGTATATATATACATATTAATAAATATAAATTAAATACCTATCTATTTAATTTATATTAAATCCTAGATACCTAATTTAATTATTCACCTTTATACTTTGGTGAATTTATAATATAATCCCAAAATTAAATTATTTTTTCCAACACTCCTCTTAATCTAATTTTGGGATTATAATATAATTTTATAAGAGGTGAGGTTCAAAAGAGCCAATTTACCAAGGAGCATACATTTTAAAAAATACTTCTTCAATAATGGCATAGTAGAGACTCCAAGTTGCTGGCAACAAGCAAGGCACCATCTATCAACATGGATATACAAAAGAAAAAATATGACATAGAGTCAGTAATCACATATATAATATATAACATGTAAATAATGTTTCCATCAATAATAAGTGACATCTATATATTTCATAAACATGGAAAACATCAATAATAAGTGGTGTATATATATATATATATATATATATATATATATATATATATATATATATATATATATATATATATATATTTCATCAACATGGAAAATATAACATCCATCAACATGGAAAAATATCATTCATCAACATGGATAAACAAGTGGCATACATATTCCATCAACATGGAAAAATAAAATCCATCAACATGGATAAACAAGTGCCATACATATTCCATCAAAATAGAAAAAGAACATCCATAAACATGGATAAATAAATGGCACACACACACATATTCCATCAACATGGAAAAAATAATATCCATAAACATAGATAATAAATGGCATACACATATCTTATCAACATGGAAACAAATAAGTGGCATACATCCATTAACATATAATTCACAAGACCTTAAAAAGCACTTAAAATAATTGGCATCACACAATATTATGCATTACTCCCTCTTGAGGGTAATTCTTTTAGGCCTAGTTTACTTCTAAAGTAAGAAAATTTAGATTCTATTAATGGTTTTGTGAAAATATCATAAATGTTTTCATTTGTAGGGAAACCCTAATTTCAACCCCATTTTTTTCTTTTAGGTTCAATCTAACCAAGATGATCCAAATAAATTCCATAGAAGATTTTACCACATTGTGAGTTACATATGTTGCAACATCTCTCGGGTGGACAAGAGTGGCTAGTTCTCCCATGATCTATTTTTGGGTTTACCTTGTACACTGCCCATACAACGTAAAGGACACCTTTGTATGATCACCCAATTTCCTTTATCTCTTTTGAAGGATATTCTAACCACAACGTGTAGGTTAATCCTATATTTTTCACTTGAGAAAAGGGATGCCAAATCCCATACTAGTGTCTATCATTCCTTACTAGTGTTTAGGCATAAGCTTCTTATAACTTATACATCTCATTTAGCATAAACTATTGTGCACCATTAATCTACTTTTTAGATAGTTTAATGGAGGTGATTATCATATGGGTGACATCTTCCTTTAGTCACTCATGATTCATTTGGGGCTACCAAATTACATCCCCCATAGAAATTATCCCTCATTATTTTGGGTCCCTATGACTATCATTTGTATGATATATCTCTCTCATGGGTATCTTGCTTTATGATGAAGAATTTCCATCACATAAATTTAGATACAATAGAATTTTAAGCTCATAATCTCTTGGAGCACACCTCAGAGATTTATTTTTGGAGTGCCCATTGTATCCCTTGGGGATTATCCCATCACTTCTCTCTTAGTTCTAGTCTTAACCTTAGGGTTCTATCTAGGTTAACATTCCCAATATCTCTCAAGGACAAATCCTAGTAATCCCATGGTGAAACTAAGATAAAACTTTATCCTTTTTATATCATTCAACCATTTTAAAAATCACAATTGCATAATCCATATTCTATTGCAAGAAATATAGAAATACTAATCAACCAAAATTATTTACAATGCTACTATCCATCAAAGCATAATAACCAGATTCATTTCTCCTTCATTTATATTTGATGCAGGAGCATCCAGTGGTGTGAGGGCAATCTTGCATCACCAAAAACAAAAAAAATTGTAGTTTCTCTTTTGGGTGTAGGTTTCTTTAGTTGTTTTGGAGTCCATGATGACACTTGAGAGGTGTAAGTCAGTCAGAAGTCCAAAAAGGCAAAAAATAATCAATGGTTATTTTTATTAAGTTAGCCTAAATGGATATGTTTGGACTTGTAAATTTACCCCAATGATCATAATTGAAAATTGTATCTAATGGTGAAAGAATCACCCCAATATCTTGAACGGTTTGAGAGATATTAAAGTTTTCATATTGAGAATACTCGCCAATAAAGTTTAAAAATGAAAATTGAAGACCATAAATATCCTAAAAAAGGATGAAAAATGGAATAAATGATATTTATATTAATTTTCCATTGTATATCTCTTTGCAAGCTTTCCAAATATATATTATAATAGCCAATCGTACAATCGAGTCAAAATTTATGGCTCCGAGAAGTTGTACCACCAAAATATCTTCTTGGACATGAAAATGAATGAAGAGGAGTGATGCTTTCCAGAATATTCTATAGAATTTGTTAAAGGGGGGATGGAGATTTACTGAATGTAGTCCAGGATTAGGGATCATACCTCCAACTTGCAGTTTTCTAGTAGATTTTCTTTGTAATAAAATCAACCCTATGGTCATAACTGTGTAATTTTCTAATTCTTTATTTCCATTTCAATAAAATAATATCGTATGTGGGGTTTCTTCTATTTTTTTTATGATTTTGAGTATTGTGTGAGTGTTGGGTGGAGTAGCCCTTCACCAATTTTTCATAGCAATAGATCATTAACAAGATCCACAAAAGATATGTAGTGACACATTATGTATCCTAGGAACCCTTTTTGGGAGAAAATCCAGCCTTAAAATGTCCATATTTATTTTCATAGCAAGTCTATTTGCCAACCTGACAAAGGAGTTCCATCATTCCCTCTATCATAATTTCACTCTATTACATAAGAATCTCCATAATTATTGTTCTCATATTACAAGCATGTTGCAGTTTCTTTACACTTTAAAAGAGCAAGGGAACCCCATAATTCCCTCACATTACAATCTCCTTCTTTCACTAATCTACTACTACTCAAGAGTCATTTTATTGAGACATAGTTTAACCAAAGAGGAAGCAAACAACTATAGGTTATTCTTTTTCCTATTAAAAACACAAAAACCTTTATTAAAAATATCCATGTCATGTCCCATTAGAAAGGTTTATCTTTTAATTTAATAGACATCAAATACATAATAGATTTCTTATCCCTAATAATTCTTCTTCAAATTACATTTATTATTCTTAGCCCAAAGAATATTTCTTCTAATCATTGGTTCTAACTCAAAGGTTAAACTTCTCTTTCTAATCATTTGAAAAGGGGTTATCTTTGTTTCCATAAATTATTTCTTTCCAATAGAACATTGGTTAGCAAACATAATGCAAACATTCCTCCTACGAACCTGAGCGTAGTTTCTTCACTACCCTTAATATCATATACCTTATGATAATAACAAAAAGGGTTTTCTATTTCAGACATTAGAGAAGCCCATTCTATCTTTCATGAAACCATCCCTTACTCTCCATGTCTGCCACATGGCTAGAGTGAGGCTAAGATGCTCCCCAATGATGAGCTCATGACTACCACCATGGATAGTCAACTATTACATAGGGAGGAGGGTTAATCTAGGTGCTCAGGTGCCTACCTATTTTTAATGTAGGATTAACTAATTCTTTTATTCCCCACTAGGGTTTTAACTAAAGTATTGTTCTTTTAGGCACCACATTGGAATTCTAGGAGGATTCCAAGTTGGTGCCACTTGGTAGCTTCCAAAACACTCAAATAAATTAAAAACCAACCCATAGGGACATTAAGATTTTGGTTGATTTATTTTCCATTGCCATTGTGCAGGGAGGATGTTTCAACATACAACGAACATTATCTTTGGCACTCATAGGGAAACAAACCAGGTCACACATGTAGACTAACCTATAAGCTTCCAAAGGTAGGGTCCATCGAGGTTCTAGGGTTTCAAACAAATCCAAACTAGGTTCCTTAATGCAATCTCGTGTATGCCTCACGCTACTCAGACATCATGCTATGGTTTGAATACAACAAGCTCCTCTTTAGTGCCCAAGTTTACATATGTATTCAAACAACGTTCAAACTAATGGGTTGATAGTTGGAATTGTGTAAGGATGCTTGCAGTCTAAAGCTTGACAATGAACCTTCTAAAGTTTTAACCAAACTCAAGCCCTATGCCTACCTCTACATTCATAGTAATAGAGCTAAGATCTCCGTGATGACACAAGTTTTTCTAAGAGGAGGAAGCATCTCTTCATTTTACACAAGTCAAGAAAAATATTATGCAAGTAAAACTATAAACCACAAGTTTATTCCATCTCACAGATTTGAAGCATCTTCTTCAAGATAACCATAGAGGAGTACCTTATAGTTTTAGTAGATGCTTTCTCTTGGTGAAGACACAAGTGCTCTCCAAAGGATGGATCTCTTGTTGGTTCTTTCTTTCCTCCAAAATTACCCAAAACACCTTTTCTATACCATAGGTTCTCTATTGAAGCTCTCAAAACCATAAAAACAACTCTCTCTCTTCTTTCTTTTCCAAAAGAGTTTAAAGAGAACTTAGAAATAATTTTCTCAACATAACGAACTCATAACTGTCTACTTTTGCACTTTTGCTAAGTTGGGTTCATTTTCCAAATGGAAGCTAAGGAGATGTCTTTATTTCATTTATTCTAAAGTTGAGCACTTAATTAATTAATTTTATTTTTCCTTTCTTCATTTTTCTTTTAATGAAGTATTATTAAATATTTCTTAACAAAGTTCCTTCATCAAGCATGATAGAAATGATAATTTGACATCAATTAGCTTGCAAGTGCAAAAATGACATATCAAAATAACAAGGGAATAAATTAGATCTAAAACATATATCACAAGTCAAGTCATTCTGACTATATAGACCATCTACTTTCTGGTCACTTGCGAAGGTGTCTATTCCTGCAAAAAAGACAAGTCTATTAGTAACATGCCATTAATTATCAAAACCTCATGAATCCATATAATCAGTCATTAATGTTTACATAAAAATTCATAAATCCTTTTATATGAAAAAGTTGTCCAGGGGAGGGTCATGACATACTACCCCCTTGGACTAAACATAGTCCTTTGTGTTTCACTAGTATCCTGCAATAAGACCAAAATTACATTTATTCATTCAAACAAATATGGAAAATATTTTTGCATATCAACTACTTTTTCCCAAGTAGCATTCTTTTCTGAGTACCAGTCCCATTGGACTTTACATTGTTCTAGAGTTTGGTTCCTCATCTATTTGGAATGGAACTCCAAAATCTTTATTGGTTGTACTTCAATCATTGTAGGGTCATTTATCTGCAAGTTAGACAAATTCCATACATGGTCAAGATCAGCTACATACTTCCTAAGTAGGGATACATGGAAAGTATCATGGATCTTGGATAGGTTGGGTGGCAAGGTGAGATGATAGGCAACTAGACTAATCTTCTCGGTGATCTCAAATGGTCCAACATATCTAGGATCCAACTTGGTGGATTTGATGGTACTCTTCATGGGTTTTACTCTTAGAAATACTTTATCTCCCATAGAGAATTCTCTAGGTATGTACTTTCTATTGGCATAACTCTTTTGATGATCAGAGGCTTACTTTAGCCTCGATCTAATCAATTTTAGTTGTTCCTCCATCTCTCAAACCATGTTCGATCTGATGGCAATCTGATCTTCTAGATTATCCCATGAGAGGGGTGTTCAACATATTTTGCCATACAATGCTTTGAATGGAGCCATTCCCAAAGAAGCATGATGTCCATTGTTATAGGTAAATTCAACCAGGTGTAGAAAATATTCCCATTTAGATTTTTTATCCATATAGTACATGCAAAGCATATCTTCTAAAACTTGGTTGACTCTCTCAATCTGACCATCAATCTCTGGATGGTAAGTAGAACTGATATTCAGTTTTGTACCTATAGCCCGATGTAAGGCTTGCTAAAATGTAGATGTGAATCTAGAATCCCTATCAGAGATAATTACTTCAGGAAATCCATGCAACCTAAAGATTTCCTTGGAAAATTTATTAGCCACCACAATTGCATCATCCTTTGTACTTCTTGGAATGAAGTGGGTAACCTTGGTCAATTTGTCTACTACCACAAGGATTGCATCGTGTTGGAATCTATTCTTAGGCAATCCCACAATAAAGTCCATGGATATGACCTACCATTTTTGAATAGGTATATCATGTGGGTATAAATAGTCTATTGTATATCGGTGTTTAGCATTCACCTTATGACATTCCATGAATCTAGCAACAAATTCATTTATATCCTTCTTCATCCCTATCCAATAGAAATTATTTCTCATGTTCTCCCTCATTTTTGACCCTCTAGGATGAGTTGAGTAAGGAGATTTATGTGCTTCCTACATAATATTCCTCCTTAAATCACCATATTCAGGTATGATGATCCTATCCTTGAAGCATAAGAGTCCATCCTTAATGTTATAATCCTTGTTTTCTTCAGGAGCCCTTACCATTTTTACTTAGATATCATTACAAAATTGATCCTAGGTTTGCATCTCTCTGACTTGGTCCATCAAGTCTACATGGCTACAGGTTAAGGTAGCTATATGCCTTCGTCTACTCAAGGTATCCATGACTTTGTTCTCTTTACCTTTGATATATTCTATACCAAAGTCATATTCTGCTAAGAATTCGATCCATCATCTCTGTCTTGCATTCAACAATGGTTGAGTGAAGATATACTTCAAACTTTGATGGTCGGTTCTAAGCTCAAATGGTTTACCTAACAAATAGTGTCACCACATCTTAAGAGCATGGACCACTGCTGCTAGTTCCAAGTCATGCGTAGCATAATTTACTTTATGTTTCTTGAGTTTCCTTGACTCATACGCTACTATTGATTCACCTTGGGATAGAACTCCTCCCAATCCTTCTAATGAGGCATCTGTACATACAAAAACTTTTCCTTGTGGATCTAGAATTTTTAGAATAGGTGTAGTGGTGAGTTTCTATTTTAATAACTCAAATGCTACCTCACACTTATCTATCCATTTAAATTCCTTTCCCTTCCTCTATAGATTGGTTATTGGGTAGGTAAGTTTAGAGTAATCTTTCACAAAGCATCTATAATATCCTATGATACCCATAAAACTCCATACTTTAGTCACATTGGTGGGTCATGGCCAACTCACAATGGCCTCAATTTTCTTTGGGTCTACTACTATTTCGTTAGTAAAAATAATATGCCCAAGATATTGTACCTTAGGGACATAAAAGTCACATTTTGAGAGGTTACCATAAAGTTGATTTTCTCTTAACAGCTCAAGCACTATCCTTATGTGCTTATCATGCTCTTCCTTGTTCTTGGAATATATCAAAATATCATCTAAAAAGATCAAGATAAACCGATCTAATTGTCTTCTAAATACACTATTCATTAGATTCATAAAGGTTATTGGTGCATTAGATAACCCAAATGGTAGCACTGTAAATTCATAGTGCCCATATCGAGTCTTGAAGGTAGTTTTATGAGTATCTTCCTCCTAAATTCTCAACTGATGATATCTTGATTTTAAGTCAATTTTGGAGAATATGGTTACCCCTTTCAATTGGTCAAATAAATCCTCTATTCTAGGAAAGGGATATCTATTCTTGATGGTCGCTTTGTTCAACATTCTATAGTCGATACACAATCTCAGTGATCCATCCTTCTTCTTTACAAAGAGAACAGGTGCACCCCATGGTGACACACTAGGTTTTATCAACCCTTTTTCTAACAACCCTTGGAGTTGTACCTTTAACTCCTACATCTCTATAGGATTCATCCTATATGGGGCTCTATGTATTGGCTCTGTTTTGGGCATCAGTTCTATAGTGAAATCAAATTCCCTTTTTTGTGGTAATCTAGGCAAATATTTAGGAAATACATCCTTATATTCTTGTAATATTGGGTGTTTACCAAACACCTCTTCCTTTTTATTTGTCTCTACTTCATTAAAATTGACCACAAAAATCAATCCACCCTTTTTCATGGTCTTCTTTAGTTGCATTGTTGATAGTAATTGAGGTCTAAATGAACCTTGTTCACTGGTAATTCACCTTCTTTGTTTATCACTATCAATGTAATCAATCCATCTTTCATGGAAATTGATTATAGCCTCTTGGGTATTTCAACCAATCCATCCCTAAAATAATGTCAAAGGCATGGAGAGGAGCTACATATAGGTGCCATTCTATGGAACCATTAGGTAGGATGACTTGTACATTGGGATAACATTGATCCATGGAGTAGGTTTATCTAGAACCATACTCTACCTTCCACCCATCTACCAAGAATCTTGGCCTTTTCGGTATATCCCTGACTAAACTAGAAGAAATGAAACTATCTATTGCTCCACTATCAATCAAAATCTTAACATTCTTATTAAAAATTGTACCCTTTAGAAGAAGTGGGGTAGCCTATCCATCTAAATTATGACTACTAGTAATCACATAGATCTTATGGTTTGGCTCTTCTAGTTGTTTACTCATGCCTATTATTGTGTGGATAATTACTAGCATAATGTGGGCCCCTGTAGTCGTAGCAACCAATATTGGGACCAGGGTGTCTGTTCTAATTCTGTTCCTTGGGTTTCTCTATTGGCCCTACCTCTGGGTGCCTCTGAGGTCAGGATGCATTGTTGTTATTGTTATTATTATTGTTCCTCCTTTGGAACTTCCTTTTATTTTCTTCTTGCTTCCTGTCATTCTTATTTTCATAACGTGGGTCATTTTTGCTTTTCTTGTTTTGCTCCCATTGCACGAAACCTGAACTATTTCTCTTCCTTAAAGCTTGGTGATCTTCTTTTGAAAATAGGTTTATTTTTTCTCGACAGTCCATGTCGTAGGCCTTCTGTATCACTTCTAGCTTATTTATATTAATAACTAATATTATTCTAGGTTCTAGTCCTAGAATAAACTTGTGCACCTTCATATTTTCATCTATCTCATAGGTAGGAACATACTTAAGTAATTTGACAAATTGCTAAAAATAGGTCTCTATAGTCCTTGTCCCTTGGACAAGTGTGGTAAACTCCACAAACTTTTCCACATAAAATTGTTTTGTAAGAAACCTTTTTGAAAAGCTTCCACAAAACCTTCCTAGGTCAGATTTATTACCTCTATCTTTTTCTCTTTTCTAAAGGTTTCCCACTAGTCTAATCCTATTTCCTGGAGATGTAGGGTAGCCCAAACAATTTTAGTCACCGAGGAATAGTTATTTATGGTGAAATATGACTCCAACTCATTTAGCCATGCTTCAGCTGCATCTCCACCTCCTTTACCATTGAACTTAGATACTTTAACATTCTTTAAATATTTAGCCAACTCTAATTCAATTCGAGCCTTGGCCTCTTGTTCTGTTGGCATTGTAGTTATTTCTTGTCATGCTTCAAAATTTCTATTTTATGAATTCTAATCGACTAGGGTTTCTAACATCTACCTTTGTTGCTCTAATTATTCTTGCAAGAGTGACACTGTCACTATGATATTTTGTTAGCTTTTGAAGCTATAAACTTAAAGGAAATGCAACTACAAGTAATAAAATAAGCATGAAATGTTATATCTATGATAATGGCTAACTAATATGTATGAAAACAAGACTAGAAAATTCTAAAAATACTCAAGAAATATCCATTAATGAAAGCTCACGAAAATGTACAATGTTATGCAATGCAGGTCTTTTATCCTCCATATTGCAAAAAAAAGCTCTACATTGTATCTACTACTACTCTACCTTATGCATTCCAAAAAAATCTCTCTTATTATAATATAAGAAGGTCTATTTATCTTGATACATGACTCTTGGACTTCTATATTCCTATGACACCTCACTATTCTATTCTTAGGACTCATGTAGATGTGGACTACATGCACATTTACATCATTGCACATTCTAATAATATTTATGCATTTATTACATTACTTTACGAAAATACTTAAATACTAATCTAAGATAAAATACTAATCTAAACATGTACCCATTATGGTACTTTAGCAAACAAAAAATAATGTAATATATTCCAACACCCCCTGTATTACATTATTTGGGTATTGAAGACTTCAATATTCAATATGGATCTTTGTTCTGGTTTTATCTTCAGTTTACTTTGCATTGTATACCTCCTTTGTTAGGTTCATTTTTTTTCTACTTTAGTCTCCATGTTGTCTTTATTTCTTAGATGTTATTCAACTTGGTTTGGTCCTTCTTCTTCATTTGGTTCATTTTTATGCTTTTTTAATTGTATTCTCTGTTTGTATCCTGATGAGTATATTTTTCTTGTTCCTTCCTATTATGCTTCCTCTTCCACCTTCTACTTCTCCATTTCTATATTTTTACTAGAGGAATATTTTCTTCATGATGATTTAATATATCATCACAATAATATTGACTAGTATTGCTAGTTTGTTTCATGTTTTGAAAAATTAAAAAATAATTAATATAGATATGTCATCAAGCATGCTTCTGATGTGAATACAACTACATTTTCAGTGCTCCACCAAGATTTGAAAAGTTATTTATGAACATAACCAGTTAATGTTGTAAAATTTCCTTCCTTTGCTTCTTTGAGGAATGATGAGAAAATTTCCTTTTTACTAGTGCACAAATTTGTACCCATCAAAAATATCTATTAAATTTTGAGAGTAAAATTTCATCTCATGAAATAGTTCTTCATTATTGAATATATTCCTTACTGTTTCATCCATGATTCTTCTAAATAACTCTTTGGAGTGGAATTCCTTATATTTTCTTAGTATTTTGAGAATATTAATGTTCAATCAAAGGTTATGATAAGAAATTAATTCTTTAACTCTCTAGATACCTTTTAACTCCCAAGTATTGAAAATAATTTTGATGTAAGTTTTATATTTTTAAACCTTTGAAGTTGTCAACCTTATGACTCCCTAGTAAATTGATGACAAGTTTAAGATAATATTCAACTCCTATCACTTTAAAAACAACTATTTTATCTCTCCTTGTAGAAATATTAGAGATGCAATTTCAATGAATAAGAAAAAATATTCAAGTTGGATTTTCTATGTCCCTTCACTTTAGATGAGACTAATTGATTTTCCAACTTTTAGGTAATTCTAGAGTTTGACTTCCTTCAACCTTGTTATAATGTATCTTCTAAATTTCTTTTATTTCAATTTGGTGTAGAATTCCTTATATCTCCCTAGTTATAAATTTATAAAGACTATGTATTTTCAAATTAGATCTCACTAACCTTATATCTCCTTGTTTTAATATTTGCAAATATTTGAAGCAATAATAGTAATGATGTAAATGCTTCTATTTGTACTCCTTTATTAAGGTAATCAATCTATTTATAGGGTTTCTTTTAACACCTTATTACTCCTAATATTGTATAGCCCTAGAGTATAAAATTTAGTTGATATCAACTTGAATGTATATGCCTTAATTTCACCTTTGAACTTGTAATATTTTTTAGGATAATTCTACCTTCCAAGTGCCAATTATAATGTGCAATGTGACTATAATCAATACGATTTTCTATGTATTAATGGTGGTTGAATCCTTCTCATCAATACGGGGTGTGACTTTGACTTCTTTCTCCTTTATGTAAACACCTAGTGTGCTCTTATTCTATGTAAATGTGTTGCCTACGCTCTTCTCTTTCTTTGACCTTCAAGATTCTTGTGCTCTCCTATTGATTCTAGCTACAAAGTAAGGTGGATAGTACCAAGTGGAACTTGGAATATTTAATATCCTTGCAACACATTTCCCTTCAATTCCTATGCCAACTGGCACTAAGACTCAATATTTCCATTCAACATCTTGAAGGTAGGTGCTTTACCCAGTGCTTTCTTGAGAGCATTATACAAGTGATGATTTTTTCTCAATGTAGCCTCTTTGTTGTGTTCTTGAGATATCTTCAACCACGTGGTGTCTTATGTCTTACTTGCATGAAGCACCTTCTCCACGTGGTGGGTGTTCTTCACTACTACACCCTAATATCCTTTCAACTATTCAACATCTTATTCTAGCTTGCTCAATGCTCACTTAACTGCATTTCTTTAGAGTATTCCAATGATTCAATGGTAGATATATGATGACAATCCTTCTAGCTTATTGATGGGATTATAATTGAGAAAATATTCCTTGTTCTCCAATGCTTATATTTATTTCCAACTAGGTATATGCTATGGCTTTAGGTAATGAATAACTCCATTTCCTTATAAATCTTAGTTCAAAAATTTAATGATTCAGTATTGAAATCTAATGTGTCTCCTTCTCTCTTCAATGGTGTAAGATTATTGGATTTATTTTCCACCCTGTACATGTCTTCCTTGTATACAAGAATCAAATGAGGATGCTTTCTTTGATGATATTGCATGGGTAGAATGGAGAGTAAGACTTAGTGCTAATTATGATTTCTCCAATGTGTTAATGTTGTTACATGGATAGAATATAAACCAATCCCAATGAATCTCTCTTTGTTGGATGATACGCCTCCTAAATACATTGCTTGGATATACTTCACTAGATGTGCCTTTCGAATACATTGCTTGGGATAGTCTTCATTGTATCTATTTGTATTGCCTTCACCAAAGGAACTGAGTATTAGAGGTACCTTGATTTACCTTCACCAAAGGCTTCTAGACATACCTTACTTTGTCTTCACTAAAAGCACCTCAATGCTAGACATAATGCTATATGTACCTCACTTTGACATATTTAGTGTTGTTGTTAATTTCCCCTACCTTTTGCTTGATAGTCCTTGGATGAATACTTAGCTTGAGAAGTCTAAAACCAATCTATTAATTTCACCTTTATTTTAATGACTTATTTGCTTGATTTTCTTGAAAATATGTAGGTAGATGGTGTCTGAAATGTCTCCTTTTCCATTTGGAGATACTAATATTAGAGCTATATTTTATGGCTCTAATGAGGTGCTTTGAATAACTTAGAATACACTAGTTTTATACCTTCCTTTATAGCACAAATATAGCTAAGTCTTCTTGGGACTTAGTAGATATAAACTCAAAATGTTTCACTAAGTATTCCAGGATTTTAATCACTCAAGTAATATGCATATTTGATGGTTGTATTTTGCATTGTAGTATATCTAATCCGTACTCTAGAATAATTTCTTCTTTTGATTTGATTAGCCAATAGAAAGTTGATATATTTATTTCTCTTGAAATATATCTAACTTCTATTTTTATGTGCAGGTATGAACCTTGTAGAAATTAACTTTTGCACTACCTTGAAGACCTTTAATTTGAAATATTTGCATGCAACTTCTAAACTTCAAAATTGGTGCTTCGTTACCTTAATAATAAACCAAATATAAGAGTTCAAATAATGAACCTTTTGTACCTAAATTGCATACCTTTTAACCTCAATTTTATGGTGATGTTCTTGGTGATTTAATTCACCTAAATTCTACTTTGCATTGGATGAAATTGTAGCTTTTCTTGGCTTTCCAAAAGAGCTCTTTTGCTCACCTATTTGCAACTTTGAAACTCCTCTAACTTTCTGCCTTAAAATGTAGTTTGGTGGCTTCAACTCTCCTTCATGATACACCTTGAAAATCTAAAAATTAGCAACTACTAATTATGCCAAAATTGCTTCTTTCTCGCTATCCTCAAATATGAAATTTTCATATTGCTAAGCATTCAATTTCTCCTCCAAAAAAATGTCCTTGAATCTTAAAAATTTGGTAGGAAACTCCTCCAAATCGTAGCTGAGATTTTCCTTCAAGAAACCTTCAATTTTCTGCTGTAAAATCAGCAAACCTCCTTCTTCAAGTAAGCCTTCAAATCCTCCAAAGGCAATCTTCAAACCTCTCAGGTTTGGTGGTTTCTTCTAGATCCTTTCTCCTTCAATATCCTTGTCAAAATCTAGCTTCAATCTTGACCTTCTTCTCAAGAATATGAAAGTCTTGAGGTATTCACTACTTTCCTCCAAAATTTGGGCAAACTTCTTGCCAAATTTTTCTCCCTTGGGCTTGTTGTTGAATGGTTATAATTGTCCCAAATTATTTTCTATCAAAATCTTCTCCTTGCTAGTAAATTTCTCCAATGAGTTCTCCTAAACTCTTCTCTAATGGCCTTATTTGAAATCTGTAATGAGGCTTTCCTAGCCTTCTTCTTCTATCTCCTTCCAAGTAGCTTGAGACCTTATCCTTGGGTCTTCAATACTACAACTTCTCTTCTTCTTGAAAATTTAATGAGATACTCCCTAATCTCTTCAATATTTGACTATTGCAATGGGATCTCTTTCTTGGATCTCTTAATTTTGTTGCTACTAAAATCTATAATAAGAATTTTGCTAGTATTTTTCTATCATCTTCCAAATATGGAATTTATTCAATGGGACCTCCTGTGGCTCTCTTAAACTTCTTCAAATATCTCCTCTTCTCCTTATACAATTTGTAGTCTTTAATCTTCAATGAAGATCACCAATATCCAATCTTCTCTAGGACTCTTCTCCTTGAGTCTCTTATTACTTTAGTGGGGTCTTCTTTCTAGGACCTCCTCCTTGATTTAAAATATTCAATGTGGCTTCATTGGACTCTAGATCTCTTCTATATCTCCAACTTGGAGTATTCAATCTACAAATATTCAATGGTACCTTTCTCCTTAGGATTTAAAATATTCAATCTCCAACTTGTTGCTTTAGAAACTGGATTGATTCCAAATAAGATACTATTTCTAGATCTTGTAGGAAGATTCCCAAATTTATTTGAATATCCTTTTTCTACAACAAAGTATTAGTAAATGAAACTAGAAATTTTTATATAAAATAATCTTCACTAGTTGATTTTTTAATCTAGTGGAATCAATGCTGATTTTTAGTCTTCACAAGTTTTTATGCAACTTTGTGGAAATATTCTAGCCGAATGCAATGTTAGAAATTCTAGAAATAATATTTACTATTGACTCTCAATATCTCTTGTGGATCTCTCTATTTTATATCGATCTACCTAGTGCTCTGATACCACTGTTAGCTTTTGAAGCTATAAACTTAAAGGAAATGCAACCACAAGTAATGAAATAAGCATGCAATATTATATCTATGATAATGGCTAACTAGTGTACATGATAATAAGATTAAAAATTTCTAAAAATACTCAAGAAATAGTCATTAATGAAAGCTCACAAAAATATATAATTCTATGCAATGGAGGTCTCTAATCCTCCATATTGCAAAAAAATCTCTACATTGTATCTACTACTACTATACCTTTTGCACTCCAAAAACCTCTCTCTTATTCTATTCTAAGAAGTTCTATTTATAGTGAGACATGACTCTTTGTCTTCCATATTTCTATGACACCTCACTATTCTATTCTTAGGACTCATGTACATGTCGACTACATGCACATTTAAATCATTACACATTCTAATAATATTTGTGTATTTATTACATTTCTTTAAGCAAGTACCTAGATCATAATCTAAGATAAAATCCTAATCTAAACATGTATCCATGATGGTAATTTAGTAAGCACCAAACAATATAATATATTCTAATAGATTTGTTGTATCTAAGTTAGGGTTTGCCTCATTTCCATCATGATATCCTATCAAAGTATTGTTTGCTCTTGGTGATGGTGGTTGTAGAGAGGGTATTTCTCTGCCTCTACCTCTACCCCTACGTGGTGTGGGTGTCATTTTTCTTGGCCATAAGAATGACTCTTGATTCGGTACTATTCCATATTCCTTCATTCAATCAGTTTATTTTATCCTTCAAACAAAACTAGCTTTTTTATTTCATGATCATTTAGGAGTATCACCTAGTGCACCTACTTTTAGTGAGGTATCTTTCTAAGAGTAATATAGTTATTTTAATAAAAGGTTAGGTTTACTTTTAGTATACCTCCATTCCCATAGGAAAATTTTATTCTTTCCAAGTTGCACATTAAATCAAATTATGGTTAGATTATTTTTTAGCTTAGACGTCTATCCCTACATTAGAGTTCAACTTTAAGAAAAATTTAATGACATACAACCATGCTATGATACCAACTACAACAACCCTAATTTCAACCCCAATTTTTTTATTTTAGGTTCAATATAACCAAGACGATCTAGATATTTTCCATAGAAGCCTTTACCACATTGCGAGTTATAAATGTTGTAGCATTCCTCATGTGGATAGGAGTGGCCAATTCTCTCATGATCTATTTTAGTTTTTATCTTGTACACTACCCACACAAATTAAAGGATACCTTTGTGTGGTCACTCCATTTCCTTTCTCTCTTTTGAAGGATATTCTGACTGCAACGTATGGATTAACCCTATCTTGTTCACTTGAGAAAAGGGATTCCAAATCCCATACTAGTGTTTGTCATTCCTTACTAGTGTTTAGGCGTAATATTATTATAACTTATGCATCTAATTTAGCATAAAAATATTGTGCACCATTAATTTAATTTTTAGATAGTTTAATGGAGGTGATTATCATATGGGTGACATCTTCCTTTGGTCACTTATCATTTATTTGGGGCTACCAAAGACTACACACCAAATGACATCCCCCATAGGAATTATCCCTCATTATTTTGGGTCCCTATGACTATCATTTGTATGATATCTCTCTCACATGGGTATCTCACTTTTTTTATGGAGAATTCCCATCACATGAATTTAGATACAATGGAATTATATTCTCATCATCTCTTGGAGCACACCTTAGAGAGATCTATTTATGAAGTTCCCATTATATCCCTAAGGAATTAGCCATCACCTCTCCCTTAGCTCTAGTCCCAACCTTAGGAATCTAACTAGGTTAACATTCCCAAGACCTCTCAAGAAAAAATCTAAGTAATCCCATGGTGAAATTAAGATAAAACTTTATCCTTTTTACATCATTCATTCATATTTAAAAATTACAATTACATAGTTCCTTATTCTATTGTAGGAAATATAGAAATACTAATCAACCAACATTATTTACAATTATACTATCCATCAAAGCAGAATAATCAAATTTATTTCTCCTTCATTTATATTTCATAGCAATATATCATTAAAATCAAATAACACATCCATAATAATATCCAAAAAATATACGTGGTGACACATTATGTATCTTGGGAACCATTTTTGGGAGAAAACCCAACCTTAAAATGTCCATATTTATTTTTATAGCAAGTCTATTTGCCAACCTAATAAAGGAGTTCCTAGGTAGATCTCTAAAAACCCCTTATTAAAGTTATAGGTTTGGTGTCATGTCTGGGTAAGCACCATCATGAGGTTGACTATGAAAACATACCCTTTTATTTTCATCTTTTCCATGCATGCCATCGCTTGCAAAGCTTTTTCCAATAAATGAAAAACCATTGAAAGAGGACCCTTAGGGACCAATAAAGGAGAAGTCATAATGGGATTGATTTTACATGGAGATAAACATAGAAAAGGAAATCCAAAAAAAAACATCAAAACTAAAATAATAAGAATGAGAGGTTTTACAAACAACAAAAAAGAATAAAATAGTTCCAAACAAGATCCCAAGGAATTTCAAGAATAAGGAGAAAACAACAGAGAATATAAAAATCATAGATGATAAGGAGGCCCAAGAAACTTCTCCAAAGAAATCTAAGGAACTAGAATAGAAGGGGGGAGAGAAAAAATGTAAGGGAGAGGAGGCTTAACCTTCTCAAGGAGGGATAAGGAACACTCATAGTCAATATGACATAGGGATATCTATATGAGGAACGAGAAAATCCTTAAGAAATACTTTGTGAATTGAGGAAGAAAAAAAAGAAGTGATAGATGGTTAAAAAAGTTGTGTTGTTGTTGCCTTTACAAGAAGATTCAAAACCTTGGTTAAATGTAAAAAATAAAAATATTATCCTAGAATGTGATAGATCTAAATACCCCAACCAAACATATACTACTAAAATCTTACATTGGCAGTCTATGTACCAATATAGTCTTATTATGGGATATAAAATTAGGGAAATTTATTTAGAAAAAGTAGGTAGGAATATTTGGAGTAGAAGTAACTTCTTGGGAGCTTCAATAGAGGGGGTTTCAAGAGGTTTGTAAAATCTTGGAACATAGACATATTTTATGAAGAGCTAGTTGATCAAAATCAAATTCAACTTACAATCTACATCAAGCACAAGCTCAGAAGTAAAGTAGGATTCATCACAAATATTTATGCACCCAATTCCATCAAGCATAAAGCAAATCTGTAGAATTTACTTAAAGCAAATAGTCAATACTTAGAAAATAAAAAATGGATAGTAGCCAAGTATTTAAATACCCCACTAACCTGAATAAGAAGAAAGGAGGGGTTCCTATAATACACATACCATGAGAGATCTAATATATTTTTGACAAAGATAATCCTAATATATTTGTATTTGGAAGGGGTAGATACACTTGGAATAATAAAAGGATGAAGCATTAGGGTATTAAATCTTAGATTGGATAGAATTTTTATGTCTCCTGAATGGTATATGGTGGGTTTCCAATTGAGACATAGAATAGGATCTTAGACTAGATTCCAACTTACTTTTATGATTTTGTAAATGGAAAGAGATAGAGCCAATAAAAATTGCCCTTTCTATTTTGAAATGATGTGGACAACACAATCAAATATAGAAGGAAAAATTAGCCAATGGTGGGTATATGTGTAATAGAGATCCATTTGTTCTAACTTTATCAAAAGATGAAAATAACTAAGCATGAGCTAAAAATCTAGAATTATGAATTTTTTCAAAAGAAGGTTAAGCTAGAGAACAATTTAAATAACATGGAGAAAAGGATGGGGGTGTAGAGGAAAATTGAGGAATTAATTTAGGAGAAAAGGATGAATCTTTGTGAATACCATCACAATTTAGTAGCAAAATAAATCCACTAAGGCAAAATTATCAAGCCCTATGGATTTAGAAAGGAGATAGAAATGCCAATTTTTTGTGACAACCCTAATCCGTTGATATAGGAATAGGATTAAAAGAATCACTCAAAATCAAGGGGAGGTTATAAATCAAGAGGAGAGAATTGAGATGGAAGTTATTCATTTCTTTGATAACCTTTTGAAAAATGAAGGAAGGGAGTAGGAGGAGGCCTCTGATGGCCTATTGAATAATATTCCTAAAGTGATCATAGTGGAAGATAACAAGTTGTTGGATAAACACTTCATAGATAAAGAGGTAGTGTTCTCTATGGAGAAGGAGAAAACCTCAAGGTTGAATGGGTTCCAGACATGGTTCTTTCAAAAAATTTAGTAGATAGTTAAACATATGTCATAGAAGCTATAAAGGAATACAAGAGTAAGGTTTTAAAATAATGGAATAATACTTTCATCACCCTTGTCACCAATAAGGCCAAGGCAACATCCTTCGCTAACTCTAGATTAATAAGACTGTGTAACATAATTTATAAAATCTCGATGAAGGTGATATATTTAAGTCTAAAAACCCTTCTTCTAGACTTGATCTTAAAACATCAAGGAAAATTTATCAAGGGTCATTAGATTGTGGATGGGATTGTAGTGTTGAAATTATAATCTGATTCATGGCCAAGGTTCTCATAGGCCTATCTAATGCATTGTATAATGTCTCTTTTTCTATATTTCATCTCTTTACATTTTTTATATAATACTTGAATGGATTGATTACTTCTCTTCATTCCTAAAAATATATTGTGAATTCCAAAATGGTATTAGAGTGGATATGGAGCTATCTCACTTGGCCATGCAAAATCATCCTTTGGAGCCTTCAATATATGTTTTGAATTTTTAGACAAAGAAGAAAAAAGATAATACCTTATTTCTTTCTTCATACAATTATTTGAGGGAAATGAACATCTTTGTATTTATAACTTTTGAAACCAAGCTTTAAAACATCCATCCCTGATTGTTGAAGGTTCTTCAC
Organism: Wollemia nobilis; assembly: GCA_028583015.1. NCBI lineage: Eukaryota > Viridiplantae > Streptophyta > Pinopsida > Araucariales > Araucariaceae > Wollemia > Wollemia nobilis. The sequence goes on along the minus strand of JAQPPZ010010110.1, from coordinate 1,539,022 downwards.
CTAGGGATGCTACTTCCATAAGTAAAAGAACACAAAAATATTTGAATTCAAATTTGACACATCTCCCATGTGAAAGCTTTGGCTTGGCATCCAATAATATCTAATCATGATGGTTTTATTTATGGAAGAGTATGCACTTTAGTGCAAAGCATAGTGGCCATTACGACCAATGGAACATTTTTTAAAATCCTCATAAAGGATTCACTCAATTTTTAGTTGTAGCAAGAGTTATTTTGCTATGAGTAAGCATGGCATTTGGTGGAACTTTTGGTAGTAGTTGGGATTTTTATAAGGTTTCTTTCCATTTTTTTGTTCAAATACAAAGTGGTATATTTAATCATGGCTTGGAGGGAATGGGTCATGTGTTCAATATTGGACCCATCCTTATTTTGTAGTTAAAATTGGGATCTATGACTTCTATGAAGAACCTTCCTTTTGATGATTGTTACATGTGACAATGGACTAGCTAGCAAGTATGTCTTGGAGAGAATATGCTATGTGTTATAATATCATGCATGGTTTTTTGAGTAGTGTACTAGGGATACTTTCTTGGGAGGTATTGGTTTAAATGAAGTGAATCCATTCCAAATCCCAAATGTATGGAAACCATGCTAGTTGGTGCATTGTTTCTAAAGGCTATAAGGATATAGTTTGAGCCTCTTTGATGCCATTGATTTTTTTTTAAATTGTAAAGGATTTTTCCCCTAGCCAAAATGACAATATGATATGGTGGATAGAAGTATTTTTAATATATTAGAATCTAACCAATAAAAGACCCCAAAATGTTATAGCTATGGTGGTTCAACCACATTGATGTGGAAAAAAAATGTGGAAGGCACCAATGAATCATGAAGTACCACATTTAAATATAACATTGGATCTCTTTTTCTAAGATTTGAGGCAATCATTTTTATTTTTTGGTGTCCATTAGGGAATGTTTTTGGATGCCATAAATTTTGCATAAATAATTGTTTTGAGTACTTTTTAAAATCACATGATTTTTTAAGTTGTACATATTGGTGGTATCCGTTTTATGGACCAAATATATTATTAAGGATTGGATGATGTAATATAGACTACAAATCCCTAGTTACTCATATTAACAGGTAGAATTATAGTATTTGGTGAACCCAAATTATTGGACTATTATACAATAAGAAAATATTGTGCATAAAATTATTCAATTTATGCAATGCCCCAACCATGTTTTGAAGAATAATTTTGTATATTTGAACAAATATCCATCAAGAATTTTGAAGTCTTCTAGGATGATTGGTTATTATATGGAAGGAAGGACAAGCATTTGAAGGCTCTTGAAGAATGCATGAAGTTGTGCATGAATTCTCAACTATCATTAAATCCTAATAAGTGTAAGCTCAAGGTACCATACAAGAATTTATTGGAGCATGTGATGTGTATGAAATATATGAAGATTGATCTCGACAAGATTCACACTGTGATGAGTATGGAGGATTCATATGAGGAGAGTTCGTTGAAGTCCTTTTTAGAACATGTCAATTACTATAGGAGGTTCATCAAAAACTTTGTCCAAGAGTCCCATTTGTTTGATGTGTTAACATGTATGAATATTCTTTTTAGATGGACAAAGGAGCATTAAAATGCCTTCAAGGAGTTGAATGTGAAACTGGTTTGCATGTCCATTTTGATGTTTCTAGATTGGGATAAGGAGCTTCATGTCTATGTCAACACAACAAATTTTGCAATTGAATGTGGTATGGTCTAGGATAGGCAATTTAGGCTATATTAACCCATTTATTTTTCCAATCAGTTGTTGTCTAGAGTAGAGAAAAACTACAACACTATGGAGAAGAAATATTTTTCTTTCTATGTGGATCATCAAGTGTTGTTGTATTTTTTGAATAGACCAACTATTCAAAATCTCTCATAAGGTTCCTACTACTGACATTTAACATGTTTTAAAAAACATCATACTCCATTTTTAGGTCCTTTTCCCTTGTTTGCATAGGAGGAAGTACTACAACTATCCTCACAAGGACTTCAAATTTTTATTTTACTTTAAGAATTTTCCTTTCAAAAGAATTCAAAGTACTAGTTTGGAGTGTGGCCTAATCTGAGCTTCCCAAATCATGCCTTGAAGCATCATTCTTCCTTCTTTCAATCACCTTTGCCCAAGAATCTACGTCCCTAGAAAGGCCTATTTTGAACTCCCCTTGTGTACATTCAAAAGACCAAGTCTTTTGGATAGACCTTAAATTCTACTTTAAATTTCCCTCATGATCATAAAATATGATATATATATATATATATATATATATATATATATATATATATATATATATATATATATATATTTTAACTAAACCTTATCAATCCTAAGGCCAACTATGTACAATGCCTCAAATTCATTTTGGTAAAATATCCAATGGAAAAAAGAATGGATGAAAAACACAAGGATGAACCAGTGAATTTCTTTAATGTAGCCATTGAGGTTTCGCATCATATGATAAGATACCTCTTTGTGTAGCAATTTATTTGGTATACACTTGGGTAACAAATGGGGCTTCTCTTTGAAGCCTAAGAGTCTAATGTATTTATGATGGGCTTCTTGGTTTTCTTAGTGTAGTAGGGGTAAGAAGAATTGTTTAATAAATAAGAAATACAGGGAAAAGCAACAGGGTGAATATAATATAAAAATTTCTCCTTCATACTTTCCTTCCAAATATTTCTAAAAATATATGTACAGGTGGCCTATCTAGAAAGTTAAGAAATGAAACTTTCTAATATTGAGTGATGATACTACACACAAGATATCTATAAAAAAGGACATATGGAACCTAGGCATCTCTAGGGATCTAGTATTATTGAATATTTTAATCTTCCTAAATAAATTATCTAAAAGAAAAGAAGATTAATCAAATTTAACTCCTTTAGGGATGATAAAATTATTGTTGGCACATAATGGATAAAAAATAGGATGTGTTTAGCTTACTCATAAGCCTATAGATTTGGGCCATAGCATATCTTACTTCAAGCCTAAAATTCTAAGCAAAATACCTTTCATTTTTCAAATGGGGGGATTTGTTCTCATTCACTCTTTTTCCCTTTAGAATTTTACCAATACTCTTTTATTTCTTAGCAAAGGACTAGTATTGGTTTTCATAGATGAAAGAGTTCTCAGGAGAGTCTATAAATGACGTGTAATGCTTAACTATCAAAACATACAATCAACTTGTTATTCAAAACCGTTATTTCTCTTTAAGTCCACTCTATGGAATACCCGCTACACTACATGTGAACATTTTTCTAGTAAGTACCCATTTTTGGAAGTCTTGACTCTATGATATTATCCATATATTTTAGGTACTCTGAGTCATCACCATAATTGTTCCTGATTTAGATGAAATTCTTGAATTTTTGGTAGATATCTAAGAAGTCATTTATATCATCACCCATTTGTCATTACTATCATTGATAATTGGCATGTTGATGGCAGTCTTGCTCCTTCCCATTCTAGAGAATGTGAATGTAGCAAATAAAAGTATTCAAAGCACAATATATTAGATGAGAACTTGAACACTCAGTGAATTTAAAAAATACATAAAGGAAACACATAATTCCTTTAGGGTATGCTAATTAAATGCATGGTCAATTCAACTTGAAAATGCATAGTTCCAAGTAACTTTAATTAATTAAAAGGTGAATTAATTGGGTTAGGAAATTATGCATAATATTCCCATAAAAATGTTATGATGTGGCCATTAAATCTAAAGCATAGCATTTATTAAGAGGAATTATGGTGGATAAATGATACATCATTACAATTTCTTAATGGATAGTTTAGATTTATCACAACTTCCTATGATTTATGAGGCAATGGGGATTAAATAAGTGTCTAGTCACTTGGAAGTTTTAATTCGTTTTGTCTTCGCATGACAGGAAGATGAATAAATTAAGATAAACTTTTTGGTACCCGTAAGAGTATAAGATAGATGACTCAAGGCTTAAGATAGGCATGTGAGGTAATTCTTAACTTTTTTCACCTCCATGCATACAAACCTAGTCCTTGGTAAAATTTCAAAATGAATTCGAGTTTTATTGAAACATAAACAAAAATCATGAAATAGTGTATAATAAAAAAATAAACAATAAGGTGGAGCCCATTATAAAAATATTTCATAATGGTTTTAGTATAGCAATAAAGTGCTAATCAATTACCACATTGTGGACTATTGTTGGGAACAGTTGCAACAGTGCATTGTCATCAATTATTTCATTTACCATCCATATCATTTCACACATACCAATATGTCATTTGGGATCCTTCCTCCTATATCTTGCAAATTTTGGGTACTTCTACTTGCAACAATTATTTATTACATGTTTACATTTCGTGTTGGTTGTTTGTTAGTTTCTTCTCTGCTCAACCAACCCTCTATTTATGACTGGTCTTTCTCAAACTATTGTTAATGTGCTTATGCTCCATGATATCCTTCACAAAGACATGAGTGTTGACTTTGGTCTTTCAAGCATACTCTCCCATGGTTTCCTTTATTCTTGACTCTCATCCTCTACACCTCTAGGAAATTTACCCCACCCTTATGTTGGAATTACCAATTGCTCTGCCTCATCCTGCACATGCTCCACGTTATTACTTATTTCAAGACGTTTGTCAATGTTCTTGTTTACCCAATCCTTGTTTGCACATTGCACCTCCACTTGTTTATTGTCCTCCATCATTAGAAATAATTTTCACCACCTTTCCACTTGTTCTTCATCTAAACTACTCTCCTCCCAAGGGTTCCATACACATTCCACTTACGGTGCACATATCTCCTCGCCAACAAGTTCCATTAGCACTCTAGTAGTTTGTGCATTGCCAACTTTACCTTCATACAATTCCTATATATTGTGTAACTTGTCATGTGATCCTCCAATACTATCACTTAATTATTTTCCATCATGTAACTCATTGTTGTTTACATGTAACTTTGCTACCGATATACATCTCATAATCGTCGTCATGCAACTCCTCTGTGGGGGTCCTTCTATACATTTTTCTATAAAAGGGGAGGTAGTTGCAATCTCGTAACTTTCTCATACCTAACCTTCAACTATCTCAAAATAATTACATGACATCTTGAATTACATGTACATTCAATTACCCAAACATTGAATTACATGTACATCCTAATTACACATATGCACATTTCATCAAACACTTTGTATACAAACTACAAAATGATTTAAAGTTATAAAACTATATATATATATATATATATATATATATATAATCAAAATATTATTTGTGTACTTGACTTCATACACACTATATTGGGCATGAGGTGGCACCACATTATAGCTAGATCTTACACATCATCCATCAATATTAGGGAGGATTGGACTATGGAAATTGATGAGTCACATGGGAAAAAGGGATAAAGTTGTCTATGTGACACATCACAAGAAGAAAAATTTAGATGCTACTCCTTTAAATAAATATTCATGATAGTCCAATAGGAGATCTAATAATAGAATAACCTTGACAATAGGCTAAAAAATATCATTACAATGTTATGTCCAAAATAAAAAGGTTGTTGCTCTTGAACAAGTAGAAGAGGAAGATGCTTGACAATAGGCTAAAAAATATCATTACAATGTTATGTCCAAAATAAAAATGTTGTTGCTCTTGAACAAGTAGAAGAGGAAGATGGTGCTCTAACAACAAAGATAAAGATGACTCAAAGGTAAAATATCCTCCTTATGTGTAGACTATGTATTTACTAGTACTTGGTAATATAGACATATCTAGAGGGGTGGGGGATGCACATATAGCTAGGTTTTCAACCAATTAATATATTTTATGAGAAGCACACACAATGACTTATTGACAATAATTCTTGTTGAGTGGTGACTATAGACCATATGCTTAACAAGTGATATCATTAAGTGGTGATAACATGACATCAAACAAGGCCACTTAAATGATTCCAGTTATATTTACTCATGGGAGAGACAAACCTCATATGGTTTTTTAAGGATAAAAACTACCACTCGGTGCACCAATGTTGTATTGGCATCCATCAACAATTTATTTGGTAGATGCCTAGATAAAATAGCATCTATAGTGCACAGTTTTGCCATTTAGATCAACTTGAGTTGTTTTCTAACAACTCAACTATATCACATACCTTATTTAAGGGTTTACAACTAATATTCCATTAGTGTGTGAGCTTTCCAAATAGTTTTGAGGATTAGTCCACTTTGAGAGATTGAGAGCTTAGTATCTTGAAGAGTAGTTGCAACTTTTGCAAGGAAGAGTCAAGGTAGAGGTAAATTTGAGGTGAGCAAATATAGAATATATTAATAGCCTTCATAAAGAGTATTTTATGGATAAGCATCCACATATTGCATCTATCGAGTCTTGACCACAAGGAGATCAATGTATCGCTTTTGTTTAGTATCAACCAATTTTGGCAAGGGAAAAATTGGATGTTGAGTATTAGCAAATAGTGACACTTCATTGAGACTTGGATAAATTACACAAATAATGGTTTATGAATACCAATGATGTTAGTAAGGTATAATGGAAGTACAATATGGCAAGATATTCAACACTTCTAGGCCACATTAGCCAACTATTTTGCATAGGGGATACCAATTATTGATTTTTGAATTTCCCACCCATAGGTGCCAATGAAGGACAATGGTGATGCCAACAAGTTTGTGGAGGAAGGGAAATATGTAGTCAACAAAATTGAGATAACACCAACTCAAGTGCCATCACAGTAGTGAGTTGTCATGGACATGGTTCTACATTTGAGCATTTTAACACACATACAAGTTTATCATGTGTCATAGGTTATCACATGTATATTTACAACAATTGTATGGTTATAATAATATGGGTATCTGGTAGTTGGTGGTTGAGTGGTTGAAAAATATCCCCCTAATGATCCCTTTATATATATTCACCCCTGCATACTCTCAAGAGGGGATAAACATGAGTATGTTGTGTGTGATAATGCTAGTCACGTACTTGTTTGAAGCATTGTATTATTGTTATTGTGCATGTACAAGAATGGATTATCAAATATATTACAATTATATAATCCACATATGTGTTGTGAGTTCCTTTGAGTTACCATTCATTTTTGTTTTATATTATTTGAATGTTATCCTTGCACAAAGTGGAGTACAAATTTACTATTCTACAATATCTATTAGTGTACTATTACACCAGTTGGGGCAATACTTAGTATAGTAAAAAATGAAACTAATGCATCATATTCAACTCAATGACTAACATGCAAATTCTACCACATTAAGTGTTCAAATCCATTCCCTCAAGTATGAGACACATTGATAAATCTCCAAAAGGATACTGGAATGTAGTGCAGTGATAACATATACATGTGTTTCTCCATAGAAAGTACTCTATGTTTCTTTCAAGTAATTATTTTTCCAAAACTTGGATTCATTCATGAAATGGAAGAACTACTACAAGGTTTCTTTTTGTATTCTTATGTTTTTTTAAACATGTTGTAATCATAATTTTTATGATAGACAAGTGTACCCTTTTCTTGTCACTTTTAATACATGCTGATAAAAACATATCTTTATTTTGTTGTTTTGTGTTTATGTTTCTTGTAGTTTTGCTAGTTTGCATTATATTCAATGCTCCAAATCTAAACTGGTTTTTTATAAATTATTTCATGGATGTCACTACTCAATTTCTTCTTTTTTAAGTGTACAATTTATTTTTAACAGATGTAAATGTCAATGCACTTTTCTTGTGAACCTCTAAAATCTTAGAATGAGCATTTGAAGAAGGATCAATTTTCTCATTCCTTGCATCTTTGGTTGAATATGTGTGCTTTTATGGAAGGTTACAATATATGAAAATAGAGAGTGCTCCAAATATCTCAGAATAAGATATAACTCCAAAAACATTGGAGGTATACCACATTGGATAATCATGATTGTGCTAATTTTGATTTCAATAAATTTTTGTGTCATGCAATTTTGCAAGCACTTTAGGGGATGTGTTAATTTTCCAAAAAACGCAAAGGATTTTTTCTTAAATTTGATCACCCTATTATAAATTGGAGCCCATACCAACTGAAGTAAGTGCAAAGTATGATCAATTTTTTAAGGATCTTCTTTATGGTATCTATAATTCCATTGCAAGGTATGACTTTCATTTGCAATGTTGTAGAACAAGTAAGATGTTTGAGTTTTTGTTGGAAATAAATTTGATGATATTGTTCTTAAAATATCTGAAGATGTCCTACTAGAGGTTTGTTAAGTCTCTCCTTTACAACTATTTTATATGGTTTTACTTTGCTTCAGTTCCTCACAACAATGAATTGTATGTAGTAATACTTTTTCTATCATCATGAAAAAAATAGAAAGATAAAGAGAGATTTATAACTGATAAATCTACCACTAAAGGAAAAATAAGAGCATTCAAGAAAAGCTAGTCAAAATTTTTGAGTTGAATAGATAGATAATCTTTCGATAGAACTAGCAAATTATTGTGTTTTATATTGATTAAGGGATAACTATGAAATTTGCTTTCTTGCATTAACTTGGAAACTATATTATATTGCTTAAGAGATCACTATGAACTTTTTTTTCTTGCATTAACTTGGAAACTATAAAAAGTTGAAGTAGTTGATTCATTTTCAACTAAGAACATAACCGAAAATTTCTGCTCAAACTTGTAATTCATATTTCTACATTGTAATTTTGATCTATGTATTTTTATTTTCTCCTTCTAAATTATGAAATGAAAAGGTTAACACACCATGGTCCATGAAATTAAAAGGTGTGAGCAAGCTAATACAAAAATTAGCAAAGCACTTCAAAGGTGTACCATCAGTTTTCATTGCCAGATTGATGCCTCTATGAATGAGCATCCTAACCTTTAGGTGTGTGTATATTCTTAGCTATGTTCCTGTTATTTTGAGTAATTGACAAACATGTTTATAAATTACATATAAATTGTTGCATTGAGTATGAGCCCATTATATTTTCACCTCATTCATTACATAGTGCTCTAACTTTTCATTAGACAACAACCTGGCTAACTTTCTCAGTTTATGATTTAAAGGCTTTGTTGATATTTGATATATTTGATTCACTTAAAGCTTTTTCTGTAGGTCACTGACTGTCCTAGTTTTATTTTTTATCGTGTTGGCAAGAAAGAAGCTCCTGTAAGTATCTCTGCTAACACTTATGTTATTAGTCTTTCCAACATACTGATTTCTTCCTAACACTAGGGATTTTGTAGATCAAGGTTTCAACAAAGTCAAGTATGAAATATTTGATAGAATTTATCAAAGAAAATGTTGGGTTGCCACTTACATAAGTGAAAAAATATGAGGAACACAAAGAACAATTGGATTCAGAACAAAAATATGAATTATAAAAGTTTAGTTCTCAATGATTGTATTGGCTCCATTTTACTTGGGGATCATTTTCTTTACTAGAAGTAAAGCTTAAAAGGAAGCTTTGCAGTTTGGTACATTTCTTTTGAAAATGCAAGACAGACTGTAGAAGGGCCATCATATGGTAGGCCATAGCCAACATGATGTTAAAATAATTGAGCTTTATCTACTAAGAAGTGGATTATCCTTCTACTGCCATTGTATTCTGGAGTAAACCCATGGGAATCAAACCATTGAATCAAAGCAAACATGCAACATTTTGAATGTCAAAAATGAAATTTTATTTTATGTAATCTTGATGAACTACAGGGAATCTATAATCCTTCATTTAAAATGGTTGAAGAAGATAGATATGTGGATACAACTTGCATGGTATGAGAGGTTCAAATTTATTAAATTGATAAAATAAAAAAGTTATATATTATATTGATTTTTTTAATGTATAAAATTATCATGATTCAATCCAAGATCAACCTATGTTAACATCATTGTGTTTCTAGGACTGGATTGACCATACACAAAAAAAATAGGATAAAAATATATTTTCAAGCTCCAAATCCCAATGTTCAAATAAGATCCTTTTATAGAATGCTTATATGTTTATGGATCCACAAAATTCCAAAAATATTGTAGTTATTGCATCATAGAAAGAATCAACAAGAACTAGAGAGAACCACACAATAGTTACTACATTATAGAAAGAATCAACAAGATCTAGAGAGAACCATACAACTAAAGAGCTACATACGGTTGACTAAACTTGTACAAAAAAAAAAGCCTTTTGATCAAGTCATTCAATGACAAATTGTAGAGTACTTTTTGTAGAGAAACACATGTATATGTTATCACTGCACTACATTCTAGTATCCTTTTGCAGATTTTTTGATGTGGATCATACTTGAGGGAATGGATTTGAACACTTAATATGGTAGAATTCGCATGTTAGTCATTGAGTTTAATATGATGCATTAGTTTTATTTTTCACTATACTAGATATTGCCCCAATTGGTGCAAAAGTACCCTAATAGAGATTGTGGGATAGCAAATTTGTACTTCACTATGTACAGGGATAAGATACAAATAATATAAAATAGAAATAAATGGTAACTCAAAGGAACTCACAACACATATGTGGATTATCTTATTGTAATACATTTGATAATCCATTCTTGTACATGCACAACAACAATCATACAATGCTTCAAACATGTAAGAACATGACAATAGCATTATCACACACAACATACTCATGCTTCTCCCCTCTTGAGACTATGAAGAGTGAATATAGATAAAGGGGTCATCAAGGGGACAATTTGCAACCACTCAACCACCAACTACTGGATACCCACATTATTATAACCACCCAATAGTTGCAAATATACATGTGACAACCTATGATACATGACAAACTCATATGTGTGTTAAAATGCTTAGATATAGAACCATGTTCATGACAACTCACTACTGTGATGGTGCTTGAGTTGGTGCCATCTTAGTTTTGTTGCCTACATTTTTCCCTCCCCCCACAAATTGGTTGGCATCACCATTGACCTTCATTGGTACCTATGGGTGGGGAATTAAAAAATCAAGAGCTGATATCCCTTTGCAAAATAGTTGGCTAGTGTGGCTTGGAAGTGTTGAATCTCTTGCCATCTTGTAATTCCATTGCATCATACTACCATCATTGGCATGCATATATCATTATCTATATAATTTATCCAAGTCTCAATGAAGTGTCACCATTTGCTAATACTCAACATCCAATTTTCCCCTTGTCAAAACTAGTTGAGATTAAACAAAAGCGATACATTGATCCCCTTGTGATCAACACTCGAGAGATGCAATATGTCAATTCTTATCCATCAACTAATCTTGATGAAGACTATGAATAGATCGTATTTTTTCTCACCTAAAATCCCTTGAATATTCCTTGCAAGAGTTGCAATCCCTCTTCAGGATGCTAAGCTCTCAATCTCTCAAAGTGGAACAGTCCTCACAACTATTTGGAAAGCTCACACACTAATGGAATATTAGTTGTAAACCATTAAATAAGGTATGTGATATAGTTGAGTTGTTAGAAAAACAACTCAAGTTGATATAAATGGTGCACCTATGCACTATAGATACTCTTTTGCTTGGGCATCTACCAAATAAATTGTTGATGGATGCCAATACAACATTGGTGTATCGAGTGGTAATTCTTATCCTTGCAAAAGGATATGAGGTTTGTCTCTCCTATGCACAACTGGTGTTGAAACTCTTTAAGTGGCCTTGTTTGATGTCATGTTATCACCACTTAATGATATCACTTGTCAAGCATATGGCCTATAGTCACTACTCAACAAAAATTATCTTCAATAAGTCATTGTGTGTGCTTCTCATCAAATCTATTAATTGGTTGAAAACCTAGCTATATGCGCATTCCCCACCACTCCAGACATGTCTAGATTACCTAGTACTAGTAAATCCATAGTCTACACATAAGGAGGATATTTGGCCTTTGAGTCATCTTTGTCTTTGTTGTTAGAGCACCATCTTTCTCTCCTGCTTGTTCAAGAGCAACAACCTTTTGATTTTGCACATAACATTATAATGATATTGTTTAGCCTCTTGTCAAGGTTATTCTATTGTTAGATCTCCTATTGGCTTACCATGCCTATGTATTAAAAGTAGGGAATGTCATGAAAGAAGTAACACCTAAATTTTTCTTTTTCTAATGTGCCACATAGATAACTTTAACCCTTTTTTGCCATATGATTCGTCAATTGCTATAGTCAAATTCTCTCTAATATTGATGGATGACACCCAGGTGCTATAGGTGAGTTGGAGAGGGTAGGGTAATCCTCCAAGGGAGGTCACTAGTTTTAATCTCCACCCTACCAAACACACATCGGATACCCAAAATCCAGTTGATAATGGTGGTGCGGTCAGGGCTAGGTGCGACTCCTAGGTGATTTTGATGGTGTAGAACCCTTTGGTCATGGTTTCTCAGGCCAAGGTGGCCTTATAGGAGGTTTTTCTCTAAATTAAAAAAATATTTATGGATGACGTATAAGAGCTAGTTCTAATATGGTGCCACCTCATGCCCAATGGAGTGCATATGGAGTAAAGTACACAAATAAGATTTTGATTGTATATATAGTTTTGTAACTTTGAGTCATTTTGTAGTTTGTATGCAAAGTGTTTGATGAAATGTGTATATGTGTAATTAGGATGTACGTGTAATTCAATGTTAGGTAATTAATTGTATATGTAATTCAAGGTGTCATGTAATTGTTTCAAGGTAGTTAGTTGAAGGTTAGGTATGAGGAAGTTGTGGGATTGCAACTACCTCCCCTTTTCTAGGAAAATGTATAGAAGGACCTCCACAGAGGAGTTGCATGATGATGATGATGAGATGTATGTCGGTAGCAGAGTTGCATGTCAATGATGATGAGTTTCATGATGGCAAAGAATTGAATGATGATGGTGAAGGATCACACAATGACAAGTTACACAACATCGAGGAATTGCATGAAGGTAAAGTTGGTGATGCATAAATTGCTAGAGTGCTAATGGAACTTGTTAGTGAGGAGATATGCACACCGTAAGTGGATGTGTGTGGAACCCTCGATAGGAGGGTAGTTCAGATGAAGAACAAGTAGAAAGGTGGTAAATATTTTTCTAATGATGGAGGACAATGCACAAGTGGAGGTGCAATGTGCAAACAAGGATCAGGCCAACGAGAATATTAATACAAGTTTTGAAAGAAGTGATAACATAGAGCATGTGCAGGATGAGATAAAACAATTGGTAATTCCAACACAAGGGTGGGGTAAAGTGCCTAGAGGTGTAGAGGATGAGATTCAAGCACAAAGGAAACTATGGGAGAGTATGCTCGAAAGACCAGAGTCAACACTCATATCTTTGTGAAGGAGATCATGGAGCATAAGCACATCTGAGTGGCTAACAATAGTTTGAGGAAGACCAATCATAAATAGAAGGTTCTTTGAGTAGAGAAGAAACTAATAAACAACCAACACCAAAGGTAAACATGGTAACAACAATTGTGGCAAGTAGAAGTGCCCAAAGTTCACAAGAGATAGGAGGGAGGATCCCAAATGCCACATTGATATGTGTGAAATGATATGGATGGTGAATGGAGATGAGGATGCATTGTTGCAACTATTCCCAACAACAATGCACAACGTAGCAATTGATTGACACTTTGTTTCCATACTAAAACCATTATGATTTTTTTTATAATGGGTTTCACCTTATTGTTTGTTTTTTTATTATACATTGTTTCATGATTTTTGTTTATGTTTTAATAAAACTGAGGTCATTTTGAAATTTTACAAAGGACTAAATTTGTATGCACAGAGGTGAAAAAAGTTAAAAATTACCCCGCATATCCATCTTAAGCTTGAGTCATCTATCTTCTGCTCTTATGGGCCCCAAAAAGATTATCTTAATTTCTTTGTCTTCCTCCCATGTGGAGACAAAACAAATTAAAACTTCAAAGTGACTAGACACCTATTTAATCCTTGCCCTTGCCTCATAAATGCATAGGAAGTTGTGATAAATTTAAAATATCCATTAAGATAGTGTAATGATGCATCATTTATCCACCATAATTACTCTTAGTAATGTTGTGACTCTTAAAATTGAAAATTTTATGTTTTTGTGATTTTTCAGTTTATCATTGGGATAGCTTGTTGACATCATGGTATTGTGTTTTATTTTATTTTATTTTGTATTTATGTTAAGATTATTTTGTGTTTTTTATGTTAAAGTGTTTTATTGTTGTTTTTTTGGTAGGTAATAAAATTTATTAATATCGTTGGGTTGAAGGGTCCTAATCACTATTTACATAAGACTATTATCTAGTACAAAAGATACAAAAACAGAACAACCCCCATAAACATAGGGAAGAGTTGTGCTAGTTCCATGGGAACACAAAAAAAATAAAACAAAAGATTCCAATAATATTTTTCGACAAAAGAAAGAAACCAGGGATATTTAACATTGTAATATTATAAGTTTAAAAGCTTATAATATAGGCTATTATAAAATTAAAATATTTTAGTATCCAAAATAAGTTTATTATTATATTTATAGGGTATTTTAACATTTACTTTCAAAACATTTTAATTAATTTAATTTGAAATATTAAAATGTTTGGATTAATAAAATGTTTGTCATTATTTTGTTTACAGGTTTGAGGCACATTTGGTAAATTTAACATTGGTGGTTCACCTTGATAAAGTATTCGAGGAAGTCAAAGAGAGGTGATTTTAGGTGCACATCTTGTCGAAAGTCATATTGTGAGTTGACAATAATAAAGTATTGATTCTTCATCGCCAATTAAATGTGGGATGAATAAAGAATGGGGACATGATCAGTGATAGATTAGCAATAGTACAAGGAGCATTCTATGGTTTCAAAATCTTTAATATTTAAATATTAAGGAAATCATGCAAAGTGCCTATAAAGATGACGATGGTCATTGAGTAAAGCAACGAACTCACAGGATGCTAGAAAGAAGTGTTGTTTCGAGGATGATTTTCATGACACAATTAAAATCATGGATATGTGTATCGGGCAGCATGAAGAGGAAGAATGGGCACCCAAAAGCACCGGTATGCTAGAGAAAAATATTTAAAGATGTGCGGATGACATATCATTGTTACTCCCAACATGATGCAGGTAAATCATAAATTAATTTTAGCAATTGGAACAAGTGTATGTTTGAGGTTCTAAAGGGATTTGAACAACATGATCATCAGAGTAGCAAAGCGAATGTCGTGACAACATATATGCAAATGTGGTGGAGTGTAACTGTCCATAATATGCATCATCAAAGCAGATGTTTAGAGTGGTAACATGACTAAAATGAAATTTGGGTATGGGTATCTAGTGAAATTAAAGATGAACCCATACAATTTTGTGTCCACAGCACAGTGTATGATATGTAATCATGGAAATATTTTGTTAACTAATGGTGTAGCATGTACTACAAACATGCAGGACAATGAACATATATATCATTAACACATTGGGATCTATGAAGAGCCGATGGAAATATCGTTGGATATAAGTAACGTGGATATAATAGATATCAATCATAGAAGTGAAACAACAGGGAATTATTTTGACTATTTTGGTGGTGCAAGAGAATTCAAACAAGTCAGTTGCAATAAGTTTGAGCCACTCTCATACATTCATGATCAATCTATTACATAGTGATTAAAATATCAATAAGTGATGACATATAGTGTACAGGAATAGGAGTGAGTGGTTAATACAGTCAACATCCCGAACAATATATTTAGTAGGCAACATCATCATAGGTGCAACACACCTTGTCCAGCTGCATGAAGCTTTGAAGGTTGAGGTGTGGGAGTTTGTGCATCACCTGCACAACACGGGAGTATTATTCTATGTTTTTGTTATTCCTATTGTGAACATAGAGGAAAGTGTAAGGGCCGGTTAAGCGAGAATTTGAAGTCAATAACATCTTATGAGTATGAAGCCCAAAAGTTGATTTTTTATACAAACTTGGATCTGTATTCAACAAAAATAGTAGACTGTGGGTTATTTTCATTAAATATGAAATAGCACATTTAATATCATAAAATGAGAGCGATGGCTATGATGTTGAAATAGGGAGATCACATTTCATTTTATTTTAAATCAATAACATAGGGGATGCAGCATAGGAAAAATTACATGAAATTTAACACAACAAATAAAATCATCAAGGAAGTTGGAAATGATTAATTATTAAACTTGAATAATCTTGTTATTGGGAGTTTTATGGTTTTCCATTTATCTTAAAAAAATGGTGAAATATTATCATTTTATTAAATGATATACAAAGTGAAAAGGTTAATATGATCATTAATTTAATAGATGAAAAGTATTGATATCACGACTAAAATTTATGATGTTATAAATGACAAAGTTTGATTGAGGAATAGTTGTGAAGTGTAAAAAGAAATTAAAACGAAATAAACAGAAAAATTAGGAAATAAAGACTAGCGAGATTGAAAAGAAGAAGGGGGGACATTCTAGAAAGAGAAAGAGATTGGAGTTTGAATATTATTGGAAGCGAAAGGAGATATCAAAGGAGAAAGCAAGAGAAGAGTTAAAGTCTCCGAGGTTACACAAAAGGGTCTACTTTGCAAACAAATATTTATAGAAATTTTTTTATTGTAAGATTTGAATAAATGCTTTCATTTTATTATGTCAAATATATATGTTGATTGTATTTCGTTAAATTAATAAAGTGTGGTGTTTCATAATTTCCTCCCTTTGAAGATTGCACTAGGGTTAGGTTGAACTGTGAGATTTCTTGTTGATCTAAATTTAGTTTGAGTCCAGAGTATTTTATGTTTCATATTGTAACCTAAGTTTGAAGGCACATTTTATTTTATTTTTATTTTTATTTTTCATTTTATTTCCAAAAATATAAAAATTAAAACCCTAAATATCTACCGAATATCTCAATGTTAGGGTTTTGATTAATTTTGTTTTCTAAATAATCATTTCTAAAGTTTATTTTAATTATTTGGAAAAATCAAAATTTTAAAGTTTTAAATAAATTTTTACATTTTTATAAAGTCATTTTTTTGAAAAATTTAATTAATAACTTTATTATGTGTATTATGAACATAATGAATATCAAATTGCATTTAAGTACCTAAGCGGGACCCTTTTTAATAGTTGTATATCTAAGAGCAATTACAACATTATTTTACACTAATAGAACCTGAAATAATTTTTTTGTTTTCTTTGCAAGAGGGGATTTTGATCACAAAACCCTAACTGTGTGTTCAATTTCACAATTGGGTTAAATTGATACTCAACATAATTGGTGCTAGAAGGAGGGCCTGAAAGTTAAATATTTGATTTTAAACACTTAAAGTTTTTTCAAATTTTGACATTGGCATTTCCATATTTATGATGCATTAATATGGATATGCTATAAATTTAGAAATATTGTTAGGATTCAATTGTTGAAATTTCTTCACACATAGTATTTCATTTTGAAATTGGTTCAATAGCAAAAAATGATTTACCCCATTATAATCATGATGGAACGATTACGACAAAAGAACATATTCATGCATATAAAAACATCATGTTTCATTTTCAAATTATGCAGAAAGATGTTCTCTATAGAATATTTTTATACACATTGGATGAATTTTCTCATAATCGATTTATTAATTTACCTGTAGGTTCTACCAATTCTTGGAATCAACTAGAAACGAAATAAACAGAAAAATTAGGAAATAAAGACTAGTGAGATTGAAAAGAAGAAGGGGGGACATTCAAGAAAGTGGAAGAGATTGGAGTTTGAATATTATTGGAAGCGAAAGGAGATATCAAAGGAGAAAGCAAGATAAGAGTTAAAGTCTCCCAAGGTTGCACAAAAGGGTCTACTCTGCAAACAGAGATTTTTGGAAATTATTTTATTGTAAGATTTGAATAAATGCTTTCATTTTATTATGTCAAATATGTATGTTGATTGTATTTCGTCAGATTAATAAAGTGTGGTGTTTTAGAATTTCCTCCCTTTGAAGATTGCACTAGGGTTAGGTTGAACTGTGATATTTCTTGTTGATCTAAATTTAGTTTGAGTCCAGAGTATTTTATGTTTCATATTGTAACCTAAGTTTGAAGGCACATTTTATTTTATTTTTATTTTTATTTTTATTTTTCATTTTATTTCCAAAAATATAAAAATTAAAACCCTATATATCTACTGAATATCTCAATGTTAGGGTTTTGATTAATTTGGTTTTCTAAATAATCATTTTTAAAGTTTATTTTAATTATTTGGAAAAATCAAAATTTTAAAGTTCTAAATAAATTTTTACATTTTTATAGTCTTTTTTTTTTGAAAAATTTAATTAATAACTTTATTATGTGTATTATTAACATAATGAATATCAAATTGCATTTAAGTACCTAAGTGGGCCCCTTGTTAATAGTTGTATATCTAAGAGCAATTACAACATTATTTTACACTAACGGAACCTGAAATAAAATTTTTGTTTTCTTTGCAAGAGGGGGTTTTGATCACAAAACCCTAACTGTGTGTTCAATTTTACAATCGGGTTAAATTGACACTCAACATAATTGGTGCTAGAAGGAGGGCCTGAAAGGTAAATATTTGATTTTAAACATTTGAAGTTTGTTCAAATTTTGACATTTAAAAAAAATTGGCATTTCCATATTTATGATGCATTAATATGGATCTGCTATAAATTTGGAAATATTGTTAGGATTCAATTGTTGAAATTTCTTCACACATAGTATTTCATGTTGAAATTGGTTCAATGGCAAAAAATTATTTACCCCATTATAATCATGATGGAACAATTATGACAAAAGAACATATTCATGCATATAAAAACATCATGTTTCATTTTCAAATTATGCAGAAAGATGTTCTCTATAGAATATTTTTATACACATTGGATGAATTTTCTCATAATCGGTTTATTAATTTACTTGTAGGTTCTACCAATTCTTGGAATCAACTAGAAACAACGCTTCTTGAACATTTTGGAAAATTGGTTGACACATATATGTTATCAAATCAATTTGCCTCTATTTGTAAAGAATCTAATGAATCTATGAGCCAATTTAAGGATAGATTTCATAGGTTTTATACCGAAATAAATACATATTTCATCATTTCAAAATAAAACATTCTTCAAATATACTTGGAAGCCTTAGACGTCTTTACTTCTACATGCATAAGGATAGGTCTTACAAAGCCATCTTTATCTAGAGCTTACAAGAAGGCAATATCCATAGAACAATAGTGTATTTTAAAGGGGATTGATGTGGATCAACAACAATGTATTTTGAAATAGATTGTTTTTGGTCAATTATCATTACTTAATTCTAAGGCTCAAAATTAGATGTCACCCATGAGTCAGGTGGAAACACAACTTTCTCCCATGATGAACTATTCTTCAGGTGATATGGATTTCAACCAATATCGATCATCTAATTTAGCACCCTTGAATCACATGATGTCTAATGTGAATAATCAATGGGATGAAGTTGAATGTCCAACTTTCATAACTACCCTATATATTATCCAAGAGGAAATACAAGTTTCAAAACCAACATTCACCAATGAGGTTTGTGATAAACAAGCTCATAAATATGTAGAAACTAACTTAGTTTTAGAAACATGTGAGCCTTTAGAAACAAAGGAGTTAGAGACATTATTCACAAAGGAACAATGGGATAAGTTCATAAATAAAAATACAAGATGTGATCCCACTGAAGAAGGTCTTGACTCACCAAAAGTAGTTGAAAGTAGATTTGAGGGGAAATCAATAGATGAATCTAAAGAGTGACTAGAAGATATGATAGAAGTTCATCACTTGTTCTCAAAAGATAATTATTATAATAATATAGAAATCCAACATGATCTAACTTGTGATAAGTTAGAAATAAAAGGTTTAGAATCATTATTTACAAGTTAGGATTGGGATATCTTAGAAAGGAAAATACCAAGATTGATCTATTTTTAGAAACAAGTGAGCCATTAGAGAATAATTCACCACGATTGGTTACGAATATGGATTGTAGTGATCACGTAAATTTGAATACAGGATTTGATTCCACTATAGAAACTATTCGGTTACTAAAAATGGTTGAAGTGAATTTGAAGAAGATTTTCTTGAAGAGCTTGAAAATTATGAGGAATATGCAATAGAGTTTCATCCCATGGGTCTAGACGAACATTATTATAATTATTTAAAAGGACATGATGAATCATTTTTTTATTACAATCCTACTGATGAAATTTCTATTTCACTTGATATGCAAGATGTTGAAAATTCTACCTCAAATGAAGATTTTGAAATTTCCCTGCAATCAGAAAATGACGTGCCAATTGCAGAAATAAATAAGGTTCCAAAATTGAATTATTTTGAAGATGAAATTATTGAACACCTTTCTGAAATTGAAAATGCATAAATGGTAAATATTTCTTATGACTCATTTGTTATGAATGAGGAAGAGGTAAAGTCTTCTCTTTTACTCTTGACTACTGAAAGTTTGGGTATAAATTCGCATGATTGTCTTGGAGATTCAAATAAATAAATATCAATGATGGTTAATCAGGAATTAGAAATGACTCATATTAATTCAAATGATAAAAATATTATATTGGAAACAACTGAAGTAGTTGATCAGGGAGATGTGTTATTTGACACATCCTTAGATAGACAAGACTTATGGTTTGAAAAATATGGACATATTTTATATTGGGTGCCTAATTTTTGTGTTTTTGAAAAGTAAATAGTTGATGAAGATAAAGGGCTATAGGATGAAAATAATGGAGCTCATGAAGAAAAAGAATAAATTGTAATGGCTCACCAAATTTTGGTAAATGCTACTCATAATTTTTTGATAATGGATGACAAGGTAGAATATTCACCTTTGTTATTGATGGAAATTCTAGGTAACAAGTTGTATGATGTTCCTTTAGATGCTCATGACTTTGATAATAAAATATCAAGTGTTATTAATAAGGAATTGGAAATTGTAAGAATATTGAGGAGTAGTATTATAACCCAAGTCAAGATAGAAATGCAAAGCATCACAAGACACTTTGAAAGAATCTGTAAAATTGATTGATTTATTCCATGGATCAACTTTGTATAAATAGCAAATTTGATCATTGAGAGCCATTAGATTACAACAACTTAACAAATATGAACTAGTTTAAATTGAGAGTTCACATGACTCATGGAAGTGTGGTAACTCAAGTAATTCTATCCTAGTAGAACTTAAGAGAATAAATATTTATTATAACACCCCCCTTAAGTGATACTAGGGGTGAATGTAACAAATGAGTCCCGACAATAGGACCTGATGAGGTGCTCATGTACAATGATTCTTATTGAAGAGATGGTAAAAAAACCACATGGAAAAACCCATCTTAAAAAATAAAAGAAGAGGCATATCTTTGGATGGCGAAGATTGTCCTCATTGAACAAAAAAATAAATGTCCCATCAACTAGGCTTGATGAGGTACTCATGTACAATGTTATTACAATAGGAGAGATGGTGAAAAAACCACATGGTAAAAACCATCTTCCAAAGAAAATAATAATAAGAACGGAGAGGTGAAACCCTCTGTGCATTCTTCAATGCATCTGCCTTACCCCAAGTTTTTATCACAATTGAATGTAACGCAGAGAAGAAAAGGATTTGGTGAAGATATTTGTAATTTAATTTTTGTGAGAATATAGTCCAAGTGTATATCCCATTTCTGAATATGCTATCAAATGAAGTGCATGTGAATTTCAATGTTCTTGGTGCACTGATGCTCAACTGGATTACGGGCAATATGAATTGTGCTATGATTATCACACCAAAGAGTAATAGGTTTGTCATAGAAAAAACCAAATTCTCTTAGTATCTAACGAAGCCAAAGAGCTTCCTGACTAGCCAAAATTGTTGCCCTATATTCTGCCTCTATAGATGACAATGCTACTGCTTGTTTTTTTTGCATGACCAAGCAATTTGTGAAGAACCAAGACAAAAGACATAGCCAGAAGTTGAACATTTGTCTTCTACTAAACTTGCACAATAATAATCTATGAAACCTATGATATCCATGGATTTTCCTTCATATAAGAGCCCAAAGTGAGTAGTTCCTTGCAAGTAGTGTAGGATTCTTTTTTCTGCTTACCAATGGCTAAAATGAGGTTGATGTGAGAATCTAGATATCAAGCCAACAACATATGAAATATCTTGGTGAGTATGAGTGAGGTATAGCAGACTCCCTACAAGTTATCAGTATAGAGTAGCATCACATAGAGGGGATTTTAGGAAGTACTTAGAGTAACTCCAAACTGAAAAGGTGTAGAAGAAGGCTTACAATCAGTCATATTAAACCGCTGAAGAAGGTCTAGAGTGTATTTTTGTTGACATAATGAAATTCCTATATTTTTTTAATTTATTTGAATCCCAAGGAAGTAATGAGCTAAATCCAGATCATCCATTTCAATTTTTTTAGAAAGGGAGTCTTTGATAGTTTGAACGTGAGAAATGTCACTACCAGTGAGTAGTAGATCATCAACATAGAGAATAAGTAGGGTGATTTTTTCTTCATCTCTCCAAATGTAGATTGTGGTATCAGACTCACAATGAGAAAAACCTGAGGAAAGAAGGAAGGAGTCCATTTTTTTATACCAAGCTCTAGGAGCTTATTTGAGACCATAGAGAGATTTCCTTAGTCTACAAACAAGGAAGGACTCTTGAGTGAATCCAACAGGTTGTTCCATGAATATATCCTCTTTTAAGTCCCCATGTAAGAAAGCACTTTTAACATCCATCTAAAAAACTGGCCATTTTTGGGAAGCAACTAGTGCAAGTACCAGCCTAACAGAATCCATTTTGGCAACTAGTGCAAAGGTTTCATAATAATCAATGCCTTTAATTTGTGAGAAACCTTTAGCTACCAAGCGAGCTTTGTGTTTTTCAATTTCTCCATCAGGTCCATACTTAGTTCTATAAATCCATTTACAGTGAACTAACTTCCTTCCTTTAGGTAGAGGAACTAAATACCAATTTTTATTTTTTATTAAGGAAGAGAATTCATTCTCCATGGCATCATCCCATTCTTTTATACCAGTTGCTTCCTTGAAGGATTGTGGATCTATGGAAATGGACTGACAAACAAGACCAGATCCTATGGAGTTGTCTAATCTAGATGATGGAAGATTTTGGATGTAAGGAGTGGCTTATTCAACTATGGTTCGGGCCCATTTTGGAATTTTGAGTAATTAGTTTGGCAGGACTTTGAGTTGGAGTTTGGAGTATAGGATCCTCATTTTGGTTATTTTAATCACTTATCTCTAAAATGGGATCTTCATTATATTGAGGCTCTAATATTGGAGATGGATCAAAAGTATTAATGTTGGAAGAGGATGGTTGAGGATTATTATTAAGGAATGTTTCATCAAATTGAACATTTTTGTGAAAAAGATCTCATGAGTTGTGGGATAAAGAAGTTTGTATGCTTTCATTTTCTCACAATAACCAATAAATATGAGTGGCTTGATTTTCTTATCTAGAGCCTTCCTTTTTTTATTTGGGATATGTGCCCAAGATGTACACCCAAAATTTTTGAAGAAATAGGCATCAAATTTTGAGCTAGTCCATGCTTCCTCGGGAGTCAAATGGCAAAGAGCTTTATGAGGTGTCCAGTTTTGAATATAGTTTGCATAGTTAATTGCCTCAACCCAAAAACAATGTTGGAAGATCTTATGAGTGGAGCATACAGTTCACCATTTATTTCAAGGTTTTGTTTTTCCTTTTTGCAATGCCATTTTGCTGAGGATTATGGGAGACAAAATGTTGATGAATTATTCCATGATTTAAGAGAAATATTGAGAACTCATTACTGAAGTATTCCTATTGGCAATTTGAGTTATTTTATGTTGTCATTGATGTCACATGGATCACATTGAGTTTTGATGGCCAAAGCATTTCATAAATAAGCATTTATGATATTTCGGAGAGCATGGATATATACAGGGTTTTTGTGAAAACCAAGGCAAGAAAAATAAAAGGTTTTATTTAAAACCATGGATGGAAGATTTGAAATGGGTTTTTCTTAAAACCTAGGTTGGCCTTTCGTTTCATCGAAAAAGGTGCCCCGATGATGGAGATATTTAATTTTAAATATTTAGTTTAAATTTTAATTATTTAAAATTTAAATTTAAATTTTAAAATTAAAATTAAAGTCATCGCCGACGTCATAAAAAACCATGCGCCATCAAAAGAAAATTAATACCTAAAAGTGCCGACGTATGTGAAATTAATGGAAGGTTGCATATATATATATATATATATATATTTATATATATATATATATATATATATATATATATATATATATATGTGTGTGTGTGTGTGTGTGTGTGTGTGTGTGTGTGTTTGCAAAGGCTTTCAATTCAAAAGTTTAAGTGTATCGAACGCAGAGTATAAAAAGGTGGATGCCCCGAATCCTTCGATGTGACAGCATGGTCCAACGGTGAGCTTGGGAAGCATGGAGTTTTTGTTTGCGACAGGGCATGCGTTCGATTCCCACCAGGTTTAGTTTTCATGGAGTGTGGAAGAAGAGCATTTGGCACACATTTTTGGCGTGAGCAGGGGCAGCGAAATATAGGGAGCATTTTTTCTCTCTGTCCTATGCGAGCAAATAGCTCATGTGGTCTTTGGCATCGTGGTTGTGGTGTTGAGTGGGCAGTGACGAGGGTTCGATTCCCTCTAAGAGGTAAGTAAACATTTTATTAAATATTTTTTATTATTGCCTAATGTTGGAGGAATAAGGTGATGCTAAGGGAATAATGTTTGATTAAATTTTTATTTACTTGGAAGG
Source organism: Wollemia nobilis (assembly GCA_028583015.1). Classification (NCBI taxonomy): domain Eukaryota; kingdom Viridiplantae; phylum Streptophyta; class Pinopsida; order Araucariales; family Araucariaceae; genus Wollemia; species Wollemia nobilis. Next base: position 1,514,179 of record JAQPPZ010010110.1, on the reverse strand, counting down.
CAAGATTAAGGGTTGTAATGCACTTTTAGAAAAAGAGAAATTACTGGTGTTTTTCTTTTTTAGAAGTATACCATATTATATATCGTTGGAAAGCTTATTTCGAGGGCTATTTGATTAACTTGCTTAGATGGAGAAATAAGGTGTATGTAAAGAGATATTTCTATTTTTGTAAAGGGTTTCAAAAGTGAAGGTTGTTTTGGTTCTCTTTCAAAGTTTGTTGAGTATGGCAGATTTAGTGGACAACCAATAAGGCATCAAAAGGTATGAGCAATATTCTCCATTGACTTTGTTTATGGTGGTTGATTTCTGAAATATCATTGGAGAGAAAAGGATTGATTGTGGTTTCCTTTTCGAAAGTGGTTGGTTGAATTCTTCAAGGTTTTTTGGTTTGTGAGTTGTGTTTAAACCTTGTTTTATAAGCATAGTTGTTGAAGCCCATTGGTTATAAGAACTTGAGTTAGAAAAGAACATGAGTATCATTGTTATGTGAGATTTGTGGTTGAGCATTGTTGGAAAATTTTGAGTTGGTTGATACATGCTTGGACTAGGGTTTTGTGAGAAAGAGTTGTCCTTGTGATGATTGGTTGAGTTGAGTTGATTGAGCCTAGTCAAGTGATGTGTGAAGTGATTGTTCAAGTTCCATGAAATAAACTATTCCATAATTCTGATTTGAGTTGAGAGTGAGATTAGAACATATTGAGTCTCTAAAAATTCTCTTTATGGTTCTATAAGACTTGAGTTGAGAGTGAGATTAGACTTGAGTTGAGTTGAGATTGATTTGAGTTGAGATCTTTGTGGATCATTGTTGTCATCCATTGTAGAGTGCATTGCCATTCATTGTTGAGTTCATCATTGAGCCTTGCCTTGATAGATTTGTGGATGAGATTGGAGTACTACTTGAGCATGATTGATTGAGCCTTTGAGAAGGCCTTTGGGATAGATTTTTGGATAGATTTGTGGCAGTTTTTGTGTATGTTTGATTGAGCCTTGAGAAGGATTTTGGGACATATTTGTGGACAGTTTTGGGATAGATTTGTGGACAGTTTTGGGATAGATTTTGAGCAAGTTCTTGGTGAGCTTGTTGAGCAGATTTTGAGCAAGTTCTTAGTGAGCTTGTTGAGCAGATTTTGAGCAAGTTCTTGGTGAGCTTGTTAAGTATATTTTGAACAAGTTCTTGGTGAGATTATTCAGCATATTTTGAGCAAGTTCTTAATGAGCTTGTTGGGACAGATTTTGAGCAAGTTCTTAGTGAGCTTGTTGAGCAAGTTCTTAGTGATATTGTTGAGAAAATTTTGAGCAAGTTCTTGGTGAGCTTGTTGAGCAGATTTTGAGCAAGTTCTTAGTGAGCTTGTTGAGCAGATTTTGAGCAAGTTCTTAGTGAGCTTGTTGAGAATATTTGATGAGGTTTTGAGTGAGCCTTTTGAGCAGATTTGAGCAAGTTCTTAGTGATCTTGTTAGAGTAGATTTGGGCAAGTTCTTGGTGAGCTTGCTGAAGTAGATCAGTGTGTTGCCTAGCTGAGCAGATCAGTGGATTGCCTACCTGAGAAGATCAGTGTGTTGCCTAGTTGAGCAGATCATTGGATTGCCTACTTGAGTAGATCAGTGTGTTGCCTAGCTGAGTAGATCAATGGATTGCCTACTTGAGTAGATCAATATGTTGCCTAGCTGAGCAGATCAGTGGATTGCCTACCTAAGTAGATCAGTGTGTTTCCTAGTTGATTAGATCAGTGGATTGCCTACCTGAGCAAATTAGTGTATTGCCTAGCTTTGAGCAGATTAAAGTAATCATTGTATTGGATAAGGATCCTTATTTCTATGTGAAATATTATAAGGAGATTATCTTGTGGAGTACCCCACATTGGGGGAACCATATTAAATCTTGTGTCTCAATTGTGTGTGGTGACTTGTGCTCTTGCTTACTATTGCTATCTAAGTTATTAATGCACATTGCTATATTTGGTTATTGCAATTAAGGACATTAATTGATATTGGTTTGGAAAGAAATTAAAAAGTGGGCACTATATTGTTCACCCCCCCTCTCAGTATAATCTTGTGTTCTTCAATTGGTATCAGAGTGGGTTCCTTCAAAAATGCTAACAGCTTGAGGGCAGATTCTACAAGAACACATATGGCTTCATAGAATGGATCATCTACAAATAAGGCTCCACTATTTTATGGTAACAATTATGCTTTCTGGAGCATGAGAATGAAGAACTACTTGATATCACAAGGTTATGAGGTATGGCAGATGGTTGAAAAAGAGTATAGGGTTGAAGGTGATCTCGAGGTAGATAAGACTATCAGGAAATTGGTTGAGATCAATGCAAGGGAAATGAATTGTATTTTGAGTGGGCTACGTGAGAAAAATTTTGCAAAGGTCATGGTATGTAATTCAGCTAATGAAATGTGGACCAAGTTGTAGAATACTTATGAAGGAGATTCCAAGGTAAAGTTGGCAAAACTACAAACTCATAGAAAAATATTTGAGGAATTGAAAATGGAAGATTTTGAAGATATTACAAAGTTTTTACTTCGAGTTGATGAGATTACTAACACCATGAGAGGCCTAGGATTTGAGATGAAAGAATCAAAAGTTACTCAAAATATTTTGAGATCACTTCCCATGAAGTATGATGCAAAGGTTTTAGCAATAGAAGAAATAATGGATATCAACAAGCTAACAATGGAAGAATTGCAAGGAACTCTCATAGCTTATGAGATGAGGGTGAGTAAGCATCAGGTTCCAATAAAAGAGATTGCATTCAAGGCTTCAGAGAATAAGAAAGGAAAAGTTCCAGAGATAGATAGAGATCCAGATAATGATGAGGAAGCTAACTTCATCAAAAGGAATAAGGACTCAAGGAATTACAGAGATATGAGGAAAGTCAAATGCTACAAGTGTGGTGATTTTGGTCACTATGCACACAGGTGTCCACATGAAGAAAATAGTGATGATGAAAAATATATCACAAAAGAAAAGAATATGGAAAGCATAAGCATGACAAAGATGACAGATACAAGCAAAGCAGGTATGAGAAGAAAAAAAATTTGTAAGGCAAAGAAATCTTACTACATTGTAGAAGCAAGTGATAGCTCAGATCATAGTGATAGAGACAAGTCAGATGATGAAAAGGAAGAACATATATTCCTAGGAATAGAAGGTGAAAGAGAACAATGCTTTGTGTGTGGTCAAAGAGATATCAGATCAGGATATTGTAATGGTTTCAGTGATAGTGAAGATGAGATGACACATCAAGAAAATAGGCATGGTCAAAGAAATCATGAGAGTTTGTTTTCTATAGAAGATGATAATGATATTAGTGATAGTGAAGATGAAGAAAGGTTTTTTTATGGGATAAGAGAAGTAGTAGAAGAACATTCACTCCAAACATAAGAAGTTAAACAAGATAATATTGTAAGAAAGATAGATGTCTCAGTTGATCTAAAGGAAGACTTCAATGATATCCATGAGCAACTACAAGAGGTTAAGGAGAATCTAAAAGAATTGAGATGTTCCATACGTGAGAAGTTTGATCCATCACATGACTTAAAAGGTCAAGATATTTTCACTAAGAAGGAAACATGTATTTTAGAGACAATTAAGATGGATGCAAATTTGCTACTTGACACAAATAAAGAGAAATAAGAGGAAGATTCCAAAGCACCAAAGGTCTCTTATTTTAGATTTGGGGAATCACACTCAAAAGGAAAGGAAGTTCTAAAAGATGAAAGCAAGGAAGCACCTAAGTGTTATGAAGAAAGTTCCAAAGTCCCTATGGCTCCAAATATTCAATTTGGATCTTGTTTTGAGATAGGTGAATCAAGTTTAAAAGGAAAAGGAATTCTTGAAGAGGAAAGCAAGGAAGAAACTAAGGAAGAGGATTTAGATACTACAAAGAAGGTTCAAGGATGCAATGCACAAGTTGAAAATGATCATAAGGATAATGGTCAAGAAAGGTATGAGGAACCAAGGCATGAACAAAGGGCTTTTCAAGGACATTGTTTTTCTTGTAATGGATTTGGACACAGGGCTATGCATTGTAGGGTCTATGGATCAAAGAAGTTTGATTTTGCTAGAAGAAACCTCAAAGGAAGAAGGTATGGTTTTTAGGGACATTGCTTCTTATGCAACAAGATTGGTCATAGAGCTTCTTAGTGCAAAGATAATGAGCAACATGGTTTTGGTTTTAGAGCTACACAATTCATAGGTCATGGTCATAATGGTCATGAAAATAGAGCTTCACAATACAGGGTTTAGGAAAGGAATGGATATGGAAATTATTTTAAGAAAGAATTCAGGATATGGGCACCATCCAAAGGCTACAATATCAAGTGTTTTAATTGCAATAACTTTGGACATATTGCAAAATGGTGTAGGACTCAATTCCAAATAGGTTCAAGGCAAGAAGGTCAAATAGGTTCAAGGCAAGAAGGTCAAACAAGTTCAAGGCAAGAAGGTCAAACAGGTTCTAGACAAGAAGATCAAGTAATTCATCAAGAGAAGGATATCAGAAAAACATGGAAGGATGGTGGAAAGGGAACCCCCCCCCCCCGAGAGCCCCAAGGTGGTGAGGGGGCTAAGCTTAAGAGTCATATCTTTTAGCCCCATAGGTGTCCCTTTTGCCATTGATGTCAAAGGGGGAGATATTTGAGTAAGGGGAGAGCACATTGAGTTATGGGGAGCAGCCTCCAAAGAGAGCATTGAGTTAGGGCAGCAGCCTCCAAAGAGAGCATTGAGTTAGGGGGAGCAGCCTCCATAGAGAGTATTGAGTTAGGGGAGCAGCTTTGATTCTCAGAGATGGTTTTTGCAGTGATTGTGGTTTTTGCATTAGAGGTGTTGCCATCAATGACAAAGGGAGGAAATTGTTGGAAATTTGAGTTATTTTATGTTGTCGTTGATGTCACATGGATCACATTGAGTTTTGATGGCCAAAGCATTTCATAAATAAGCATTTATGATATTTTGGAGAGCATGGATATATACAAGGTTTTTGTGAAAACCAAGGCAGGCAAAATAAAAGGTTTTATTTAAAACCATGGATGGCAGATTTGAAATGGGTTTTTCTTAAAACCCAGGTTGGCCTTTTGTTTCATCGAAAAAGGTGCCTCGGTGATGGAGATATTTAATTTTAAATATTTAGTTTAAATTTTAATTATTTAAAATTAAAATTAAAGTCATCACCGACGTCATAAAAAACCATGCGCCATCAAAAGAAAATTAATACCTAAAAGTGTTGACGTATGTGAAATTAATGGAAGGTTGCATATATATATGCAAAGGCTTTCGATTCAAAAGTTTAAGTGTATCAAATGCAGAGTATAAAAAGGTGGATGCCCCGAATCCTTCGATGTGACAATGTGGTCCAATGGTGAGCTTGGGAAGCGTGGAGTTTTTGTTTGCGACAGGGCATGCGTTCGATTCCCACCGGGTTCAATTTTCGTGGAGTGTGGAAGAAGAGCATTTGGCACACATTTTTGGCATGAGCAGGGGCAGCAAAATATAGGGAGCATTTTTTCTCTCTGTCCTATGCGAGCAAATAGCTCGTGTGGTCTTTGGCATCATGGTTGTGGTGTTGAGTGGGCAGTGATGAGGGTTTGATTCCCTCTAAGAGGTAAGTAAACATTTTATTAAATATTTTTTATTATTGCCTAATGTTGGAGGAATAAGGTGATGCTAAGGGAATAATGTTTGATTAAATTTTTATTTACTTGGAAGGCAAGATTAAGGGTTGTAATGCACTTTTAGAAAAAGAGAAATTACTGGTGTTTTTCCTTTTTGTTAGAAGTATACCATATTATATATTGTTGGAAAGCTTATTTAGAGGGCTATTTGATTAACTTTCTTAGATGGAGAAATAAGGTGTATGTAAAGAGATATTTCTATTTTTGTAAAGGGTTTCAAAAGTGAAGGTTATTTTGGTTCTCTTTCAAAGTTTGTTGAGTATGGCAGATTTAGTGGACAACCAATAAGGCATCAAAAAGGTATGAGAAATATTCTCCATTGACTTTGTTTATGGTGGTTGATTTCTAAAATATCATTGGAGAGAAAAGGATTGATTGTGGTTTCCTTTTCGAAAGTGGTTGGTTGAATGCTTCAAGGTTTTCTGGTTTGTGAGTTGTGTTTAAACCTTGTTTTATAAGCATAGTTGTTGAAGCCCATTGGTTATAAGAACTTGAGTTAGAAAAGAACATGAGTATCATTGTTATGTGAGATTTGTGGTTGAGCATTTTTGGAAATATTTGAGTTGGTTGATACATGCTTGGACTAGGGTTTTGTGAGAAAGAGTTGTCCTTGTGATGATTGGTTGAGTTGAGTTGATTGAGCCTAGTCAAGTGATGTGTGAAGTGATTGTTCAAGTTCCATGAAACAAACTATTCCATAATTCTGATTTGAGTTGAGATTGAGTTTAGAACATATTGAGTCTCTAACAATTCTCTTTATGGTTCTATAAGACTTGAGTTGAGAGTGAGATTAGACTTGAGTTGAGTTGAGATTGATTTGAGTTGAGATCTTTGTGGATCATTGTTGTCATCCATTGTAGAGTGCATTGCCATTCATTGTTGAGTTCATAATTGAGCCTTGCCTTGATAGATTTATGGATGAGATTGGAGTACTACTTGAGCATGATTGATTGAGCCTTTGAGAAGGCCTTTGGGATAGATTTCTGGACAGATTTGTGGCAGTTTTTGTGTATGTTTGATTGAGCCTTGAGAAGGCTTTTGGGACAGATTTATGGACAGTTTTGGGAAAGATTTGTGGACATTTTTTGGGACAGAATTTGAGCAAGTTATTGGTGAGCTTGTTGAGAAGATTTTGAGCAAGTTCTTAGTGAGCTTGTTGAGCAGATTTTGAGCAAGTTCTTGGTGAGCTTGTTGAGCAGATTTTGAGCAAGTTCTTGGTGAGCTTGTTGAGCAGATTTTGAGCAAGTTCTTAGTGAGCTTGTTGAGACAAATTTTGAGCAAGTTCTTAGTGATCTTGTTGAGCATATTTTGAGCAAGTTCTTAGTGAGCTTATTGAGAAGGTTTTGAGCAAGTTCTTGGTGAGCTTGTTGAGCATATTTTGACCAAGTTCTTGGTGAGCTTGTTGAGCAGATTTTGAGAAAATTCTTAGTGAGCTTGTTGAGTATATTTTGAGAAATTTCTTAGTGAGCTTGTTGAAAATATTTGATGAGGTTCTGAGTGAAAATTTTAAGCAAATTTGATCAAGTTCTTAGTGAGCTTGTTAGAGCAGATTTGGGCAAGTTCTTGGTGAGCTTGCTAAAGCAGATCAGTGTGTTGCCTAGTTGAGCAGATCAGTGGATTGCCTACCTAAGCAGATCAGTGTGTTGCCTAGCTGAGCAGATCAGTGGATTGCCTACCTAAGTAGATAAGTGTGTTGCCTAGCTAAGTAGATCAATGGATTGCCTACCTGAGCAGATCAGTGTGTTGCCTAGCTGAGCAGATCAATGGATTGCCTACCTGATCAGATCAATGTGTTGCCTATCTGAGTAGATCAGTGGATTGCCTACCTAAGCAGATCAGTGTATTGCCTAGCTTTGAGCAGATCAAAGTAATCATTGTATTGGATAAGCATCCTTATTTCTGTGTGAAATATTATAAGGAGATTATCTTGTGGAGTACCCCACATTGGGGGAACCACGTTAAATCTTGTATCTCAATTGTGTGTGGTGACTTGTGCTCTTGCTTACTATTGCTATCTAAGTTATTAATGTACACTGATATATTTGGTTATTGCAATTAAGGACATTAATTGAAATTGGTTTGGAAAGAAAGTAAAAAGTGGGCACTATACTGTTCACCCCCCCTTCTTAGTATAATCTTGTGTTCTTCAATTCCCCACCATTATCTATGTGAATTTTTTTGATTTTGCAAGTGGCTTGATTTTCAACTAGGGCCTTGAATATTTTGAAGTGGGATAGAAAATCACTTTTGTATTTTAGAAAGTAGACTCAAGTTCTTCTTGAAAAATCATCAATGAAGGTTAAGGCTTATTTTTCTCCTTTGAAATAAGGCTCTGGTAATACCATCAAGTCACTATGGATTAACTCTAGAGGGGATGAGGCTCTTTGAGAGCTACTTAGGTGAAATAGATCTTGATGTTGTTTTCCAAGAGCACATCCAAGACATACTCCATCAATAGATGAGACTTTTGGCAACCTTATTACCATATCATGATTATTATTCCTTCATATAGCCTATGTTCCACGTATCACTCTCCTCATTTACTTATAGTTTCCCTCACATAAGGGCGGGTAAATTGAGGATATAAGGTATAAAATTTTGGCTTATAATGCTTTAATTAAAATGATTTTTGGCTGAACAAAGTTCTACTGATATGAGGGAATATCATTGTCTTTTATAAAAATTATTGAAGTTAAAGGTGGGATTATTGGTTCACTTCAATTTTCTTAGGCAAAATGAATACAATTGATCCTCTCACCCCTCATAACTATCACACATGGAAACCAAAAATATTAAATCCTATTTCTCAAAAAGGGCTCACACACTTGCTAGAAGAGAAGCAGCCTAATTTTGAAAAGGAATATGAAATATTTGTTTATAAAGGAAAGATGTATGAAAAAATAGGTATTATAAGCACAAATGTAAATGAAAGCTTATGGTTTCACATTTCAAAATGTAAAATTCCATATGAGAGTTGGTAGAAACTAAATAAATTATTTGGGAAAGTGGATCAAATAAGGTCAATGCAGCTAGAGGTAAAATTAACAGCACGATCTCCTGAAGACTTTAGCAATATTGTTGACTTTCTCACCAAATTTAAATAAGTCCTCACTCAATTCAAAGGCAGTGGCAAGAACAAAATAGATGAATAATGCATCTATATAATTCTTTCTAAATTAAATGGTGTATTTCAAATTTTTGCAACCACCTTTATATCTACAAAAGATGCTCTTGGTGCCAGTTTTAAAATACCCTCTTTAGAGGAATTTTGTGATAGGCTAACTAGAGAGGAAACAAAACTTGAAAAGTATGAGATCTCTCCCTCTTCCTCAAAAGACTTAGTAGCATCCACCTCCACTAAAGAAAAATTCAAAAGAAAGAAATAAATCCTATAACTTGTACACACTGCAAAAAGGATGGTCATTCTGTGAATAAATGTTGCAAGAGACTACAACAACTAGAGGCAGCAATGAAGGATCACAAAATAGAAATCAAAAAGTAGATAGGAAAAACCTTAAATGTTCAAGGTAAAGCTATAAAAACTTCATCAAAATACTGGGTTCTAGATTTAGGGGCAACTCATCATATGACTTCCTCACAAGAGTCATTCACTTCAATCTCCTCAAGCTCAAATTGTAGCATATAAGGATATACAAAGGAGTCTTGCTTAAATAGCAAAGGCATACAATATGATCCATTGGATCATAACTAACTAAGCTAATCTTAGCCACACAAATTATCCTAATAACAACTTAGGATATAATATTATTCTAACACACCCATTAAGTGGTACTAGGATATACTAATACCCTCACTTAAGTGATACTAGGAGGTTGTAAAAAAAATAAAACTAAACAAGTGGCATATCCACAAGTATGAGTCCTGACAACAAGGTTTGATAAGGTACTCATGTAAAATATATGCATAAGAAAACTCTACTGGAGAGATGAAGAAAAAACCATTAGGGAGAAGACCACCTGCCAAAATAGAAGAATAAAAGTAAGAAGGAAGATGTGCATGGAGGATTGAGGAAGGAAGATGTCCTCTTCAACCCCCCCAGGACAAATTCCATCAAGAAGCCTGCAAATGATCCATTAGATATCTCAAAAAAGTGGAGATGTGTCATCGAAAGAATGAAACCATACTCCCATACTGGTGCTTGTGACACAGATCAAGGCTTTGAGCCATGAAAAAAGGTCATAAAAAAACCCTTGAAACCAAAGTGTCTCACAAAAATAATATTGTGAAGATAGTGTGGGAAGAACCACAAGAATCACAAGGGATGTCCAAATTGACTCCACAAGCATAAGTAGTGGTTTCCACATATATGAACACAATGGGATGTTAAAGGTCCCAAACTTGAGGACAAACAACAAAAACAAGGGAATAAAAATGAAGCACCAAGGTAGCTATCAAAAGTATCCTTATGGTGATTTCCTCATCCTACCAGAATGCATGGGTAACCAGCCACTACAACCGCTAGGTGATATAGAGGAGATGACTAGATACTAGGATCACTTAGAACTACAATGGGAGTGTCGGGTTCAACCGAGAGTGCACTCCATGATATAATAAATTTTAGGCCAAAAAACATAAATTAAACTACCTCAAAATTGAAGTTAGATACCACCAATTTGACCATCTTGGAAAAAAATTTCTAACTATAAATACCCCTATAAATGGGTTCAATGTGACCTTCATCTTGCAGGAAAATAATAGTCTTCTTAGTCAAGGGAATATTCCAAAAAAATTGGAGCAAAATTTTGGGTTTTCTAGAATCAGCAGCATTTGAAGAGGGTATTGTAGAACGGTATCCTCTTTTTATCAACATAGTTCTTAATTATTTTAGTGATGATACTGCAAGAGACTTCACACATGCAGTTTATTGTCTCAAGTTGTTGTTCAAAGTCCTAGGATGCAAAATCTGGTTGAAAATAACATTTTCACTTGTTGTCATGCGCAACACTCTTTTAGGACAATGCTTCCACACTTGCATTGAAAAGTATCATAAAGCAATTTTTGAAGTGTTCCAAACATTTCTATAGTCACTTGAGGCTTTGCAATATGGAGAATTGGAAAGATAGTGTAGGCACTTTTTGTATTTTTTTATTCACCAAGTTAGTCATAGTCGTAATTTTAGTCTCCTAATGCAAAAAAAGACTTTCCAGGTAGCCATTTCTATAATTGGGCATGGTTATAGAATGGATCCTCCATGTCTACATTTTGAGTGTGCTCATATGTGCAACTCTAGTCTCCTTGTGGGCAAAGTGATGCAATCAAAATATTTCATTTGTGAACTCTCCCTATGAGATTGATGGCGATGATGATGAACTACACACATTCAATGAAGTTGAAGAGGCTGATGTGAATAGTTGGTCATATTTAAATGTGTTGGACATGTTGACATCTCATGGTTGTGAAGAATGGTCATGCATTCCACTTTTATGGGTGGATGTTTTTTTTGTAATATCACCTTCAGTGTTACCTTTATCATTTTCAAAATTTGTATTGTGGGCCTTGTCGAATTTTTTTGTAATTGAACCTAAAATCAGTAATGTAGTCATAAAATCAATGTCACAGTGGGTATATATGTATTTTGAAAATATTGGTACTCCTATAATGTGGGACACACTTAAGGGTTGTGATGATGGTGTCGATGGTAGGGGTTCAACTAATTTAGTAAAAGCTAGTCCTCAATGTGTGGATCTTCTCAAGCTAATGAGAAGGTGTGGTGCATGTTATGCAAGTAAAATTGAAGTAAACTTTGCAAGTAGTGGAAATGGGAATCAAGGATGAGTGAGACTCTTATTTTGCTATTAATGGACCTAGATGACATTGTGAGGCAGGCTAGAAAAATTATTTTGGAACAAGTTTCAAATGCATGGGGTCTTGTCAATGGATTACGATTCCTTTGCTCAAGCCAACATTCTATATCTTCAATGCTTTTGGGTTTACACTATGCCATAAAATTTTGTTGGCAGATTTAATTATTTCAACATCACAAATTCTACATCATTTGTTCTTTATTGTATATAAACTACTAACCTCCGGTTCCAGTAATATTAGAGGCATGTTTAGTGAGGAGAGTGAATGCCAACCTTCTACATATTCTCAAAATGGAGGATTCCTACAGTTGTTACTTTATATGGCTCCTTCAACATTAGAGATACACAGAGATTCAAAAAAGTGAAATACTTGATATTAGAAAAGTGAAATACTTCATATTATTAAATGAAATAGACCTTGCTTAAATAGCAGAGGTGTACAATCTGATCCATTGGTTTATAACAAACTAAGCTAATCTAAGCCACACATATTATCCTAGCAACAACTTAAGATATAGTTTATTATTATAACACCCCCCTTAAGTGGTACTAGGATATACTAACACCCTCCCTTAAGTGATACTAGGAGGTAGTGAAAAACAACAAAACCAAACAAGTGGCATATCCACAAGTATGAGTCCTGGTAACAAGGCCTAATAAGGTACTCATGTACAATATATGCATAAGAAAATTTTGCTAGAGAGATGAAGAAAAAACCACAAGGGAGAAAAACCACCTGCCAGGATAGAAGAAGAAGAAGAAGAAGAAGAAGAAGAAGAAGAAATATGTGCATGGAGAATGGAGAGGAAGGAATATGTCCTCTTCAACCTCCCCTAGGACAAATTCCATTAAGAATCATGCAAATGATCCATCAAATGACTCAAAATAGTATCGACTCATCGTCGAAATGAATGAAACCATACTTCGGATTGTTTCTTATGACAAAGATCAAGGTTGTGAACCATGAAGAAAGGTTGCTAAAGAAAACTCCCCTAAGACCAAAGTGTCTCATTAAAAAGAGTGTGAAATAACCACAAAAAATTCTAGGGTAGTCCAAAATGACTCCACAAGAATGAGTATGTGTTTTCCACCTATATGAACACAATGGGCTGATAAAAAGGTCTAGAACATGTGGAAAAATAACAAAAATAAGGAAAAAATGAAGCACCAAGGTAGTTGTTGAATGTGTCCTTATGGTGACCTCCTCATCCTACCAAAATGCATGGGTAACCAACCGTTGCAACCGCTAGGTGATATAGAGGAGATGACTAGATACTAGGATCACTTACAAATCTTGGGAGTGTTGGGTTCAACCGAGAATGCACTCCATGATACAATATTTTGAGCCACAAAAAACTATAGAAAAATAGTTTCAAAACTAAAAAATAATTGCACCATCTTGTTTGGTTCGAAAAAACCTTTTCGATGACTATAAATATGCCTATGATCGGGTGTCAATGAGGCCTTCATATGTAGGAAAAATAAAACCTTATTCTTTCCCTCACAAAGGAATAATCTGGAATGGTATAAAGTATGGTTTTAAAAAATATCTCTCGTAGAAAAAATTACATGGTGGGCTCCTCCACTTAATAAAATATGCCTTGTCAAATTTATCATAAATAAATGCAAGTGAAGGATTTAGGCCACTTGTTGCACTCCCCCATATAAAAAGGAAGGAATTTACAATATAATAAAATAAAAGGCTTTGGATTGCTTTGCCAGCCATATGGGCGTGCATGACTATATGGCATTTAAAATGCCTTCAAATAAAAATGTCCATGTCAGCACCATTTAAAAGGTTCTTTGCCATTATCACATTAAATAGATATGAAAAAGTAAAGGTAAAAAAATTCTAGGCAAAAAAAATGTACATGGCGCACAAAGTAATATACACAACATCCATGGCAGCAGCTTCGCAAAATATCACTGGGCACAATCCTTCCACAACGACTATTAATTTGGTGTTGAAAGATACCATGGGAAGTTGCTATGTCACATATCACAGTTCAGATTAAATTTTGTCCACCACCTAGAGCCTACAAATTTGTAATGCGCCACTCCATGCTACTTCAATGTAGATAATGCTTTCCATGTAGTGTGTAGGTTTGACCATCCGATGATCAGACAGGATATCAAATGAAGCTCAAAATTTATTTCCACCTCACACATAAAATTATCATCTATCTGCTAATCATTCTTGTGATGATCAGGCCTGTTACATCCATTGCTCACTATAAACTTGATGTGAAACTCCACCTAGCAGCCATCCACATCCAAGATCTTCATGCTTAGGGTTGTTGATTTTGGCCATGGAGGAGCTAACTACCATTGGCCATCATCTTCAACCTCATGAGAGGTGTCAACAAAATTTAAAAAAATAGACAAACATTGAGTGCATCGAACTGTCAGAAACACACCATAGAAAATTATGGCAAAATATGGAAAAATAAAAGTCTACACACCCATTTTCAACGCAGTTGGAAATGCATCAAAAAACTTCATAATGGAATTCTCCATTGTTGGGACTCCTTTTGCGGTTACAGATAAAAACGTTGAGGAAATCACTTCATAATATGCAGCACCTCCAGCAACAATGCGGGTAGTAAATAAATCTGGCATGTATCTCCTGATCACTGCTATTCAAAGCAGGGCCAACTTCTTCTCTATCACAGAATGAAACTCAACTTATCTACTGCATACACTACACTTCTAAACACAGGTCTACACATAGTTTTTGTGATGATTTTTGCAAAAATTATCGAGACAATTATGATATCCATCTCCCATAGATGTGTTTGGACGTGTGTGAACTCCAACCCATGAATGGGTGTTTCTTTGTGTGACCCATCAGAGTTCACACAGATTATCCTAGCAACAACTTAGGATATAATTTATTATTCTAATTTGTGTGGCAAAGATTAACTCGGTTAGTTATGATCCAATAGATCATATTGTATGCATTTACTATTTAATCAAGGCTCCTTTCATTCAATAAGATCAAGACATGTATATCCTAGAAACTACCATTTATTTTCTTAGCTTTAGGAGCCATTAATAGGTGGTGCTACTAACCGTTTTATTAGATCTAATCCCATATTTTAGGCAATGGCTGAAAAACCAAACATGGATAAGACAGGGTTCTGGCACTCCAATGATGAGACCACATATTCACTCTATTGAGTTGCAGAGTGGAATAAAAACTACAGATAATTGAAGCACATGTCTGTTTTATAAAGTTTCCTTAATTATTTTCTAGAATTAGCAGATCGAGAAGGTTATGCATTGAGCGATGGTGATGCCAGTCGATTGGTATCGGCATATTCTGAGGACTGTAATGCACATCAACAAGGGCACACACATTTTTTTTTTGATGCTAAATAGTTTGAATGAATTTCATGGAAGATATTGATCTTGTGGAGCTGGCGTGCGACGAAGGCTTTCCAGAGTCAGGATTTGCGTGCATCCCTCCTCTACCAGCTTGTTTTTTTCAGCAATGGAGCACTCATATTATTTGGTGCATTTATTTTTTTCTCTACTTGGATATCATTTTCCAAGACTTTTGAAGCTACTGAAATGTGCTTGTTCCACTTCAACGTGTGGTGGATCACAACTTTTTGAAGATGCACCTGAAGATCACTCGATCTGATAAATGATTGATATCTAGTTTAGAGGAGGCTTCAAGGTTCTATTCATTGTAGATGTTAGTTGTTTGCTCATTCCAGTGAGATGTTCGTAGATCTAATGCAATAGATATGGTGGTTGGATATTGTTGTACTCTCACCTCAACACCATGTAATTTCTCATCTATCCCTATGTTGTCGGTACCCCAACGTAGGAGGATATTTCATAAATAGGGCATACCATCTAGCTCCACGCATCTATTTTTGAGGAAGGAGCTATGTGGTTGTGGTTGAACCTGCAAGGAGATGCATTATGCAGGTGTCCTATGTCATTGGAGTACCAAAACCCTGCCTTGTTCATGTTTGGTTTTTTAGCCATTGCCTAAAATATGGAATCAGATCTGATAAAACGGTCTATAGCACTACTTGTTAATGGCTCCTAAAGCTAAGCAAATAAATGGTAGTTTCTCTTGTGCATCCATGCATTGCTCGACGTGGTGGTTGGTGATGTCCATCATGAGAGCTAACTAAAAAAGACACGCCCATCCATGGGTAGGATTTCACATAGATTATCCTAGAAACAACTTAGGATATAATTTATTATTCTAATAAGATAAAATGCCCTCTTTAAGCAATGGAAACAAAACTAGAGATGAAAATTTATATCCATTGGTGCAAGTTTTAAAATGCCATCTTTAGAGGAATTTTGTGATAGGCTAACTAGAGAGGAAACAAAACTTGAAAATTTTGAGATCTCTCCCTCTTCCTCAAAAGCCTTAGTAGCATCCACCTCCACTAAAGAAAAATTAAAAAATAAATAAATAAGTCCTATAACTTGTACACACTACAAAAAGGATGGTCATTCTATGAACAAATGTTGGAAGATACTACAACAACTAGAGGCAGCAATGAAGGATCACAAAATAGACATCAAAAATTAAATAGGAAAAGCCTTAAATGTTCAATATAAAGCTATAAAAACTTCATCAAAATACTGGGTTCTAGATTCAAGGGCAACTCATCATATGACTTCCTCACAAGAGTTATTCCCTTAAATCTCCTCAAGCTCAACTTGTAGCATAGAAATTGGTGACTCATCCTTTATCCCAGTCAAAGGAAAATATGGCATATCTATTGATGGTGGCTATATCAATAATATTCTCTATGTCCAAAATATAGCTGCAAATCTCCTCCCCATCTGTTAAATTTGCACTTCTACAAAGGGAAAATAGTTCTATTTTCACCAACAAGAGTTGAGATAAGAGACCTTAAAGAACCACACTCTATCATAGAACAAGGAGATACTAATCATAACACTCACCTATATCACTTAAAAAGGTTTAAAATTTCATATGGGGACTCCTGTTTTGTTGCACATAGTGATATTGAAAGAAAAATTTGGCATGAAATATTTGGACATCTCAGTTATAGCTATCTAAAGCAGTTAAATAATCATGATATGGTAACAGGGTTGCCAAAAGTGTCATATATTGGTGTATTATGTCCTGGATGTGCTCTTGGAAAACAACATCAAGATCCTTTTCACCCAAGTAGCTCTCAAATAGCCTCATCCCCTCTAGAGTTAATCCATAGTGACTTGATGGTCTTCCCAGAGCCTTATTTCAAAGGAGCAAAATATGCCTTAACCTTCATTGACAAATTTTCAAGAAGAACTTGGGTCTACTTTCTAAAATACAAAAGTGATGTTCTATCTCACTTCAAAATCTTCAAGGCCCTAGTTGAAAATCAAGCCACTTGCAAAATCAATAAAGGTCACACAGATAATGGGGGGGATACTTCAGTAATGAGCTCTCCATATTTCTCTCAAATCATGGAATAATTCATCAGCATTTTGTCTCCCATAATCCTTACCAAAATGACATTGTAGAAAGAAAAAATAGAACCTTGAAAGAAATTGTGAACTGTATGCTCCACTTAAGAGATCTTCTAGCAGTTTTTTGGGCTAAGGCAATTAACTGTGCGAACTATATTCAAAATCAGACACCTCATAAATCTCTTGGCCATTTGACTCTCGAGGAAGCATGGGCTGGCTCAAAACATGATGTCTCTTTCTTAAAATATTTTGGATGTACAGCTTGGGTACATATCCCAAAGAATAAAATAAAGGCTCTAGATAAGAAAAGCAAGTAGCTCATATTTGTTGGTTATTGTGAGGAAATGAAAGCATACAGGCTTCTTGATCCCACAACTCATGAGGTATTTTTTCATAGAAATGTTCAATTTGATGAAACATTCCCTAATAAATATCCTCAACCATCCTCTTCCAACATTAATTCTCTTGATCCATCTCCAATATTAGAGCCTCAATATAATGAAGATACCATTTTAGAGATAAATGGTCAAAATGACCAAAATGAAGATCCTATACTCCAAACTCCAACTCAAATTCCTACCACACCAATTACTCCTTCCACAATGCCAAAATGGGCCTGCACCATAGTTGAAGAAGCCACTCCTTACATCCAAAATCTTCCATCATCTAGATTAGGCAACTCCATAGGATCTGGTCTTGTTTGTCAGTCCATTTCCATAGATCCTTAATCCTTCAAGGAAGCAATTGGTATAAAATAATGGGATGATGCCATGGAGAATGAATTCTCTTCCTTAATAAAAAATAAAACTTGGGATTTAGTTCCTCTACCTAAATGAAGGAAGTTAGTTCACTGTAAATGGTTTTACAGAACTAAGTATGGACCTGAT